>CM064970.1:38350161-38404670 GCA_032847665.1 Solanum chilense
TATTTATTTTGTGTGGTTTTGTTTGTATTGTTTGATCCTTCTAGTACTAATATTGATTCTTACAGGTACTATTATTATGGCACCAAAACAAGATCGAGTCTACACACGCGGGCGATCGAAGTCTATTGCCCCGTCTGCCCGCCTGGTCATTGGTTCTGATGATGAGCGTGACCCCGAGTATGTGCCCCTAGGCACTTCCACCCCATCCCGAGCTGCACGTGCTGCCAGAGCCACACCCAAAAAGGTGGCGTCCGGCGTAGTCACTGCCTCCTAGTCTGATAAGGAGCGCACACTAACCGGCACACTTTCTGGGTAAGCTACTAATGAAGAAGGAGCGTCTGGCTCCTTAGGAGTTTCGTAGTCGGAAGAAGCCTCCGGATCTGCTGAGGTTCCCGCACCCGCCACCGCTGCAGTGTCTACCTCGTCTGATGTGGCTGATAGTTCGGAATCCACACCCGGTTCACCGACTCGTGCTCTCACCTAGGTGACCAACCATCCCAATCGGTGGTGTGTCGACGAACAGTATCAAGTCTATTCTGATGCAAAGTTCTTAAATGACAAAGGAGTCATGACTCGGACACTTACATTGGAGCGGCGGGTCCTTACGGGAAGTCTCCTGACGCTGCCAGAGATCTACAATCTCTTCACCAGACATCGATTGGAGTGGAGAATGCGTCCGTTGGGACATTATAGTGAAGAGCTTTCCGAGAGTTCTACGCCTCCTACGTAGCGACTCTCCAATCACAGATTGATAGGTGGGCTGCCCCCGCCAAACAAGCCCCACTGGAGCAGGTCCGAGTACGTGGCTTTCAGGTTTATATCTCCCTGCTTGCCATCCGTCGGTTTCTATATGGCGAGAATGTTGATGCTAATCGGACCCCTCTCACTGCCGAGTTTGACTACCGATGGCAGATTGTTAACGATGGTCAATTCCTATGTGAGCCATCGCTGAGAGATACCACCATTGATGGAAAGGGTGCCGACTGGGTGACCGAGCCGAAGGGGGCCATCAAGAAGGCCAACCTGACTTTCACGGCGAAGTTTTTGTGGTTGATTGTCCGCCACTGCCTTTCCCCATAGCCGCTGATAATATAGTCATATAGGATCGAGCAGTACTGATGGCGGCGATGATAGTCGGGTTTGAGGTGGATTTTGTATGGATCCTACATGCGATCATGCACGAGAGGGACTTTAAGGTCACAACTACTTACCCTTTCCCGTGCATGATATTTTCTCTATGAAGGTCCGCAGGTGTGCCTATATAGCACGTTGATCAGCTCAAGACCCCGCTGGGCACTGTTGATATCGGCCTCATCAGGGATGAGGCCAATGAGTTGGCTCCACGCAGAGGGACCCGTCTAGATTAGACTCAACTTGGTGACAATCAGGCTGATACGGTAGCACAGGCCCGCACGGCTACGCAGGCAGATTCCATTGACACTACCCCGGTCAAGTCTATCCCGGGTAGTAGCACTGCCCCGAGCTCCTCTCGCTCAGTCCCTTCACCCGCTCTGGTCCCGCTTGCTAGAGTCCAGAAATTAGAGGCATAAATGGCTACACTTCTGCATCATAATATCCAGCCTTGGATGCAGAGTTCTATTGCTGAGACAGAAGAGCGCTTGGAGCGGAGAATGGTCCAGCACACAGAGCGGAAGATTGCTAAGGTTCATCAGCGTTTGGACGCTTTTGATTTGAGGGTGCTAGCCCGTCCAGCCCCTCCGGTGGATGTGTTGACCCTTCAGGCTGCGATCGACACTCTTTGCACAGATATTGATATGATCTTAGAGGTTAGGGTGCCTGAGTCTGAGGCCCCTTCTGTAGAGCCTGTTGAAGACACAGTGATGGCGGCCCTATTCGCCACTTTAGATATTCCACTACCTCCCCCTCGAGAGCATGCCAAAAGGCGTAGGGGTCGAGAGGATGATGAAGCTCGAGCACGGAAGAAGGAGCGCCATGAGATGGAGGATGCGAGGAAGAGGCGCGTCAGATGAGAGTAGGAGAGTTAGTTGTTGGGGCATCTAGCTCCAGAACTGTGTAGATAGTGGGAGGCACTGCTGATAGTGCTGTTGATTCTAAGGACACCACTGAGGGTGTCCAGATTAAAGAGGTAGTGGGTTCCGGGGAACCGGACCCACCAGCTTGCTGATCGTCGGCGCTTTGCGTCCCAGGTTTGCTTCACCTACCCCTCTTGTATTTCAATTTTTTTATGCATTGGGGACAATTGCATGTCTTTTTGTTGGGGGTGGGGTAAATGGAATGTAAGTGCTAGGGTGAAGTCTGAGTAGCCCAATTCAATATCCTCTTTTGGGGTTTTCTTGCATATGTTCTTTTGCCCCAAGAAACTGATTACTTTTTCTGTTGAAGCGGCATGTCTATATCTTGTGTACATAGTTTAATTCTGAAGCATGATGGTAAAATGATATCTTGAGAAAATGGAAAATGATGCATGACTAGGCATAGTAATTGATAAATGTGTGGCTCTAAGCATGACTAGAAGTACACCACTGCATGACCCTAAGTCTAAAATTTGAACTAGGTGTCTGATAATATGGTAGAGTAATGAGATGTCAAGTGAGTGTGAGAAAGATTTGGATAGTCCTGTATTTGTACTGAGCTAGAACTTGCCTGGTTAGTCCTTCTAAAAGTAAGTTGTAATAGACAATTAGGAAAGGATCATAGGCCCTTATTTAATATAGCCCATTTTTATCCTAAATAAAAGAAAACCAAATAAAATTTATCCTTCTTTGATCCAAATGATTTGAGCTTAAACTAGACCTTTATTTTTCACCTTAACTGATCTTTTCTGAGAATAATGTGTTGGACCTGGTCCCTCCTTGGACATGTGCACCTCAGCTTATGCCAAAAGCATAAGTTGAGGGTGGCTAATGCAGTAAACAACCCTTTTTATGGCTCTGACCCAACTTTGGGTATTGTGTACTTTGACTCATGGCAAAGCCATGAGTTGAGTGTGGCTATTATGAGGAACGCTCTGGAAAGTGGGGTTGAAAGAACAAAGAGAGAGAAAGAACAAAAGTAAAGTGACTCAAGAATTAGTTGAAACAAAAGTAACGAAAAAAAATATACAAGCAAGAAAAGAAGAGAGTCACTGACACAAATGAAGAAAAAAGGGAAAATGGCAAGGTGAAAGAATATGAGAAACTGGGCAAAATAAAATGATAGAAAATGGTATGTTTAGCCGATATGTCAAGGAGGGAAAAAAGTCACTAAAGTACACCTAAATATACCCTACCTGACCCTGAGCCTATGTTACAAGCTAAGAAAGTCCTATCGTGATCCTAAGAGTTGTATAGAGAACTTAAAGCAGTGAAAATAAGGGCAAACTTATGGCAATATGTATGAATGAGTGTGAATTTGTTCTCAGAGTGAGTTTTGAAAAGTAATCCTTATACTCAAACTGAAATCATTGTATGAAAAATGAGGATTTTGTTTTGAAGTGAGGACACTAGTTGCAGTATCGGAAATATTAGCACCTTGGTGAGAAATTGAAGAGGATAAGTGTTAGTGCATGGTGAGTCTGTGTCATGGTCTGATTCCACATAATTCAAGCCTAATAGTGATAGCATGCATAAATATGATGAGATTGATCGGGATTGATAGCCAAATGATTGTGAAGGATAAAACATGGATACCATTGTACAAAGATTTTGTATTGAGTCATAGTGCGTTGCTTGAGGACAAACGACGAATTTAAGTTGAGGGTGTTGATATACCGTGGTTTCACGGTATTATTAATACTTTTTCCTTAAGTTTAGTGTGTCCAAAAGCCTTTTTGTGCTAATTTTTATGTAAGTTTCTCTTTATTAGCAGGAAATCTGTCTAAAAGAAGAATGCGGAGGTTTTTGAGCGAGAAACACAGAAAAGTACCACCTACGGAGCTTGTGACGGTTCGTCGTGCCCGTGACGGTCCGTAGATGGTATCATAGTGCAGCTGCTGAAGGAAGATGGGGAAGTCTTACCAAGTGTGGGGTTACGGAGTGGTGACGGACCGTCGTAGCTATGACGGTCCGTCCTGCTGGTTCGTCATGAACTTCAAAGAAGTAGTCCCAGTACCCAAATTCCAAGAGTTTAAGTGTTTTGGAACGGAGACCCTCGACGGACCGTTGTGCCTGTGACGATCCGTTATATCTGCCGTTGAGGGTAATGGAGAGAGTAGAAGAAGAAATTGCACAAGTATGGGACGACGGAGTCCATACGATCTGTCGTGACCATGACAATCCGTCGTAACCACGACGATCCGTCCCGAGGTCCGTCGACCCAGCCGTTTTTTGACAGATTTCCAGCTAATACAGTCCTTATTTAATTAGGTTTTTATTTTTTATAAATAGTTCGAAAAACTTCGTTTTTGAGGTTAGACCCTTGATCATTGTTAGACTCTTGATTATTTTTTAGACCTTTTGTGAGACTCTTGAATATTTTGAGACTCTTGTAATTGATTGTTGGTGATTTTTGTTAATTAATCAAGCGAACTTTCGGATTTTACTCTTTCTCATTGAAGTAAGTACATGAATTCTTATACCATATATTTGAATATTATGTTATGACTATGGGTAACTAAACTCCATAACTAGGGTTGTGGGAACCATAGGCGAATAATAAGGTAAAACCTAACTAAAATAACAATTCTAGAATAGTGTCTTGCATGTATTTATAATTCTTTCGCTTAGAAGTCTTTTTAACGGATGGCCAACGTTAGAACTCGCCTTAATGCTACTTGTCGGACCAAGGAGTAGATAATAGGAAAAGAATTATCAACATAGATTTAGTTTATACTATCTAATGGGCTAGTATTGGTTGGTACGAGGTAATAACTTAGTCAAATATCGAATATGATGCTGAATATGAGGTAAAGGTAAGGGTTAGTATAGCAACACACGTAGCCGGACCAAGGTGCGGAGTGAAATTTTCTAGATGCCGGACCAAGGATTTAAAAATACATAACTTATCACTTTGCATGCAAGATACTAGGAAAGAATTGTTATAGTTAGAATTATCAAGTTATGAACCTGTGGGGAACACGTAAACCCTAGTTACTTTTATTAATTGATTAAACTCCAACATTCGAAGCTGTTAAGTGTCTCCTTTAATTTTGCTAGTTATTTTCATTTCTTCAGAAATAGAAAACCCCCTTTTATCATTTTTGCTTTCCAAGGAAGTAATTGACTGAACAATACTAATAATAGATTGAAGTTAAGTCCAAACTATTTTCCTCGTGGGAACGATCCCAACCTCACCAGTTGGGTTATTCACTTGACATGACCACTTTACTTCTTATTTGGGAAGTAAGTTTGAGTGTATCAATTACATCAGTCGATTCATAGCTCAATCAACCGTGGTGTGTGAACCTATTTTCAAGTTGTTGAAGAAAGATGCCCCGAGAAAGTGGACTGAAGAGTGTCAGACTGCTTTTGATGCTATCAAGAAGTATTTGTCCAATCCACCGGCATTGGTTCCTCCGCGAGAAGGGAGTCCTTTGTTGCTGTACTTGTCTGTCTCAGATAGATCATTCGGATGCGTACTTAGTCAACACGACGAGACAGGAAAGAAGGAAAGGATTATCTATTATATAAGCAAGAAGTTTACTCCTTACGAGTTATGTTACACTTTGTTGGAGAGAACATGTTGTGCTTTGACGTGGCTTGCCCAGAAGCTGAGACATTATTTGTCTACTTATACTACATACCTCATTTCCAGAATGGATCTTCTGAAGTATATCTTCCAGAAGGCGATGCCGATCGAAAAGTTAGCTAAGTGGCAAATGTTGTTGAGTGAATTTGACATTGTGTATGTGACTCAAAAAGCGATAAAGGCACTAACTTTGGCTGATCATATTGCAGAAAATCCCGTTGATAAAGAGTATGAACCACTTAAGACTTATTTTCATGATGAAGAAGTGTCATTTGTGGCTTAGGATATTTCTGAGGCATATCAAGGTTGGAGATTATTCTATGACGGATCGGCAAACCATCAAGGTAAAGGTATTGGAGCAGTCTTAGTGTCACAATCTGGTCAGCACTATCTCATGGCAGCTAAGCTCCGATTTAATTGCACGAACAATATGGCTGAATACGAAGCTTGTATTTTTGGTTTGAAAATGGCCATCGACATGAATGTCTACGAGTTGTTGGTTATTGAAGACTCGGATCTTTTGATTCGTCAAGTTCAAGGAGAATGGGTTGTGAAGAACCCAAAGATAATTCCTTACGTACAATATGTGCAAAAGTTGTGCAAAAGATTTCGTAAGATTGAGTTCAGACATACTCCCAGAATACAGAATGAATTGGCCAATGCTCTTGCCACCATTGCTTCGATTATCAAACATCCGGATACAGATTATTTTGATCCTTTGGATATAGATTTGAAAGAACATCCAGTCCATTGTTCCCATGTTGAAGCAGAACCAGACGGTTTGCCTTGGTATTTTGATATAAATAAGTATTTGGAGTCTAGAACTTATCCTGAAGATTCTATGGCCAACCAAAAGAAGTCAATACGCCGTGTGGCTCTCAATTTCTTTCTAAGTGGAGAAGTCCTTTATAGGAGGACTCCAGATTTGGGTATTCTAAGATGTGTTGATGCTATTGAAGTCGTGAAGCTTATTGAACAGATACATGTTTGAGTCTGCGGTACGCATCTGAACGGACTCACTTTGGCAAGAAAGATCCTACAAGACGGGTATTTCTTGATGATTATGGAGAATGATTGTTGCAAATTTGTGCAAAAATGCCACAAATGTCAAGTGCACGGTGATTTGATCAGAGTACCACCTCACGAACTTAATGCTATGAGTTCACCTCGTCCATTTGTAGCTTGAGGTATGGATGTCATCGGTCCGATAGATCCAGCCGCTTCAAATGGGCACAGATTCATTTTGGTTGCTATTGATTATTTTACCAAGTTGGTGGAAGCAGCTTCTTACAAGTTGGTAACCAAGAAAGTTGTGGCTGATTTTGTTTGCAACAATTTGATATGCAGGTTCAGATTACCAGAATCGATCATTATTGAATAATGGTGAAAATCTTAACAGCCACTTGATGAGAGATATATGTGAGCGATTCAAGATTACTCACCGAAACTCAACTGCTTATCGCCCTCAAATGAACGGAGCTGTGAAGACCGCCAATAAGAATATCAAGAAGATTTTGAGGAAGATGATTGACAATCACCGAGGTTGGCATGAGATGTTGCCATATGCTTTATTGGGTTATCGAACGACTGTCAGAACGTCGACTGGAGCTACTCCGTACCTGTTTGTATATGGAACAGAAGCAGTCATACCTGTTGAAGTCGAAATACTGACTTTGAGAATCATCCAAGAGGCTCAGCTAAGTAATGTTGAATGGGTCAGCAAGCGGATTGATCAACTAACTTTGATTGATGAGAAGAGAATGGTTGTCGTCTGTCATGGTCATTTGTATAGACAAAGAATGATTCGTGCCTTTCATAAGAGAGTGAGAGCCAGAATTTTCAAAGTTGGTCAGTTGGTTCTTAAGCGTATTTTTCCTCATCAAGACAAGAACAAAGGAAAGTTCTAACCAAACTGGCAAGGTCTTTACATGGTTCGTAAAGTATAATCTGGAGGAGCTTTGGTCCTGTCAGAGAAGGATGGCACCGTATAACCGAAACGATCAACTCAGATGTTGTCAAGAGATACTACGTGTGAAGCTTCGGTTTGCATTTCTATTATTTACTTGTAATCATTCTGTTTGCTTGTATTTGTTTTTCTTAAAATTTTACTCATCTTGTAATGAACTACGTCTGACCTAAATTCTCAAGAATGAGATATGTAGGCGGTCGATGTCGGCCTCGGTCACCCCATTTATCCCCTTTAAATATTTCTTTGTATTTGAACTACGTTCGACCTGAATTCTCAAAGAATGAGATACGTAGGCGGCCTATGTCGGCCTCGGTTGGTTTTTTTGTAAATTTCTATTTTTGTTAACCTTTGAGGGGAGAACTACGTTTGACCTGATTCCTGCCTCAACGGGATAAGTAGGCGCCACAAGGGTTCGGTCATATCTCCCGTAAGATTTCTATTCCTCTTTGCAATGGAAACTGGGACATAATTTTTGACAGGGACTCAAATATTCTCGAGAAGGAGACTCTTCCTCAACAAGTCAAGACTGAAGATATTTTGAGATCCGCAATTGGGATACAATTTTAAAGAACATCTCAGTTCCGAAATCTACTAAGTTACAGTGGAAAGATAAGCAAGACAGTTAACTGGGACAGAAATTTTAAGGATGACCACAAAATTTCAGCATGGGGTTATCTACAAGTCCAAAGTGAACCTTAAAACTCCCCGACGAATAATCAGATAGACCTCCAAGCATCAGACTCAAAGAAGTTTGTTAAGCCTGATGTGACATGACTAGGCAGTGACTTTTTTTTCAGATACTACTTCTCGAAATTTATTTTTCTTTCTCTTAAATTTTCTCTTTATGTTCCATTTGTGTTGGCATAAAATATTTCGTCTTATTTATCAAGAGTCGGGAGATCAGGAAATCAATCGGAGATAGCAGACAAGGAGCAGACAACTGAAGAAATCAACACAGATCAGTTCGTTTTTAAAACTAATAATTTTTTAGTGGACACATGTTTATAACTTTACTCTGAAATCAGCGAAGTCTTCAGATAGATGAATATGGAGAAGTCAAAAGAGGAGAAAACTATTCCAAAAGCAATAGTTTTCCTAGAAGCAGGAAGCATTTCATATCGCTTATGTCGAAGACTTGGGAATATAAATTGTTTATTTCAATCAATTTCTAACAACATGAAATTTACAAAGAACATCAAGCTAGATTTGAAGGTTAATCAAGCAAAATCTCAAAAAAGATTTTACCATTTCTGTAAAGGAAGTCATTTGCATCACTATATGGGATATGATATTATGCATTACCCGGAGGGGTCAGTTATTTTATTATTGATCAAGACGATATACTATATGGAAGTCGTTTTACCGTTATCATTGTTGGAGGCGATACGATTATTCATGCATCCCGGAAAATCATGCATCGCGAGTCAAATATTTATGCATCGCGGAAGATCATGCATCGCGAGTCAATAATCATGCATCGCGGAAGATCATGCATCGCAAGTCAATATCCATGCATCACGGAAGATCATGCATCGTGAATCAATATTTATGCATCACGAGAAGATTACATGCCTCGTTGAAATTTATGCATCGCGAGAAGATTTTATACCTCGCAGAAATTTATGCATCACGAGAAGATTTCATGCCTCGTCGAAATTTATGCATCACGAGAAGATTTCATACCTTGCAGAAATTTATGCATTATGATAAGATTCCATGCCTCGTTGAAATATATGCATCGCGAGAAGATTTCATACCTCGCAGAAATTTATGCATCACGAGAAGATTCCATGCCTCGTTGAAATTTATGCATCGTGAGAGGATTTCATGCCCCGCAAGGAGTCATACACTGCCAGAAAAGGAAATTGTGCGTCCCAAGTGAAATATTTATCCGTCGGCATCAACTGCATTCTTTTATTTTGATAAAAGTAAACAACATAAAGGGTACAGCGACATCAAGAGAAGCATCATCATTGTATCATCTTTCATTTATGTTGACATTGGCATGAAGAGTACATTGACGTCAAAAGAAATATCGGCATCGCATCAGCAATTATTTATTTCGACATCAAATGAAGAGTACATTGGAGATTACATTGCAAACACAAGGCATAAGCTTTATTTTCTTCACGTCAAACCGATCGAATTGACGTCAAATATCGAGGAGAATAATTAAGTGTCGGCGTGGTAAAAGACACTGTCTCCCATTTAAATTGCATTTTTATGCTGACGAGTTTATCTCAGTCATTATCGAGAGCATCCGAAAGAATGGATTCTCCAAAATATAACCACAGGTGCGGACGACATCAAAAAGGATGCAGCACAACGTGGAACTTTTTCTTAGCAGCGAACTAGGACATAGTCCAAAGAGGAGTGTCAAACTCTTAGGACACGAGCAGAGGAGCGACTTCCACTGCAGTCAAACCACACCCCTGTCAGAAGGCATGTGAGTTCTTCTTTAATTTTTGTCAGTTTCAATTTTGCATCCGGAATTTCGATCTACCGGAGGAAAATCTCCTATCTGAGTGACATGCACCAAGAGTTTTGGAAATTATGTCCGTGTAAATTCTTAATTATGGGTGTGAAGCGCGCCACATTCATGACTAAGAGGTTACAAGCCTCCTTTTCATACTCGATTTAATTGGTCACTCGTCCAGAGCCAAAAGTCATCTAGTATAATAGATTTCTTTCCACCGATGGAATCGAACTACAACTGGCCAGATTTCTCATATAGCCTGAGATATGTAGGAAGCCCATTATCGGGGTTCGGCCATAATTCCTAAAGTCTGTACCAAAATCCCTTTCCTAAAAGATGAAATTGAGGTCGGTCAAAATTGGTTGGGTCAATTTCATTTTCCTCAAATTTCTTGCATCAATCCGAGTAAAACAAGGTACAGTTGTTGACATCCAATTTTAACCCTCCCCCCGACAAAATTAATTCATGAGTTTCCTAATTCTCAAATGATTGAAATAATTGGATTTTCACCTCAATTATTTATTTCGTTAAGATTAAGAAGCTTGTTTAATTAATTAGTAGTAATTCACTTTATTTAGTTAACGAATAATTTTAATCCTTTTGAACAAATTGATTTTTGGGCTTTTGATACTTGTTTCCTTTCAGCCAAATCAGCCTGTTTCCAGCCCATTCTGTAATTCCCTACTTTAGCCGACCCAACATCTTTCTTACCAGGCCCAATGTTTTCCAATTTCTAGCCCTTTCCCAAGCCTACCTCTCAGCATACCCAACCCAACTTCCCCAACCCGACTACTGTATCATCTTCTTCTTCACGCATAAAGTGAAACAATCTAGCAGTCTGGCGCGTCCTATCCCCTGTCCCTTATGAGTGGGAAACCTAAATAAGCCACAAAAGTGTAAAAATGACCAAAATAAGCCACTATTTTAGTTAGTAACTAAAATAAGCTTAGTGGAAAAAAAAGTTCCACTTTATCTAATTTTTTAAACGTTTTCCGTTAGTGTCATAACGTTTATTTTTAATATATAACGGAATTTTTTCTTACACTTTATAAAGTGTAAGTAAAAATTACACTTTATAAAGTGGAACTTTTTCTTCCACTTTATAAAGTGGAGCTTTTTCTTCCACTTCATAAAGAAGAATTTTTTCTTCCACTTTATAAAGTGGAACTTTTTCTTCCACTTTCTAAAATGGAACTTTTTATTACACTTTATAAGAGAAATATTTTTCACGTTTCGAAAAAGCTTTTTCAGTGTTGTCATACAATTATGTTGATTTGACATGTCATAAAACGGAAAAAAATATTACACTATGTATTTTTATTTTTTTTATTCTGAAAAAATTTTCAATCTCTATTTAAGGTCGTTTAAAATGATTGAAATCACCTACAACAAAAATCTTCTATATTTTGTTCATTCAATCTCAAAAAAAAATGTCTTCTACGCCTAAAGTTAAAGTTTCAATTTATTGGGATGGCGAAATTATACATGACGGAAATACCGTTTATTATAATTTTCCTCCCAAACACAATGCTAAATATCCAATTAATGTTCGATATCATAAATTCATTTCATCAATTTATAAAAAAAATGGGTATAAACAGTACTGATTATAATTTGATTATAGTCGAAAAATACCCTACTTCATTTTTATCACAAGGACAAGTTAATTTTGGAGAGTGGATTATCTATAATGACGAATCGTTGACCGACTTTTTGAGGGTTCCAAATGACTACATAGATCAAATCAAGTTAACAATACTTGAAATCTATGTTAGGAAGGAGCCTAAGATTAGTCAACAACGTTCTCATTTATCAGTCGATGTCAATCCCCGATTAGAAAATCGTAATAGCGTTGATGAATTTCCAATAACTCAATCTGCTGATTTTCCTAACATGACTCATTATCAAAATATTCTTACCGGTCGATATGATTTTGATTTAAATGAGACTATCAATGAAAGTGATCGGTAATGCTCAATAATTATATTTTAATCATTATTTGTTGATTTTGTCGATTATTTATTAGTTTATATGATTTATTTTTCTTATTATTATATATTTTGTAGCGGTTTACCTCAGCAAGATATGAATATTGCTCCAAGTTATGGATTAGATAATTATTTTGGTCAGTCATCACACTTTGAAATGACGGAAAATGTTGGGACATCCTCAAATTTTCATGTCTCGCCTACTTTTGGTGCAGATGATTTTCAGTATGTTCAACATTTGATTTTTTTTATTTAAGTAAGTAAATTGCATGAGCGAAATATTTATACTTTTTTAGATATATAGGGAAAACATTACACAAGATGAACCCATTGATCCTGTGAATATCGATGATCGTGACCTTCCTAATTATGGCTCACCTTCAGCTAGTGATAGTGATGATTTGCCTAATGCTGAGGAATCATGAGATAATGTTCCATTTGAGGCATCATCTAGTGATGATGATTTTTCGACTCTCAATTGATCGCCAAGACCAATGTCCATGAGCCCGTTTCATAATCATGAAATTCCTTATCTTGATCATCTCCCGGATGGTTCGGATATCTTTGGTGATACATATGATGAGTATTCATCACAACGTACGTGGTATGAACCAGAAGATTTCATGAATGGTGTTATTTATATTGAAAAAGGCATGTTATTCAATTCAAAGAAGCAGTTGCAAAGAGCAGTTAAACTTCTACATTTGAAAGTAGCAAGGGAGTACTTTGTTATTAAATCGACAAAAAAATCATGGCGACTTGTTTGCAGGCGTGTAGAACAAGGATGCCGATTTAGGTTGACTTCTTTTATTGATAAACATACTAACATGTGGAAAGTTGGAAGATACATTGAAGAACATACATGTGATATGGGTACATGTCGCGAAGGACATTTCAACTTGGATGTTGAGATGATTGCTAACGTCCTTCGTGTTGATATAGAAAGAAAGCCAAGGTACTATTTTATCCTTAGATGATTCTTATTTAATAAGAAAATATTCATTTTTATTTGATAATTAATATTATTATTACTTTTCAGGTTTCCCATCAAAGACTGTCAAACAGCCGTTCTTAAAGCATATGGCATTTCGATAAGTAGAAGAAAAGCCTATCTTGGTCGCAAGCGGGCTTTAAAAAAAGTCTATGGTACTTGGGAGGGTTCTTTTGCCGAGTTACCGAGGTTCATGGAAGCTTTGAAACACTTCAATCCTGGAACAATAGTAGAATGGAAAACAGAGCGGCGTGTCGATGTCATTAAACATGTATTCAACTATGTGTTTTCGGCTTTTAAACCATGCATTGATGGGTTTGTGCATTGTCGTCCTGTTATATCGATCGATGGAACACATGTCTATGGAAAATATGATATCAAGTTGTTGATTGCGATTACAATAGATGGTAACGGCTCTATATTACCTTTGGCATTTGCAATAGTTGCAAATGAGAGCATAGAGACATGGACTTTATTTTTGGATCATTTGCACTTGCACGTTGTCAAGGGTCGTAGAGGAGTCACATTGATATCAGATAGTCATCACGGAATACTCTCATCCGTGTATAATTCTCCGAATTGGCAGGCTCCATTTGGGTTTCATCGTTTTTGTTTAAGACATTTGAAGGCCAATTTTCAAAAAAAATTCAAAAATATCACTTTGAACAACCTATTATGGGCAGCTGCAAATCACTGTCAGGAGAAAAAAATTTGGGAAAAAATGGAAATGATCAAGGAGATTAATGCGGAAGCATATGTGTGGCTAATGAAGAACGATCTAGACAAATGGACATTGCACATGGATGGAGGTAAGAGATGGGGCATGCTTACAACAAACAGTTCTGAATCATTCAATGGTCTTCTCAAATCAGCAAGGGGTCTGCCAGTTACTGCAATGGTAAGACTCACTTACAATCAAGTTGTGAATCGATTTGTTACAAGATCAAAATTTGTTAATCATCTAGTACCGGAAAAGCAACAATGGATGCCTAAACCATTCAAGATTTTTGAGGATAATCGAAAAAAGTCACAACGTCACACACTGATCAACTATCACCAACAAAGGGAAGACATATTTGAGGTGCAAACACATATGCATCATGGTCGTGGTGGTAATAAGCACATTGTAAATGCATCACAAGGAAAATGTCAATGTGGTAAATGGCAATCATACCATATTCCATGTTCTCATGCAATAAAGGGATTTGATCAAATTAGATATCAAGCATGGGAGCATATGGCACCAGAATTCACTGTGCGTAGCTACAAAAATGCCTACTTTGGACAATTCAATCCACTCGGCGGTGAAAAGTATTGGCCTGATAGTCCCTTCCTTATGATAGCAAATAAAAATTATTTACGAAAAGTGGGCGTAAATAAATTCACCCGTATACAAAATGAAATGGATGTTCGTTTTTTTCTTCCGGGTGTTTGCGGCATATCATCCACTGGCATAATGAACGCAACATCTAGAGACGAGAGTGGTGATAAGGTGGTCTGCAAATACAAAGTTAGATAGTAGACATTAAAAAGTAAAAGTATAAATGATAGGAATATGCAATGTGGTGCAAAATAAAAGTCTACAAAATAACTAATATAAATATTTCAAAAAACAAATAAATAACATAAACCTGTGTAACATCGGGATCCTCAGTAGGTGCTATGGTACATCCTGTGAGTGTCTCTAATAAAGTACGCCATGGACGAATCCTCCGGGTAGCATCCTGAATGTACACAGCATCACCATCGATGCGCAAACCAAACAAGACCTGCATATCCTGCAATGTAATCGTGACCTCACCAAAAGGTAAGTGGAAGCAATGAGTCTCTGGCCTCCAACACTCAACCATAGCTGTAACAAGGGCACGATCATACTGCATCCTGCCCACACAAACTACATCATACAGTCCGGACCTACGTAAGATCTCCTCAACACGTTCATGAGGTCGGTGCAAACGAAATAAATTCCAGGCAACATTCATGCGCACCGTCCTCATAAGGTTACTAAATGGTATCTCACCTTTCCATAACAATTTTGATTTATGCTCATGCTGAGAGAGAAGAAGTGTATGATCAATCGGTCCAGGATTCACAACACGCTCCATTATATACTGTAAGAAAAATTATATTAATTCGTATAATATAATTATATTTTGACATATTAATGCCTAGACAGTTCTGCTTTTTATTTACTTCTATAGTTTTGTTGGACCTCTACGGTAAAAGTGAAATTGTATATTATACCTCTTATTATTTGTCGAGGTTCCTCAGCGAGGTTTTAGCTTTTGAATTGTGAAGGGGAGTAAAAGAAAAAAAATACTAATTGAGTAAGTAGTGAGAACATATATGATGATCGAGAATATTTTAACTAAATAATGTTTAAAATTCTTAGTTATTAACTATGACATAATCATGAAGAATGCTTCCTATTATTAATCAAAATCTAATAAAGAATAACGCTATAACTCTCTCGGCTTTCAGCTCAAGTTGGTGAAATAACTTGAGTCTGCTAACTCCAAAAGAAATTACTAAAACAAAATCACAGAAATAGTAATTATCCTCATTTAGTAAGAGGGAAAATAAGTGTTATCATTCCAATTAGAAATCTAAATTAGTTATTTGCATTTATTTACGATCAATTGAGCACTATTAGCTGACTAGATATCAAGAACATAATCGATATGAAAATTAGTCATTATTGATATTTTTTTTGTTTGAATAATGAAGCGAGATGAACAATGAAGATTAATGATATAGCCGATCCAACTTGCTTGATTTTGAAGTATGGCAGGAGTTATTGTTGTATGAAACCTCTATATTTTAGTATAGTATTCCAATCGAAGCATAACGGAGATTGAGATAACATATACTTTACAAAGTGGAACCTATATATTTTAGTATAGTATCCACATGTGCAAGTTTTCAGCTGGCATGTGATGCAGCATCAGAAAAGGGGTAGAGAAATGCGCGTTTTAATGTTCATATGTGTGCCTACTAAGCTTCTCTTGTTTCTAAACAATTTTTTTGTTTTTTTTTTAAAAAAAAAATTAAGCAAACAATCCCTTGCCGGTAAATGAAGCAGCTTCTCGCCGGAAAATAAAGCATCTTACACACCTCGCCGGAAAATGAAGCAGTTTCTCGCCGGAAAATATTTCAAGAACATTAAAAAAAATATATATCATTCTAAAAAATGTTTAATGTTCCACTAACAAGCAGAAATTAAGAGAATGCTAAATCAAAATGTTAAAGAATGCTAAATCAAAAATACTATACTAACACAAGATGAGATAAATGAAACACATTCTAAATAAAGAAAATATGAGATGTTAAAGAAATACCTAATTTATATAATTTGTAGGGACGAATTGTTATGTTGTCGGGTTGTGCTACTCCGAATTTTTGATTTATTTATTGTGGGGCGGCTTCATTTGTCGGATTGGGACCATATTGGTTCATCTTCAAGTAACATAAAAGCCATTAAAGTGAAAGAAAGAAGGAGAAGATGAAAAGATGAAAGTAATTTTCTATAAAGTGGAAGATTTTCTTCCACTTTACAAAGTGGAACTTTTTCTTCCACTTTAAGAAAAAGTTCCGTTATACATTAAAATACACGTTATGACACTAACGGAAAACGTTTAGAAAATTAGATAAAGTGGAACTTTTTTTTTCACTAAGCTTATTTTAGTTACTAACTAAAATAGTGGCTTATTTTGGTCATTTTTATATTTTGGTGGCTTATTTTGGTTCTCAACTCGTCCCTTATCCTCTCGTACGAATGTACTCGAATGTCCCAGGTGTCAAAATCTCCTTTCCCTCTCGTCCTTCCCCTCAAATCGGACGTCCCAAATTTTTTTTCCATTGAACAATTGTACAAGCTCGTAATATTCAGCCTCAACCTTATCTCTTTAGGGTTTTTCGATTTCGAAATGGGACATGGAATCTCAATTTTACCCCAGCCTTTTTCGATATTTCCTCCGCTCTCCACCAGTCAAAAAAAACCTAATCCATTCCTATATATATTGCTTTTCGCTCACTGTTGAGGAGGGGATTTTTTTTCATTTATTTTTTTGAGTCAGATTCTTGTTTTGGCTGGAAAAAACTCTCTTTGCGAAAAATATACTCATAACATTTTAAAAAAAATATATATAGACAGGAATGTATCTATAAAGCTTTCCTAGTTCGGTTCGAGGCTTGGATTTTGGCTTTGCGGATTTTCGTCCGTTTGTTTGTATTCTGAGTCTCGTAGTGAAGTCACTTCTTTCCCCGCTCGTGTTTGTTTCGGAATTGCTGCGCTTAAAAAGGTAAACACCACTCCCGCTCGTATCACTTATTTCTTGAGGTGTTGGTCGTCTCTTGCTTAGAGGTTATAAGTTGTGCAAAATGCTGAAAGTTGGAAGTAAATTTTGATCTGGTTTTACTCTGTCATTGGTGTTTTTCCTCTGTTTGGGGTTATATTTTCTACTTATTTTCGTACAGATAGAAGTCTTGTTGACTTCATGAAGCTCTGAACTGCTCCTTATGTTCTTTCTTTTGTCTGGTTGTTAGTCCGTTGAAGCTATTTGTGACTCTCTATTTAGTTTTGAAGTTTGGGTATGGTCTGTCCATTTACTTAGCCTAATATGTAGGAATATCTGTTTTTCTTAGTCGGTATTTGGCAATCGAGTATTTTATAAGACCTGTCTTCTTTACATCATAGATCGAATGCCATTATCACCCCATTAATTATTTGCTCTTCGACAGTTTTCTTATGTTTGAGATGTTGTAGCTTTACTAGAGGGATTGGATTGAATACCGTTAGATTTTACTATCTTAATTAATTTTATTTTTTTTACTTTGTATGTAGATCATTTAGTCGGCATGTTCATAGCATCTACCTTGACATTTCTTAAGCCCATCTGTTGGTCATTAATTGTGTGCATCCATGTATATGATATATTTGGCAGTGTATGCATTTTCTCTACATGCTACTGCAAAGTTCCTTTTCTCATTTTTTTTGAAGGTTTTGTTGGTGCTATTTTTGTTTTACTTGGTTTGCATTCTTGTCTATTGGAATCTCCTTTAGTAGATTTTTTTTTTAGTAAAATTTGCTTTCGTTCAAGATGTGTCTTGTTTATTATATTATCTCATATGCTATTTTATTGCATGTAAAAATTCCTTTCGGGTCTTTATGGACTTTACTTCATCCATTTGCATCCTCTCGTCGAGCCGTAAAGGATCACTACCATATCCGAGTCGTCCATCTCCCTCTAAACTGGTGTACAAGTCGAAAACAGCAAATAAATCACTGGAAATTAAATTGCAGGTCTCCATGAGCTTAGAAACAGGCTGTTATACCCGTTTTATACACCGATATACAGGTCAAAACATGCATAGGGGGGCTAAATTCCAAGTTCAGGTTGAGATAAGTAAATATTTACTGCTGAAAAATATTTGTCAGCCCCCAAAAGTCGAAGAATAGGTCGATACACTAGTTGTATACACCAATATACACGCTTTATACAGCAATATATAGTTGTAAATACAGTATACAGGTCCAAATATTTGGAAGTGCATATTGGGAAATACAGCACATAAAATTAGATACGGTAAAGGTTCGTGAAGGTTCAAAACATGCTGAATACGCATTTAAAGAGAAATGGGGCCAAAGCCCATTGGGTCCCCTTGCAGAATTCTCTGGAAAAAGGGTCTCGGCCGAAAAGTAAAAGCAGAAAGAAAAAATGATTGTCAAATGATATCTTTTTTTTGCCTTCCCTTTTTTTAAAATGATATCTTTTTTTTGCTTTTCTTAAAATAAAAATATATAAATAAAATACACCTATGATTAATTAGAGAATAATAGTAAAAATAAAGGTTTAATTCACTTAATTTAGTCAATATTTGAAAAAAAAAAATTAAGAGGTCATTTAGTCAAATCGCCGGTCAACCGCGAGTTAGCGGGCATTCCGAGGGCCTAATACCTTCTCGGAATATATATTTGAACTTCGTACCTTTTTCAATTGATTTTATCTGTTTAAATCTTTTGAAAATAATTTTAAGTTTTCTTGGTTTTACTAAAAAATCAAGTGGCGACTATGTTTATTTGGAAGGTCGATTTTTCTTAAATCATAAGATTAATTAATTTTTTTCAAAACTTAGTCATTTTTTATTATACAAATTATATGTATTGTATATTTTTAAGTAAAACAGTATAAATCAAGACAAAAAAGTGCAACACACTATTATATAAAGGTCAATATGTAGTTTATCTATTTTGGAAGTTTCATATGTATATGATGTATAATTCAATTCCAAATTAATTTTTGTTATTATATATTTATACTATTTCAAAATTTATCCCGTTAATTAGCTATATGTTTTATTAAACTACAACTATGCACTCATTATTTTGTCATTTTTTGTTCTTACATTATCAACTCTATTTTTTATCTCTTAGAATTGTGATATTTTTGTTTTCTTATTTAAGTGACAATTTTTAAGATAAAACAAAATTTATTTTGGAGATTAAATAAATATTATTTTGGAGGTAAAATAAGAAAAACGAAATACTAACCTACGACCACGAAGATCCACTTTGAAACCTAGTGATGAAGAAAATTTTGAACTCTTAGCCACGAAATGAGGGAGAAGGAGTAAAATCATTTCTAAAAAATAATGAAATGAGGGGAAAAAAGAGTAATAAATATTTAAGGATTTAGTCTATGTGGCAGTGGAACCCTATTGACGTGCAATGAGGAATTCACATGGCATTTAACAACTTTCGTTTATAAGAAGGACATTTTTGACCCAATAGTTTGACGGAAAAGATAATTTTGAGCCGAAATATAGTTTAAGGGTAAATATTAACTATATCAGATAGTTTAAGGGTATTTTTTTATCCTTTTCCTTTTAGTCTATGTGGCAGTGGAACCCTATTGGAGTGCAATGTGACATTCACATGACATTTAACAACTTCCATTAATAAGAATTGTATTTTTGACCTAATAGTTTGACGGAAAGAAGAGTTTTGAGCCGAAATATAATTTAAGGATAAATATGAACTATTTCGGATAATTTAAGAATATTTTTGACCCTTTTCTATTAAGATGATATGAATACTTATGTTTAAAAAAATATTGTATATAATTTAAAAGAAAATTACATCATGGAAGATGGTAGGTTATACTGAATATGGTGTAGTAGCAATAAACATATATGAACTATTTAAATTGAATAAATATCTTTACATTATTATAATTAAAAAAATATAAATTAATTTTTAAAAATTAAATGAAATGATTATGTGGAGTCACACATGAAACAAAACCGTTTGTGACTCTTGAAAAAGATTATTGGATTCTTCTAGAAAATTATTTTGACCATTAATTATACAATTATAAAGTTATAGCTTTGCCTTAAAAAATATTTAAAATTACAATATATTGGTCGTCCTAATCATGGCTCTTCTATATAATTTTAAAAAAAATATATATATATATATATACTAGATAGTTCTTACCCGTGCTAAGCACAGGGCCAACAGTTGCAACTTACATTTATATAATCATATCGAACTAATATTGGCAATAACCATGAAGAACAAACTAATTAATCTAATGATATTTAGGCCTCATTTAGTTGCACTTAATGGGCGTCTGAATCTTAATCAGATTCACCTCATTAAGTGTTTTGTTTTTAAGTACTGAAATAATTATTCAGATTCAATCTATTAAATTCATTTGTTTTATGTTCTTATAAGTCTTTTAATGGGTCTGGATATATTTACATGACTGAAATTTATAACACGCTCTTAACACCATTCATACTCAAAAATAAGACTACGATCTTAATTCAACTACATCACAACAACTAATAAAAGTTGTTTTCTTATTTAATTAATGTTAGTTACATGCTTACCGTTATAATTTCCTTAATTCTTATTAACTTAATATATATATGTCTTTTACTTTCATAAATTAATAAATATATTTGAATTGATAATTAAGCCTTCTCATCATATAATATAAAAAGTATTAGTTATTTGATCGATAATAACAATAAAATTCTAATATAAAATAAAATATTTTCCTAAACAATATATTTACTATTCTATATAAACTTTTTACATTGCATTATATTATATTCTCAAAAATTTTAAGTGCACAAAATAATCACATTAATGAAGTAACTTGATGTTAACTTCTTAAAAGATAAATCATATTACCTTGTTACGTTAAAAATATTCAAAATATTATTTTCTATAAAAAAACTATTTTACTAACATGAGATTTTTATAATATTTTATTGATATAGCGTTTAATTTTTCATATGCGCATTCAGATATTGAAAACAAACAGTCCTAATAATTCAGTGTTCAGATTCAGAGACAATATCTTAATATTCAGATGTGTATTCAGATTCAGACGTCTTAATATTAGTAGAAGCTGTCAAACTATAATGAACATTCTGTACTTCTACTTGATTTAAGTCTCCCAAAAATGACATAAAACATTTGAGATTGCAGATTGCCAGATTCTTCTTCTATTTTTTTCACTTCTACTTTGATAATTTTGATGCAGATTTGATAAATACATTAATGCGTACAAATAACCATTATGTAAGATAAATTTGATAGAAGTTACTGTTGGGAAATATCCCTCCCACATGGAGGATGAGTCCAATTTTTTTTGTTGGACAACACTTTATATTTTTTATCTCTCTTTCTTGGGCTCTTTTTTATGTTCAATGCTTTTGGCCCAATTGTTGTGTCTTTCTTTTGGTTAGTCCATTTATGCCTATGTGGCTAATTAAAAGAAAAGAAGAAGAGAAGAGAATATATAGAGAGAGATTGGGCAGTGAACAACTGCAGAGAAAAAGAAGAAAAAAATTGAGAGCTCATTTTCGAGCCTTTGCCCAGCAGGCTGGTTTTGTGCCCGGATCGAAGGTCAAACGGAGTCCGATCGTCCTGAAATTTTAGTATGTTGTTCGTGACATTATCCTCTTCATATCCAACGGTCAGTTTCTAGTTTTGATGCCCGGAAGGTAGTTTTGTGGCAGCATCTTCATACCTGCGTTTTTTTTGGTGTGTTTTCACCTTTGGTGAAGTTTGTAGCTTGTTGTTGTGCCAAGGTTGCTCCTTGATGATTGTATTTGCCTCTACTGTTTACTAGAGAGGAGAACTTGTTGTACCCACTTGGTTCTTGGTGATTAGTGAAAGTTTTGGTACCGTTGTTGAGCGGTCCCGTGGTTTTCTCCCTGATTTGGGTTTTCCACGTATATCGTGTGTCTTTTACTTATTACGCTGCTATTTATTTGTGCTTGTTGCTGCTGATTTTCTATTGTGTGTCGAGCCTTGTCGGCTATCTTGACAATTTGGGGAAAAGATTTATTCCGCTTCCGTGTTGCTTTGTCTGTGCTTCCCCAACAGTTACAACTTACAAGTATGAAACACCAAAGACCCTTACCTCACAGCTTACTCCAACAATAATTTTACAACTTTGTATCAAAGTCCGTAGCAAATCTTGACAACTTAACAACATCATTGTAGTATTAGCCATTGATAAAATTTATCTAGTCATTTAGTTTATTTATGTTGTTTAAACTTCCAAGTTGTTGATGAGTTCAAAGATCTGAGGGAAAAGAACATTGGAGAACACCAAACATAGCAACTAAATTCCCTAATTGAAAGAGATAATGAATATGTTGAACTTGAGATTATATTTGTGTAATTCTCAAATTTGCACGTGCTTTAGTCCACGAATGTTTGTTCCTCGAGACTGAAGACATGTTGAACATGAGATTTATATCTTCAAATACACGGGGAAAACCTAATATCCATTTTGCTTGTCATATTTTCTTTAATATAGTCTCTTGTTTGTCACATAAAAAAGAAAAATCTCTTTAATTCTTAGAAGAATCCTTGGAAGAAAAAATCAGAAACTTACTTGACTATTAAGTTCAGGATCACCTAAATATCTTTAATTCTGATTTTCTCAATTGCAGAACATAATAACATGTATAAATTTCATATGAGCAATAAGAATGAACATGTATAGCAAACATCATGCCGACCTTGTTCTGAACACACAAGTACTTAGACATCACCCTAGCTCGTGCTTTCTTCTATGTAATGATAGTTTTAATGCCAGAATTTCAAAATATAATAAACAAGTGAAATACATAAAAAAAATCAAAGGAGGTTCAACATCTATTACATACATACAAATTATTTTTACCATGAACCCCTAGGTCCTTGCTAGCTCAGTTGGCCAATGGAATCTTAGCTGTGTTAAACTTTGAAATTTCTTGCTTAAGAAAATCTATCTAAGGAAAAATTGAATAAAACACTTGATATTTAAAAGTTTGATATGTCAGAGTCATATGCAGAACCACTATCAAGTGAAAGTATGTAATCGGAGAGAACTTGAGAACTCAAGATTAATAAAAAAAGAAATTGGGGAATCAAGAAATTCAGCTCAAGCACTAATGCTAAGAAAGGCATCTTGAATGAAGTCGGTTGTGATCACTCAAAAGATACTTTTGTAATAAAATTCAAAGAACTACTTTGTAAATAAGTTCCCATTGAAATAGTTTTTAGAAATTATTGAATTTATCTATACTGATGACGTTCTTTAAGTCATTCTCAATATAACCATATGTCATGATCCTTTCTCATTAATTACCTCATATGAGCAGTAATGGGCTTGAACCAACGCGACTCACTTTGATAGACAAAAGTGAAAGAGAAATTAATCGTACAGAAACAGTTGATAAAATATCATATTAAATAGGGAAATTTTTTATCTACGGAATCTCAAAACAAGACCAATTCAATATTGTCCTCTACAACTAAATTATTGATATCATGCAAAATCAACATATATATATATATATATATATATATATATATATATATATATATATATATATATATATATCTGTGTGTGTGTGTGTCTGTGTGTGTGTGTGTGTGTGTGTGTTCGACACACACAATGGATACACAAAAGGCGAGATCTGCAATTAGTGAAAGTATACACAAAGGTTAGTTCAGCAGTTATAACATTTAGTTTGGTAGGGTATTTTACCAATTGAACTGGTAGGAGATTAGAGAAACAAAAAAGCAGGGGAGTAAAATCATGGCGAATTTGCGAGAGAATTCACGGAAGAGTGAGGATTGAGCAGTGAAGTCTTTATTAGTGCTTTTAGAGAAGTCTTTTTGTAATGTGTGGAGGATAGATAGATATATACATACATTTCTTATTGTTTAGATTTAAAGACTCTTTTAAGTAATTACCTACAAATTCGGAAAAACGGAAGATAAGCACAATTGTCATGGGGAGATAAATTGTCCATCTGACACTAACCTTTAGTGCTGCTTACTTTAGCTTGTCCATAACACATAATTATTTAATTCTAGATAAGACAACAATGTCAAGTGCATCTCTCAGCCATGGTAAACCTACATTTGCATAAAATATTCACCTTTCAGTTATAGTACAATATCAAATTGGTCGTTCCATACACTTCTCTAATAGCAAACGCACAGAATATTTTGTCAACTCTTATCTGCCATAGGACAGGAAAATTTGAGGTGTATCGATTTCAATGGTTAAACTATCTCATTTTCTTTGATATAGGCAAAACATGAATTCATAAAATATATTCCAACAATAGTTTTTTGAGATAGAAACTGTACACAACCAAACCACAAAAGATTGAGGAAGAAAAATAAAGAAACTGGACAAGAGAAAAAAGGGATGACACTGTTCGGATATATACTTATTAACTATGCGTTAAGAAATAATATTTATTAGAGAAAAGATATTTACTCAATTTTAATAGATCATATATTCGCTTCTGGTGTCTACTTACTTAAATAGTAGATGATTTAATGTGTAAAGTTTTAGTTTATACACAGAGGATTAAATCATCGATTTTTATAAGTATAAGTTTTTTGTTCACAATCTAGGATGCAAATTGGACATGCCATCGGGTACGATTGTAGCACAAGATTATATGCAATTTATCCTAATTATGGGAACGGTATAGTTCCAACTTCTTGTGCTAGTACATTTTGTATATATTGAACGGGACCGAGTAGAGATATTTATTTTAGATTGACTGACAAAAATATATTCTCTAAACTATTAAATATACTTATATTCCTAATCTTGGTATAACTATTATGATCTTTATATATTAATAATCGTTTTGATTTATTAAAATATGAGATTCTGAGATGGGTCAATATGCCTGGTAAGTTGGATGATAATAATATATATTGGTGAAATAATAAGTTAGTTGATGGAATCCATGTTTCGTTATAGAGATTAATTGATATGCCTTTTTTAGAAACTTATAAGTTTTCATCGTGTTAAATATTGCAAGTGAATTTATGAATCCGACACATGAAATAAGTTAAGTAGTGCTCTAAAGGAAATTAATCATTAAATTACATTCATCAGTAATTTAATTTACTGATTAGTATCTGATCTTAACATGGGAATTATATAAGTGTTTAATGGGGAATTACGAAATAGAGGAGTGCAATTATGATTTTTAATGGAACGATTTGTAATTTATTATGGTAAGAATAATTCAAATTTTTATTTGGAATTATTTCCATAATAGGAAGCCTCGGTAATTAATTTTGCGGTCCCTATAGTGCCCATATTTGACTAGAACTCAAAATTTTATTTCTATGGAAAAAAGAAGAATAATATGATTTTTTCTAGTCTTCTAGAGATGATTAGTTTTCTATTCGATACTTGCCCACACAAGTATTGAGAGAGTTTGGATGTGACTTGGGATCACTGTAGAAGACCATTGTTATCTTGTAGAGTCGCTTGAAAGTCTACCTATCTTGGGGATCCATTGCTATCTTGTAGATTCGCTTGAAAGTCTGTCTATCTTGAGGATTCGCTTGAAGGTACTCGCTCACGCTTCAAGAGGTAATTTTTGAATTAAATTTCATTATGATTATGTGATCTACCATAAACGATATTGGTTATCTATTGTTCATGTAAGCAGTAAAAATCATATTATGCTTCCGCTTTGCATATATGTATTCCATCAATTTGCATCAAGAGACTAGCTTACGTCAAAATAGATGACCTAGATCACATATATACGTTTACTTATACATGTGTTAATGGTTTATGGACTTGTCAAAAATCACGTGTAAAACTTAATAGCTTGCGGAGAGACGACGACATAATCCAAAATCTTGAGTTTTTAAAAAAAATATTGTTGTGATTATAGAGAATAGTAACTCAACTCTCGAAGAAATTGGAAAATTATATTTATTCTGTTATAGTTATATTTGTCGCTTTGGACAAGGTAGGTATACCTATCTGTCAAAGTGGAGGCTAAAGATTATTTTGTTTTGCACATGATAGCTTTTTGATAAGTTAAACATTCTTTTCATAATTTTCTTTGAGAACGAATTAAATGTAAATTTTGGAATTAATGTCAGTGGCCATTACCATGAGTTTCTTGGTTTTGAATTCCTTTTTGTTTATGCAATTAAATAAGATGGACACCTATATGGTTTATTCAATTAGACTGGCAGTGGCGGAACCCACTGTTCAGGTGTATTGAGTAGGAAAATTTTGGCTTCTTTTTTGTTAAATAATTACATGAGGATTATTCTTACATATATTATAAATTAAGAATTTTTTGATTAATAAATAGTCATTATTAATGTGATTTATTTATTTAAAATCAGTATAAAATTCTTAAAAAGTTTTATACATGTGAGGTTACAATATATGATTGAGAATAATGATTAATAAATAGGATCTATGAAAGTGATCTATTTATTTGAGTCATTAGAATATTCTCATTGTATCATATATAAATTGTTCTAAGTAAATTCTAGTGGTAATTTTTTTAAATGAAGATATCTTTAAGATGCTAGTAATGCTAAATTAATTCATGAGTAGAGATATTAGAGTTTCACTCAAAAGGAGAAAAAGTAGTATCTTGAGTTCTCAGATGTATTAATCGAAAGGACAAATTGTTACAAGAAGGTGTTGTGAGCCTTAGCCAAAGAAAACATGCTCGTGAGAAAATTATTAAAAGAGAATGAAAATTTGAATCAAGTTATTTTAATCTAAAACTACGCCTAAAACGATTAATTTTCAAATTTGGTCATAGTTTAGGTGGTCATGAATTTTATGATCTTTGATTGACTTGAAATTTGATGATTCCATTTATATGGGTTTAGGTAGTATGTCGGAATAAAATTCGATTTGAAAATGATAAAGTTATTCTTTATGTCAATTATGCTTATGTTAAATTTGGAACATGATTGCACATGGTTATTTGCATGAATTGATATGTGATAAGAATATAGGTCATATTGTTTTAATTCCTAAAGATGTTTAAATCACTTGAACTTGAACTTGAATATGGTCATAGATTTGAAAATAAATATTTTGATAGACTCCAATTGATTTGAAATTTGGTAAGTTCATTGATAACGACCTAGTAAGAATAGTACACATTGCTATGTGATTATATTTTCTTTTGAGGTCGTTAAAAGGATTGTAAAGTTTTTCTTTGGAGTTGAATGTGATTTAATATGAATGACGTCCTTTATATCGATTTTATTTATGTTATATGTGGTACATGATTACACGTGATAAGTTCACATAAATTTGATATACGAAAAGGATGTAGATCTATTCATTTTTTCTCAAATCGTTTGAATCTGAATTTGCTCATAGCTTTGTAGATGAATATTATTTTTGAACTCCGATAAATCTGAAATTCGGTAGGTTCATCATAAAAGAACAAATTTAAACACTCATTGTTATATAGTGATTTGGTTATTCGAGGTCGTTCGATGATGTTTATAGATAATCTTTGTATCTTGTAAAATTAATTTTACCAAAAAATTACTCGACTAAGATATAGTGGAGATAGAGATTATTCTCTATGATTTTCATGACTAAATTTTAGTGAAGTATTAAGTTTATTTGTTGGCTTAGACCTTCCTCCCTATTGGATGAAATTAATATAAGTTATTACAGTTTAATCTCTAGTTTTGATTATCTGTATTGACTCTCCTAAACTGAGTAATATTTGATTGGATCAATGGGTCTAGGGATAATGATATTCACTTGACTTAAATTAACATATACTCTCCATCTGAGTTAGTTTTTGTTTTAAATTTGTTGAAGTGAATATCTAACGCCACATATATATATGTTGCATAAGTAGTCATTTTTTCATTAAATTTTTTTGTTTAAGATACATGGATATCTAGGAGGTGTGTTTGAATTTTAGTATTCAATGTATACATAAACATGCTTTTCTTTTGTAATTTTAGAATTTCAATCTTTATTCTTGATTCGTGTATCTATTTCACAAAATGATGATATATGATAAGAATTACTGAGCGAAAAAATCTTAAATTCTATTTTGGCCAAACAACGTTTTCAACCAAATTGATCATAGTTTTAAAATTCGAAAAAAAAAAAGAAACTCTGGTTTATCTGAAATTTGGTAGATTCATAAAAATGACCTAGTAAGAAATTAAATTTTTTTTGGATCATTATATGAGTTTTTGGTCATATTTGATTAAATATAAGTGAAGTATTAGTTTTATGTGTTGGCTTAGACCTTCCTCCCCATTGGATGAAATTGATACAAGTCACTATGTATCTAATCGTCTAGTTTTGATAATCTATATCAACTCTCCTAAACTGAGTAATATAAAATTGGATCAATGAAGTTAGAGGATTTTCACTTGACTTAAACTAAAAGTAGACTCTCCAACTGAGTTAGGTCTGTATAAGCTTATGGAGTGAATAATCGGTCATTGTACATGTGTATTATTTGAGTAGTTCTCCAATTCCAACGATTGACTATTCGAGATGCATGAATATATATGTATAAATGAGCCCTGAATTTTATTATTTGGGATTATTCGAAATATTATGATCTATTTAAAGTAATGTGTCTCATATTCTCAATAGACTTTACGTACCAACTTAGTACTACTTAAGTTTTTCTTTTGATAGAGATAAAATATTAATTCAAAGAATACATTGTACATATACCTTGTGTTAGAAGGAATTATTTTCAGTTTCTAACTAGATAAGAGATGAATATTGATATATTTGTTTGTAACTTTCCTATCATTGAGTTTGATGAATATTTCATTTCTAGTGGTATATTGATGTGTGATGTTTTTTTATTAATATTATCTCACATGCATTGAATTTTACTAATCCATCTCATAAGAGAAAGTATCTTTTAAATTGAGTGAAACTTATTGTACACTAACATCTAAGTTATTTATTTTGAATAGAACTTAGAGATTGGTTAATGGATGGACATAACAGTTCATTGAAAGTGAAATCACTACCAACATGTGAATTTTGTTTAGAAGGAAAAATAACTAAGAGACCTTTCCTATTAAAAAGGAAAAGGTGGTCGTAATAAGTTTAGAATTATTTTATCTTGATTTGTGAGATAAATGAACATTCGGGCAAGAGGTGACTTTGAGTATTCTAAGATTTCCACAAATGGTTACTCATTATATGAACATGTATTTTTTGATGCTTTAGTAGTCTAAATATCTTGATAAACTGATCAAATATATAAGATAAACTAATATAGCATCATGAAAAATATATAAAATCACTGCAATTTGATTGTAGTAACGTAAATCTGTTTGCAGAGCTCATAAGTCACTTATCTTATAGAATAATTGCATTTCAATTATCTACAGCAGATGCTCTATAATAGATTGGTGTAGAAGAGAAAAGAAGTAGACTCTTATGAAGATGATAAGATTAATTATTGACTTATTATTAGTTATTTTGTTTCTTTCAAGATAGATTCTAATAACTATATATCACATTCTTAATTCAATTTTTCTCAGATCAATACTTTGGACAACTATAAAACTAGTTGTATTTGACGTAAGTCTAATCTGTGACATCTTCAGATATAGAATTGTCCAGCACATGTGCTGAGTGGGAGAATAAGAAAATTGGAATTAACAACGGAATGTGTGTGTTAATTGGATATCCTAAATAATGAAAAAAGGTTTATTATAGTGTCCTAAAAAAGAGTCAATTGTTAATACAACTGTCTGATTTCTAGAAATGGATAATTTTATTAAACCATGTTCCTAGAATTAAACTAGTTTTACTGGAATTGAACAAATAAATAACAAATAAATCAATTGTAAATTCAGACGCACGAGAACATCTAACTCGATATGTTAGAAATGACGTTCCATTGCATTTAATTAGTGGGTGAAACGTTACTAGACATAAGAAAAACTATTACCTTAAGTAGTGAAAATGATGTTGACCAAATTAAAGAAAACTAAATGAAAAGTTGTTAATATTTCAATATCGAAAGATTTTGAAGAAAATAATAAGACTCAAGATCATGAATGTGTGATTATGTAGTTCTTAGTCATAGTGGGAGAATCATAGCGAAGATTGATTTGTTTTGTATGCTTGAGAGAACTTTTATAATAGAGCTCCTGAAAAGTACACTCTTGGAAGGTTTCATGATAAGGTCTCTCATGATCTAATACAAAATCGATTTGTTACGACGAAGCACTACTAGGCAAAATTGCATGAGAAAATAACTTGGTAAATTTCTTTTGATAAAAAAAATAAAGAAATGCATGTGAAAGTTGAAAATACATAGTCAAAAGTCTAAGTGAGAGATTGTTAGGGTATATACTATTAATCATGTGTTTAGAGTTAGTATCCAATAGTTTTCAAGATTAAATATCTAAGTGGGAGATTGTTACAGTATATACTATTAACCATGCATTTACATACAGTACATTATAACAATTGTGATGGTTAAAAGTCTAGTGGGAGATTGTTGTGATATATACTATTAACCATGCGTTAAGAAATAATATTTATTAGAGAAAAGATATTTGCTCAATTTTAATAGATAATATTTTTGCTTATGGTATCTACTTACTTATATAGTAGATGATTTAGTGTATAGAGTTTTAGCTTATACATAGAGGATTAAATCATCGGTTCTTATAAGTATAAAGATTTTTGTTCACAATCCATGATGGAATTTGTACATGCCATCGGGTACGATTGTAGCACAACATTATATGTAATTTATCCTAATTATGGGAACGGTATAGTTCCAACTTCTTGTGCCAGTACATTTTGTATGTATCGAACGGGACCGAGTAGAGATATTTGTTTTAAACTAACTGACAAAAATATATTCTCTAAACTGTTAAATAAACTTATATTCCTAATCTTGGTATAACTATTATGATCTTTATATATTAATAATCGTTTTGATTTATTAAAATGTGAGATTCTAAGATGGGTCAATATGCCTGGTAAGTTGGATGATAATAATATATATTGGTGAAATAATAAGTTAGTTGATGGAATCCATGTTTAGTTATAGAGATTAATTGATATGCCTATTTTAGAAACTTATAAGTTTTCATCGTGTCAAATCTTGCAAGTGAATTTATGAATCTGACACATGAAATAAGTTAAGTAGTGCTCTAAAGGAAATTAGTCATTAAGTTAAATTCATCAGTAATTTAATTTATTGATTAGTATCTTAAATCTTAAAATGGGAAATTACATAAGGGTTTAATGGGGAATTAAGAAATAGAGGAGTGAAATTATGGATTTTTAATGGAACGATTTGTAATTTATTATGGTAAGAATAATTCAAATTTATTATTTGAAATTATTTCCATAATAGAAAGCATCGGTAATTAATTATGTGGTCCCTATAGTGCTCATTTCTATGGAAAAAGGAAGAATAATATAGTTTTTTTCTAGTCTTCTGGAAAAACTAGGTTTTCTAGTCCTTTTTGGACTAGAAAGAAATCTCTATAAATAGGGATTCTCCTAACCTAGAAAGAGATGATTAGTTTTCTAGAAATTCTTGCCCACCCAAGTATTGAGAGAGTTCGGATGTGACTTGGATCACTGTAGAAGACCATAGCTATCTTGTAGATTCGCTTAAAAGTCTGTCTATCTTGGGGATTCGTTGAAGGTACTCGCTCATGCTTCAAGAGGTAATTCTTGAATTAAATTTCATTATGATTATGTGATCTACCATAAACAATATTGGTTATGTGTTATTAATGCAAGTAGTAAAGATCCTATTATACTTCCGTTATGCATATATGTATTCCATCAGACACATCTGAATGTCTTTCTTCAATTTCCTTGTGTTTTTAATCTAGATTAGGATCAATGCTCGTGAATCCATATTATGTTAAAAGCTTGAGTGTGATTGCAGAGAGAAAAAGTTAATTATCTTTCATTGGTAATTTCATCAAACACATTGGTTACATCAACATTCAAGGCAGTTTTCTTTTAATTTCGTTAGTTAGCGGTTAGGCTACTGACAGAGAATTTTCAAAGAGACATACATCTTATCTTATACTAACAAATTAAATAAGTAAAGTTGTGACCGTCGGATTGAGTTTGAAAAAAAATGTAGAAAGCAGAAAGCTAGTTACAAAATCAAAATCAAATGTCCTCAAGGAAGTTCTTTTCTTAACCCAAAATTTCAATTATAGTTTTTTCTTTAACACTGTGTCTTTGTACACAGAGAATTGCAACCATAGTACATCACAAAAAAAGGAAATTCGAGAAGAAGACATGAATAGAACTACACCTTAAATGGTAAGAAATTATTGAAAATCTTCTGAGATCATCCGCAGAATGGGAGTTATAACTTAAGAAGAGTCTTCATAAAATCAATAACTCCATGCTTATTCTAAGAAGCCTTGTTGATGATGAAACGTGTAACAAATGTTTTCTAGTTTGTGGATCTGAGGCAGTCACGTAATTAGAAGTACAAAATATCGTAATGAAAAGATTGTCCACCTCCTGGTTTGCTTGAACAAATTGCCCTTCAAATGAACATTTATTTACAATAATGCCCCAGTGTTTGTCCATCACTTGGCTCTTCTATATAGTAGTAACTAGATATTAGGTTCCCGCACAACGTATGTTAGTTTTTTTCTTCCAATTTATGTGACACAAATGAAATTTTAAAAAGTGAAATAAATCTTTTATATGTGTTTTTTAAAAAAATATTTTGAATTGTTAATTTATGTACCTTATAGTGTCATTCGGGGACGAATGTTCCTAAGGGGGAATAATGTAATACCTTGAAATCCAAGACACATTGTAAAGCCTAACATAGGTGTCATAAGGTCAAAGTACTGTTTCTAAATCCATTTTAAATGAATATAGGTCAATTAGGAGGTTTAAGAACCAAAACGTCCAAGAACATCCATGACGTTCGAAAAGTTGGTTCAAAGGGATGTTAGTGTGCCTTAGCCTGTTTGACTAACTTTTAGGAGTGGAAAATGTACGAAAGTTGGTGGAAAGGTATATAATAGTTGTTTGAGTTGTTTAATGGTTGAAACGTTTGGGTACGACTCCCCAAGGACCAACCAAGGGCCCTTGAGGAGGACCCTTGTAGTTTGATGCAACACTGCGTGGCAGTGTGCATCGACAGGACAATAGAAGGCTCATGTGTGGATCGACAGGGCGTCGATGCCACCGTCGCCCCACACTTAGTCTGGTGGAGAAGGCCCCTTCACCCTCACAACCTCTGAACTCATCGACGAAGTGCAGAGGTGCAGGCTACGGTCCGTGCATGGATCAACGGGGCGTCGATGCCACTGTCATTCCACACTTAGACAATTAGAGGAAGCCCCTCTCCTGCACAGTATCTGACCAAGACGACGGAGTGTAGGACGGAGGGGGGGCTGTCCGTCGACTCACAAACGGCCCATCGATCACGGTTTCGTCTGTGAGGGTCGAGTTTCCTGCCGAATTTAAGTTGGTATCATTTAATTAGTTAGAGGTTTAGGTGGTTTAATGGGTTAAGGGAGTCTAATTAAGTTGATTTAAGATCCAATATAAATACTCCTAACCCTCATTAATCTAAAGACAACTCTCAAATAAACTCTCTTCCTTCTCTTTTATTTCTCTCTCTACATGAACTCACCATTGAAGACTAGCAAGGACTAAGGATTGGGGGTTGTAAAGGGATGAATTCACCATCAAATTGTTGACAAACATTAATGTATGAGTTCTATTCACCTTTGAGACTCTTTCCTCAAAGGGTCCCTTCAAATTAGATTTCAAAAAGTTGAGTTTTCTTATGGGTTTCATCCAATTACGAGATTGAAGTTATGAATTGAGTTGTTGATGATTTATTTAGATTATATTGAGTATATTAACATGTAATTCAACTTATTTATGGTAATTATTAATGGTTTGGTCTAAATTGAAGAATATGATCCTCCATCACTAACCCTAGGTAGTAATCTTGACCTACATTGTATTGTGATCATTCAATTGAGTTGGTTGTTGATTTCATTACTATCCTATTGTGTTATTATGATTAAACTAAGATGAATTATAGGCCTATCATTCTAGTTATTGAGATGTGATTTAGGTTATGAATTATAATGTGAAATTAGCTTATGTATCTTGTCTCAAGTTGTGATCTAAAGTTGAATTGTGTTATAGAGATGCAATTGGCTTTGTTATCTTATTGGTTTTCATTGTGTGATGATGTTACTCCCCAAGTTGGGTTGAGTTATGGGTTGATGGTAAGACCTTGATGATAGACTATGAGACAGACTTGGTAAGTCTTATAATCTCTATCTTTACTTCCAATTGTGATTAATTGTTGTTAAGTCATGATATTAAATTGGAGTATGACTTATACTAGGATTATAGGGTGGTATGACTTTGAATTGAAATGTCTTGACTATGTTGTGAGGTTGATTAAGGTGTACGTTATATAAGGATGGTGAAAACTATCAATGTGCCTTGATATGCTATGAAATGCTAATGTGTTAGCCTCACTTATATGAATTGTGATGAAAGGACTTATGCAATTCTTATTGAGCTATTGATGATGATGATTATACAAGGGGTAGACCCTATGACCTAAATTAAGCTATGATTGATAATTAAAGGCTTAAAGACATTTCAAAAAGGGACTCTAGTTTAGCACCGAGTGAAATAGATTAAGGAGTGTCCCTTCCCACATAGGGAAGGTAGGAACACTATGTTACTCTAAAGATTGGAGACTATAATTCATGGCACATAAAGAGGTTCCCAACTAAATCTCCTAGTTCTTGAACTATGTTGCCTCGAAAGGAATACTAGCTAGTGGATCGACGTAGTTGCTATGTTTCATGTTTTGGTACTACCTTGGCAAGTAGTCTGCCTTCTTTCGATGTAGGTTTTATGACACCGGATTCAACACTAGCTCATGTGGTCTATCTCGGTTAGGGCAAGATATTCCCAAAAGGTAAATGAATTAAAGGACTTGAACTCTAACTTGGATAACCTAAGGGGTCTATCTTAGTCTAGGTAGGGGTATGGGACTCTACCTAAACATTGTACTAGTTAGCCTTGAGGGGAGTCTTAGGAGGAGGTTCTTATATATGTTTATGTTATGATAATATATGCTTTATACATGATGACCATGGAAAATTGTTGACACTATATGTTGATTAGTTCATTTATGGATATGCATTGAGTTATAATGTTAATATATAATGAAATATAAACCTAAATGCCATGATATGTAAAGCTGGACATTGGTCATGTTTTCTTGTTGAGGGTGCTTAATTGAGTAAGGTTATGGGGCTTTGCTTGGTCATTACACTTGTTGACTTGGTAAGGACTTGTGAGTAGTTGTCTTGCTTATTATGATATGTTTGACTCCTATTCAGTCTTGTGATATTATTCCTTGATGATAGGGTCATAGTAAATCATGGTGTCAAGTATGTTGGGATTGTTGAGATAGTAAGCATGTTTGGTTGATTGATATGACTTACTTGACTTTGCATTAAGTCCCTAAAGGGGTAATTTGACATGTTTTGATAAAAAGTCTTTTTTAGCATGTTTTGCTTGTGTATGTGCATAAGATCCCATACTTAGTACATGTGGAGTACTAACCCCATTTTCTTCCTTTTTTCACAAACATTTTAGGTTCCGGTCATTGAAGAGTTTGGAAGGCGACATAGTTGAAGGCTTGGATTTTTCCTTTCATCCGAGTAGGGTAGGTCCTCAACCTTCGAGGTCAATGCCATCCTCTAGCTTACCGATTTTTTTATGAGCTTATTGACTCTATCATTCCTTTCCTTTGTGATTGCGTATTATACTTTCATATGACCTATATATGGTCTTGTTGAATTGATGTAAGGGTTATGCACATATTGTGATATTCGTTTAGATAGTATGAGATGAGACAATCGTTGAGACTATTTCAATATTTTACGTATATATATGTACAATAAAAGTAAAAGTCTATGTAACCTTCCTATACGAAGGATCTATGTATACTCGATATGAAATATATTATGTGTATGTAGAGGTCTATGTAAACCTCCAAGTAGTAATAATGAAAGTTTTAAATTTTCTCGCATTTTTTCAACCTATGAATGTAATGACATGAAAGTAAGAGGCTAGTCTTAGTCCTTGAAAAGGACGACGACGACAGTTACGTCTCGGGGGTAAACCCGGATGTGACATTACCAAATTTCATTATGATTTTTAACTATGTTTTTCTAAAAATATCTTGAATTGTTACATTGAAATTTCAACCTTTTTTTTATAGAAGTTTTAAATATGTTACAAACTAGAAATTAAAATGAAAAATTAAAGTTTTCAAATCATTATATTTTTATATTAAAATATTCAAATCTTTAAAACTCCATATATATGCACAAATTTATAGAAGAAAACCAAAAGAATTTTTTTAAAAAAAATATATGAAAGCTCATTTTAATAATAACACATATAATTTTCTTTTTTAATATCTGATTCCTCCTTTTCGATTTATATGAACTTATTTTTTTATTTCATCTCAAAAAGAAAATAACTTCTGAATTTGAATTTTTTTAATATAGCTTATTTAAGATCACAATATCTAAAAACATTTTAATCACAAAATTTAAATATGCATATAAATTTTGATTTTATTTTTGATTGATTCCATCTAATATTATACTTAATATGTAATTATTAAGAGCTAATTATAATCATAATTTATTTACTTTCATATAATAAATAGATATCGCAATAATAATTCATAAAAAATAGAGAAATAACAAAAAGGAGGTAATACTAATAATAATAACTAAAGATGTTTCTAGAAGTATTTAATTTTCTTGTTATCATTCTTGGTAGATTTTTATTTGCATGAAGTTACACTTTTTTTTTTTACCTTTGATCATCATTCACTTTATATATTAGAAAGATGTTATTTAATACAAATATATCATCCTATTGATTTTCATTTGTAATGTTACTTTTAACATCTTTTTCTTAATTTCAATCTAATATATATTATTAATTTTATCACACTTATTTATTTTCAAGTATATTAATTAGAGCCAAAATAAAGATGGAAATAATTAATTCATGAAAATTTTTTATTTAAAAAGTAGGTATTTTTTATAAGCATAACGAATAGAAAAAATATTAAGAACTAAACTAAAGTAAAATAGAGTAATAGTAAAATAGATATCACAATAATTCATAAAAGAAAAGAAACTGAAGTAATAACAAAATAAGTTAATGATAATAACAATAACTTAAGATGTTTCTAGAATATTTAATTTTTTTGTTATGGTAGATTTTTGTTAGCGTGAAATTACATTTTTGCCCTTGATCATTATTCACTTCATATATAGGAAAATGTTTCTAGAATTATTTATTATCTTTCTTAATAGATTTTTGTTAGTGTAAAATACATTTTTACCCTTGATCGTCCTCTCACTTCACTCTTCTATATAATAGAAATATTAAGTGTATTGTAAGAATACCATTATAATTATGCACTTTGAAGAAATTAAAATTTAACTCTAGGGTTAAATTTTAGGACACATGAGATTTAACATATTAATTGGTATCAAGATTTGGAGCTTGATTAGAGTTTTGGTTCTAGGATATACATATAGTACTATGGGTGTTGTTAGTTTTGAAATCTTATTGTGATTATTTATATGAACAAATTGCATCTATTTGGAATACCAACAAAAGGGTAGGGCTCAAGCCTCAGAGTAATTGTTCGATTATTTGAGGCAAATGAATTTCTTAATCCTTGTTCAGTGTATAAAATAGTGTATTTCATTGTGGTATGTGTTAGGGAGAATGAGACTTGATGATGGATTGACTTTTCATATTAAATAACACTTCCTCTGTTTCACAAAGAATGACTTGGTTTGACTTGGCACAAAATTTAATAATATAAAAAAGACTTTTGAATCTTGTGATCCTAAATTAAAGTTAGGTCAAATGTAGAAAATTGTCCTCAGATCTTGTGGTCTTAAACATGGCACGTGAAAAACTGAAATTAAAATGTTACCAAAAAAGAAAGAGGTCATTTTTTTTAAACAGACTAAAAAGGAAATGAGGTCATCTTTTTTTGAAGCGAAGGCAGTACTAATGATGAAAAGGAGGTAATAAAAGACAAAATAATTAATTATTGGTGTGTGATGTGTTGAAAATACTTTGAAAGATTGTTGATTCATTGTTGATGTTGTATCATATTGTGTTGTTGTCATTTATTATTTTTCTTCTTAAAACAATAATAATTTATAAGAATTTTAAAAAAAATCTTTTTTAGTAATATTCGTAGGAAATATTTTTTTTCATACAAAAGGAAGAATTATAAAAGTCCTACAAATATAGAATATTATTTCTAAAAAAAAGAGTTAAATGAATTAACTTAGGAAAAAAAGAAAAATATATTTCAAATTATAGTAACAGAACTAGAACATATATACCTATGATCATCTCCCCATTAGTTAAATGCTTTCAGTTTTTTTAAAATACAAATAAAAATAGAAAATAAATATATAAAACTTCAAATTAGAAATAAAAGATAAATGAAAATGTTGGCCACAGATAGTTGCCGCATAAGATTGTCCATATTCAGCTTTCTTTTTATATATATATATAAATAAATATCATATGCTAGACTAAGAAGGGTTTCATCTCTCTCACACGCACACGTATATATTGCGGTGATGACAATGTAATTGTTGTCAAATTACAAACTTGCTGACGTGATTTTGGAACATTATTCATAACTGAAAATAAATCTGTGCAAGATTATTTGTCTAGAACATCAGTTATTATTAATAGGATGAGGTCTTATGGTGAGAAAATTGATAGTCAAATTGTTGCGTCTAAAGTATTGAGAAACTTAACCATCAAATTTGAGCATGTTGTTACTGCGAATGAGGAATCTAAAAATCTATCTACTTATTCTTTTTGATGAATTAATGAGTTCCTTGATAGCTCATGAAAATAGGCTAAATAGGTCCGTGAGAAAGTTCAAGATAAGGCATTCTTGGTAAAGGATAAGTTCTCTTACAAGGAAAAATAGAAAACTCGACAGTTAGGGGACATGGCAGAGGCAATATTCATGGTCGAGGTCGTGGCGGTGATAGAGGTGGAAACTAGGTTGATGAATCAGGTCAATACAAGAGCACAATTCAATGTCAATACTACAAGAAATTTGGCCATGAAGAAGTTCATTGTTGGACGAAGCAGAAAGACGAGCAGAAGAAATACAATTTTACTCAAAATGTGGAAGAAGAAGAAAGTAAGTTGTTTATGACTCATTCCCCAATAACTGAAAGTGCAAATGCTGTAAGGTTCATTGACAGCGAATACTCCAATCACATGTCAAGTTCCAAGTCTCTATTTAGAGATCTTGATGAGTCACAAAAAAGTGAGGAGCGGCTAGGAGATGACAAACAAGTGCATGTTGAAGGGAAAGGTATTGTTGAGATTACAACAGTCCAAGGTAATGTGTAACTTTTATATGACGTGCAATATGTTTCCACTTTGACACACAACCTATTAAGTGTTGGCCAATTAATGACTAGTGGATACTCAGTAGTGTTTGATGATCAAACATGTAATATTAAAGATAAGAAATTTGGACCACCATAGCTCATGTATCTATGACTAAATTTAAAATATTTCTCCTTGATACTTCAAATGTTGAAAATGTTGCCTTATTGTCAAATGAAATAATGAAACTAATTTGCACTTACGTTATGGGCATTTGAATTTTAATGGGTTGAAACTCTTGGTTCAAAATGATATGGTTATTGGCTTGCCAAAAATCAATAAACTTAACTTGTGTGAAGGATGTATTTATGGAAACAAGCTAGGAAATCATATCATGGAGGGCTACAACTTATCTTTGTTTAATCTATATATATATATAGATATATATATATATATAAAATTCTGTAAATTTGTTTTGCTATTCTTGTTAAGTTATAATAACAACTATATCTGTAGGAATAAATAATTGAAATCAAAAAATTAAAGAAAGGAGAAAAGGTGATTAAAGGAAATAATATTAATGATGAGATTAAGGGAAAGTGAAGTAAAAGAAATTAATAGCATATAGCAGGACATAGATGTGGTCATTTTTTATATTTTATAAAATTTTAAGGAAAATTTTTCATTTTTTAAAATCAATAAAAAGGCCAAAAAATAAAATAAATATTGAGGCGTAATATTTTTGGAAGATTAACTTCAGTTTTGAGTAATTATTTTAATAAGAATATAAAAAAATGTCAAAATAATTGATAAAATAAATAAATATCAATGCTATATTAAAAAGGATGTTATGTTACATTTTTATTTTAGCTATTATTAATTATAAATAGCTTATTTCTTTAAATAAATAAAAAATTTAAAAAGTTATTTAAGGAAATGATATAAATAATATTAGTTATGAAATTAAGGGAAGAAAGTAAAAGAAATTAATAACATTGATGATGAAATGATTCAAATACCTTTTCTTATAAAATAGAAAAAATGCCAAAAAAAAGTATCGATAAATAAGTAGAATATTAATTATAGTGTATATAAAATAAATTTAATTAAAGACACACATAAAAATAAGACAAAAAAATATTTCTTCAAATAAATAAATAATTAAAAAAATTATTTAAGGTAATGATGTAAATAATATTAGTCATGAAAGTGAAATAAATTAATAGCATTGATGATGAAATGATTTAAATATCATCCATCTTTTCTTTTAAAATTAGAAAAAATGCCAAAAAAGTATCGATAAAGAATTAAAATATTAATCATAGTATATATAAAATAAACTTTAACTAAATACACACAAAAAAAAGACAAAATAAAAGAAGAAAAGAATTAATAGAAAAATTAAGTTGAAGGAAATAATATCAACATTAATTTTGTTTCCTTTCAAATTACAAAACATATTTTCTCCTTATTTTTTTCCTAATTTGATATGTATTTCTGTAACGACCTGTTTAGTCGTTTTGAGCAACAGATTTTAATTCTGGAAAATTGGCTGAAACGACGGAACCCACGACGGACCGTCACAGGCACGACGGACCGTCGCAGGGTCTCGTTTCAATATACTTAGGAATTCTGAAATTGGGTACTGAAAATCGACTCTCTGTAAATTGTGACGGACCTGCAGGACGAGCCGTCACATCCACGACGGACTGTCGTGAGCTCCCGTTGCAAAACACTTCAACTTTTGAGAATTTGGTACAAGGAACGAGTCTCTGACCGTCGTGACGGAAGTGCAGGACGGACCGTCACGAGTGTGACGGACCGTCACAGTGCACTTAGTGAAAAATGGGATTCAAGGCTGTTGCGACGACCTGCGTGACGGACCGTCGCAGGCACGACGGGCCGTCACAGGTTGCGCAAATCCCAGGCAGAATAGGATTCCTCTACACGTTTTAAGGGTCGTTTTGGACTATTCTTTCCTTAATTATAAAGATTGAGGGTTAATATTAATAAGTCTAATTACTTGGGGGTTAAAAAAGGTAACCTTAAGTTAATTAGTGGGTTCTATTGTCCTCCTTTAGTCTTAATTATATGATAATTAGGGTAAAGGAAAGAGGGTTTGAATAAAACAAAACAGAAAGAACAAAGGGGAAGAGAGAAATCGATCGAGAGGGAGGAGAAAACAGGAGCTTGGGGATTAGCTTGTTGATCAATTCTTCGGTGGAGGTAGGTTATGGTTTATGTTATGATATTCGTAGTGAACTATTAATAGTGAATGTTATGTGTTGATAGTATTGTAAACCCTGCTATGTGCTTAAATTGTATGCTTGCATGACTATGATTATGAAATTGTAATGAATTAACAAAGCATGATGAAGCTATTGAATCCCAAATCTTGAAAGAACCCTAATTCGCTTGATATATTATATAATAAGATTAATGATGCCTTAGTATGAGAGAAGGCTTGATAAATTATATAATGAGAATGATGATGCCTTAGTGTAAAGAAGGCTTGATGAATTAGGGGATCGGGTGCCACGTTTCGGTACCAGGATAGAATGAGGATCGGAGTGTCACGTTCCGACACCAGGATAGAATATATGGATCGGGTGCCACGTTCCGGTACCAGAATAGAATGAGGATCAGAGTGTCACGTTCCGACACCAGGATAGTATATGGATCGGGTGCCACATTCCGGTACCAGGATAGAATGAGGATCGGAGTGTCACGTTCCGACACCAGGATAGAATATATGGATCGGGTGCCACGTTCCGGTACCAGGATAGTATATGAGGATCGGAGTGTCACGTTCCGACACCAGGATAGTATATGGGTCGGGTGTCACGTTCCGGTACCAGGATAGTGTATGAGGATCGGAGTGCCACGTTCCGGCACCAGGATAGAAATAGAGGAGCGGAGTGTCACGTACCGACACAAGAGGAAGAAAGATAATGAATCTTGAAAGATAATGAATATACTCAATCTAACGAACTTAATTCCCAAATGAGTATGGTATTGAGGCTTGAGTCCTCATGTGTAAACTTGACGGAAATTGTTAATATAAAGTAATTGATGTTGCTACATGTTGAGTATTGTAGTTGATTTACATTATTATTGATATATATTGTTCCCCTAAATATCTCTATCCGCAGCTCTAACCGCTGCACTCAACCATTATCCCGCTCCATTCGACCTACGCAGATTGTACTGACCCCCTACTTTTATGTTTCCTTCTTGTTATTTGTGTAATGCAGCAAACGTTCCGTCAACTTCAACTCAGCAGTAAATCAAGCCAGTCTTCGTCACACCGGATCTTCAGGGTGAGCTAAATGCTTCTAGCTTGGACTGGGTCTTCTTCTTCAAGTCTTGATGCCTTGAAACTTCCGGCATGGACTAGCTTGTAGTTATTTTTGTTGTTAGACATTCCTAGTTTAGTGAATTGAGATAGATGTTCTTGTGATGATGACTTCCAGATTTTGGGGATATTAATAATAGTTTGAATTGTTTTATTAATGAGTTTAAGTCTTCCGCATTTATTTTGTTGATATTGTATTAAAATGTTAAAGGTTAGATTGGTTGGTTCGCTCACATAGGAGGGTAAATGTGGGTGCCAGTCGCGTCCCCGATTTGGGTCGTGACACTAAACAAATATTTGCTTGTTGGCAAGCTCTACTATTTAGTTTTGATTTTGAAATTGAATTTATTAAAGGGGAAAATAGTTCTCTAAAAGATTTTCTAACCTGCTAATTTTTGCAGGGAAAACAAGAGGTTGTTTACACCAATTGCTCCTTCCAAAGGAGATAACAATCCTCCAAAACCAAAAATGGCTAGACCATTTGTTCTTCCACCTCTCATTCCAGCAAAAGCTGAATCTTTGGCAAGGCCTTATGTAACCTTCCAAAACAAATTCACAGCTTTAGCGGATTACCCAAAGTTACCTAGCCTTTTCCAAACAAAGCTTCTAAAGCCTATTTATCCACCTCAACAAAAGTTGATCAATCTTAGATCCTTCCAAAAGAAGAGACTTTTGGTTTTATTGTTTCAAATGTATTGCCTCTTATGGATCTCAACAAGGATATGAAAATATGGATATTCATTCATTGATCAGACTTTGTTACACAGATAACATATATGTGGATACAGAAAATCAATTGAAAACGAGGAGATTTTATGAAGCTATCCTTGTATATACTGACTCCATAGAAATTAAGCATTCTAGAGATAAAAATAATTATATCAAATATTCAAGATTAACTAATAATAACATCTTGGATCCTTTTGAATGGTTTGAAGACCATTTACATACTCCTATTTAGTTAATAATGGCTCATAAACATAGACTTATAATTTTTATGATAATAAGGCAGCATGGATGGATTTTATATATTTAAGACCAAGATATACTTGGTTTATGAAAACTCAACTTGCTTTTTAAGATCGTCATGAGAACATAAGGAGTAAGACTATGCTTATAGAAGCTAACCATGAACATAGTTCTATATTTGTTCCTAGAAATATGCAATGGAAAGATATACTCTCCAATAATGATTGGTATTTTGAGAATATATCTCAAACCATTGCTTCACACTCTCAACAATCTCAGATAGAAAGAGTTATTCAGTTTCGTGATGGGTCCATTGATCTCAAATTTCTTGATAATCCATCAATGAGATCTTCATTGACCTGAAGGTCACTATTTGTCTCCTTCTACTTCGTGTCCCTTGAGGATGGTTCCAGGACCCCCTTCTTATTCAAGAACCTAGGAGGATGATGATGATATCATTTCTGTTTCAAACAACAATAAAGGTAAAGTCAAAGGTGTAGACTTTTCAGGTAATATACCTAAAGTGTTTTACCAAGATATTTCGGGAAGTCCAACCGCAAGTGAGATGGAACCTCCTAATGAGAATCCAGCTTGGCTAGGAATTCTTAAGGTAAACAAGCCTTTTAAACCTAACCCTTGTATTCTACATGAACAATGGACTCATCCTGATAATCAGGTAAAGAGAAAATGGTATGTATCTTCCTATACTTTCAATTAAAGAGAATATTTTATAGATATATGGACGAAAGATATGAGAAGAATAGGTTGTGAAATTGAATTCTTCAAATGTTTTCAAATGACAGGAAGAATTGAAAATTGTACTGAGTCATTACAAGTTATCATTAACAAATGGTATACTGCTTCTAACAAGGTTTATGAATCTGTTACTCCACCTCTTGAAGGAATTAATATTCCTGTTGCAAGTACAGTGATCAAAGCTTCTCCTTTTAGAGAGAAAAGTGATAAGACAGGTTCTTTACTTACATCTATTGATATTGATAGAGTTGTTGAACAAAACAGCTATTCAAACCAAATACTTCATATTCAAACCAAATTCTTCATGTTATCTCTAGACAAATAGAAGATACCGAACCAAATCTTAGTGGAAGACGAACTCCGGATTCTAGTTCATCCAATCATAATATTGAAACCTACTAAGGATTCATAATCCCCTAATTTTCTAAAGAAAAGTTCGCAAAACTGTCTGATACTTTTGAAGTAACAGGATATATCATTGACAAAATCAATGCACAACTCAATAACTTTAATATCTCTTTTAGATAAGATAAAACACCCAAAAAGGTTTCTACCATTCAAAAAGAAACCAATTTCCAATCGAAAGTGAAATCCAATTTTCTCCAAAAACTTGCCGATAATCATTTTGATAATTCCAAAAACTACCATAGCAAACTATCCTTTTCAGATATGTCGTACGAGGAAAATGCTTTCTTATCTACTTCATCTCATGAAGGAAGGAGCATCACTGAAAGAATATTTATGGCCTTGTAGAGCATCAAGTTTGGAATAAGCTCCATGAAATGGGTGTTGCTATCATTGCATATAAAATGTGTGGATCAGCGGCAGATATGTTGTTAATATGATTATTACAGGTTTCACAGGAATGTTGAAACATTGGTGGGATAATTATTGTACTGATGAAATCAAACAATTTATTATCAATGCCACTGCAAATGAGACTCTTCTAAAAATGGAAGGTAATATACAATAAAATTCTTCTGTCACAAGAGAAGATGTTTGTGCTACTTTACTTTACCATGTTGCTCGACATTTTCTTGGGGAACTGAAGTTATTTCAAGACAGAAGTCTCCAAATTTTGAGCAATCTAAGTTGTCCAAATTTAGATAATTTTTTTCATTACAAGCATGCCTTTCTTAGTAAGGTTATGATTCGTCCATATTGCAATTTGGATTTTTGGAAAGAACATTTCATCAGTAGTCTACCTCCTCTCTTTGCAGATAAGGTAAGGTAAAAAATTCAAGATCGGAATAATGGGAGTATTCCTTAAAGTAATCATACTTATAGTGATTTAGTAAGCACCATTAATGTTGTAGCCCTAGAGCTATGCACAAATATTAAGCTTAAGCATTAGGCTTAAGAAAGTACAATCTTCTTATTGAAAGGAACTTGGATGTTTTTGCAAAGACATTGGGTTTATCATCCCTCCAAATAGAATAGAAATAGATAAAAAGGAAAATTCCTACAGGAAAAAATGTCGAAGAAGAGATGATTCAACCATACCAAAGAAAAATAGATATAGGTCTAAAATACCTAAAAACAAACCAGATGTTTGTTGGATTGTCGTTAAACTGGTGATACGGCAAATGAATGTCTTTCCAAGACTAAGCCAAAGAAGATTAGTCTTCTTAATATTGATGAAGAAACTAAAGGTAAGCTTCTTGCTATTCTTGATGAACCATTTTCTTAATCTTCAGGTACATCTGATGAATATAGAGATGATTAAGACATTGATCTTGATTATGATTCAGATGTTAGTTTATCAGGAAAAGATTGTACTTGTACTGGAGCATTCTATACTTGAAAGAGTACACCTCAGATTCAAGTTCTTTCAAATCATTCTAATGAAGGTATTTTTGATGTTATTCAACACATTACTGATGACGAGGCTAGGAATCATTTTTTCCTAGAACTAAAAAATATTCTTCTAAATACGGACAAACCCAAAACTCTTCCGATCATTGATCCCTTCAGCATGAAATAATTCATCAACCATTCACATAACCAACCTGAACCATCTATTTTTGATCTTCATCATGAAGTTTCTAGTCTCAAAGAAGAAATTAGAAATATCAAATCTCGTCTTTCTATCATCGAAACTGATTTTCCAGTCAATCAGGACTCTAAAAAATCAGCCTTCCAATATTTTGAGTATAACCAAAATTCTTCCAGGAATGATTCTGATGATGATGTTGATATTAATCTCCCTAATATCAATAATGATCATTTAGTTGAAAATCTTGTTCCCAATACAGGTAATGACACTTCCACGTCTACAGCACCAGGAGTAACGGTAATTACTTCTATTAGACCATAGAGTCATAATATACCTGTTAAGATTGTTTTTAGTAAACATTTTGTTATTAACAAAATTATGTTGCTTGATAGTGGTGGAGATAGGAATTGCATTATGAAAGGCATTGTTCCAACTAAGTATTCGCAAAAAAAAACTTCAAAAATATACTCCGCTACCAGAGAACTTTTGAAAATAAATTATAAGCTTTCTAAAGCTCATATTTGCAATAATAACATTTGTTTAACAAATGATTTTGTCATAACCGAAAATATTAATGAAGATATTATTCTTGGTATACCTTTTATCACGCAAATAAAACCTTATTTTACCAATCATGATGGTATCGCTACAACCATTTTAGGAAAGATTTAAATTTGCAATTTGTCAAAACTCTTTCACAAAATGAAAGTGATTTTGTAAGAGAAAATACTTCTTTTAAAATATACAAACTTTCTCAACATCTCACCTTTTTAAAAGATGAAATTCGTGTTAAGAAATTCGAATAGATTTTAAAAACCCCGGAGATAGTTACTAAAATAGATAATCTTCAAGAAATATTTAAAAAAGGAAATATGGTCCAATTTTCCTAATGCTTTTTGGAAACGTAAAAGACATATTGTTGATTTACCATACATTGAAGGATTCAATGAACATGCCATTTCCACTAAGGCAAGACCTATTCAAATGAATCATGCAATGATGAAATTTTGTAAAAAGGAGATTGATACTCTATTAAAAAATAAAATTATAAGGACTTCTAAATCTCCTTAGAGTTGCTCTGCGTTCTATGTTAACAAAAATGCTGAGAAAGAAAGAGGAGCACCAAGACTTGTAATTAATTACAAACCCATAAATTTTGTTTTAAAATGGATCAGGTACCCCATACCTAAAAACGAGATCTATTGAAAGGACTTTTAATGCTAATTTATATTGCAAATTTGAAATGAAATCGGTATTGTGTCAAAGTCAGATTTAAGAGAAAGATAAATATAAAACAGCTAATAATGTTCCATTTGGTTAATATGAATGGAACGTTATGCCTTTTGGCCTCAAGAATGCCGCTTCAGAATTTCAAAACATCATGAATATCATTTTTAATGATTATTCTTATATGTCAATTGTTTACATTGATGATTTGTTAATTTTTTCAGAGAACATCGATTCCTATTTTAAACATCTTAACGCATTTTTTAATATTATAAAATAATAATGGTTTAGTTATCCGTTCCAAGAAAATGGTTTTATTCCAAAATACTATTAGGTTTTTTGGACATGATCTTTTTCAAAGAACTTAAAAACCTATTTGAAGGGACTTAGAGTTCTCTTCTAAATATCCGAATGAAATTCTTGAAAAAACCCAACTTCAAAGATTTTTAGGAGGATTAAATTATGTAGTTGATTTTATTCAAAAAATCAGACAAGTTTGTGAACCTTTGTACAAAAGACTTAGGAAAAACCCCTTTCCTTGGAGAATTGAGAAAACTCAAGCCGTTATTTATGTTAAAAATCTTATTGAAATTATTCCTTGTTTAGGAATCCCCAACCCCGATGCTTTCATGATTGTTGAAACTGATGTTTCTGATGGAGGATATGGAGGAATCTTTTTAAAAAAAAAGTAGATCCTGAATCTACAGAGCAATTAGTTCATTTCACATTAGGAATATGGAATTCCTCAAAAAAACTATTCTACCGTCAAAAAAGAGATTTTATCGTCTGTTGTTATGTTTAACAAAATTCCAAGATGATCTTATCAACAATTTTTTTTTTATATAAAAAGTAGATTATAAATCTACTAAAGAAATATTACAAAAAAAAAAGTTTTAAAACATTGTTTCTAAACAAATCTTTGCTAGATGGAAAGATCTACTATGTAGTTTTGATTTTGAAATTGAATTTATTAATGGGGAAAATAGTTCTCTGACAGATTTTCAAACCCGCGAATTTTAACAAGGAAAACATAAGGCCGTTTAGACCACTTGCTCCTTCCAGAGGAGATAACAATCCTCCAAAACCATAAATGGCTAGACCATTTGTTCTTCCACCTCTCACTCCAGCAAAAGTTGAATCTTCGGCAAGGCCTTATCTAACATTCAAAAACAAATTCACAGCTTTAGTTGATTATCCAAAGTTACCTAGCCCTTCCAAACCAAAGCTTTAGCGGATTACCCAAAGTTACCTAGCCTTTTCCAAACAAATCTTCTAAAGCCTATTTATCCACCTCAACCAAAGTTGATCAATCTTAGACCAACAAAAACATCACCTCAAGAAGCTTCTTCAAGTGTTATTCAAACAAGAGCAAATTATTCTATGAAAACACCGGAATCTTTTGCCCAATCAGTTAATCTAGAATGAACTAAAACTATCCCTTCCAAAATCCTTCAAAAAGAAGAGACTTTTGATTTTATTGTTTCACAGGTATTGTGTCTTATGTATCTCAACAACGAATGCGCAAATATGGATATTCATTCATTGATTAGACCTTGTTACAAATATAACAATTGTGTGGATACAGAAAATCCATTAAAAACCAGGAGATTATGAAGCTATCTAGGTAGATACTGACTCAATAGAAATCGAGCATTCCAAAGATGCGAATAATTATATAAAATATTCACGATTTACTATATAAAGATCTTGGATCCTTTTGAATGGTTTGGAGCCTATTTACATACTCAAATTGTGTTGACAATGGCTCATAAATCAAAGAATTATAATGGGTAAGATTATAAGGCAACATGGATTAATTTTCTCTATTTAAGACCAAGACAGACACTGGTTTGTGAAATACAGTCCAACAATCACTATGACTATCATTCCTAGATGGCTTTATGAATGGTGGAATTTTTTCGGAGGAACTGAAAAGATTCTTCCACAACAATTTCTCAACAGGTTTGAAGAATTCCAAACCAAAGAACAATTATGACTTTACCAAGGAATATTAAATTATGTAAGTATTCTATCAAGAAAAGGATCTATTATATTATTCATTGGAATTTTTCAAAGATTTATATAGATCGAATTCTTTACTTGTGCAAACAAGTTCAAATTAAAGGTTGGGTTCCTAAAACAACCAAATTCAAAGGTTCACGAGAAGACTAGATCTTCCTCGAAGAAACTATCCAAAGCAACCCTCAAACAAAAATTGAAAGAGGCGATGGATAACGTTGATGATTATAGAGAAGACCAAATAATGAAGATGGTTAAAGATGTTGCTTCAACAGAAGGTAGTATTGAAGACAATGGAGATATGTGTAATCCACAAGGTTTACTCTTGACTTACATGGAATCTGATTATGAATAGGAAATAACCCTTGGGGGAAAATAGAGGCAAAGCCAGAATTATTTTCCCACATAGTGGCATTTCACTATTCTTGATAAGCATCCAATGAGATGATACAAGATAAACACTTTTGGAAAAGCTATTTCCATTATTTCTAAAGAAGATTCCCACTCAGTTGACAAAAGAAGAAAAGCAAGATGCTCCACTATCTTTTAGTAGGCCCCCTTTTATTGTCGTCAACATCTTAGTCATCCATTTATATGCCTAAGATATAAACGCAATCTCCAATTTCTCCTATATAAGGAGAATTATTTTTTCTTAGAGAGCATCGGAAAATTTCAAATACTCTAAAAATCTCTTTCTCTCTCTCTTGTATATCTAAGTTCTAAGTTTGCAATGTCTTAATAAACAACAATTTTTGTAAGTTATTTCTCTCTCTTAATCTTTTTCCGCTTCTTATGGAAAATAATTAAAAATTAAAAGCAAGAAATAACTTACAAATTTTGATGTTTATAAAAACATTGACTGCTTAGAACTTAGATATACAAGAGAAAGAGATTTTCAGAATATTGAAAATTTTCTGATGTTCTCTAAGGAAAACTAATGCTCCTTATATAGGACCAATTACGGATTGCCTTTATATCTTAGGCATACAAATGGACGACTAAGATGTTGCTGATAATAAAAGGGTCTATTAAAAGATAGTGGAGTACCAAATTCTTTTGTCAGCTAACTGGGAATCTTCTTTAGAAATAATGGATATAGCTTTTCCAAATAAGTTTTGTCTTGTAGCTTCTCATTGAATGCTAATCAAGAATAATGAAATTCCACTATGTGGGAAAATAATTCCGACTTTGCCTCTATTTTCCTGAAGGGTTGTTTTCCTATTCATTATCAAATTCCATGTAAGCCAAGGCTAAACCTTGTGTATTACACATATCTCCGTTGTCTTCACTACTACTTTCTGTTGAAGAAGCATCTTCGACAGTCTTCATGATTTGGTCTTCGCTATAATCATCAATGTTATCCATTGCCTCTTTCAATCTTTGTTTGAGGGCTGCATTTGATAGTTTTTTCGAGGAAGATCTAGTCTTCTCTTGAACCTTTGCATTTGGTTGTTTGGGAACCCAACCTTTAATTTGAACTTGATTGAACAAGTAAGGAATTCGATCTCTATAAATCGTTGAAAAAATCCAATTAATAATATAAGAGATCCTTTTCTTGATATAATACTTGCATAATTTAATATGCCTTGATAAAGTTGTAATTTCTTCTTTGGTTTGGAATTCTTCAAACATTTTGAGAAATTGTTGTGGAAGAATCTTTTTCAGTTCGTCCGAAAAAATTCCACCAATCATAAAACCATCTAAGAATAATAGTCTTAGTGATTGTTGGACTGTATTTAAAAAACCAAGTTTGTCTTGGTGTTTAATAGAGAAAATTCATTCATGCAGCCTTATAATCATACCAATAACAAGTTTGTGGTTTATGAGCCATTGTCAACGCAATAGAAGTATGTAAATGGTCTGCAAACCATTCAAAAGGATCCAAGATCTTCTTGATAGTAAATATTGAATATTGAATATAATTATTCGCATCTCTAGAATGCTCGATTTCTATGGAGTCAGTTAGGATCGCTTCATAAAATCTCCTGGTTTTTAATGGATTTTCTTTATCCACATAATTGTTATCTGTATATATCAATCTGAACGTGAACGTGAATGTCAACATAAATTTCAACGTCAATGTCAACGTTACCGTGCACGTCAACAGAAACATCAATGTAAATGTCAACATGAATGCATATGTTAATGTAAACGTCATTGTGAACATAAACATCAACATCCACATAAGTGTAAACATAAATGTTAACATCAGCATCAACGTGAATGTCAACGTAAATGTTAATGCAATCATCAATGTCAACATGAACATCAACGTTAATGTCAATATCAACATTAACATGAATGCCAATAAATGTGAACCTAAATGTGAACGTTAATGTAAATGTGAATATGAACGTGAATTTCAACATCAATATGAACGTAAACATGAACATCAATTTTAATGTTAATGTTAATGTTAACATGAATGTTAATGTCAACAGCAACGTCAATGTTAATTTTAACGTCACTATGAAGGTTAACGTGAACGTGATTTTTAACATGAAAGTCACCGTCAACGTGAATGTGAATGTTAATGTTAACGCCAATGTAAACGTCAATATAAACGTCAGCGTGAATGTCAACATAAATGTGAACGTGAATGTGAACGTCCACATGAACGTGAACGTCTACATGAATGACAACCTCAATGTCAACATCAATACGAACTTCAATGTGAACATCATTATGTACGTCAATGTGAACATCAATGTAAACGTTAACGTCAATGTCAACTTGAATATGATCGTAATTTTCAACATAAATATGAACGCTAACATCAACATCAATGTGTACATCAATTTGAACATCAACGTGAATGTTACTGTGAACGTCAACGTGAACATCAATATGAACTTCAACATGAACATGAACATCAACGTGAATGTCAAAGTCAACATTAATTTGAACGTCAATGTGAATGTGAATGAAAAACGTTAATGTAAATGTGAACATACAGGTAAATGCGTGAACGTTAAAGTCAATGTCAACGTGAACGTCAACATAAACTTCAATGTAAACGTCAATATAAATGTGAATGTCAATATGTACGTCAATGTAAACTTGAACGTTATCGTCAACATCAATGTATATGTGAACGTTAATGTGAATGTCAATGTTAACGTCAATGTTAATGTCAACGTGAACATCAGCGTCAATGTCAATGTAAACGTAAACGTAAACGTGAAGGTTTAATTGAACATCAACTTGAATGTTAACATCAACGTAATCTTCAACCTGAAACATCAACGTAAACATCAGCATGAACAAATTCGTCAACATTAATATCAATGTCAACAGAAACATCAACGTCAACGTCAATGTCAAAGTCAACTTCAATGTAAACGTGAAGGTGAAAATTAAGGAGAACATGCACATGAATATCAACGTTAACATTAATGTGAATGTCAACATGAACTTGAACATCAAGGATGATGTGCACGAACGTCAATGTTAACTTCAATATAAATATGAATATCAACATGAACGTGAATGTGAACGTCAATGTCAATGTGAATATAATGTCAATATTAACATAAACGTCAATGTCAATGTTAACGTGAATGTGGACATCAACTCCAATGTGAACATCAATGTGAAGGTAAACATCAACATGAACATGGACTAGAACGTGAACGTGAATGTGAAAATGAACGTCAACATCAACTTGAACGTCAATGTAAACATCAACGTGAATTTCATTGTCAATGTTAATTTTAATTTAAACATGAACATGAATGTCAACCGTAACATCCATGTTAACATGAACGTGAATGTGAACTTGAATGTGAGCGTCAATTTGAACATCAAAGTAAATGTGAACGTCAATGTAACCCTGTACTTAAATGTTAACGTCATCGTGTATGCAACGTGAAAGTCAATGGGAACATTAACATGAATGCCAACGTGAATGTGTTTGTGATTGTCAACGTGAACGTCAATGTCAACGTCAATGTTAATGTAAACGTCAATGTAAATGTGAGTGTGAACTTTAACGTGAACGTTAACGTGAATGTGAACATGAACGTGAACCTCAACATTAACATTAACGTCAACATGAATGTGAACATCAATGTGATCTTCAATGTAAATGTCAACATAAATGGGAACGTCAATGTGAATTCAATGTCAACGTTAATTTGAACGTGATTGTCAATGTCAATTTAAATGTGTATGTTAACGTGAACGTCAATATGAACATCAATATCAATGTCAATGTGAACGTCAACATTAATACGAACATCAACTTAAATGTCAAGGTCAACATGAACTTCAATGTCAACGTGAACATGAATATCAAGGAGAACGTGCAC
>CM064970.1:38410182-38678160 GCA_032847665.1 Solanum chilense
AAAAAAAAACAGTTTGAAATGATGAGTTTCGATCAAGTTAAGAGGGTTCAAGATGTTGTGAAAAATGAATTAAAACAAGTGAGGTCATGGAGGATTGAACCCGTGACCTCACCATGTTAAAAACCATGAAAATAAAGAAGTAAAAAAGAATGTGGTGAAGGGGATTCCAACAATGGTCTTGGCTGGAAAATAAAGTATGAAAATAATAAATGAAAGGAGTGGGATTCGAACCCACAATCTCTTGGCGAAGCTAAGGAAAAATGAAAAGAAAATAAGTGTGAGACTTCGCAATCGAACCCACGACCTCTAGGCGGAAAAGGAGAGTTCAATGAAAGATAAAGTGAGGTTTTGGGTGTTCGATCCCACAACCTAATTATCAACTTGAATAATCCATGGAAAAAGAAATTAAAATAAAAAGGGGTTATGGGGGTTCGATCTCACAACCCCTCGGCCAAGAAAGAGAAAATGCAAACAAAAAAAATTAAAATAAAACGAAGGTGTTGGGTCTTGATGTTGGGTCCCCAAGCCGTGTGGACCAAAATAAAATAAATGAAAAATATAAGTGTTGTCCAAGGGATTCAAAATTGGGTTCCCTTGCCCAAATTCCGTATTGATACATAAGTCGTATGTGAATTAAATATTCAAGAATAATGATACCTACTTAGATCGAAATCGGTATCTTATCATACATACAAGATGCATAAGTCTTGTATCACATAATCTTACGAAGATATGAATCACTTAAATGAACTATGAACAAAGCCTCGTGGCCTATATTTATAGACCTATAAGTCTAGCATACGTGTAAAAATAAGTGAATTTAAAATGTATGAACAATGAAATGATGAAATGAACAATGAAATGATAAAATGAACAATGAAGTAATAAAATGAACAACGAAATGATGAAGTGATGAAACCCTAGAAGGGTTATGTAAGAGTGTGAAACACACTAAATGTCCAAGTGCATTGGCATATGATGAAATGAACATTCACGTAAAAAGGGGTGAGTAATTATGAAGAGCAAATGTGCTAATATTAATGAAGGTGGTGACATCACAATATGAGGCTAACGTAAAAATATGAGCGCAATCTCATATGAGCCTAAGTAAATTTTACCGAAACATACCTATGAGAGTGTAAAATTAATGAAGAGTCCAGTCTCTATGCACACTCTAATGAAAGTATTGCGATTAACACACTTAATTCTAATGATGAGATGAGAAATTATCTATTGTGCTATGATGTCCTCGCACTACAAGTCAACTTCCATGAGTATGAGTTGAATGTAATGGAACTTTATATTGAGCACCGATAGACTAGCTATGAGCGGTGATGCCTTCTTTCAGGATGGACGGAGGTTCACGTAACTCTCATTAGATGAGACTTTACGGCATTACGGGTATGGGTCTCCTTATATCTCCTAGTCTTCAAACCTATACTTCCGATACAGGGATCTGGCGGGGTTAAATTCCCATGTACGCTAGCATGTTTTGGGTTACTTTCACCGGTGATTCCACCTTTTTTTGGTGTGGGGGAGTAACTGGATTTCATGATGCTCACATGATCTATGTAGATTTAAGTTAAAGTATCCAACTAATAAATGAGGTCAGTCTCAAATGATGCACATAACAAAATGAATGATACCAAAGGTATTAGGATAGGATGATCAAGAGGTGAGCTAGACTTAAGTAATGACAGTAGGTCATTCTTGATCATTGCACAGCGAACCCAATGAAAGTCTTAAACTACATCCTAGGTATAGCTGGTATTTACACTAGACTATGAAAGAAATGAAATGAAGTACATATTAATGAATGAAGCAGACTAAGTGTTTGCTAAAGAAGGCTCCCTACTTTAGGTCCCATATGTTGAGCCCTCATTTTGGGAAGTCTTAATGTCAAGTCCATGATTCGAAGGTCTCATGGCATATGAATGAGTGATATGAAAGATGTTATGTGCTATCTGTAAGATGTTATATGTTGTGTGTAATATGATAAGTATGATGATGCATGTTACTCTCATGGCATAACTTTCCTAATCAAAATTTGGAAAGCTCACTAATTTTCATTATCCCATTTTGGGAAGTTCACTGACTTAACTTTCCATAATCATGTTTTTAGGAAAGAGTTGTTCTTACTCATGCATGTCCTTTGTGTGTGCTTGTATATACCCATACTTAGTACAAGTGTGAACTAATCCTATACAATTCTACAGTTTTAGGTGCAGGCACAAGTGGACACTAGAGCTTACAGGTTGACGTTGCAGCTATCCAGACGTGGAGCTTACATTCGGATTTCGAGGATGTCTACCGTTATTATCTAGCTTAGATGAAGGCTATAGCTAGTGGAGCATGTTCCACTAGTGTTTCTTCCCACTTTTGTTCAGACATTGTATTGGTGCCTTTTTGGCAAGAATACATTTAATGCAACTATGAACTGTTTCTTTCATTTGATTATCTCTATATTAGTAGGGTAATTACGACAACCCTTAACCTGGAACCATTTTACCCCTACACCCTCCAAACTTAAGATTTCCCCTTTTTAAGTACGGTAAAGGCTCATCCGGGTAAATCTTAACTAGATGGATGGAACAAAACATTCCTAGCTCAACTAACTCCACAAGTTAGTGGCTTGGCTGTTGTAAGTGTTCAGAGGTCTAGTTCTACGTGCATCAACCCGAGTGAACTCAGTCTAATCGTAGGCATTCTAGACACATTATGAATTACTTAGCATATCCATTTTTAGGGTTGTTACAGTTCCATTAGTAATACTATTCTAAAATATCTAAATTTGATGTTTGAATTCAGTTTGGTAAGTTTGGGGGTCAAACATTAAAGGAAAACCAAAATGTTTGACGACTAGACCTCTATGTGCTTATGTGAATTTTTGTGTGCCTTCGCATGTTTGGTGAGTTGTTTAGAGTACAAATTTATGTGGGAGGAACCTAAGACCATATTACCATGTTTAGGCATTTAACTTGCAGGTACGACTCTACCTAGGACCCACGAGGGGCCCTAGAAAGAAGACACACTCTAAGGCAGAAAATGGCATTTCACTGTCCAGTTGACGACTTCATCAACGACCCATACACTGGTCGATGCTCCATCGTCTTGCGAATAGCTCTATACTTAGTGGTGGGGAGATTTATCCCTTGAAATCAATCTCTAAACCAATCTATGTCCATCAAGATAGGTCGTCAATCAAAAGACGCCCCGAAGGGAGGGTTTGTCGATTGGCTCTTGTAAAAGTTGTCAAGGAATCAACCAGGCATGGGGTGTTTTAGTAAATTCACCCCAAATCTTTTATGAAGCCTAGATTTTTGTTTTAGGGTCTTAGAAGTACTTTAAGTGGGTTTATACTCTTAGACCTAGATTAGACTCCATTTTCAAATATCAAAACCCTTCCCTCAAGAAAGAACTCTCTTAAACTTCATAGAATCTAGAACCCAAGGAAGGGGTAATAGTGAAGGTTTTGGACATTTTCTTAACTAATTTCCATAGGTTTCATCATATTAAATAATTTTAGTTCATCCTTGAATCTTTTTTCATTTAAGGAACCAGTGCAAAGAGATTTCAAAAAGGGTTTCCAAACTTCAACTCCTTCTATCTATGACTCTATGCATGGACCTCTTCATAAAAATGTTTTAATGATTGAAATATGTTTTTTTAAGTGTAATTTGATGATTTTAATGTCAAAACCCCAATGAACCCATGCTCATGCATATTTCCAACTTTTAGCTTATGATGTCGTTTTAGTGCTTATAAATAATGTTGGAGTTGTATTTATTTGTGTTATATTGTGATTAGCTACTGCCTTAAATGCTATTTTATGAGGAACTATTGGATGAACTGATTAAAGGTGGTGAAATCTTTGTTGAAGGTTAAGTTGGTTATATTGTCTACTTCTTATTGTGAAATGATCTTGAGTGCTATGGTCCCCCTTTGGTGGTGATGTTTATTTGAAGTATATGAATATATGTATAAATGTGTGCATTGTGATTATGGAATTTAAGTCATAGCATGTGAAGTGAAGTGATGATTTAAAAGTTTTGCATGTGGTGCTCTTATGCAATTGTTAAGTTGTGACTTAAAGTTATCATGTCTAAATGAAGTATATGCATACATGAAACACGATACTGTGCGAAATATGATGAATGAAGGTGTAAGCACGTTTAGAAGTCAATGTTATGAAAATGGTGATTATGTGAAAGGTGTGCTCACATGTACTCACACACTCTTTGAATAAATAAATAAAGTTAATGAATGTGAATGGGGAATCGTAGGGAGGACACTCTTTGTGAGTAGAGATGAAGTGTATAGGTCATTCCCTACTGTTCCTAAAAGACTCTAGTAATGAAAAGGGAAGTTTTAGGGTGAAAACTCTTCATGAATTGAGATTAAGTGTTTAGTTGCAACCTTGTTATTCCCAAGATCTTTCTTAGATAGGTTGGAGGTTGAATACCCTTCGTGAATTGAGATGTGGTTTTAAAAACCCTTAGGGATAAATATGCCTCCTGAGTTATCTGGTGATAAATAGATATTCTTTAACCTATAGTCAATGAATGTTTAAGAGTCTGTAGGGGTGTTATGGTTAGTACCAAGAGGATTTGAAGAGGGGTGGTTTTTCTTTTTGTGTAAAGATGTTGTAACCAATGTACCTCTTGATATGAGTACTCCTTGTTAGTAGAAAAGGAGTTTCTTAGGATCAATCTCCTTATCCATTAACTATGTGCCCGCACAGGAGTAGGTAATGGAGAATCCATGTAGAGGCTCAAGAATGACCCTACCATAGGCAAGTGGGGATCCCTCATCCGGTAGAGATTTATATCGGGAGTGAATGTCTAGTTCTCATGGTCTATGTAGTTTAAAGCTAGACCCCAAAAGAATATAATGAACTAAAGTCTTCTAAAGGGTCTACTACTTAGTGTGTGAGATGCTACCTTCATATTGCAATAAGTGTATCTTGAGGGTTATCTTGGAGGATGATTCTTATGTGAAGTCCTTAAATTCAAGTATGTTCCTCTAGTGTATTTGATATTGAATGTTGGTTTATTAAGAGTGGTGAAGTATGACTATATTTTGTACTCTAAGGAATCACTTATGTGGGTATTCAAGAGATTGTATGGGTGATTTCTGTAATACCTCAAAAATGACTTAGGTGAAGCTAGATATTAACATGGTCTTAATGATGGTATAAGGTCCTAAAGTTGTCTAAACTATGGTTTTGAGTCAGTGTCTAGATTTTAGGTGATTTGGAAGTGAAACATCAAGGTACGATCATGACGTTCGATGACTAAGTTACCTATGTGCCTCACATGTGGTTATATTCTTATATGTCTGTTTTATTAGTTAATGAGGTCATTATATGAGTTATTATGGTATTTATTGGCAGTTTTTCAAGTTTAGTGAAATTTGGATGTCAAACGTCCAAGAACGTCCATGACTTTCGAAAGGTTTGCCTTGAAATGACCTTGTGTGACTTGGTATATGTCGTCGAGTTTTACGTGGTTGTTTTGGATGAAATTGATATGGTAGATCCTAAAATCGTATACATATATATTTGGGTTGGAAACTTCCGGGAAAATATCCTCAAGGACCATCCAAGGGCTCTTGAGGAAGGACCCATGTTGGTGCGAAAAGTAAGGCAATCCCACCTACGGATGGTAAACGACAGCCAGTGTACCGGTGAACGTCCCGTGGGTGGTGGAATCGATGGGTACATAGTCTAGGGAGTTTGATCTCCCATTTTCATGGATCAGTCCCAAACGACGGGCAGCAGGATGGTCCATTTGTGGACAAATGGTCCGTCTGTGGTCAAGTGTCACATCCTCTTAGTCCCATGTCATTACATTCATAGATGGAAAATGCGGAAAAATTTTGAACTTTCATTACAACTACTTGGAGGTTTACATAGACCTCTACATACACATAATATATAGTCGTATGAAGTATACATAGACACTTCCTATAGGAAGGTTATATAGCGTTCTACTTTTATTGCATATACATATATATATAAGATATAAAAATAAGTGTCAAGTATTGTCTCATCTCATACAATCTAAACGATTATCACGATATGGGAATAGCCCTTACATCAATCCAACAAGACCACATAAAGGTCATACAAAAGTACAGTACTCAATTGAAAAGAAAAGAAATGAAAGAGTATTTAAGCTCATAAAAAGCCCATAAGCGAGATAGTATCATTGCCCTCGAAAGTTGAGGATCTACCCTACTTGGATGAAATGAAGAATCCACGCCTTCAACAATGTCGCCTTCCAAGCTCTTAAACGACCAGAACCTAAAATATTTGGGAAAAGGGGAAGAAATTGGGTTAGTACTCAACATGTACTAAGTATGAGACCTTATGCACATATACAAGAAAAACATGCTAAAAAGGGACATTTAGTCAAAAACATGTCATTCTAATCTTTTAAGAACCCAATGCAATGCCAAGCAAATCATATCAACCAACCAAACATGCTTATTAAATCAAAAGTAATACTTATTCCAACATACTTGAAACCATGATCATTAACAACCCTATCATCACAGAATAACATCACAAGAATGAATAAGAGTCAATCATATCATAATAATCAAGACCACTACTAATGAATCCTTATCAAGTCAACACCTTTATGGGTTAAGTGATTTGGACTTAATGCTAATGAATTATAGTGTAGTTGTCTATGGACTATTTATTGATGTAATAATTGTATTGAATTGATATCTAGGTTGTCTTAGACTTATGAATATGTATTGAATTTACCTAGTTTCATTTAATATCATAGTTTATATATGGAAATATTGGTTATGGCCATGGCTAAGGGTTTTATGGTACTCAATTGGATGTTTTAGCTACGGATTTGAACTAGGGAGAATTGATTGGTTATACGATGCCGTAATTCTATTTATTTTATGTTAATTAGACTTCAATTGTGATGTGATTGGTATGGTCCACTTATGGTGGTGGTTCTATGCATTTTACTTGCCATTGATGTGGCTTTGTCGGCGTTACTTTATGTATTTTGATGATCATGGCCTTGTCGGCACTACTTGAAGTATTATGATGATTTGGATAGTTGATTTATGTTAAGTATGAGCATATATATATATATATATATATATATATATATATATATATATATACATGTGAAGTATGTGAAAGTATGTGTTCCTTCCATGTATACAAGGAGATCATGTTAGACGATGACTATATGCTTATGTGTGTAGTCTTAGAGTTGATGCATGATTTTTCCTACTTGAATATAGTAGTTTATGATGGTTATATTAATGATGTCATAGTAATGTATAGGATGACATAAAGATGATAAGGGTCATTCCTACGTGCTTCAAAGAATGATATGCTATATAAAAGAAATTAAAGAATGTTGTGTCTTGTTTTGATGGACTTATGTTCGTTACTTGATACATGTACGACTGATATGGGATAACGAGATGTCTTGACTAGGTAGGCATAGTTCACCCTTTTCATGTATGAATAAATGATATATTGACCTTAAATGATGTTATGAAGAACATGTATGTGGAACCATAAACCTAGTGGTAAGATTATGAATGTTGAAGTCAAGAGTCGTAATGGTATCCTTCATGTGAAGAAATTGTGCACTTAGGGTTGATTGGCTGGAATGGCATCATATCATCCTTATAAAAGTCATAATGAGATATCTATGTCGTCATTGTAAGGTATCTACCAGTGGACCTCTTAAGTAGGGTTGATACGATAAGGTTATAAACTAAATTTGGAACCCCTTCATATAAACCGTTAATATCAATTACTCTATAAGAACAAAGGCTAACACCAAGTGATTATGCTATGGAAAGTAGTTGTACTTGAGAAGGAGACTAGATTACCATGTAGCTCTACCTAAGAATGATACTAGAGTGAATAAAATCCCTTCATATTCCTTAACCATGTGCCTACATGGGATGTGTCCTAGTTCTACCCTTGGCAATTAGAACACCGTCATCGGAGTAGGTTAGAACTCCGTATTCCATGTCTAGATATAATGGTCTATGTCGGTTATTGCCTATTCTCATCATATGGGATACCTACTTGCATTAGAGAAGTTTTATGAAGTTTAGGTGGTGGTATGGTAATTTACCTAGACATTGCACAATATGATTTGAAGTGAGAGTCCTTAGGTCTTGTCCGGGATCATTAATTGAATGTATTTATGTGATGAATGAGTCTTAAATGAACTATGGAATGTAATTATTAAGTTAATAAAGCATGTTAAATGAGTAAGTACTTATATAGAGTAGTTAAGGTTTGTCTAGTTAAGGTGTGAAGGGGAATAGGAATGGTCACTTCGTATCTTACCTACATAAGTCTTAAGAATGACACTAGTTAGGGAATATGGTTGATTATGTAGACTTAATCTCAGCCTTAGGTAGTCTTAAGGATTATTTAGGTAATCTTGAAGAGGTCAATCAAGGATGTTATCTTCTTGATTTACTTAAGTAAGTCTTTTTATAGACTTTGGAAAGAGAATGTTATATTATCTATGTGTTGTTGTATTAAGTGAGAATGATCTTATACTAGCTAATCTATAGGATCTCTTTAGTGTGTGTGTAAGGGATTGTATGGGCGGTCGCTTCACAACTCACTATAGTGAACCTCAGAATCACCTTTGGTAGGAGATCTCATGTGTCACATTCGGTTTTACCCCCTCGACGTAACCGGAGTCATCATCCTTTTGAAGGACTAATACTAGCCTCTTAGTATCATGTCAATACATTCATAGGTTGAAAAATGCGGAAAATTTTGAAACTTTCATTATCACTACTTGGAGGCTTACATAGACCTCTACATACACATAATATATATTCATATCGGGTATACATAGACCGTTCGAATAGAAAGGTTACATATCCTTCTACTTTTATTGCACATATATATATAAAACTATAGAATTAGTCTCAATGATTGTCTCATCCCATACCATCTAAACGTATATCATAATATGGGCATAGCCCTTACATCAATTCAACGAGACCATGTATAGGTCATACAAAAGTACAATATTCAATTAAAAAGGAAAGGAATGATATAGTCAATAAGCTCATAGAAATATCCAATGATAGAGGATGGCATTGCCCTCGAAATTTGAGGACCTACCCAATTTGGATGAATGGAAGAATCCAATCCTTTAACAACGTCGCCTTCCAAACTCTTCAACGATCAGAACGTAAAATATTTGGGAAAAAGGGAAGAAAATGAAGTGAGTACTCCACATGTACTAAGTATGAGATCTTATGCACGTACACAGGCAAAACATGCTAAAAGGGACTTTTTATCAAAACATGTCATTATACTTCTTTAGGGACTAAATGCAAAGTCAAGTAAGTCATATCACTCAATCAAACATGCTTACTATCTCAACAAGTAATTCTTATCCTAACATACTTAAAACCATGATTTACTACAACCCTAACATTAAGGAATAATATCACAAGAATGAATAAGAGTAAAACATATCATAATAAGCAAGACAACACTCACAAGTCCTTATCAAGTCAACAAGTGCAATGACCAAGCAAAGCCCCATAACTTTACTCAATCATGTATCCTCAACAAGAAAACATGACCAATGTCAAACTTTACATATCATGGCATTTAGATTTACATTTCATCATGTATTAACATTATAACCCAGGGCATATTCATAAGTGAACTAATCAACATATTTAATAAACAATGTGACATGGTCATCATATATACCTCATATATTATCATAACATAAACATATATAAGAACCTCCTCCTAAGACTCCCTTAAAGGCTAACTAGTGCAATATCTAGGTAGAGTCCCATACCCCTACCTATACTAAGCTAGACCCCTTAGGTTATCGAAGTTAGAGTTCAAGTCCTTTAATTCATTTCACCTTTTTGGTATCATCTTGCTCTAACCAAAATAGACCACATGAGCTAGTGTGGAATCCGGTGTCATAAAACCCTACACTGAAAGAAGGGGAGCTACTATTCAAGGTAGTACCAAAACATGAAACATAGAAACTACGTGGATCCACTAGCTGGTATTCCTAAGGGGGAAACATAGTTAAAGAACTAAGAGATTTAGTTGGGACCCTTTTTATGTGTCATGCATTATAGTCTCCAATCCCAAGATTAATGTAGTGCCCCTACCTTTCCTATGTGGGAAGGGACACTCCTCTATCTAGTTCACTCGGTGATAGAGTCCCTTTTTGAAATATCTTTAAGCCTTTAACTATCAATCATAGCTTAATTAAGGCCATAGGGTCTACCCCTTGTATAATAATCATCATCAATAGCTCAGTATGAATTGTATAAGTCCTTTCATCACAAGTCAGATCAGTATGGTTAACTCATTAACATTTCATAACATATTAAGGAACATTGATAGTTTTCACCATCCTTATATAACATACACCTTAATCAACCTCACACATAGTCAAGACATTTCAATTCAACATCAAACTACCCTATAATCCTAGTATAAAGCATACTCCAACGTAATATCATTACTTAACAACAATTAATTACAATTGCAAGTAAAGATAGTGATTCTAAGACTTACCAAGTCTTCCTCACAGTCTATCATCAAGGTTTTACCATCAACCCATTACTCAACCCAACTTGGGGAGTAACATCATCACACAATGATAACCAATAGAATAACAAGGCCAATTTCATCTCTATAACACAATTTATCTTTAGATCACAACTTAAGACAAGATACATAGGCTAATTTCACATTATAATTCATAACCTAAATCACATCTCAAAAACTAGCATGGTAGGCCTATAATTCATCTTAATTTAATCATAATAACACCATTGGATAGTAATAAACTCTACAACCAACTCAATTGAATGATCACAATACAATATAGGTCAAGTTCACTACCTACGGCTAGGGATAGAGGATCATACTCTTCAACTTAGACCAAACCATCAACAATTACCATAAAAAAGTTGAATTACATGTTAATCTTTTCAATATAACCTAGAGAAATAATCAACAACTCAATTCATAACTTCAATTTTGTAATTGAATGAAACCCATAAAAAAACACAACTTTTTTAAATCTATTTGAAGTAACCCTTTGAGGAAAGAGTCTCAAAGGTGAATAGAACCCATACATTAATGTTTGTCAAAAATTTGATGCTGAATTTATCCCTTTCCATCCCAAACCCTAGTCCTTGCTAGTCTTCAATGGTGAGTTCATGTAGAGAGAGAAATAAGAGGGAAGGAAGAGAGTTTGTTTGACAGTTGTCTTTAGGTTAATGAGGGTTGAGGGTATTTTCAGTGGGACTTAATCAACTTCATTAGTCTCCCCTTAATACAAAACTAACCCCTAAACCACTTAATTAATTAATTAAAATCATTTAAAATTTGGCAATGAAACTCGACCCTTACCGATGAAACCCCGATCGATCGTCTTTGAGTCGACGGACAACCCCCCTCCGTCCTGCACTCTGTCGTCTTGGTCAGAGACTGTGAAGGCAAAGGCTTCCTCCAAATTGTCTAAGTGTGGGACGACGGTGGCATCGACGCCCCATCAATCCACACATGGACCGTAGCCTGCACCTCTGCACTCCGTCGATGAATTCAGAGGTTGTGCAGGGGAAGAGACCTTATCCACCAGCCTAAGTGTGGGACGAAGGTGGTATCGACGCACTGTCGATCCACACATAGGTCGTCTTCTGTCTCGTAGATGCACACTGCTAGCCGTGTTGTATCAAACTACATGGGTCATTCTGTCCTCCTCAAGGGCCCTTTATTAGTACTTGGGGAGTCGTATAAGGAATTTTCAACCATGAAACAACTCAAACATCTATTAACTACCTTTCCACCAATTTTTGTACATTTTTGACTCCTAAAAGTTAGTTAAAAAGGCTAAGGCATACTAACATCCCTTTGAACCAACTTCTCGGACATCATGGACGTTTTGGTTCTTAAACCTCCTAAATGACCAATATTTATTAAAAATATACTTAGAAACAGTGTTAATACTTTATGAAACATGTGTTAGGCTTTACAATGTGTCTTGTATTTTCAAGGTGTTACATTATCCCCCCCTTAGGAACATTTGTCCCCAAGTGAAACTAAAATTCTTTTGAAGGATGGAACAGACTCAAGACTAGCAGCCCAACCAATCAACAATATCAAATCAACATAAATTATGTTATTTCGACAAGGAAAATATCAAAACTCACATTACCACACCTAAGGTTCAAAACACTTCATTATGAGGCATTTCCTTCTAACAACACTTATGAGCTCAACATACATTACATGAGTCAATTAGCACAAAGTTCAACTTGAAAACATGATACCTATAATTTAATGAAGACTCACCATATCAAAATTCACAACATAACTAGAAACAAGCAAAAAACAAAATTTCAACTTTTAAGAGAAATGCTATAGTAACTTCACTATAATTTTTTTCAAAAAAATGCATAATGTACAAAACTTCACCTAAAATCAAGAAACTTCAATTTCTAGCATATTTATATCATTAAAAATAATTAGTAACCTTAATTCTCAAAAAGATTAGGGTAACGGGGATCCACAATAACCCCGGCCTCCCATGTTGCACCCTTAACTAGATGATTTTTCCATAACGCCTTTATGAAAACCACCTCTTTATTCATCAACTTCTTGACCTGCCTATCAAGAATTTGAAGTGGAACTTTCTCATAAGAGAGGTTATCCTTGACTACTTTGAGGTTTACATAGACCTCTACATACACATAATATATATTTATATCGAGTATATATAGACACTTCGTATAGGAAGATTACATAGCCCTCTACTTTTATTGAACTTACATGTATAAAAGTATAGAATTAGTCTCAACGATTGTCTCATCACATACCATCTAAACAAACATCAAAATTGGGCATAGCCCTTACATCAATTCAACAAGACCATGTATAGGTCATACTAAAGTATAATATTCAATTAAAAAGGAAAGGAATGATAGAGTCAATAAGCTCATAAGAAAATCCAAAGCTAGAGTATCACATTGCCCTCGAAAGTTGAGGACCTTTTCAAGTTGGATGCGTGGAAGAATCCAAACCTTTAACAATGTCGCCTTCCAAACTCTTCAACGACCGAAACCTAAAATGTTTGCGAAAAAGGGTAGAAAATGGGTTTAGTACTCCACATGTACTAAGTATGAGATCTTATGAACATACACAAGCAAAACATGCTAAAAGGGACTTTTCATCAAAACATGTAATTTTACCCCTTTAGGGACTTAATGCAAAGTCAAGTAAGTCATATCAATCAACCAGACATGCTTATTATCTCTACATGTATTTCTTATCCTAACATAATTAAAACCATGCATTACTACAACCATAGCATCAAGGACTAATATCACAAGAATAAATAAGAGTTAAACATATCATTATAAGCAAGACAACTACTCACAAGTCCTTATCAATTCAACAAGTGCAATGACCAAGCAAAGCCCCATAACTTTACTCAATCAAATGTCTTCAACAATAAAACATTACCACTATCCAACATTACATATCATGGCATTTAGATTTACAATTCATCATATATTTACATTATAACCCAAGGCATATTCAAAAGTGAACTAATTAACATATAGTATCAACAATGTGCCATGGTCATCATAAATACCTCATGTATTATCATAACATAAATATATATAAGAACCTCCTCCTAAGACTCCCCTCAAGGCTTACTAGTGCAATATCTAGATAGAGTGACATACTCCTACCTAGACTAAGCTAGACCCCTTAGGTTATCCAAGCTAGAGTTCAAGTCCTTTTATTCATCTTACCTTTTTGGGAACATCTTTCTCTAACCGAGATAGACCACATGATCTAGTGTGGAATCCAGTGTCATAAAATCTTACACTGAAATAAGGCAGACTACTTGTCATGGTAGTAGCAAAACATGAATCATAGAAACTACGTGGATCCACTAGCTAGTATTCCTATGGGGGAAACATAGTTCAAGAATTAGGAGATTTAGTTGGGACCCTCTTGATGCTCCATGCATTATATTCTTTAATCGCAATAGTAATGTAGTGTTCCTACCTTTCGTATGTGGGAATGAACAATCCTCTATTTAGTTCACTCAGTGATAAGCTAGAGTCCCTTTTTGAAATGTTTTTAAGCCTTTTATTATCAATCATAGCTTAATTTAGGCCATACGGTCTACCCCTTATATAATCATTATCATCAATACCTCTATAAGAATTGTATGAGTATAAGTCCTTTCATCACAATTCATATAAGTGAGGCTAACACAGTATCATTTCATATCATATTAAGGCACATTGATAGTTTTTGCCATCCTTATATCACATAAACCTTAATCAACCTCACACACAGCCAAGACATTTCAATTTAACATCATACCACCCTATTATCCTAGTATAAGTCATACTCCAATGTAATATCATGACTTAACAAAAATTTATCACAATTGGAAGTAAAGATAGTGATTCTAAGACTTACCAAATCTTCCTCATACTCGATCTTCAAGATATTACCATTAACCCATAACTCAACCCAATTTGGGGAGTAACAACATCACAGACTGATGACCAAATGAATAACAAGGCTAATTGAGTCTCTATAACATAATTCATCTTTAGATCACAACTTGAGATAAGATACGTAGTCTAATTTAACATTAAAATTTATACCTAAATCACATCTCAAGAACTAGCATGATATGCCTATAATTTATATAGATAGAAATACGAGAGAAGGAATAAGAGAGAAGGAAGAGAGTTTATTTGACAGTTGTGTTTAGGTTAATAAGGGTTGAGGGTATTTATAGTGAGACTTAATTAACTTAATTAGTCTCCTTTAAATCCCCAACTCACCCCTAAACCACTTAATTAATTAAATGAAATCATTTACAATTTGCTAGTGAAACTCGACCCTCACAGACGAGACCCCGATCGACAGGCCGTTTGTGAGTCGACAGACAACCCCCCCCTATCCTTCCCTCCATCATCTTTGTAAGAGACTGTGCAGGCGAAGCCTTCCTGCAAATTTTCTAAGTGTGGGACGATGGTGGAATTGATGCCTCGCTGATCCACACACGGACAGTAGCCAGCACCTCTACACTCCGCCGATGAGTTCAAGGGTTGTGCATGTGAAGGGACCTTCTGCACCAGCCTAAGTGTGGGAGGACAGTGGCATCGACACCCGTCGATACACACACGGGCTATCTTCTGTCTCGTCGATGCACACTGCCAGGCAGTATTGCATCAAACTATAGGGGTCCTTCTCAAGGGCCCTTGGTTGGTCCTCGTGGAGTCATACCTGGAAGTTTCAACCATGAAACAACTCAAACATCTATTAACTACCTTTCCACCAATTTTCATACATTTCCAACTCCTAAAAGTTAGTCAAAGATGCTAAGGCATACTAACATCCCTTTGAACTAACTTCCCGGACATCATGGATGTTATGGTTCTGAAACCTGCTAAATGACCTATATTCATTAAAAATGGACATATAAACAGTGTTTAATCTTTATGAAACCTATGTTAGGCTTTAAAATGTGTCTTGATTTTTCAAGGTGTTACATCATGTTTATGTGCTTGGTGTGTATCTCATTATAGGTGGTCTTACGGATTATTATGTGTGCCTAAAGAGGTTGTATAGGCGGTCTCTCTTTGTCTTACATAAGTGAGTCTTGGGATAATTTTTAGTGAGGGAATTTCATGCTAGAGATTATCCAAAGTGAAGTTTATAGCTTCATTGTAACAGTGAAGGAATTCACTTTAACAGTGAATTGATTCACCGTAAAAAACATGGTTTCACTGTAATGTTCATAAAAATGTGATAAATTGATTAAGTTATTTCTTATGTGTTTCTAAGGTGTTAAATGTTATTCTTATGATTATTATATGATATTTACATGAAAAAGATGCATATTTCCAATAAATGTCTGTTTTCATGATTTTATGCATTATGTCATACTTAGTACATGTGCTTGTACTAATTCCATGATTTTATCTATGTCTATGGTGGTTTGTAGGTGAGGATCATTTGGGAAGCAATACTTGTATCTTAGAATCATTCAAGTGAAGTTTCAGTATGTCCTCATTTGACTCGAGGGGCCTTTATCAAAGTATGGTAATAGAATAAGTATTTCTATATTCGTATTGTATGTGCTGTGTCCTAGAGTATTCTTGTGTCTAAGATTTGATGATATGAGACTTAATAGTTCCTATGATTTTTATGAAAGAGTTTTAAATACTTATAGAATGTTTATGAAAAATTTTAACTCCGCACTACATTTCATATGTTTATATGGGATGAACGATACGAAAGGGTTTGTACAAGGCCTCTCGAAGGTCAAGTATGTCAGCTTAACTCCAACAGTGTCATATCTTCTAGTGTGTAGCCTCGGTATGTGACAATTTCTTCATTTATTACCTTAGTGAGTCTTAGCATAACTTTGGATAGGGAAACTTCAAGGGAAATGGATTCAAATGTAAGGTGTATATAAAATGAGTTCACTTTAAGGTATAGTATTGTGTTAAAAATTATGTAAGTTTTACCTTGTGTGATAAATTATGATTTATATGTTATTTTACTACTATATTCCTGAAGGTTTTACATATATAGCATGAAAGCTTGATTTCAATTAAAAATGCCCTCTTTTACATGTGTTTTTTGCATAATGTCATACTTAGTACAATGTCTTTAGTAACCCCATACTTTTCTATACTCTACAAGTATATGTTGCAGGCAAGTAGAAGTTTAGGATGAAGAGCTTGGAAAGTTAATCACTCTCTCAAGACTCGGTATGTCCTCATATATTCGAGGACATAGTCTATGTTTCTTTAGTTCTTCTTTAAGACTTGTATAAGACTTATTATGTATTTCTTTTAATTTAAAGGGATGTGATCCTAAGATATTTAAGTTGTGTCTTTAAGTTGGCTTGTGACGATAAGACTATTCCTCAGTATTCTCATGAATGAGCTTCTTATTATTATTATAATGAAAATTCTTAATTTCGCATTACATTTTATATCTTATGTAATGAATGATAGATAAGAGGCATGGACAAGACCTCCGAAGGGTCAAATACGCCCTGTGACGACTCAAGAGTGCTCCCTTCTTCTAGGGTGTACTTGCGAGTCGTTACATTGAAGAACTTTTCTCCATCTAGGAGAGAGATTATTGTAGTATTCTACCTTATGGTTCACCTGGTTAGATTGATCAGCAACTATATAAGTTAGAGAAGGTATGCTTCTGTTATAGCTTCATCGTAAGAGAGGGTTGTAGAGTACTCTTCCTCTACATTGATCATGTACATATATTATTCACAATCTCTAAAAGTTGAGTTTTCATGAATCGTATTATAGTTTGGGGTAGTGATTTTGCCTTGATGAACATTGTTCCTAGATCTAGGGTCAACAACAAAGCTTAACTTTTCTTGTTCTTTTGCCTTCCTCCTTGTAATATTTTTTAATGAATGTTGATTTTGTCCAAAAAAGGGAGTAATTGAGGAGTTGAGTTGGTGGATCTCCACTTAGAAAGAATTTTTGTTATCGAAGACTATATTTGGGGGTGTGGACAATGGACAAAATTTCTTTATCTTGTTGGGAGTCTTGGGTTTTTAAAAGTTAACCACCTCAGGAAGTTGATTGGTAATATAAGCATCTAACTTAACTTCCAAATAAGCAGTTTCCTTTCTCTTGTTGATGAACTTTCATTTCCTGTTTTTCACTTTTTGCTATTCTTGTTCCTCATTGATTTCGTCTCGATTCTCCTTTGAGATTTGAGTTGTGTATCCATCAAATTACTTGTATTTGTTGTATCTACCACATTAGTTGTAGCCTGCATTCTTTTTTTCTCACTGAGTGTATTCTCCGCTTCCTTGGTTTGTAAACTAAGATGGAGCTTTCTGCACTTTTCATCTCTATGACCTTGAATTTTACAGTGCGAGCACAATGTTCGGATGGTTTCATACTCAATTGTCACGACCCAAAACTGGGGCCGCGACTGGCACCCACATTTACCCTCCTATGTGAGCGAACCAACCAATCTAAACCTTAACATTTCGATATAATATCAACAGAAAGTAATGCGGAAGACTTAAACTCATTATTAAAAATCAAATCAATAACTATTAAAATTCAACTTCTATTATTTCCCCAAAATCTGGAAGTCATCATCACAAGAACATCTATGATCAAATTACTAAACTAAAAATGTCTAAGAAGCTAAAACAATTAAAAGCTACTCCATGCCGGAAGTTCAAGGCATCAAGACTTGAAGAAGAAGATCCAGTCCAAGCTAGATGCGTTAGCTCACCCTGAATTTCCGATGTAGTGAAGACTGGCTAGAATTACTACTGATTTGAAGATGACGGAACGTTTGTTGCACTCCACAAATAACAAAGAAGAAAACATAAAAGTAGGGGTCAGTACAAACCACGGGTACTGAGTAAGTATCATCGGCCAACTCAAAATAGAAAACAAATATATATCAATAATATCATAATCAACTATAAAACTCGACATGTAGCAACAACGAGTACTATAATCATCAACAAGTACCATCAAGTTCATCCATGAGGGCTCAAGCCTCAACACCATACTCATTTGGGAATTAAGTTTATTAGATTGAGTATATTTATCGTCTTTCAAGATTCATTATCTTTCTTTCTCTTGTGTCGGTACGTGACACTCCGATCCCCTACTATTATGTGTCGGTACGTGACACTCCTATCCCCTATATGTGTCGGAACGTGACACTGCGATCCCCTATATGTGTCGGAACGTGACACTCCGATCCCCTATAGGTGTCGGAACGTGACACTCCGATCCCCTATATGTGTCGGAACGTGACACTCCGATCCCCTATATGTGTCGGTACGTGACACTCCGATCCCCTAATTCTATGTGTCGGTTCGTGACACCCGTCCCACTAATACTATGTGTCGGAACGTGACACTCCGATCCACTAATTCTATGTGTCGGAACGTGACACTCCGATCCACTAATTTCATTCTATCCGTTCATCAAGCCTTCTCTATACCAAGGCATCATCAATCCCATTACTTTAATTCACCAAGCCTTCTTTTATACCAAGGCATCATCAATCCCATTACTTTAATTCACCAAGCCTTCTTTTATACCAAGGCATCATCATTAATAACGTAGATTAAAGTTTCTTTCAAGATTTGGGATTCAATAGTTTTCATCATGCTTGTTTTATCAAAATCACATAATCATATTCATGCAAGCATACAATTAAGCATATAGCAGGGTTTACAATACAATCAATACATATCATTCACTATTAAGAGTTCACTACGAATATCGTAAAAACCATAACCTACCTCCACCGAAGAATTGGAATCAACAAGCAATTTCCCAAGCTTTGATTTCCTCCCTCTTTGATCGACTGCTCTCTCTCTCTATTCTTTCTCTTTTTCTTATTCCAAACCCTCTTTCTTTTACCCTAATTAGTATATAATTAAGAATAAAGGATGGCAATAATACCCCACTAATTAACTTAAGGTTACCTCTTTTAATCCCCAAGTAATTAGACTTATTAATATTAACCCTCTAACTTTATAATTAAGGAAAGAATAGTCCAAATCGTCCCTTAAAACTTAACCAGAAATCCGACTCCAACTGGGATTACGCAACCTGTGACGGCCCGTCGTGCCTGCGACGGTCCGTCATGCAGGTCGTCGCAGCATCTTAGAACTCCATTTTTCGCTAAGTAGACTGTGACGGTCCGTCACGCCTGTGACGGTCCGTCCTGCACTTCCGTCGTGACGTTCAGAAACTCGTTCCCCGTACCAAATTCTCAAGAGTTGAAGTGTTTTGCAACGGAATCTCACGACGGTTCGTCTAGCTGTGACGGTCCGTCCTGCAGGTCCGTCACAATTTACAGAGAGTCGATTTTAGAACACAATTTTCAGAATTCTAAGTGTTCTGGGACGATACACCCTCGATGGTCCGTCGTGCCCATGACGGTCCGTCGTGGTGACCGTCGTCTCAGCCAGTTTTTTCAGAAATAAAATCTGCTGCTCAAAACGACTAAACAGGTCGTTACATAGATGGAAACTGAAACTGCGACAACAACTTCAACAGGGGTAACTATGGTAACATAAATGATAGGAATGGGCCCTATGTTCCTCCTCAAAATCGTGAAGTTGCTCCTAGGGATGGTGGAGGTAGTATGGCGCGAGTTGAGGATACGTTGCACAAAATAATGATGAGGTTAGATGCTAGTGATGAGCACATTAAAGAGTTAAGGAGTGATTTAGTGGGTATTGGGCAGAAAGTTGATACACATGCAATATTGATTGAGCATCTTGAGTTGCAAATGTCCCAATTATCCGTGACAGTGAACCCACGACAACTATCCACTCTTCGTAGCAACACTCTCCAAAATTCAAAAAATGATGAACACTGTATGGTAATTACTACTCGGGGTGGTAAGCAAACCATTGACCCACTGATGCCGTCTAATGAGGAAAAGGTGATAAAAGATAATGATAAAGTGGTAGAGGTTAGTGGTGAAGTAGAAGATAACATCGGAAAAGATGCTGAAGTGCCTGAAAACGTAACTCCCATGACTTGAACACCCCCCTTTCCTCAAATATTACTGAAAAAGACCGAGAATGGTAAATATCAGTGTTCAAAAACAATGTTGAAGCAGCTTTCTATCAATGTCCCTTTGGTAGAAGCTCTAGAACAAATGCCCGGTTATGCCAAGTTTATGAAAGATCTGGTTACAAAGAAAAGGTCGGTCACTCTTAAGGATGATGATAAAATACAACATTGTAGTGCTATTGTACAAGATCTCTAGTACAAAAGAAAGAAGATCCGGGTGTGTTCACTATTCCTTGTACAATCGGGTTATTACATTTTGCAAAAGCATTATGTGATCTGGGGGCAAGCATAAATCTCTTTACAAGACATTGGGTTTGGTTGATCAGAGGCCCACAACAATGCGGCTACTGATGGCCGATCGAAGATTAAAAAGGCCGATAGGGATACTCCATGATGTGCTAGTAAAAGTGGAGTCATTCATATTTCGAATAGATTTTGTTAATCTTGATTGTGAAGTCGATTTTGAAGTGCCTATTATTCTTGGGAGACCATTTTTACTACGGGTAGAGCCTTAGTTGATATGGAAAAGGGGCAGATGAAATTTTGGTTGAATAATGAAGAAGTAACCTTCAACATTTGTAGGTCCATCAGGCAGAGTGGTGAGCTCCAATCGGTATCTAATTTATCCTACAAAGAAAAGATGAAGAAGTACCATGACCTAAAATTGAAAAATAAGAGTTTATGGCTTGGGGATTTGGTGATTTTATACAATTCTAGGTTGCTTGTTTCCGGGCAAGCTCAAGTCCAAATGGACTGGCCCTTACTTGATTACCCAACTATTCCCTCATGGAGCAGTTGAGTTGGAAACCAAGGAGGGTATGCGGTTCAAGGTGAATGGACAACGAATAAAAATCTATTTCGGGCATGTGGAATTGGCGAATGAAGTGATCGAGGCATACCATCTTGATGAAGTCTGAGTATTCAAGTGTCTTCAGTCGTGCCGCGACGTTAAATCAGGCGCTGGTTGGGAGGCAACCCGGTACATATCCTCTAACCTAACTATAGTTTTTCTTTCTAGTAATGGTAGCATTTTCTGCTAATGGGTTTTAAATTTGTAGGTAGCACATCACCAGGAAATTCAGCAGAAAATCACCCCGCAACATTCATTGACGGATACATCGACGGACCGTCACGCTTGCGACGGACTATTACATGAATCTGTCGTACCAGGTACGGTTTTCATTTATTTTCAAAATTAGGCCATCCGCGACGGAACTCATGATGGACCGTCTCATCTGCGATGGACTATCGTCGGGGACTCATCTTGTCATTAACCAGTAACCCGACCCGACCCGGCTGGGGAATTTTAAAAGTTTTCAACCTTTAAACTCCCCACCCCTTTATTTAAACCATTTCTTCCCCTCTTTCTCCCATTTCATCCCTTTCCAACTTCCTACCTTTCTCATCCTCTTCTCTATAAACTGATCCACATCACTTTCCCCAATCCCAAAATCTTCTTTCTACTAGTCAGAGTCTGTTGCTTTATTTATGCTCTTTATAGCTGAGTGCCTCACTTGCTTGTTTCTCTTCTCTTCTCAGGTATGTGTCTCTGATGTATACCCATTTACACTACATTTTTGTTTTTCAATTTCTATTGGCCTATTTCTTTTTGGTGGGTCTTTTCTCTTTGATCCAATTTTGTCTGACCTAGGTTGAGAGTCCCTCAAATTGCCTTGTTAAAACTCGAGAAATTGGTGTTTTAGCATTGCTAGGTTTCTAGGTATTTGGGTTAGAAGTAGGTTATTATCAAGTATTCCGTTTGAGTCACAGGGGATGATTGTGACATCCTTAGTTCTATCACTGAATGACAGAATGAGACCCTGACAACGGACCGTCGTACCCATGACGGACCGTCATAGGGTTTTATCCCAACACCCCACTATTCGTTTTCTCTAAGATTCCACCAACGGACATATGCGACGGACCATCGTTCCCACGACGGTACATCTTGCACAACCATTTATGGTTGTCAGAGACCCTATTCCTAAGGATCTCCAACTTTTTCTAAGTGTCCTTTGAGGGATATCTACGATGGACCGTCGTACCCACGACGGTCCATCCTGCACAACTATCATAGTTGTCTGAGACTCTTTTCCTAAGGGTCTCCATTTTTTTCTAAGTGTCCACTAACGGACATCTACGATTGACCATCGTACCCTTGACGGTCCGTCCTGCACAACCGTCATGACGGTAAGATACCCCTCTCCTAATGATCTCCAACTTTTTCTAAGTGTCCTCTGATGGACATCTACGATGGACCGTCGTACCCACGACGGTCCATCCTGCACAACCGTATTGGTTGTCAGAGACCCTTGTCCTAAGGGTCTCCATTTTTTTCTAAGCGTCTACTAATGGACATATTTAATGGACCGTCGTACCCTCGATGGTCCGTCCTGCACAACTGTCATGACGGTCAGAGACCCCTCTCCTAAGGGTCTCCATACTTTTTCTAAGTGTCCCACGATGGACATCGACGATGGACAGTCATTATCACGATGGTCCATCCTGATTATCCATCATAACTATTAGAGACTTTCCTTCTGAGAGTCTCCAAATAAACATTGTTGAAGTAAGACATGATGGACCCCATGACGGTTCGTCATACTCACGATGGGTCATCACCTGGTCTGTCGTGTTTCACTGCTACTACAGAGATGTCATTACAGCTTTGGTCTTATGTGTATTTTGTCTCATTTTTTTCTTATGTTGTTTACTCCTTCTAGTACTAATAATGATTTTTTACAGTGACTATCTCTAATGGCAGCAAAACAAGATCGAGGTTACGCATGTGGGCGTTCAAAGTCTGTCGTCCCATCTGCCTGACTGGTTATAGGCTCTAACGATAAGCATGATCCCGAGTACGTGCCCCCAAGCACGAGCTTCACATGCAACCAGAGCTATGCCTAAAAAGGTGGCGTCCGGCGTAGTCACTGCCTCCTTGTCTGATGAGGAGCGCACACTGACCGTCACACTTTCCGGGTCAGCTACACATGAAGAAGGAGAATCTGGTTTCTGAGGAGTTTCGTGGTCGGAGAAAGCCTCTGGGTCCGCATAAGTCTTTGCACCCGCCACGGCTACACATCTGCCTTGTCTGATGAGGCTGACAGTCCTGATTCCACTCCAAGCCCATCGAATGGAGTTCCTTCCCCGGTTGCCGACCAGCCCAACCGATGGTGTGTCGACGGACAATACCAATTGTATTCAGACGCTAAGCTTCTAAATGATAAAGGCATCATGACACAGACCCTTACACAGGAGAGGCGGGTCCTTATGTGAAGTCTCCCCACTATGCCAGATATCCACACTCTCTTCACCAGATATCGGCTAGAGTGGATGGCTCATTCTTTGGGCCGCTACGGTAAGGAGTTGGTGCGAGATTTATATGGTTCTTATATGGCTACTCTCCGATCAAAGATCGATAGGCGGTATGCCCTCGCCAAACAAGCTCCACTTGAGCACGTCAGAGTACGCGGCAAACAGGTGGACATCTCCCTCCCACCCATCCGCCAATATCAATACGGCAAGGATGTTGATACCACCAGGACCCCTCTCACCGCCGAGTTCGACTCTCAGTGGCAAATTGTTAAAGAGGGCCGATTCTTGCGTGTGCCATCTATGAGAGAGACCAGCAAGAGGTGGATGGCCCAACACTTATCTATTGATGGAGAGGCTGCCGACTGGGTAATGTAGCCGAAGAGAGCCATCAGGAAGGCTAACTTGACCTACGCGGCTATGTTTCTATAGTTGATTGTCCTCCATTGCCTCTCCCCCATAGCTACAGATAATATAGTTACGTGGGATCGTGCAGTTCTGATGGCAGCGATGATGGCTGGGTTCGAGGTTGACTTCGCTTTGCTTCTTTAGGCGATCATGCACGAGAGAGGTTTTAAGGTCACCACTACTTACCCTTTTCCGTGCATGATATTTTCGTTATGCAGGTCCGCAGGTGTGCCCATCTGGCACATTGATAAGCTCAAGAATCCGCAGGGCAATGTTGATATCAGACTCATAAGGGATGAGGCCAATGAGTTGGCTCCACGCAGAGGGCCCCGTCCAGAGGTGCCTCCACTTGGTGAGAATCTGGATGATACTGTAGCGCATGCTCGAATGGCTACGCAGGCTACTTCAACACCCAAAGACACTACTCCGGTCGAGTCTATCCCAGGTAGTAGCACTGCCCAAGCTTCATTCGCTTAGCCTCTTCCCCCGCCCTGTTCCCTTATACTAGGGTCCAAAACTAGAGGATCAGATGTCCAAACTTTTGCATCACATCCATCCTTGGATGCAGAGGTCTATTGCTGAGGCGGAGGAGCGCTTGGAGCGTAAAATGGCACAACACACAGAGAGGAAGATCACAGAGGTTTATCATTACTTAGACGCTTTTGAGTTGCGGGTGATAGCCCGGCTATCCCCTCTGGTGGACGTGTCGACCCTACAGGTTGCGGTTGAAAGTTTGCGAGCAGATCTTGATATGATCCTAGAGGCTAGGGTGCCTTAGTCTGAGGACCTTCTTTTAAGCCTGCTGAGGATACAGTGTTGGCTGCTTCATTTGCCACTTCTGAGATTCCACCACCTCCCCCTCGAGAGAATGCCAAGAGGCGCAGGGGTCGAGAGGAGGATGAGGCTAGGTCAAGGAAGAAGGAGCGCCATGAGATAGGCTGCGAGAAGAGCCTCAATTACTGATGAGGAGGCACGTAAGATTAGGGTTGTTGAGTCAGCTGCCGGGGCATCTAGCTCCAAAGATGTGGAGATAGCGGGAGAAACGACTGATAGTGTTGTTACCGCTGAGGACACTACTGAGGGTGTCCAGACTACAAAGGTAGTGGATTTCGGGGAACCGGACCCACCATCTTGCTGATGCCGGCGCTTTGTGCCTCAGGTTTGCTTCACTTACCACTCTTGTATTTTAGTTTTTTATTCATTGGGGACAACTACATATCTTTTTGTTGGGGGTGGGGTAAATAGAAATTGAGTGCTAGGGTGAAGTCTGAGTAGCCTAATTGAAGATCCTATTTTGGGGTTTTCTTGCCTATGTTCTTTTCCCCCCAAAAGATTGATTACTTTTATTGTTGAACCGGCATGTTATATCTTGTGTACATAGTATAAATTAGAAGGATGATGCTAAAACAAATATGATATCCCGATATGAAAATGATGCATGACAAGGCATAGTAATTGATAATTGTGTAGCTCTAAACATGATATAGAGATACACTACTGCATGATCTTGAATCTAAGACTCGAACTAGGTGTCTTATAATCAGGGAATGTAATGAATGTCAAGTGAGTGCGAGGAAAATTCAAAGGATCCACCATTGAGATTGAGCTAGAACTTGCCTGGTTAGTCTCGCTAAAAGTAAGCTAAAATGAACAATTAGGAAAGGATTATAGGCCTTTGTTCGAAATAGTCAATCTTGAGCCCAAATAACAGAAAACCAAATGAAGTTTATCCCGTATTGATCCAAATGATTTGAGCCTAAAAACAGATCTTTCTTTTTCACTCCAACTGATCTTCTCTGGGAACAATGTGTTGGCCGTGGTCCCTCGTTCGGCATGTGCACCTCATTTTATGCCAAAAGCATAAGTTGAGGGTGGCTAATGAAGAAAAAAACCTTGTCGTGGCCTTGACCCAACCGTAGGTATTGTGAACCTTGACTCATGGCAAAGTCATGAGTTGAGGGTGGCTGTTATAAGGAATACTCCGGAAAGTGGGGTTGAAATAATGAAGAGAAAGAAAGAACAAAACAAAAGTGACTAAAAAAAAGAAAAGTCACTTACATATAAGAATAAGAAAGGGAAAACAGCAAGATAAAAAGAAAATTAAGAAATTGGGCGAAATAAAATGATAAAAATGTGGTACATTTAGCCGATATGTTAAGTAGGGCAAAAAGTCACTAAAGTATACCTAAATATACCCTACTTGACCCTGAGCCTATGTTACAAGCCAAGAAAGTCCTATCGTGATCCTAAGAGTTGTATGGCAAACTTTAAGAAGTGAAAATAAGGGCAAGCTTATGGAAATATGTATGAATGAGTTGTGAAATTGTTCTGAGAGTGAGTGTTGAAAAGTAATCCTTATACTCAAACTAAATCATTGTGTGAAAAATGAGGATGTTGTTTTGAAGTGAGGACACTAGTTGCAATACTGTAAATATTAAAACCTCGGTGAGAAATTAAAGAGGATAGGTGTCAGTGCGTGGTAAGTCTGTGTCACGGTCTGGTTCCACATAATTCAAGCTAATAGTGATAACATGCATAAACATGATAAGAATGATTGGGATTTATAGCCAAATGATTGCGAAAGCTAAAATATGGATACTCTTGTACAATGATTTTGTAGTGAGTCATAATGTGTCGCTTGAGGACAAACAACGAATTTAAGTTGAGGGTGTTGATGTACTGTGGTTTCACGGTATTTTTAATACTTTTTCCTTAATTGTAGTGTGTGTCCAAAAGCCTTTTTTATTGATTTTTAAGTAAGTTTCTCCTTATTTGCAGAAAATCTGTCCAAAGATGAAGGCGGAAGTTTTTGAGCGAGAAATGCAGAACAGACCACCTAAGGAGCTTATGATGGTCCGTCGAGTCTGTGACGTTCCGTAGGTGTCATCATAGTGAGGAGAGAAGGTGCTGAAGGAAGATGGGGAAGTCTGTCCTAGTGTGGGATTACGGAAGTCCATGACTGACCGTTATAGCCACGGCGGTTCGTCCTCATGGTTTGTCGTAATGATCAGAGAGTAGTCCCAGTACCCGAATTCCAAGGAGTTAAAGTATTATGGATGGAGACCCTCGACGGACTGTCATGTTTGGAACGGTTCGTCATACCTGTTCGTTGAGGGTAATGAAGAAAGCAGCAGAAGATTATTTGAAGTATGGGATGACGGAGGCCATGACGGCCCGTCGTGACCACTACGGTCCGTTGACTCAGACGCGTTTGGACATATTTTCAATAATTTTAATTCTTGTTTTATTTGTTTTTTGTTTTTATTATAAATAGTTCGAAAAACCTCATTTTTGGGGTTGGACTTTTCATTAGACTGCGACACTTTTCGTTGGACTTTTAGACTTTTTGATAATTTTTAGTTCTCTTGTTCAAGTATTGAAGAATTGATTTCAGTAATTGATACACTTTTTCTGGAATTGATTGTTGGTGTTTTTGTTAATTAATCAAGTGAATTTCTGGATTTTATTCTTTCTCATTAAAGTAAGTGCATGAATTCTTATATTATATATATGACTAGTGGGATTATGACCATGGGTAACTAAACTCCATAGCTAGGGTTGTGGGAGCCATGGGTGAATAATGAGGTAAAATCTAACTAAAATAGAAATTCTACAATAGTGTCTTGCATGTATTGATAATTGTTTCGTTTAGAAGTCTTTTTCACGGATGTCCAGCGTTAGAACTCACCTTAAAGATACTTTCCAGACCAAGGAGGTAGATAATAGGAAAAGAATTATCAGCATAGATTTAGTTTACACTATCTAATAGGCTAGTGTCGTTTGGTACGAGGTAATAACTTTGTCAAATATCGAATACAATGCTTAATATGAGGTAAAGGTAAGGGCCAGTATAGCAACACACTTAGCCAGACCAAGGTGCGGAGTTAAATTTTCTAGATGCCGGAACAAGGATTTAGAGATACATAACTTATCACTTTACATGCAAGATACTAGGGAAGAATTGTTACAATAAGAATTATCAAATTAGGAACCTGTGGGGAACACTTAAGCCCCAGTTACTTTTATTAATTGATTAAGATCCGAGAATTGAATCTGTTAGTTGTTTACTTTAATTTAGTTAATTATTTTCATTAATTTAGAAATAAAAATCCCCTTTTTTGTCTTCCGTTTTCTAAGGAAATAGTTGACTAAACAATAGTAATAATAGAATAAACTTAAGTCTGAACTATTTTCCTTGTGGGATTGATACCAACCTCATTAGTTTGGTTCTTTACTTGATAGGACCGCTTTGCTTCTTATTTGAGAAGTAAGGTTGAGCGTATCAAATTTCAGAACAGATCCGCATCGCGAACTTGATCCCTGACGAAGATTTCAAAAATGAAAGTTAAGTTTGACATGTCTTTAAGTCCAAATAAGTATGTGGGTATTTTGGTAACTTTGGGCTACCATTATAAACTGTTTTTAAGACCTATTTAACCCCTTTCCTAATTTAAAATCCCAATATCAAATAAGAAAAAATGAAAATATCCCAAAAACCTCCTTCTTCCAAAAAACCCCAAAACCTCCATTGGAGACCAAAACTTAAGTTCAAGATAGGGGTTGAAGTTTCATGGTTTGTTCTCCAATTTTTTCATGGGTCTTCAATCAATAAGGTATGGTGATCCTTCATCTTTAGTTATCCATTCATCTGAGTTCAATCAAGGATTTTCGAAAGTTATTCAAAGACCAGAATTCCCAATTTTCAATCTAACCATAGGTTAATTATCAAATTGATTTCAAGTCATTCTAATGATGTTTTATGTTTAATTACGATTTTAATTATGAATTTCAATAGAATCTCATGAAAAACCCATGATCCTCCTACTTTCTCAAATTGGCCTATAATGTGGGTCTTATGATCGTGATAATATGATGATTACATTATGTTTAGATTTTTATGAATTGATTATTTCTATATTCATTTTATGTTAATTCATTATGAATTGTTGGGAATTGATCAAGATGATCATTACCTTGGAGATTCTGTAAGTTGAACTATTTCTTCTAATTAGCTTACAATGTACATTGAATTGTAATGATTGGTATTGTCCACTTATGGTGGACGGTATTTATATTCTTGTACATTTTTAGGTGTTATGATCATGGACTTGAAGGAATTAGATGAGAAATGAATTTATATGATTATTTCCATGTTTAGGAAGTTGAAGGATTTAGCCTTTATTCTAATATCTTGTTCTAAGTGAATTGATGTTATGTAAAATTATGTGTATAATCTCCCACACTAGTTGCATAATTTAGGTGTGTGGATGATGATGTGTATATGTGATGATCATGTTAGGGTTACATGTGGTCTAAGATGGCTAATTATGACGAATACCCTTATAACATGACCTCTACCTATATGAACCCTATATGAATGTGTGATCAAATTAGGCTAGGAGTCTTTTATTCTAATGAAGAATATGCTCTTGTATTCTATGATGAAATGTGAGTCTATGTAGTCTACAATCATTAATGCTCTATATGTGTATGACTTAAGACTTGAGGAATGTTTTACATGTGTTGTGATCTTTAGAGGAGGATTCCTCAATCTTATGTTGTAGATATTATGTTATCATGTTGACCAATGTACACACTCTTCATGCATGACTATGAATAGGATAGATTCATGATGACTAAGGAAATGATGATTCTCATATGTATAATTACCTATTTCTATGCATGTGAAGTATAGGATTATTAAAGTTATGAACATGTGTGATTAGAGGTGTATATGTGAAGGTATATCTCACATTGTATGTGCCTACACATGATGTATGATTGTATGAACATGTTAAAGGACATTGTCACATGAAGTAGTGTCTATGATGAAAGGACATTCTAATCTTAGAATCCGTTGACCAATATGATATATGAAGCAGAACGCTCATAAAGCCTTCTTTAAGAATTAGTACACTAAAGGATTAAATATATTTAAGAAAGGTGTTAGAGCTAGCACCGAGTGAACATGAAAAATGAGTGGGGGTTTCACGTTAGTAAGTTTAGTTTCCCACAAAGAGAACCTTCACGTTTAGCAAGTCCGGGTTCCCAACAGAGATGTTGTCTCATGAGATGGAAGCCTCCACGCTAGTAAGTAAAAGGTTTATAGAAATAATATTCATATTCCATATCTACATGTCCCCATAGGTTATAGCTTGTGGATTTCGACTTATATAGCTATGTTTGATTGGTTACACCTTAGGCAAGTGGTAACCCTCTCTTTTCGTTGTGGAAGGACAACACCGGATTCCATGTAGCTCACATGGTCTATGTCAGTTATGGCTAAGTATTCAAAAGTAAGAACCGAACTAAGATAAAATTATGGACCCTAATCACAACTCCTTGAGAGGATTACTTAGAATAGGTAGGATTATGGACCCTACCCATGCACAAGTGAACTTCAAAAAAGGATAAGATTAGTGCATGTATGAAAGTAAGGCTTATATTATGTAAGTATGAATTGTATGACTACATTTTTAAGTTACTTTTCTATGTCAAGACATAAATTATATGTATGTGTGTGAATTTAATTTATAGCTTCTAAATGATTTAACTTAGTATATGTGGGGGTATGGGACTCCATGTGTACATTGTACAATTAATCTTGTGAAGTGATTATGAGGGTGGTTTACCTATCTTTTGAATTAAGTGAGTTATGACTAAGGTCCTATGCCAAAGTACCCCCTCAACCTATGCCTGAAATCTCAGAGACACACTTATACTATACTAAGGTCCTATTACCCCCCTGAACTTATTTTATTAGTGATTTTTTACCCCTTTTCGACCTACGTGGCACTATCTTGTGGGCCCAACGATGGTTGACTTTTTTTTTTCAATCTAGTGCCACGTAGGCTAAAAAGGGCTAGAAAATTACTTATAAAATAAGTTCATGGGGGTAATAGGACCTTAGTATAGTATAAGTGTGTCTCTGGGATTTCGGGCATAGGTTGAGGGGGTACTTGTGCATTATCCCTAAACTATATAACACACAAGCCTTCAATTCAAGCTTATCCTAAGACTCACTTAAGTAGGACAAGAAGAGACTACTCGTACACCATCTTCAAGCACACATAAATGAACCTTAGGACTACCTAAGACAAGATATAACATTCCAAACATTCAACCCTCGACCTAAGGTTACCCTAAGATTAACTTTAGCGGAATATAAAGACCGCTCATACACCCTCTTCAAGTCTACCGAACCAACCCTCAAAGCTTCCCTAGAAAGGTATGCTTTCACTCAACATTCCTTAACTAATGTCATAAGCATTATTAAGTTAATTAGAGTTCATTTAAGAATTTATAGGACTTCATATAATGGTCTTGGAAAAGACCTAGGGAACTCACGCACTAACATTTTCAAATCCTAATCGTGTAATATCTAGATAGTGTCCCAACGCAACTACCTAAACTTCATAAAACTTCTCCAACGCTAGTAGGTGTCCCATATGATGAGAATAGACAATAACCGACATAGACCATACTAGCTAGGCATGGAATCAGGTGTCACAACCTACTCCAATGGAAGTTGTTCTACTTGCCAATTGTAGAACGAGGACACATCCCATGTAGGAACATGGTTAAGAAATATCAAGGTTTTATTTGTACTCTAAAATACTAATTAGCTAGAGCTACTACCCCAGAATACTCACTAAGTGCTAGCCTTTGTTCTCATAGAGTATTTCAATAAAAGGAGTGTATGAAGAGGTTCCATATCTTGTTCATAACCAAATAAGAAAACACATTACCAAAGAGGGTCCTTTAGTTATACCTACAATGGAAAAGAGGATAGCTCAATGACTTTCCTAAGGATGATTTCATGCTGTTCCAGCAAACCAACCTTAAGTCCACCATTCATACAAGAAGGATACCATTACGACTTTTAACTTCAAGGATATCTTAACCTTGTTTCTTAAAAGGTTCCACATAATAACCTTCTTATATATCTTTAAGATCATATTTCATTCATTCGTATACATTCATGACCAAGGTGTTTTAGCCTACTAAGTCAAGGATTCATATTCACATTCTTCATGTATCAAGTAAGAGACACAAGTCTACATAAAAAAGACACACTTCAGTATCGTTTAACACATGTACAACATTCAAGTAGCATATAGGGTCAACATAGCATACTCACAAGTCACCCTACACACTTACGATAGAACATCAATACAATCCATCATAAGTCTCCTATAACGACTTAGAGAAGGTTCACACTTCATTAGAAAGTATTCACACATATGACATCTCTATAGCCTATTATGATAATCTATATTCTACTAAAAGTGTCCATACTTCACTTCATATGTACACATAACTCATATAAGCCTTCACAATTATAACATACCCAGGTCATAACATTATAATAACATAATACATAAAGTAATGCCAATGAGGCCGCATTATTTCACAATTCATAAAATAATGTCGACGAGGCCACATCATGCACAAGTATAGAACATAAGCATCGCCTCCATTAGTTGGACATACCAATCATCATCACACTTTAAGACTTATAAAATACAATATAGATAGAGTTAGGTCAAATACCACCATTCCAATCTCACAACTCCAATCCATAGCCAATTCAACCAACTAAATATATAAAGGCTCTCACAAATAGCCATAGTTAATAATTCAATTCAATAATCACAATCTACAATGAATCAAAGATAGTATAATATGTATTTATCGAATTAGGACAGCCTACTTAAAATTCTAGCATGATTCATACATAATTCAATAGCCCTAGTCAAACTACACAAGAATTCAATAGTATAAAGACATAATCTTATCACCTATAAAATAGTAAAAACTAGGGTTTTCATGGTTTGCATGGGTTCATAGAGTTTTTAATCTAAAATTATCAAATTAACATCAATTCAATAATAATACATTGATTCAAAAAGTTTTATGCAAGAACCCGTGGCTAGATTACAATTTTGAAGCTCATCTTTTTGAGAAGTCATTGAAAAACACTTTGAAGCTAGGATCCTTGAAGAAAGAAGATTCAAGGATGAAAAAAAACATTAATTTATGATAGACCACAAAAATTGAGAAGAATTGATGGAGAAACAAAGCTTCATGCTCCAGTCTCCCTTCAAGCTCCAATGATGTTCAAGAGAGTTCTTTAAAGGTCTTGGGGTTTTGATTTTGAATAATTACTTGGATAGGGATTATAGAATTATAAATATACATAAAATACTTAAAATTACCTTAATAAAACTTTCAAATAATATTAAGAAGGCTAGGTGAAAACCCCAAACTAACCTTGGGCTGCCCGAGACACTTGGAGATATTCTGCTGGTGCCAATTGAAGGACCAGTCTAGTGGGTGTCAACCTATCGATGACCTGTGTTAGCAACCGTCGATTGAATAATATCCTTGAAACTTGGATCTTAAGATTCATCGACTAAGTCTCCATCGACGCCACCACTTACAAGGTGTCGACCATCCTAATGGGTGTCGATTTTCCTCCGTAGGTGGGATTGTTTTGGACAGTCTTGGCTCTTGAATTGGGTCCTCCTCAAGGACCCTTTGGTTTGTCCTTGAGGAGTTTTTCTTAGACGTTTCCAACCCTAATATAGTCTTAAACATGGTAAGGACCTCTCAAATAAATTTCATCCAAAATGAACTCGTAAAACTTGACAAAACATACTAAGGCACACAAGCACATTGCAAGGCAAACCTTTCGAACATCATGGACTTTCTTGGACGTTTGACCTCAAAATTTCACCAAAATTTAGACACTGCCTATCAATATCATTATAGACAATTTTAGGAATTCAAAACATCAAGACACAAGTGTTAGGCTATAGTTTCACCTATGTCGTTTTAGAGGTGTTACATTATCCCCTACTTGGACAACATTCGTACTCGAATGACACTTGCTTACTTTTATACACTATCAAGAGATAAGAAACTCAAGAGTAGCAGAACATAACCATACCACACCGTAAAAAATTCACAATTTAGGAGGAACACCAATTTCACATACTTTAAGAGACTCAAAACACAACAAGAGGATAAACTAATCTACAACTTATTATGCAAATAAGGCTCACATTCTTCATTAAAATTAGGAGGAAATACTTATCCACACATTAAAATGCTTATATACATCAGTTCTATATACATTATAACCATTTTCCACAAAATAAAGATTTGGTCAAAATTCCAAAATCTTTACAGTGAACTGTTAAGGCCTTACAGTGAACTATTCTCAATTTTTCAAAAATGCAACTCTAAAGAAATTGATGATGAAAGCATGACAATATGAAGGATAAAATCATATAAACTCATTTTACAACATAATTAAAGTTCATGAAATGCACAAAGCAATGAATCAATGGAATTAAATTCCAACAAGACTCCTAAACACAATGCAACATGCAACATGCTACTATGACATTCTACCTCTCAAGCTTGAGTTGAATACAAGAGAAGATACAATCAATCAAAACTCCACTACTCACTATAATCTCCCACCTAAAAGGAACCCTTCACTACACAAGAGAGAAAACTATAACTTACCAGCATCCTCATCTGGATTCTTTTATTTCCTTGCCAGTTCTCATCAACACTTGTTAGGACCCTTACTAAGCACCCTCTAGGTCCCATGCTCCATAAAACTCTATACCCCTATTAAGGTAATAACCCATACAAACCTAACTCATCAACATCAAGACTATTAACCAACCTTAATACTAGGAATAACCCCCTTCTCTTGGGATGTAAGCTTAGGTAGTCTCCTTTAAACATTACCTCCTTTGAACATTAGCACACAACTATAAGGTAACTCATTGTCCCCAAAAGGACTCCATGCAACTAACATAACCCTTTCCATGTTAGAAATAAATCACCATTCAACTTCCCAATCAACTTTCACATATACTCATCTAGTTACAAACCATAATAAGCATCAAAACTCACCTCCTACTCCCTCAAGCCTTGAAACATCACCCCTTCCAAGTAATCCTATCCCGGACGCCACCGGACAAGGGAAATAAAAGAGAGATCATACGGAGTGAAGGTCTATGGAACGATACAAGAGTAACAAAGAAACTGAAACTCTATTTTCCTATAGCCTCTCGCTCAAAGATGTGTCGAGACTCACACCGATGATCAAGACTCTACTTGACATGACTTTATGAGATTTTTTGATTCCTTATACAACTTCATAACCTATGCTCTGCTACAAAGTTTTGTCAAACCCCGAGAGTACATCCTATAAGATATGGTGTCCTCGGATTGCAACATGGAATACTTGACCTCTTGGAGGTCTTGTACAAGTCCATTGACATAATAAATTACATATATGTATAAAAAGTAGTGCGAAATTAAAAAACTTTACATGAATAATATTCAAAACATGCTTCATATAAAATCATAGAAAATACTAAGTCTCAAAATACACCAATCATAGACTCAAGAATACTTGAGACACGACCCATACAATCCAAATATAGAAAAACTTAGTCTATTACAATACTTTGAATAAAAGAAGTGTAAAGAAAGTAATGTACTCGAATCAAGTGAGGACATACCCCAACATGTCTTAAGGGAGTCCTAGTTTCCAAGCCTTGCTTCGAGACACATCTCACCTGCTAACCACACCTTTCGAAATAGACAAAATGTCTGGAATAAGTACAATGCATGTACTAAGTATGAGATAATACATTAAATAATGAGAAACAAGCATTTATGAGAAACATGCTCTTTTTTATTAAAACTTCACACATAAAGTATAAGAATTAAATTTAAACACTAAACATCACATTTAGAACACATTCCAAGTCATATCCAAATCATATCAAATTAAAGTAAACTTATAGTGACTTCATAGTTAAACTATGTAACACACAAGCCTTCCATCAAAGGTTATCCTCAGAGTCACTTAAGTATGAAAATAAGAGACTGCCCTTACACCCTCTTCAAGCACACCTAAATGATCTTTAAGACTACCTAAGACAAGATATAACATTCCAAACATTCAACCCCCGACCTGAGGTTACCCTAAGAGTCAGTTGAGTGGAACATGAAGAGACCTCTCATACACCCTCTTCAAGTCTACTTAAGCAACCCTCAAAGCTTCCCAAAATAGGTATACTTTCACTCAACATTCCTTAACATAAGTCACAATTATTATTAAGTCAATTATAGTTCATTTAAGCATTTAGAGGACTTCATGTAATGGTCTTGGAAAAGACCTAGGGAACTCACAGAGTAACATCTTCAAAGCCTAATCGTGTAATGTCTAGATAGTGTCCCATACCACTACCTAAACTTCATAGAACTTCTCCAAAACTAGTAGGTGTCCCATATGATGAGAATAGACAATAACTGACATAGACAAACCTATCTAGGCATGGAATCCAATGTCATAACCTACTGCGATGGAGGTTGTGTTGACACCCAATTTTGACCGACCTTTAACCATTTTTAGGAATATGATTCGATTAAATACATATTTTAAAATTTAGTTTATGTTTAGAATTTAGTCGATTTTACTTCAAAAAATTATATATTCTAGTATGTTTACTTAATAAAACTATCGTAAATATTATTAAAATATTTTTAAATTACTAATGAATTTCAAACGTTTTAAATTTAAATAGTAATTTCTACACTTTCCTTAAAATTATTTAATTTCTATCCTATCCATTATAATATCTAGCCACTCCAATTAAAATTTTATTACAATCATAGACACTCTTTCATTTACATTCTAGCCAATTTAATTGCAATTTTATCCATTCCAATCCTCCAAAAAATTTGATTTCAATTTTTAATCTTTTAATCTCATCCATCTATCTTAAAAAATAATTGCTAGATCTAATCCTAGCCCTTCATTTCTAATTAGATCAACGGTTGAGATCAACTTTTCCTATCTCTCTTTAACACCAAAAGACCCCAAACCTAGAATTTTTACTCATTCTTCTCCCTCCCCTCCTTCGTAGCAGCCGGCCCCATTTCTCTTCCTCCCCTTTTTCCGTCTCTCCGCCTCCTTTTTTCCTTTCTCCTGCTGCCACCCCCTCTTCTTCTCCCTCTCTCGTCGCTCCACCTCCCTCACTCCCTCTCCGACCAGCCGTCTTCCTCCCTTTCTCCCTCTCTCTCTTCCCCTCTCTCTAGAGAAACCACCGCTTCCTCTCTATCTCCTCTCCATTTGCTCCGGCGAGTGCAGCTTCCAGGCAGTCCGGCGCTGCCCCTCACGCCCCATCTCCTCTGCTCTTCCTCCTTCTACTCTTCTCCTTTCTCCCCTCCTGTCTCTTCTCTTCCCCTTCCTCTTCTCCGTTCTCTTTTTTTTTTGCAGGTACCAACAACTCCAGTCAGCGAGAAAAGCAGCCACCAGTGAGCTCTGACCAGCTAGCGCCAGCACGGACAGCCAGCAAATGGCGCTGCTCTATCACCCTCTGTCTCCTGTTTTCCGGCGAGGAGTACCACCAGCAGCTTAACGCCATCCTAACTTGTACCGGGAGTTTAAAGCTTTGGCTCGTTTAAGACGGATCTTTACAGATCCATCCTGGTTCGTTTCAAAAATTATCTTTTTGCACTTTAGATTTCAACTAGTTCTTAATGTGCATATTTTTATGAGTTAAAGTTTTGAGTTCCATATGATATTACTTGTTTTAGTGAAAACATCTTACTGCTTGGATTGTTTGCCCACCATATGTTAAAGATTTTTGGTCTTCATTTGAATTAATTTTTAATATGTTAATATGTATTTTCATTACTATAACATTGCCACTGTCCATAGATTGGATACGGTAAGATTCATATAGGTTTTGAGAATTTTTCCTAATTTTGTACTTACTTAAATTCGCTAGTAATTTATTATTTGATCCAGCCTCAATTTGCTCAAGTTCCATGCCAATTTAATAAAACCATTTCGAACCGTAATTTGGCCATAAATTTGTAAAGTGAACTTCTGAAAATGGTAAAATAAATATAAATATAGTAAAGTAACAATTTTGGCTCTTTTTATTTCTTACTTGCGTAAAATTTGGTAATATTTTTTAAAAATCTGATTTTAACTCTTCTTTATTTAAGGAAAATATTATCACTCTCTTAAATTCATTCTTACTTGCTTAAGTTTGGTGATATTTTTTCAATAATCTTATCTGGGTCTCTTTAAAAAAAAAAAGAATAAGTTTAATTGATCTATTTTTCCTTATGTATAAACTTACTATTTCTTACTTGTTTATCTATGGTAGAATAATATTGTTTTGGCTCTTCTTTATTTATGTTAAAAGAATATTATGCTTATAAATTATTCTAATTTATTTCTTTTCCTATTTTTGTTTCCCTCTCTTTGCTATATAAATAAGACCCCATCCCTTCATTATTTAATCAACTTATTCACTCTCTCTCAACGCAAGAGTTCTCATCCTCTTACCCCTCATACTATTGCTACTCTTACACAAATCAACATTTCGGTGTTCTTCCTTGCTACTACTTGGCTACTTTGCTTTGTTAGAAAATAAGTTGGGTCAACTCGTTTTTATTGCTACCATTCCTTTTGATTAACAACTTAGTTTTTCTTTTTTGCATTCACACAACCTATCCAATAATGGAAAATGGATTATGACTGAGTCTCTATTCACTAGGTTTTGGGGTCACTAGATGAATTGCTGAGTAAATAGATTAGATTCGGACCCGGTCCTACCCACTCCGGGGTACCATAGCATGTCGGGAATAAGGGGGGGACATACTGGACGTAACCACTCCCTTGGTTGGGGGCTGTCCCGCCCTGCCTGAGGAGTTTGATGGAGTTTAGCTGACTGAATCCATAAACCTAGAAAGTAGCCGTCACTGGTACTTTTTTATTAGAATTTTTGTCTTTTTTTGTTCAATCATTGGATAGAAGGGAAAGACAAGTAGTAAAATTGTTCCTCGTCTACAAATATCCAAATTTTGGATGCCCAATATTCCATAGATAGTTCGAACTGTATAAGAGAAATAATCAACTTTAGCTCGAATCGTTGCATTAGGTGATCGTTCTATTATTTTCTATGTTTAAAATTTATGGTTAAGCAATTGCGTGTGTGTCTCACTTTTATAAATAAATATGATCACTTGTGTAGTTATTTTATTGCTTTGACAGGTTTCAACTTGAAGTTCAAGTTGAAGATTAGCCATGAAGAAAAATTATTTGTTTAATTCATATATTTGAATATATATATATTTCTTATTTATTTATTAGAATTTTGTAATATTTGTATAATTCTAAAGCTCTCATATATAAATTTATTTGGGGGATCGTCTAAGGGGAGGGGGATTATATGCAAATTTGTAATGTTTTCGTGTTAGAAAGCATGCTTATAGGACTAAAATATTTTTGCATCATCTATAGGTGTTGTTTTAACTTTCAATCTCCTAGAAAATCATACGAATCATAAGCTAATCTCTAGTATGCTAACTTGCGTTAAAAGGAGCAAGACCTTTAATTGTGAATTTGTCTCTTGTTTGTTAATATGAATTCATATTAATAAGTTGCAATATGTTCACTTAAAAAATATGAATATAGAATTTAATTAAATAAGACGTGCATTAAATTCACTCCCTAATAATTTTCAGCATGTTTTACAACTAGATAATCCATCAATATTTTCAAATCTATGAAAAAGAGCAACTTTCTGCATACATTATTTTGTATTTCTCCCTAAAAAATTGTCATACTAATTTGCCTATAAAAATCTTTTTTTTAAAAAAAAAATATAATAGTTAATATTTTTCTGCATCATAATTAACCTCTGTGGTATATAAAATCTGCTATTAATTAATTTTTTTTTTCATTGTAATTAATTTATGCCTAATATATATATATATATATATATATATATATATATATATATATTTTACATTAATAACCAATCTGTAAATCCATCAATTTTCTAAAAAACAATTTTCTGCACCAATAATAAATTTGTCACTTATCTAAAATTTCTTGTATTTAATAATCAACTAATTTGTTGTTGTTAAAAATAATTTTTTGCCTTAAATAAATAAAATTTGGTGTCCATAAAATAATTTTCTGCCCTAAACAAATTAAGTCTCTTGTTATAAAATATTATTTTCTATCATAATAATTAATTCGACTACTATTTTTAATATATGTGCAAGTGTAATAATATCCTTTCCTACTTGAAAATAAAATAAAATCTATCATGTCACTATTTGTTACTCACTTTAAAGTTAACACTAAAATCTATATCCATGTCATATTTGCCCTTCTAATTAATCTTTGTTTTGTTATCGTAACTTTGTATGCTCACACACTTAGCATGAAACCTTTCACAATTAGGTGTTGTTTGCAAGCATGTCTATATAAAATTAGAGGCCAAATTGAAACCTACCGTGCTAAAATGATCGTGTTGTTTGTCTTGTCTGTTTGACTTGGTGTCTAGGAGGGCCTTATATTCTATTTTGTCTAATCCAATCCTTTAAGAGTCCAATGCCTCTTGGACAATAAAGTTGGGACGATTAGGCACCTTTTTGGTACGAAATGCATGCGGTGGTTGGGTAGCGGTAGTTGGACCTACAGAGATGATGACATCGACTCAGGCTTGAAAAAAAAACTTTGGTTTTGTCTGTCCCTATACCGCAGCCTATCGGAAAACAAAAGAAAAGTCAAGTGCTGATTCAAAAGTCTATTTTGAGTCTCCCTTCCCATTTTACCCTTTTACTTGTTTAATAATTATGTTTGTTTGGGGTAGTTTAAAAAAATTGTTTGCTTATTTATTTGTCTTTTTTCTATCCTCTCGCTTATCTCTTTATTAATTGTTCAGTATATCTATTTTATTGTTATCGCTTAGACTCACTTATTTAATATCAATTAAAAAAATAACCTGAGCTATTTGTTCGATTTGTTTATCACATAGTCTCGTATGTAAAAATAAATAAAAAATAAACTTGATTATTCATTTATTGCTATCACCTAGCCTTGCATGATTAAATTAATAAAAATAATAAAATAGTCTTAATTGTTTTATATTTGTCATCACCTAGGAAGCATGCTACCTAAATAATCTAATAAATGAAGTGATCTTATTTGCTACTTGTAACCCCCACATAGATTGCATGAGATACGGCCGGGACCCACATTTGTGGACCTCGAACGATGCCTAACACCTTCCCCTCGAGGTAATTTTAACCCTTACCCAGATCTCTGGTTCATTGACTTTAGCTAAACTTAGTTAGGTTAGATAGGTGCCCTAACGCGCCATAATTAGTTAGGTGATGACTCCAAACTCAAAATCCCAAAAGAGTTGTTAGGTCGTGCAAAAACCCATTTTTGCGTAAAATGGGGTGCGACAGGTTGTTCTACTTGCCAATGGTAAAACGAGGACACATCCCATGTAGGCACATGGTTAAGGAATATCAAGGGTTTATGTGTACTCTAACGTCCTTATTAGCTAGAGCTACTACTCAAGAATTCTCAGTCGGTGCTAGCCTTTGTTCTCATAGAATATTCCAATAAAAGGGGTGTATGAAGAGGTTCCATATCTTGTTCATAACCAAATCATAAAACACCCTACCAAAGAGCATCCCCTAGGTCTGCCTACAACAGCGAAGAGGATAGCTCAATGACTTTCCTAAGGATGATTTCATGCTGTTCCAGCCAACCAACCTTAAGTTCACCATTCACACAAGAAGGATACTATTACGACTTTTAACTTCAAGGATATCTTAACCTTTCTTCTTACAAGGCTCTACATAATGACCTTATTTTCTAACTATAGATCACATTTCATTCATTCATATACATTCATGACAAAGGTTCTTTAGCCTACTAAGTCAAGGATTCATATTCACATACTTCATGTATCAAGTAAGGGACACAAGTCTACAAAAAAAAAAGACACACTTCAGTATCATCTTAACACATGTACAATATCATTCCAGTAGCATATATGTTCAACTAAGCATATTCACAAGTCACCCTACATACTTACTGTAGAACATCAAATATAATCCATTATGAGTGTCATATTACCACTTAAAAAGGCTCACACTTCAATAGCAAGTATTCACACATAAGGCATCTCCATAGCCTATTATGATCATCTATATTCAACTAAAAGAATCCATACTTCACTTCTTATATACATATAACTCATATAAGCCTTCACAATGATCAGATAGCCAAATCATAACATAAAAATAACATTATACATAATGTAATGCCGATGAGGCCACATTATTTCAAAATTCATTAAATAATGTCGATGAGGCCACATCATTCAGAGGTACAACACATAAGCACCGCCACCATTAGTGGACCATACCAATCATCATCAATATTTAAGACTTATACAATACAATATATATAGTTAGGTCAACATACACCCATTGTTATCTCACAACTACAATCCATAGTCAATTCAACCAAGTTAATATACAAAGGCTCTTAACAATACCCATACTTAATAATTCAATACAATAATCACAATATATAATGAATAAAAGATAGTAAAATATGAATTTATCAAATTAGGACAGCCTACTTACAATTCTAACATGATTCATTCATAATTCAATAACTCTAATCAAACTACACAAGAATTCAATAGTATAAAGACATAATCAAATCAACCATAAAATAGTCAAAACTAGGTCTCATGGTTTACATGGGGTCATATAGTTTTAAGTCTAAAATCATCAAATTAACATGAATACAATCATAATACATTGATTCAAAATATTTTATGCAAGAACCCATGGCTAGATTACTATTTAGAAGTTCATCTTTTGAGAAGTATTTGAAAAACACTTTGAAGCTTGGCCTTTTTAAGAAAGAAGATTAAAGGATAAAAAACATACCTTAATTGATGCCAGACAACGAAAATTGTGAAGAATTTATGGAGAAACAAAGCTTCAAGCTACAATATCCCTTTAAGCTCAAATGTTGTTCAAGAGAGTTCTTTAGAGGTCTTGGGGTTTTGATTTTGAATAATGATTTAAATAGGAGTTCTAGACTTATAAATCTACTTCAAATACCTAATATGACATTATTAAACCGTCCAAATAGTTTTAGGATGTCAAGGTGAAAACCCCAAACTAACCTTGGGCTGGACGAGACACATGCGAAAATTCTGCATGTGCCAATCGACGGACCAGTATATTTGGAGTTAACCGATCGACGGCGCGTGCTCGAAACCATAGAATTGGGTCAGAGCCTTTAAAATGGGATATTAAGCTCCCTAGACTAAGTCTCCATCGATGTCCACCACCTACGGGGCGTAGACCATCCTACTAGGCATCGATTGCCCTCCGTAAGTGGGAATGTTTTGGACAGTCTTGGCTCTTGAAATTTGTCCTCCTCAAGGACCCTTTAATTCGTCCTTGAGGAGTTTTTCCCGGATGTTTCCAAGACGAATATATTCGTACAGATGTTAAGGACCTCTTATATCAATTTCATTCGAAACAAACATGTAAAAATTGACGAAACACACTAAGACACACAAGCATGTTTCAAGGCAAACCTTTCGAACATCATGCATTTTCTTGGACGTTTGTCCTCCAAACTTTACCAATCTTTAAAAACTATGGATAAATATCATTGTAGACCATTTTAGGACTTCAAAAAATCAAAATACAAGTTTTAGTCTCTAGTTTCACGTAAGTCATTTTAGAGTTGTCGTAGTCATGACCTGGTAGAACCCCCTAGATTCAGACAACATCATCGTCCTCAGAAAGGACTAAAACCAGCCTCTTAGCATTGTCATTACATTTCATAGGTTAAAAATGTGGAAAATTAATGTGATGTTTTCTAAGACATCTCACTTGATAAACATATATAAATATGGAGTTTTCTTAGACTCATTGCGTAAGAAGCTTACATAGGGTTTTCCTTAAGACAATATATATAACATATAAGAATATAGTTTGTATATCTTGTCACATTAAACCATCTAAAATGAGTATAACATTCAGGAATATCCCATACTTCATTACAACAAAGCCACATATATGCTTATACAATAATAGTGTTCAAATGAAAGAGAAATAAACTAAATTTCTTCAGACTATAACAACATCAAGTATCTAGATATTGGCATCGTTCTCATATGGTGAGAACCTTCCAAAACCAAAACCTTGAGGAATATCCAAGTAGTATTGCAATAGGGATTCTAATTTCAATGTCCCGAACCTACATATTTGTAGAAATATAAAGGAAAAAGGTAAGTACATTAACTTGTAATAAGTATGGAAAACATATGCACATATAATGTTTGAAATCCTGCTTAAAGGGACATTTTGTCAAAAGTCATGATAAGTCATTTTTGGAAGCCTTAATGCACAATTAAGAACACATGCAAGCCAATGATCATATATTTGTTAAGACCAATACCATATGCAACACAAGATAAACATCATCAACTAAGTCAAGTCAACATGGCTATGTTCAACACAGGTCATATCAACATGAATAGTAACATATCAAGATCATATAACAAAAACAACCCCAACATAATGTCATAACATCAATACATGTACAAGAGTTCATATCATCATAACTTGTAAGACCCTTACGAACAATCCCATCCCAAGCATACAAGTGAAATGTTCATGTGAACTCCATAACCCACACAATCAAGTAAACAAGGAAAGAGATCATAAATAATGCCTAACTTCACATAACATAGCATCATGAGTAGTCATGGACATATATAGGAATATAGATCAATAACATGTTCATAAGTGAAACTAACATCACATAGGATCATCAACTTGTAAAGTCATTATATATATATCATTTACTTTATAAGAATATAAGAACAATCTCCTAGGACTTCCCTCAAGGCCAACTAATGAAATGTATAGGTATAGTCCAATATCACTACCTAGACGAAGCCAAACCTCTTATGTCATCCTAGTTAATGTTCACTTTATTACTAAATTTTTATTTCGGGAACAATTTCTTTTATCGACATAGACCACATGAGCTAAATGTGGAATTCAATGTCATAACACCCTACACCGAAAGAAGGTGGTCTACTTGCTAAGGTAGAACCAAATCATTAACATAACATTCTAGGTGGATCCACTAGATAGTCTTCCTATGGGGGCAACATAGTTCATGAAATAGGAGACATACTTGAGACCCTCTTTATGCACAATTTCGTTGTAATCTCTATCTCTTGATAACCATTATGAACCTACCTTCCTATATTTGGAAGGGACACCTCTCATAACTAGTTCACTTGGTGCTAAGTTAAAGTACCTTTTTGAAATGCCTTTAAGCATTTATTATTCATCATTGCTTAGTATAGGTCATAGGGGACTAACCGCTTGTATCTCATAGTCATTAGCTCATTAGGAATTGCATGAGAACTTCGTTTCAATACAACCCTCATAGGTGAGATAGACAAATTATGAACATATTATCACAATCCTTATAATCAAGACATTTCTATTACATTCATCATACCATCACCTACCTAATCTAATCAAGATTAATACTTCAATTGAACATCATCATCGAGTGTAAGCCATCACAATTGAAGTAAGGATTCAAGATCATTACTCTTATGATTTACCCTCATAAGTCTTCTTCCGTGGTCTTACCATTAAACAAACATATTAATCCATTTATAGAATTAATAGCATCATATAATCGTAATCAATAGAAGAACTAAATCAATTGTATCATCACTAACCAATTCAACATCAATCCATAACCTAAGGGTTAGGGAAATAGGGTCAATTTATGATTTCTTCTATAGAATTAGGTCTAGCATCAAGAACTACCATAATTAACCAATTATCAATCATAATAATCAAAATAAACCAAGAAAAATACAATTTTAAAGAACAATTCCATATTAAAAATGAGAACCATGTTTTATCAACCCTTTGAAATCAATTTGAAAAAACCCTTTGGTGAAAGGAGTCCTAAAGGTGAAGAGTTTTTATACCTTATAAATACTTGAAGATAGATGGAGATCAAATTGAATCTTGTATCCCTAGTTACCTTGAATTGATCTTCAATGACGTTTTAGGGAATAGAGAGAGAAAGTAGAGAGAAGGTAGAGAGAATTTGAGTTTTGGAATTGAGGGGTGTTAGATTAGTTAGATTTATATCTTATATAGTAAGTTAACTAACTTAATTAGAAACCCCTAAACCATTAATTAAATAACTAACCAACTAACTAATTAATTCCCTCAACTTAAATTTGGACTGTGAAACACTAACCCAATCGACGACACCTGACATACAGATCGTAGGTCCATCAACAACCTGTGCTGGCAAATTTTTGATAAGTTCAGACACTGTGATTTGGGGGTGTTTGGAAAGATGACCACGTATTCGCCTACAGAGTTATCAACGGATCGTCGATCGAATGATGGCTCGTAATTTGGCTCGTATGTTGCCACTATCATTTGACAACTTTTGGGTCATCGACGCTTGGGGAGTCGTACCCAGACGTTTCAACCTTAAACATATTCTAATACATGTTTAACACATTTTGCCAGTTTTTATTAAATTTTAACTCCTAAAACCCATTGAAACATCCCAAGGCACACTAGTGAACATTTCACAATTCACCGAATGTCATGGACGTTCTTTGACATTTTGACTCTAACACTTTGTAAATGTTTTAAATACATTATTTTAGGCATATAAACATTTTTCTAAGAAATTACTTCATCATGGGAGTCTCTATATTAGTTCTTCAACTTACGGAGTGTTACATTATCCCCCCCCCCCCTCCTTAGGAACATTCGTCCCCAAATGACACTAAAATCTTTTTATAGGAAGAGGATGACTCAAGACTAGCATCCCAACTAACAATATATATTATCAACATTAGTTACAACTCAAAGGAGTGATTCAAAACTCCATACAACATATAATCATGTTATTTACACATAGCAACTCAAAACATTCAATAACCACACATAAGAGCTCAACATTACAACATGAGGAGCTACCTTCTCAATAACAATATTCGCTCACACAACATTAATGCCAAACTTCTTTCGAAACATATCAACATTATCAATACTACTTCATGAAGGCAAAAATACATTAAACACAAATAAGTGCAATTTAAGCCAAAGAGCATATTTTTAAGAAAAGTCATTTTAATTATGAATTTCTACCTTAAATATGCATATTTTAGTAAAAGAAGCAAACTCCAATTTATTCGTTATTTCCATTATTTATAGGAATGAATAACCTTAATTAGGAAAAAAATGAGGATAACGAGATTTCATGTCGGCCTCGGCCTCCCATATTGGTCCCTCAACTAGGTGGTTTCTCCGCAGGACTTTTACGGTGGACAACTCTTTGTTTTTCAACTTCTTGACTTGACGATCTAAAATTTTCACCGAAACCTCTTCATAGGAAAGACTCTCATCCAAGCCTAACCATTCAATAGTAACAATGAATACAGGATCACCAATACACTTCTTTAACATGGTGACATGAAACACCGGATGAACCAAAGCTAGTTTACTAGGTAGTCTCAACTCACATGTAACCTTTCCGAGCCGGTGCAAAACCTCATAGGGAACAACATATCGGGGACTTAACTTTCCATTTTGGCTAAGTCTTATCACCCTTTTCATAGGTGAGATCTTCAAATACACTATATCACATACTTCGAATTCAACATCTCTTCTCCTATTATCGGCATAAGACTTTTTCCGATTGTAGGTTGTGTTCAATCTATACTTTATCACCCAAACCTTATCCAAAGCTTTATAGATTAATTGGGGACCAAGGAGTGAAGACTCACCAACCTCCAACAACCATACTGGATACCTACATATCTTACCATATAGGGCTTCAAATTGAACTATTGAAATACTAGAATGGTAGCTATTAATAAAAAGAGAACTCAATCAATGGTAGGTGATTATACCAATTTCCTTTGAAATCAATCACACAAACTCTTAACATGTCATCTAGGGTTTGAATAGAACGCTTCGCTTGAACATCCGTTTTGGTATGAAAAGCGATTCTAAGCTTCACTTGTGTACCCAACTTTCTTTGAAAAGATCTCCAAAAAGGAGATGTTAATTGAGCACCTCTATCCGATGTGATGGACAATGGAATCCCATCAAGACTCACAATCTCATAAATGTATATCCTTTCATAATTCTCCACCAAATAAGTACACTTGATGGGGATAAAGTGAGTGGATTTGTTAATATATCAACTATCACCCAAATTGAGTCATTTTGCCTCCGGGTTTGAGGCAACCGAACAACAATGTCCAGTTAATTTCTTCCCATTTCCAAGTGGGAAATCCCATTTCTTGGATTAGAACACTAGTATTTATATGCTCGACTTTAACTTGTTGGCAATTTGGACAGTTGGATATAAACTCCTCTATGTCCATTTTCAAACCATACCACCAATATACCTTTCTAAGGTCACGATAAATTTTGGTGGCACCCTGATGAATAGAGTATCGGAAACCATGAGCTTCTTCCGAAATTCTGTCTCTCAAATTATCCACATTCAGTATACTCAATCTACCTTGGTACCTTACACATCATCCTTCCCTTAGGAGAATGAATCATTTAACTTTCTAAGTATCTATTTCTTCAACTCCATCAATATTGGGTCAAGATATTGCTTAGACTTCACCTCAACCACTAAAAATGACTCGAAGTTATTATGAACTATAAAACCACTATTTTGAGAATCATCCAACCGAACTCCCAATCGAGCCAACCTATGAATATTTTTCACTAGGTCTTTTTTCCCTTCTTCTACATGAGAACATTACCAATTGTCATTTGACTTAGAGCATCCGCAACCACATTGACCATGCCGGGGTGGTAATGAACATTCATGTCGTACTCTTTCAATAGTTCCAACCATCTTCTTTGTCTGATATTTAACTCCTTTTGCGTAAACACATATTGAAGACTCTTATCATAGGTATACACATCCACATGAACACCATACAAGTAATGTATCAATATTTTCAAAGCATTCACGACAACATCTAATTCAAGATCGTGAGTTTGGTAATTATTCTTATGTACCTTGAGTTATCTATAGGCATAGGTTACTACCTTCCCATGTTGCATAAGAACACAACCTAAACCCATTCGAGATGCATCAAACTTAACCACAAAACCCTCAGTACCCTTTGGCAAGATCAATACTAGAGTGGAGGTAAGTCTATCTTTTAGAATTTGGAATCTTCATTCACATGCCTCCGACCACTCAAATTTCACACTCTTTTGGGTCATGGTAGTCAAAGAAGAAGCAACAGGCGCAAATCCATCCACAAACCTCTTATAGTACCCTTCTAAAACCAAAAAACTATTAATGTTAGTTGGATTCAATGGTCTAGAAAATTCTTAACTACCTCAGTTTTCTTTGGATCGACCTCTATAACCCAACTTGAGATAATTTGACCAAGAAACGCCACCAATCTCAACCAAAACTCACACTTGCTATACTTGGCAATAGTAATTGTTCCTTAAGAACTTGTAATACCACTCTCAAATGCTCCATGTGTTCACCCTCATTCTTCAAATGTACCAAGATATTGTCAATCAAAACAATGACAAAGGCATCTAGGTAATTTAAAAACACCCTATTCATGAGGTCCATAAAAGCCGATGGGGCATTTGTGAGATCAAAAGACATTACTAGGAACACATAGTGACCATACATAGTTCTAAATACCATTTTAGGTACAAACTGACTTCTCACCCAAAGTTTGTGATACCTCGACGTCAAGGAAATCTTATAAAAGTAGCTTTCCCTTGGAGTTGATCAAACAAGTCGTCAAACCGAGAGAGTGGATATTTGTTCTAAATGGAGACCTTATTGAGTTGACAATAGTCAATAAACATCCTAAGTGACCCATCCTTCTTCTTAACAAACAACACTGGATATGTCATGGTTAAATACTAGGTTGAATGAAACCCTTGTCGAATAAGTCTTTGAGTTGAAAATTTAGCTCTTTCAACTCCGCCGGAGCCATCCAGTAAGGAGGAATATAAAGGAGATTCATATCCGGTAAGAAGTCAATACCAAAGTCTATTTCCTACTAGGAAGGAATTCTTGGCAAGTCATCAGGAAAGACTGGAAAATCCTTTACTACGGGGCCGACTCAATAGGAGGGATCTCAGATTCAAGGTCTTTGACTCTTACAAGTTGGTAAAGACACCTTTTAGATATCATTTTATAAGCTTTTAAACAAGAAATAATACAACCTCTACGAATTGAATTACCCCCTTCCACTCTAAGATAGGTTCATTATGAAACAAAATACAAACTTGCAGTAGGGTTCGTCGACTCATCTATGGTCCGTACATGCTTCTCCGTCGCTCCACACATAGAATATATAAAGTTAGGTAGTGGAACCTTCTCTGAAGAAATCGACGGTTCACCAGTACGGTTCGTCGATTGTTTGCTCTCGTGGTTCCATACCTAGTTAGATTTCCTTGATATTCTCCCTTAGCCTGAACTGCACATTGATTTTCATCATATACGGACTGTCGATTGAATGATGAGCCGTTGATGTCCTTCGTAGGTTGTGTTCTGCACTTTTTTAGCTGCCTTTTGCGTTTTCAAACTGAAGATCTCTCCTGCAAAACAAAGACAAAAACATATTAAAATTACTACAAAAAGGCTCTAGACGCACACAACTCTTAAGCAAAATGCATTGAAAGCACGGTACATTAGGCATCGCCGAATGACACTCTTCAACTAAATCATCAGACAGTAGCTTCACAAAGCAACTCATCTTATCCCTAGGATTAGATACCAAGGAAGGAGTATATTTAGATAGTTTAGTGAACTTCAATTTACTTTTGCACACTCATACCTCCTTGACCAAGGTTGATGAATTCCTACAGTTTGGCCTCCATTTTCTCCCTAGGGAAGAACCAATCAAGGAAAGCCTTTCTAAACACATCCCAAGTGATAGGATACACTCTCAAGTCCCTATTATCTGTCCATTGGGTGTACCTTGTTTTAGCTACAACCTTGAGTTGATAAAAATCTGGCTCGACCTTTTCATTTGAAGTCAATCCCATAGAATAGAGAATCTTGTAACCTTCATAAATTAAGTCTTGGGATCTTTGTTCACTTTCTACCCTTAAAACATAAGAGGAATCATCCTAGTGAAGTCTCTGAAGTGGTAAGCCTTGGTACTAGCATTTGGTTGAACATGAGGTCCAACCTCCTTATTCACTTGAGCCCCCATGGCTCGAGCTTGAGTAGCTACCGCTCGTGCTTAGGTAGTCATGGCTTGAGCAAAAGTCACAAATGCCGACCTTATCTCTCCATCGAACATAGGTGGAGGAATAACCAGAGCATAGTCTTGTGGAGGCACTTGGTTGCCTTGTGGAGGGACTTGGTTCTATAGGGGAGGAACTCCTGCATTAGCCAAATCTTCCTTCACTCTGCTTGTGGATGACCTTCGTATAGTCATATCCTATATCCACAAGAAAATTACTAGAAGAAAAAGGGGTACATAATGTTGTCATTCATAAGGCACAACTTTCAAGATTACCAATAAGTGAGAATTACTAAGCATCACATATCCTCTCATTCATAAGTGTGGCGCGCTTCACACCTAAGAACAAGACTCTACATAGACGTGGTTTAGTGAGACATCATCCCTAAGATTATCTCAATCTCATGATCTAATACCAATTTTGTCATGACCGGGGAACACCCCCTAGATGCAACCGGCATCATCGTCCTCGGAAAGGACTAGTACTAACCTCTTAGCATTCATTATTACATTTAATATGTTAAAAATGCGGAAAATTTAACTTTCCCTTGCATATTGAGATTTACGTAGACCTCTAACTTACTAAACATATATACATATGGATTTTACTTAGACTCCTCGCGTAGGAAGCTTACATAGTCTTCTCGTTCAGACAATATACATAACATGTAAGAATTTAGTCTAATATATCGTCTCACAAAAATAATCTAAAATGAGTAGAACATTCGTGCATAACCCATACTCAATTAGAACAAAAGTCGCATATAGGATTATGCAACAATAGCATTCAAATGGAAGAGAAAGAAACTAAATGTCTTTTAGACTATAACTAGTATCTAAATAGGGACATCATCCTTTGATAGTGAGGACCTACCTAACACTTGGGCAATATCCAGGCAATCTTGCAATTGGCCTTCTAACTTCAATGGCCCGAACCTATATATTTGTATAAATATAAAGGAAATGGGTTAGTACATTCATTTGTAATAAGTATGGAAACATATGCACATATATGTTTGAAATCATGCTTAAAGGGATATTTTGTTCAAAGTCATGCCAAGTTACTTTTTAAAGCCTTAATCCATAATTAATAACACATACAATTCAATGATCACATATTCGTTAAGACAACACCATATGCAACCCAAGAACCATATCATAAATAAAGTCAAGTCAACATTGCTATCTTCAACATAGGTTATATCAACATGAATAGTAATATATCTATATCATATAACCAATACAATCCCAACATAATGTCATGACAACAATACATGTACAAGAGTTGATATCATCATAACTTGTAAGGCCCTTACCAACAACACCATCATAGGCATACAAGTGCAATGCTCATGTGAATTCTCATAACCCCACATAATCAAGTAAACAAGGAAAAAGATCATAACTAATGCCTACTTTCATATAACATATCATCATGAGTAATCATACACATATATTCCAATATAGACCAATAACATATTCAAAAGTGAAACTAACATCACATAGGATCATCAACAAGTAAAGTCATCATATACATATCATTTACTTCATAAGAACATAAGAACGATCTCCTAGGACTTCCCTCAAGTCCAATTAGTGAAATGTATTTGTAGAGGCCCATACCCCTACCTAGACTAAGTCAAACCTCATAAGTCACCCTAGTTAATGTTCACTTTATGACTTCATTTTACATTCGGGAACAATTGCCTTAACCAGCATAGACCACATGAGCTAAATGTGGAATCTGGTGTCATGAAACCCTATACAAAAATAATGTGGTCTAATTGCTAAGGTAGAACCAAAACATTAACATAGCATTTTAGGTGGATCCATTAGCTAGTCTTCCTATTGGGGCAATATAGTTCAATAACTACGAGACATACTTGAGACCATCTTTATGAACAATTCTATTGTAATCTCTATCTCATGAGAACCAGTGTGAACCTACCTTCCCACATTAGGAAGGGACACCTATCATAACTAGTTCACTCGCTGCTAAGCTAAATTCCCATTTTTAAATGTAATTAAGCCTTTTGTTAATCATCATAGCTTAGTATAGTTCATAGGAGACTAACCCATTGTATATCATAGTCATTAGATCATTTGGAATAGCATGAGAACTTCCTTTCAATACAACAGTCATAGGTGATATTAACACATTATCATCATCATGTCATAGTAACGCACATAAGTGATCCATAATCAACATTATATAATTACAACTTAATCATAATATCACAATACATATAATCAAGAATTTTCAATTACATTTATCATACAATAATCTACCTATTCTAATCACTATTAATACTTCAATTGAATATCATCATCAAGTACAAGCCATCACAATTGAAGTAAGGATTCAAGATCATAAGTATTATCGATTTACCTTCGCAAGCCTACTTACATAGTCTTACCATTAAGCAATCATAGGAATACATTTATAGACATATTAGCATCATATAATAGTAATCAACACAAAAACTAAATAAATTGCATCATTACTAACCAATTCAACATCAATCCATAACCTAGGGTTAGGGAAATAGGGTTAGTTCATGATTTTTTCTTTAGAATTAGGTCTCATATCAAGGACTACACTAATTAAACAATTATAAATCATAATATATCAATAATAATCGAAAATTAAATAAGAACAATAAAATTTGAAAGATCAATTTCAGATTAAGAATGAAACCCATGTTTTCTCCACTTTTTGGAAATCAATTTGAAAAAAACCCTTTGGGGAAAGGTGACCCAAAGGTGAAGAGTTATTATACATTAGAAATACTTGAATATTTATGGAGAGAAATTTGTATCTTGGAGCCGTAGTGACCTTGAATTGATCTTCAATGGAGCCTTGGGAATAGAGAGAGAAAGTAGAGAGAAGGTAGAGATATTGTGAGATTGAGAATTGAGGGGTGTTAGATTAGATTAATTAGGTTTATGTCTTATATAGTCCATCAAATAACTTAATTAAACACCGCTCATACCTTAATTAATTAACTAACCCACTAACTAATTACTCCCTCAACTTAAAATTGGACAGTTAAACACAAATCAGGTCGACGACTCCCCAACCTACGGACTGTAGGTCCATCAATGGCCCGTGCTGGCAAGTCGTTGATGAGTTTTGAGATTGTGTTTTGGTTTTTTTAAATATATTATTAAGTCTTCACCTACGGTGACATCGACGACTCATAGATCAAACGATGACCCATCATTTGGCTCGTAGGTTGCCACTGCCATTTGACAACATTTGGGTCAATTTGGAAGGGTCCTCCTCAAGGACCCTTAGGATGGTCCTTGGGGAGTCGTACTCAGAATTTTAGACCCTTAAGACATTCTAATACTTGTTTAACACTTTTGCGTCAATGTTTTTCAAATTCCGACTCCTAAAACCCATTGAAACATGCCAAGAAACACTAGTGCACATTTCACAATTCACCGGAGGTCATGGATGTTCGTTAACGTTTTGACTCTAACAATTCCTAAATGATTTAAATACATTATTTTAGGCCTACAAACAGTGTTATATGTATATTTTCATCATGTGAAGCTCTATATTAGGTCTTTGACATCTGGAGTGTTAAAGGTATGACCTTGGGTTGCCTCCCAGGAAATATCTTATTTAACATCGTGGCTCAACGTAGGTCCTACCTCACTCTCTGATATTTGGGAGAGACCTAGTGTCAGATACAACTACAATGTATCTTTAGGGTGGAGTTGAGGCATGGCAAACATCAGGAATTATTTTATGTATTGAATTGATCTATATTGATATCCAATAAGCTGATTTAGCGCTTCCACATCCTCTCTCATTTCGTACAACACCTGATATTGATCGATGATCTTTTGGAGAATTTTTGTAGCATGTTCTGAACATGACTTTTATCATTTTATCTTGATTTTTTGTGTGGAGTGGTATATACTTCCCTTGGCGCCTACACTGATCTTCCACCTCAAATATTTTAGTGGTCAAAAAATTTATTTGAGATACAAGTGAAGCTACTGTGAAGTCACCCTCGACTTCATGATCTGCCTCAACTGGCTTTCCACGCACTCCCTCTGTCATGCTAAGAGAACCTGAATAAACGAACAATAGACAAAGAAAAACAAAACAAATAATAAAATTAGTAAAAACACACTAAAAAGAAGTAAAAAATTGAAGTAACTATATTTATACGTGACAACACTCCCTGGCAGCGATGCCATTTTGATGGATTTTTTATTTCATGTGGGGCAATTCGTGATCAACGACACTAGCCTAAAATGTAACTATCTATGAATCAAGCGACTATATTTTAACCCAACGAAGGGATGGGGTCGTGTCCCAAGGGAATGGTACTAAACATAGTAGATAACTAAAATTCCGTTCTAAATAGTAATGATTTAAGAAATTATCGAATAAAACAACTTAAATTCAATTTGTGACACCATAGTGTTAAATAACGAAAGGGATTTGTCACAAGTAGTAAAAGCACGTAAAATAAAGGGAAATCAAATATAGGTGAAATTTCTTGGGGTGTGACCACAATATATGTTGATATAAAGTAAATGGGTACATGCTTGCGATAGGAAAATTATCAAGACAATGGTAACTATGCTAAGCTTTTGGTGAATGTAAATTCCCTCTCGGGCAACTTACTCCATATCAAATGGGTTCTTCTCGGACACTCACTCGTCTAATCTATCAACCCTACGCCTTGTCCATACCCTCTTCTTTGAGGAAAGGTTCTTGGATATGAAGCTAGCGGCTCACCCTCTCGGGCTGAGCCTCTTAGTACCTCACACTTTAGGATATCAATCTAGCAGTGTTGGTTTTGTGACCTCACTCTAGAGAAAGACAAAAATACATAGGTGGTTTTGTATTTGTAACTACACACCCATTAACTTAAACCACAGCCACTAGGTGAAATCACCATCAAAATTTATCTAATCATATGAGTAAGCCTTACCCAACAATAATTAACACATATTTGCTTAATCAAACCCCAAGAATGGTGGCTCTTAGCCACATATCAAACAAAAATCAAATACACCTAAAATTACAGAGAAATCAAATAGGTAAAATAAATTAAGCCTTAATATGAGCAACGAAAGAAGAATGGAGAAGACCCACTTTAGATTTGAGGAAAAAGAACCTATTTCTTCTAGTCTCCATAAAACCCTATCCAAACTTTAAAGAAAAATAAAAAGCTAGAGTTCTAAAAGTGAAAAACAGTAATGCCCATAAAAATAATAAAGAGTTTAGAATTCATAGACTTCAGATTAAGTGCCGATGAATCCTTTCACTGATTTTAGTGTTGAATCACCAAGTAATTCAGTGATTCGTCCTTAAACTACTTCGTTTCCATTGGTGCATTGCCTTCATTGTTCATAAATGCTGTAATATTGGGCGGCATAACTCTACTTTGCAGAACTATTCAGTAAAGCGTTGACTGCTTCTTTTCATCGCCTTTTGAATCTGTTTCATTCAGGCTTCGCTTGAGCGCAAAAATTCTCTATTCGGCGGAGCGGTAAGTTCAGGATTCCACTTCAACTATTTTTCATACGTTTTGTTCCATTTTGCTCCTATGTTTCCATTCTCACATCAAAACTCAAAATACTTAAAACATAAGAGTTTTGATCAAATAGTGAGATGAAAATGAGCAATTGAGGACACTATTTACATCAAAACAAAGCCCTAAATAAGTCCAATTCGAGGATCATCAAATACATGGACCTATGAACTTCCTCCTTGATCCTTTCTTCTACCATCCACTATTGGTACACACAATCTACATTTATACCTCAATAAACCATCTCCCTAAATACTTGACTTCATTTCAAGAAAAAATGGGGTCTTGGTATTGGTTCTTTTTAACTTTTGACACTAATGATGATTCAACCCCATTAATCACCACTAATCCTCCTGATGTGGAATTCATTAGTCGGACTCCCATGTGTGTAATTCTATGCACATCTTTCATTAAATCTCTCTTTTCTTCCTTAACATGGGCAGTACTACCCATAGAAAACCTGCTTAAAGTATCAATAACAATATTAGCCTTACCTGTGTGGTAAAGAACAATCATGTAATAATCCTTGAGTAGTTCTAACAACCTCCTCTATCTCAAGTTAATCTCTTTCTAATAAACATATCCAGAAAGCTTTTGTGATACGTGAACAAATCCAACTGTAGCAAATAAAGATAATGGTGCCATATTTTCAAAGCAAAAACTACGTCAGCTAACTCTAGTCGTGGGTTGGGTAGTTCCTCTTACGATCTTTAAACTATATGGAGGAATAAGCTATAAATTTTCCATTTTGAATTATTTTACAACCCAAACCAACTCAAGACACATCAAAATAAACAACAAACCCTTGCGTACCTTCTGTTAAGGTAAAAAATGGGGCTGTAGTCAACCTCTTTTTCAATTCCTGAAAGACTTTCTCATAAGCTTCAGACTATTGATGCTTCACTATTTTCTAAGTTAACATAGTCAAAGGGGATGAAATAGACGAGAAACCCTCTACAAACCTTTAATATTATCCAGCCAAACCTATGAAACTCATAATATCGGTTGGACATGTGTGTCTAAGCCAATTCTTCACTACCTTTATCTTTTATGTATCAACTCTAATTCCATCGCCGGAAACTATTTGGCCCAAGAATTCCCAAACTCAAGACAAAAGTTATATTTAGATAACTTATCATATAATTCTTTATCTTTCAAAGTCTGAAGAACTATTCTGAGATGAGTAGTCATTTTCTTCATTCCTTAATATAAACACGTGGTTGTTAATTTTTTATAAATCAAGTCGAAAATGTATTGTGAATTGATAATGCAAATTTTGTAAAAAGTGTCTTTTTTGAAAAGGCAAAATGGTCTGGTGAACCCTTGCACTTGTATCAGTTTGTATTCTAAACCCTTCTAATTACCCTTTTGTCATATGGCTCCTCAAAATCAATTAAAATTATTCTTTTAGGCCCCTGCAACCATGTGTGTATCTCACTCTCCTTTATGTAATTGACATGTCATATATATTAATGTCATATCAAAATTATTTCATAACTATTTTTAAAAATTATTTAATAAAATGTAAAATAATAATATTTTAATATAATTATTGTATTTTTTAAATTGAAATTCCATAAATTCAATTCTCCCTATTTTCACGAACAGTGTAAAAAGAAAATGAAACACAGAATAGGATTTGAACAAAATCGACTAGAGAAAGCCACAACAGTTGTCACCATTTTTGCCGGCGAAATAATAAATACTTTCTCCCTCACCCAACTTCATATCCGCCGCAAACCATCAATATTTTTCTTTTCTCCTCCAACCTCCACAAAAACAACAACCTATGTCACAGCACAACCAGATGTTGCCGTAAAACCTCTTCACCTCCATGACCGCACCCTCACCTGCCTTTTTCTCCTCTCCACTATTGAGTGTCACCTCTGTCTCTCTCTCTCTCACATACTCTATTGCAAAAAAGTGGTGGCGTACCCCACCAACGCCACTTGTCTCTCTAACGCCAATAGGATTCAGTGGTCTCTAGCGAGCCTTGGTCTCCAGTGAATCAGTCACTACTGGTCTTTGCCGAGCGCTGGTCTCTGGTGTAAGTAAATTGTGAAGGACAAAAGTTTTTGTTAGACGTGAAAATGGCCAAAATGGAAGGGGTAGTGGCGAAGAGGAAATGAATTTTTCATTATTTTTTTTAAAAAAAAATCTATATTTTTTTAATTTATATATTTTTTAACCTAAAAAAGTTATTTACTTGCCTTAAGGTGCGTTAAATCACACTTTCTCCAACTTATCCATCTTAAAGACACAAAATCTTGCTCAATGGTTAGAGCTGTTATTTAAATTGTATTTTATTGAGTTTAAGGGTTTTGATGAGAAAGAAGTAACTAGAAGCGTTTAAAATACAACGTGATACAAGTATAAGGGTCTATAAAACCATTTAGCCTTTTAAAAATTCATAATAACTTCCGGTGTCAATTAATATTATTTCTTCGCATAACTAATGCATGCTATTTTTCTCTTGTCTAGGATTGTTTTTAATCTTGAACCTTATCACTTATTTACGCTAAACCAAAATTTACCTTCAGAAGTATATCTTCTATTTTTTTTATCCTTTTTGTTTACAATTTAAAGTTATAAAGTTACAATGAAATGACTAATCTAAAGTCATAATTAATAAACTCAATTTCCCTTATTTGTAATTGCTAATGTTACTTTTATGGTTCATCTATTAGCAGGGTGGCATGCCCTGAGTCTACACGCTCGACGTAATCAACACTCGAGAACCATTGTTGGCCCCAAGTGAACCCTAGGTCTGACTTATTTCGATTACTTATGGTAAGACCTAAACATAATAGATAGTCCCAAGATGTAACTTAAAAAAATATAAAGCTTGGCCAAAAATGGAAACTAAAGTGTTAACGTTTATAAATAAAAACAAAAAGACTAAAAACTATAACTATTCATCTATGAAGCCTCTAAAATAAAGAGGGGTGTCAATATAGGACCCTCGATCATCCTAACAACTAAAAAGGTAAACAAATATGAAAAGAATCCTCCAAAATCAAGAAGGCTCACCAACTGAATCAGAGTGTTCAACTGGATCAATGAGGCGCTGGACACTCATCTTGGTTACTTTTGTCTACATCATAATATGATCCCTTCAAATAACATCAGTACATTGAATGTACGAGTATGCTAGGGGAAATTACAACATAATATAAACTTGAAAGGAATCTGAAAGGACAATTACCTTGTCATTCCTAAACTCATGAATAACTCAACATCAAATATGAGGTAAACCGAACATAATGGTGTATTTTATACAAAGAATTTAATACAAAATATGATAGCTCAAAATATGTAAGTACTGCAATAAAAAATATATTACATAAAAGTGATAAAATAATCTGGGATTTTTTATAGCCGACCACCACCACTATGAGATTAAGTAGTGATACAATGTCTTGCGCATGTTACTGAACTGTCCTATACTTTGTATTAATATAGAAAGCCTTGACAAAGTGGATCCACTAGTGTATGCTCAAAACCACTTGAGGAATAATCTAAAATATAATCGTTTTGACCCAAGATGGCTAAGTAGTTTATGAAAATGATTTATTATGAACTCGCATCCCCGTATCAGTTCTCAATACTTCGCCCAAGATATACTTAACTCATATGTTTGAAAAACAAAAACTCTTTCATTGGTTTGAGAGAATCATTCAAAACATAGCTTAAAAGCTCTTTTTTACGCCCTGAATTTACACTCTTGGCATGGCCGACACTTGAAAATCATTGCTGACCTCAAAAGAATCCATGTCTAAGCTTAATTAACTCAGCGGAAGACTTAACTCCATAATACAGTGTCATTTTATAACTTAAAAGTAAATAAGTTGGTCAAAATGACACGTAATTCTCATAACAAAAATAGCTGCAATATAAAGACGAAAGACTCAATACTAACTGTCTGACTGTGTGTGAAGCCTTTATAGTAATAATATGGATGTTGAGGTAGGTCCTACAACATCCTATAAATATTATACAAGAGAATAAAAAGAGTCCTCTGAAATTCAAGGAGGCTCACCACTAACTTTGAGTGGTCAGTTGGATTAACGAGCAACTGGATGATGTTGATCCTAGTTACTTGCGTCTGCATCATGATACTATGCAGGCCAACTGGCATCAATACATTCAATATACGAGTATGCGAGTTGTAATGCTAACAACAACTTAAACTTGTAACAGTTAGAAGGAACACTTACCTTGACTCTTCTCAACTCATGAATAACTTGACTTAATATAAAGCAATAAGACACATGCAATATATAGGAACTTGTAAAACAATGGAAACACTTAGTTCGTTGAAGAAATGCAATAAAAAAACTTACTTTACTTATATATGAAATAATATAGTTTCTATTGGAGATTCTCAAATAGACAAGCATGACTATGAGACTCAGTGATGATACATTGTCTTGCAAACGCTGCCAGAACTGTTCTATACTTTGCCACCGCATAGAACTACTTAGCATAGTAAATCCACTAGTTTAACTTATATGATCATCTAAAAAGTATGACCCATTAATACCTATTATGGCTACATGTTTTATGGAGACTTGAGTTTTTATGAACTTGCATCCCCATACCAGTGCTCAATATCCTTCCCAAAATTATACTTAGCTCATGTGTTTTTAATACAACTTCATTCTATGGGTTGAGACAATTTCTCAACACTTACCTTTAAAAGCTCTATTGGAATCGATTTTACCTTTCTTGCTCAATACTCTTTTTGAAATCTTAGTTTACTCTTATTTTAAATATCAAACCATTTATAAACTTTTAGGGAATACTTAGTTCCCTTATAACATTTGAGAGATGAACTCAAATCTTTCCTCTTTACTTAGCTTAAAACTTGAGTTTTAAAAACAAAGTTAAAACATTGCTAAGGAATCTTGAAAACCTTAAAAACATTTCTTAGACATGCTTCTTAACTCATAGACTTGACTCTTAACTCCTTTGACTCTGGCGAAGATGGGGCGAGCCCCTAGTTCTTCCTTAGTAATATACCTATGTCTTATAATTTATTCCAACACTCTTAGGTACATCTAATGATCATGAAACCATCTATAAACATGAGATCATGAACCTTGAGATGCTTACTTAAATTCAAGTAAAGTTGAGAGTCAAGTCTAGAAGTTAAGAATAAGGTCCATAGAAGTTCATCAAAATTTTCAGAAGTCTTTCACAAATGTTTTAACTTTGGTTTATGATTTTACCTTTGAGTTGAGTAAAAAGGTTGAGTAAATTTCATTTCTTCAAAGATAATACAGGAACTAATTATTCCCAACAGTTAAAAATACTTTTACATTTGAGCATGAAAGAGAACACTAATTTCTAAAATTGTAACATCTCACAATTTGAAATAGCTAAGAATAAACTAAGAAACTAAAAATATTCATTCTTATGAATGGAAGGGGAAAATCTAGAAAATTCACCTAAGTTAACAAAGTGAGTTTTTGTCATTTTTAAACGGCAGACATTTTCGAGTATTAAAACAAAGTAAGTTAATTTTGTGACATCAAATTGTCAAATAACAAGACGGGGTTTTGTCACAGGTAGTAAAATAGCAAAATTAAAGGACAAAACAAGTATGGGAGAGAGTTCTTCAGGTGCGATAGCAATATATATTGACACAAACTAATGGGTATGTAACACTCCAAAAGTCCAAGACATAATCTAGAGCCTCACATTAGTGTATAAGGTTTATAACACTGTTTAAGGCCAAAATAACGTTTATAAGTCATTTAAGAAGTTTTAGAGTCAAAACGTCAAGAAACATCCATGACATTCGGAGACTAGTGAAAGAGGTGCTACTGTGCCTTAGCTTATATCACGAGGTTTGAGGAGTCAAAAATGAATGAAAATTAGTTGAAGGGGGTAAAACTAGTGTTAGAACATATTTAGGGTTGAATCTTCAAAGTAGGACTCTCCAAGGCCTACCCTAGTGGTCCTTGGAAAGGACCTTTGCATTTGACTCAAACCTGTCAAATGAGGCAGTGTAAGCAGCAGCAGCTACGCCTACCAAACTATGTGGCGTCGCTTGGGTGGATGGGGCGTTGATGCCTCTATTGGACAACACATATCGATTTCTATAACATATTAAAATTTAAAACTCTCTCAACTTATCGATGAACATACAAAAAGGATGGGGGCATGGGCGTCGACTGACCTACAGCTCGTAGGTCGGGGTCTCATAAGTTATGCCTACAATTTCACTGTCCCAATTTTTAAGTGAATTCATATAATTAGTTAATTATTAAGGGGGTTAAATAGGGGTTAAGGGTTGGTTAGTTAAGTTATTTAAGTGATTAGTTAATCCATCTTAAGCCAAAAACCAACTTAATACATCACTTTTCCAAAACCCAAATTACTCTTCCTTCTCTTTACTTTCTGTCTCCGAAAGAAACTCCATAGAAGACCAAGGCCAAAGGGTTATAGGGCATCAATAACATTACTTTTATCCACAAATATTCAAGTAATATCAAGGCATTGGAACTCCTCACCTTTGCGATTCCTCTCCCCAAAGGGTTCTTTAAAAATTGATTTCCAAAAGATATATTCTATATGAGTTTCTTTCTAATCCGAAATTGATCATTCAAATTGTGTTGTTCTTGATTTATAATGATTATTATCGTTATAGTATGATGTATTATTGTTCAATTATGTTAGTTCTTGATGTTTAACCTAGTATGTGGGTGATGTGATGAATAGACCCCAAATTCCCTAACCCTAGGTTAAGAACTCATGTTAAATTGATTAGTGTTCATGCAATTGACTTAGTTATTGTGTTAATTACTATTAAATGATGTTATTACACCTATTTATGGATGAAATTTAATTGGTTAAGTTAATACCAATGATGATGGATTTTTAAAGAGAATAGGTAAGACCTATGATCTTGAATCCTTACTTTAATTATGATAACTTATACATAATGATAATGCTCTATTGAGGTGTCGGTTGTGATTAGATTATATTGGTAATGGCATGATGAATGTAAGTGAAATGTCTTGACTATATGGATTGTAAGATTATGATTAAGATGTATTTATATAAGGTTGGTTATGAACTACCTATGTGCTTTACTATGACATGATGATGATAATTTCTTTATCTTACAAATGAAGGGTTTCCATGAAAGGAAATTGTCATGAAATCCCTTATGATCTAATGATGATTATATATAAGGGGTAGTCCTCCATGACCTATATTAAGCAATGATTGTTAATAAAGGATTAAAAAAATTTCAAAAAGGGACTTTAGCGTAGCACGGAGTAAACTAGTAAAGAGGAGTGTACCTTCCCAAGTAGGGAAGGTAGGTTCACTATTTACTGATGATGTAGATATTAAAATTCCAATGGCATAAAGAGGGTCTAAAGATGTGTCCTAGTTCTTGAACTATGTTGCCCCATAGGAATACTAGCTAATGGATCCACATAGATGCTATGTTCATGTTTTTGTACTACTTTGGCAAGTAGTCCGCTTTCTTTCGTTGTAGGGTTACATGACACCGGATTCTACATTTAGGTCATGTGGTCTATGTCTGTCAAAGCAAGTGTTCCTGAAATAAAATGAAGTTATAAAGTAAATTCTAACTAAGATGACTGAATGTGTTTGACTTAGTCTAGGTAGGGATATGTGACTCTACCTATACATTTCACTATTTGGCCTTTAGGAAAGTCTTAGGAAGATGTTCTTATGATCATATGCTCTTAGAAAGTAAATGATATTCATATGTTGACTTTACATGTTGATGATACTATATAATGATGGTTTCATTTATGAACACATTATTGGTCTATATTGACATTTATGTTATGATTACTCTTAATGCTATGTTTTATGAAGTTAGACATTGTTTATAATCCTTTGGTTTGTTTTGTTGGTTGAGTAAGGTTATGGGACTTTACTTGGCCATTGCACTTGTCAGCTTGGTAAGGGGTTATGAGTAAGGGTCTTGCCTATGTGTAATGTTATGAACTCTTGTATATGTTTTGTTATTAAAACATGATGTTGAAGTTGCTTTTTTTGTGGGTAATAATATTCTATTATATATGTTGACTTTACTTTACTCAATGATGTTTTTTTTAATATGGTATTGACTTGAGGGATACATGATTATTGTACTTTATGTGTTCTTGGTTGTGCATATGTCTTTTCAAAGTAACTTAGCAGAGTTTTGAAAAGATGTCCCTTTAAGCATGATTTTAAACATTATATGTGCATATGTTTCCATGCTTAGTACAAATGGCATCCTAACCCATATTTCTATGTTTTTACAATTATGTATGTGCCGACCGTTGAGCTTTCTAGAAGGACAATTGAAGAAGACTTGGGTTCTCTTTCCTCGAAGTTTGGTAGGTCCTCATCTTCCGATGATAATGACACTATCTAGCTATTTATGTTGTTTTAGTCTAAAGACATGTAGTTTCATTCCTATTTTATTGGGATAATGTTGTAAGCCTATTTTGACATGTTGACTTTGTCTAGGCTATGTACAAGATCTCTATTCACTTAGATTGTTTAGTATGATACTAAGTATTAGACTATTTCTTATGTATCGATTATGCTATCTAAAAGTAGAAGCCTATCATGTTTCCTATGTCAGGAGTCTACGTAAACTCCCTAAGTAGTATGCAACAGGTGTATGTGAACCTCACTGTGTAGAGGTGTATTAGAAGTTTTTAATATTCCACATTTCTAACCTATGATATGCAATTACGAATGATAAGAGAATAATCTTAGTCCTTTTCGAGGACGACAATGTCGGTTTCGTCTAAGGAGTGCTCCCCAGTCGTGAGAGGGTACATGATTTTGATAAGAAAATTTGTAAAACAATGGTTACTAGGCTAAGCATAAGGTGAAAGTAAGTTCCCTCTCGGGCAACTTAACCCATATCAAATAAATTTCTCTCGGACACCCACTCCTCTAAACTAACCAGCCTATGCCTTACCCACATCATGACCTTTTGATAGAGCATCCTTGGATATGAGACTAAATATAACCCTCTCGGGCTGAATCTCATGTCGAACCACTCCTTAGGACATTGGTCGAGTGTTCTTGGGTACGCGACCTCCCTCTCGGGTAAGCCGAAAAAACATGGGTGTTTTTGTACTTGCAACTAGAAACGCATTAAATTAAACCATATCCACTAGGTGAAATCACCATAAAAATTCATCTAATCGTATCAGCAAGCAAGACCCATCAATAATATCAACATATATTTCTAAATATCAGACCATGAATAGGGATTTTTAGCCAGACATCAAGAAATAGTCAAATATACTTAAAATGATAAAGGAATAAAATGGGTAAAAAACTTAAACCTTAAAATGGCAAAGGAAAGTAAATGGAGAAGAACACTTCCAAGATTTGAAGAAGAACTTCTTTCTTAAATCTTCCTCAAAACCCTCTCCAAACCTGAAAGAAAAACATTAACCTAAAGTTCTAAAAAGGGAAAAAAATATAAAAAATTTCAGCTCTCTAATGTCTCTTCTAAATAAAAAAAGTTTAGTATTTATAAATTTGATATTTAGTGCTGGTGGTTCCATTCGGCGTCTTTATTCGTGAATCGCCGATTGAATTGGCGATCCGCCCTTTCATTGATTCGTCGCCGTTTATGCCTTGCCTTTAATCCATGCATGTTGTAACGTTGGGGGAAATAACTCTACTTCATGGAACAATTCGGCAAGCGCAGATTTCTTTTTTTGGTCGTCTTTACTTCCTTCAGATCTCACTTGTTGTAATAGAAGGCGGAACTTTTCTTTACGGCATATAACCAAGTGTGCTTGGTGATGTGCACTTTTAATTTCTCGAGATTTTCGTCCATTTTTTGCCTATATGTCCATGCTCCTATAAAATCCATAAATACCTGAAACTTCGGAGTTTTTATCAGATATCGAGATAAAATACACAATAAAGGACACTATTTGCATTAAAACAAGGCCTTAAATGAGTTTAATTTGAGTCCTCGTCACTATGTAAGGAAAGAAGGGAGATGAATTGGAAGATATGGTGTCCTTGACGGTCAAAGAGGTGCGGGGCGCCAGCCCTTGAATTGAAGAGGATGGGGTAGGAATCTATGGCTCGCGCGACAACCAAGATACAAAAATTCAAAGGTACTTTCTTAGGGCTCTTAGATAAGCGGCACCCCATGCCCCTGCCCAGGTGCACATCGACTTCTCTTTTTCGTTTTTCAACTCTGAACCACCTATTTTAACTTTGTTCTTTCTTAAACACTTACAATAAACTATAACCTAAATATATACAATTTTAAACTCAAAATCACACCTAAAAACATGAATTAACTCTAAGAAACTTCAACAAAAAGCACCCTAAAGATTTCAATTGAATTTACATCATGAACTCATAGGATTTACTTGCAATACTATATTTCTTTGCTGATTCGAATCATGATTGGCGCTTAGGTGAACTATCCCAACATTATGTTATCTAAAATATCTTATAGGTATAACCCCCTGATGATATCCAAAAGCAAAATTCTTATGAACGATGATCTTTGCTTTTTTCTCCTCTCAACTACTATTGCGTTCATTTTCCTAAAAGCCTAACTTTATTTATCAAAATCGTAAATTGAATTGTATCAGTTTAGATCTTAAAATAATTACCAAAAATGAAACAATTAAACTGGGTATAGAAAACACCGTAATACCATTTCAAAATACGTATTGGGCTTCCCTTAGTTAAACAATCAAATTTCAAATAGACGTGTCTTACTCATATGAACTTTGAATTGCGTAAACTCGGCGGTGTTAGTTGGTGATCACAGATGAACAAATAGTCAAGCAGTATCTTATGAAGCGACGGTTGTTGTTTCATGTCCTATAAAGTGGAAAGATAATTCAAAGATCTTATGCTCGGTATTTGGAAACACACCTCAGTCACCTTACTCATGCATGTCCTTGGTGTGTGCTTGAATATACCCATACTTAGTACAAGTATCTACTAATCCCATGTAATTCTACAATTTTAGTTGCAGGCACAGGTTGACGCTACAGCTGACAGGTTGACGTTGCAGCTATCCGGACGTGTAGCTTTCATCCGAACTTGGTAGGACCTCATGCCTTCGAGGATTTATACTGTTATTATCTAGATTAGATGTTGGCCATAGCTAGTGGAGCATGTTCCACTAGTGTTTCTTTCGACTTTTATTTCAGACTTTGTTTTGGTGCCGTTTATGCAAGAATACGTTTAATGCAATTATGAATTGTTTCTTTCATTTAATTATCTCTATATTTAGATGGTTGATTTTTGAACGCCTATGATGTTAAGTTTAAAATATTTACCATGAAATAAGAAAAAAAAGTTCAAATTTCCCGCTAAAATTAACCTAGATGAAGTAAGAGTGATGTATGTAGGCTTGTCTACGACTTCTGAGAGGTCAATGATGCCACTCTCGTCTGGGGTCTAGATTCCGGTCGTGACAATAACATAGTATCATTTAAGACATGCATGACATGGTATCATGAAACTTATACTCATATGCAAGAAACCTTTCATAAACAATCTACTTAGGAACCCTTTGATTTCAAGATTGAGTAGGAATAAAAGGTAAAGATAGGGATGTCTACAACCTTACTAGTCATAGCATCATCCACCACTTAGGAAAACCCATTTAAGAGAAACTTATTTCATTCAAGAGAACTTGGACTTACCAATTCAACTAACCCTAAAAATGGCTATTCTAAATAATGCTTCATGTGCCTCGAATGCCTACGATTATACCGGGTTCACAGGGATTTATGCGCGTAGAAATAGACCTCTGAACTCTTGATTTAGACAAGCCAACTAACTTGGGGAGTTAGTTGAGCTGAGAAAGGTTGGGTCCAGCCATGTAGGGATCTCGAATATGAAGATTTACTCGAAGGAGTCTATACCAGACTTAAAAAGGGAAAATCATAGGTTTGGAGGGTCTAGGGGTAAAATGGTCTTTTTCCAGACTAAGGGTAGTATCGTAATTACCTTAAATATGTAATTAATTATTTAATTAATAAAGTGGAGGGGCATTTTTGGGAGAGAGGGACGAAAATTGGCTCTTAGAGTGAAGTCTTGCTCCACCCGGGTTCGAATCTAGGTGGAAGTGATGATTTAAATTGTTTTTTTATTTAAGCTCATAAATTAATGTAATTAATTGATAATTATTATTTATTTTCTGATTTAAAATAAAAAGGAAATCAGATCTTTACCATTTAATAAAACCTTATTTGACTAAGTCCTGAACTAGACTCTTAAGCCTAAGAAAACTCTCATCTCTCACGGTTTATCATTCTCTTTCACGTTCTCTCTTCCAAAATAATGAAAAATAACAGAAATTTTACCAAAGTTCTTCAAATTTGAAGAACTCACAATGAAAAATAAAATCAAATGCTAAGCAAAATACGTTAGGCAAAGGGAGGATTTTCCGTCGAAAGTTTGGTGTTGAAACTTGGTTTTAGACGTGAGTGTTGGAGACGGTTTGGGAAGCAACATCAAGGTTTGAACGACATTAAGGTATGGGTTCTCTTCTCTCTGGGTTCCTTTCCCATTAGACCCCTTAAGGTTCAGTATATTCTAATATGAAAAGTAGGATTGTTCCGCGTTGCATGTCCCTGTCACTAGCGCTGTTGATTCTTAGGTTGGGTATGGTTGCTGGTAGATATTAGACATGTAATGTGTTTTCATGATGAATATGTGTTTGGAATCGTATGAATGACAATCTATGTTTTCTGAATATATTACTTACATGCATTTAGGTGTATTGTCGTGACTATTGGTCACAGATTAGGACTTGAAATGACATGTTAGTTCTTTGTATTTTATGTACAAATGTTTATGTAAATCATGATGTTCATATGAAGTGTAATGTTTCTGAATTGAGTGAGAAACTCTTGGCTAAATGAATCCATGAAAATGCACCTAACACGTTACAAATGAACCATGAAATTTCCCTAAGAACTAATGTGTAGTTTGATGAAAAAGATGCTGAAGAATTGCAAAATTTGCAGCCATAAGTTGATGAATTTCGGTCAAGTTAAAATGTTTTAAAATGTATGAAAAATGAAGAAAAATAAGTGAGGTCACTGAGGGTCAAACTCGTGACCTCACCATGTTAAAAACTATAAAAATAAGTGAGTTAAAAGTATTGTGGTGAAGGGGATTCGAACCTTGGTCTTGGCTGGAAAATGAAATCATGAAAATAAGAAATGAGAGGAGTGGGATTCGAACCCACAACCTCTAAGACAGACTTAAGGAAATTAAAAGAAAATAAATGTTGAGGCGTTTGGGTGTCTAACCCATGACCTCTAGGCTGATTTAGGGATTAAAGAGAAAAATAAAGTGAGGTTGTGGGAATTCGAACCCACATCCACATGGTCAACTCGAAAAAAAAGTCAAGGAAAATTAAATTAAAATAAAAGGGGCTGTGGGGGTTCGATCCCACAACCCCTCGGCCAAGAAAGAGAAACTTTAAAGAAAATAAATTAAAAGGAAATGAAGGCGTTGGGGCTTTATTTTGGGTCCCCAAGCCGTGTGGACCAAAATAAAGTAAATGAAAACTGTAAGTTTTGTCCAAGCGATTCGAAACCAGGTTCCCTTGCCCGAATTTAGTATTGATACATAAGTCATACGTGAATTAAATGTTCAAAAATAATGATGTCTACTTTGATCAAAATAAGGATCTTGGCATACATACAAGATGCATAAGTTTTGTACCATATAATCTTAGTAAGATATGAATCACTTAAACGAACAATGAATGAAGCCTCATGATTTTTATGTATAGACCCATAAGTCTAGCATACGTTTACAAATAAGAGAACCTATGATGTATGTAATGAAATGATGTAACCCTAGAAGGTTTAAGTACGAGTGTATAACACACTAAATCTCCAAGTGCATTGGCATACGATGAAATGAGTATTATGTAATAAAATGATGAAACCCTAGAAGGGTTAAGTAAAAGTGTGAAACACACAAATGTCCAAGTGCATTGACATATGATGAAATGAACATTCACATAAAAAGGGGTGAGTAATTATGAAGAGCAAATGTACTAATGTTAATTAATGTGGTGACAATATGATAAGAGGTTAATGTGAAAGTTGAGAGCAATCTCAAATGAGCCTAAGTAAATGGTACAAAAACGTACTCACCTATGATGAGATGAGAAATTATCTATTAAGCTATGATGTCCTCATACTAGAAGCCAGCTTCCATGACGTTTGAGTTGAATTTAATGGAACTTTATACTGAGCAATGATAGGCTACCTATGAGCGGTGATGCCTTCTTTCCGGAATGGCGGAGGTTCACGTAACTTTCATGAGATGAGACTGTCCGGCATGCCGGGTATGGATCTCCCTATATCTCCTAGTCTTCGAACCTATATTTCCAGTACAGGGATTTGGCGGTGTTCAACTCCCATATACGGTAGAATGTTTTGGGTCACTTTGGCCGGTGATTCCATATATTTTTGGTGTGGGGGAGACACTAAATTTCATGATGCTCACATGATCCATGGCGGTTAAAGTTAAAGTTAAAGTTCCTAATGAATGGATGAGGCCAGGCTCAAATTATGTACATGATGAAATGAAAGATACCGAAGGTGTTAGGATAGGATAATAAAGAGGTGAGCTAGTCTTAAGTAATGACACTAGGTTATTCTTGACCATTGCACAATGAACCCGATGAAAGTCTTAAACTACATGCTAGGTATAGAGGATGTTTACACTAGCTTATGAATTGATGAAATGAAGTACGTATGAATGAATGAAGTAGACTCTGTGTTTGCTAAAGAAGGCTCCCTAGTTGAGGTCCCATATGTTGAGCCCTCATTTTTTGGAAGTATTAATGTTAAGTCCATGATCCCAAGGTCTCATTGAATATGAATGAATTACATGAAAGATTCTATGTGGTAGATGCAATATGTTATGTGCTATGTGTGAGATGTTATGTGTTGTGTGCAATATTATATGTATGATGATGCATGTTACTCTCATTTAATGACTTTTCTAATCCAATTTGGCAAGTCCACTGACTTTCCTAATCCAAATTTGGCAGGTCCACTAACTTTCCTAATCCAAATTTGGCAAGTCTACTAATTTGACTATCCATAAATCATGTTGTTAGGAAAGAGGTTTTCTTACTGATGGATGTCCTTGGTGTGTGCTTGGATATACCCATCCTTAGTACAAGTGTGTACTGATCCCATATAACTCTATATTTTTAGGTGCAGGCACAAGTGGACGCTAAAGTTTACAGGTTGACGTTGCAGCTATCCGGACGTGGAGCTTTCATCCGGACTTGGTAGGCCCTCATGCGTTCGAGGATGTTTACCGTTATTATCTAGCTTAGATGTAGGATTTATCTAGTGGATCATGTTCAACTAGTGTTTCTTTCCACTTCATTTCAGACTTTGTATTGGTGCCTTTTTTTAAAGAATACGTTTAATGCAATTATGAACTGTTTCTTTCATTTGATTATTTCTATATTAGATGGTTGATTTGTGAATGACTATGATGTTAAGTTTAAAATGTTTAGCATGAAATAAGAAAACAAAAAGTTCAATTTTTTTGCTAAAATTAACCTAGATGAAGTAAGAATGACGTAAGTAGGCTTGTCTGCGACCTCTGAGTGGTCAACGACGTCAGTCTCATCTGGGGTCTAAATTTCGGTCGTGACACCAATCTTTCTAGTCAAGCATAACATCCCCTTCTTGGGATAAGCCTAATCAATATTGATCACCTCTTGCCCTAAAAAATTAAGGTCAAAGCAAGTCAAGATCAAACCAACATATTCACAAATAGGAAGATTTGACTTCATTGAGGTTTTCTACTCCCCATCTCATCCCAAGGATCTTACTAACTTAACCGTTGAGAGGTACTCCTTAAGCAACATTACTCCTGTAAGTTTATTCACAAAAGGAACTCATAACCATCAAGTTAGGTCATGCTATCCAACCTCATGAGGCCTTAACTACACTATGAATAACAAGGGTAATTTCCATATCACATCATATTCTACCACCAAATCCTAACTAGGTAAGTAGTTCCGGATTTAAGCCTACAAGGGTCATCACCTTTGGTGGAAACTTCAAATCAACCATGCCTAGGTACTATCTAAGAACTCCCTCAAATTACCATACTTAAGATTAATCTTAAAAGACAACTAGCCACTTCAAAGAAGGTCAAAATCTGTTTTCTTCCTCTACACATGAACAAATGGGTAAAGACTACCCTCTAAGTCATTTTAGGGAAAAAATATAAGCCCTGACCCTTTCTTCCCCTATCCCCATTCCTTAGAATAGGTTCATAAGGGACTCATCTACTAGTCTCAAGGGTCCTCCCATTAACTAGCATACTTCACAACTACCTTACAAAGTAACCACACAAGTTCCTCTTCTTAGGAGCAAGCCTATAACAAAATACTCCAATCCACACAAGGGAAACTATGTAGCATTACTCAAACAAAAAGGCAACCTCCATCTTTCACTATTTATACCCTTTCTCCAAAACATTTCAAGGCTATTTCTTGACATTTCACTACCATCATCATAACCATAAAACAACCTATCATTCCAAAGGGAATTCCATTCAACAATAACAACTCTTGACAAGCTAGAACCATATCATAACATAAACTCTCAGCATATAACCTTGGTTATCATAAATCACATATAGCCATAAATTAAATCACACCAAAATATACCAATTTCACCTTCACATATACTCATCAAGCCACAAAACCAAAGTAAGCATCAAAGCTCACCTTTTCTCCCTCGAAGCAATCACATCTAAAAGACCATTGGACAAGGAAACTTAAGAGAGATATCATATAAAGCTAAGTTCTATGGCACGATACAAGAGTAGTGAAGAAAGTGAAACTATATCGTCTTATAGTCTCTTGGTCATAGATGTGTCCCGACTCACCAGTGATGAACATGACTCTACTAGACGTGGCAATAAGAGACTTTGGACCCTAAAACCGCTTTCTATAACCTCATGCTCTGGTACAAAGTTTTTCATGACCGGGGAGCACCCCCTAGATTTAGCACATCATACCTGACCTCTCTGAGGTCATGTACAATCCCTTAGACATCTTTCATCGCATTTTCATTGGAAACTTAGCGGAAAATTTGAAACTTTTCATAGCAAATTCTATGCTATAACATTACTTTATTTGTATATAAAATATAATAAGTACATAGTTAGACTCTAAGTCTCGTTTTCCATCTTTGGACATAACTCAATAGTATAGAATAGGGATACGACCCTTAACAACATAAAAATATAAGTTTAAGCTATTAAATAAACCTAAAGAACATCTTTGATATAGGGAATCCTTGAATCATAAGGACCTCTTTCTTTGAACTTGGGAGATCCATCCAAGCCCTTCTCATAGGAGACATACTCTAGCCATCAACATCTACAATTCGTGTAAAAGTGACGAAGAAGAATGGTATTAGTACAAGAGCACTAAGTATGGCAACCACGGAAAAACATGCAATTAAAGAAGACATTTGGTTAGAAATCATGCATTATGCCATTTTGTAAAACTTCATGACCATTATACCATAAGCTCAATATAATTCACATATATCATATACGGATGGACACTAATCATAACAAAATATAAAGCATTTATCGTACTTTGAGGTACACTCAGTACATACAATACACTGCCTCTCTTTTACCTTAACTTCTTTCCTTAAGCAAACCTCACGTAGTACTTAGTACAATTTACCACCTTAAGGTCACCCAAAACGGTATTTCATAAATATGTTTCATAAACACAACAAAATATTTTCATAAAGTCCTAATCTCATCATAAGACATAATCTTCACATAATAACCATTACCTAAGAAACCTCCATGTGACGTTAGTGCAATGTGTAGCATCCCATAATACTAGTTACACCAAGTGTTCCTAAGAAGTCACCCTAGACTAGGCATATCATACTCAACAAGTAATAACTCCTTAATTTATCACTAGACATAAGGCCACATACTTCATAGCATCATATAAGGACTCATTCCTTTACTACAACCTTAGTCAAAACTCATTTAGTTCATATCATAAGTAAACCACCCTCACAACCCTATTCACAAGCTTACTAGTGTATTGTACACATGGAGTTCCATACCCTCACATATACTAAGTAAAACTTACATACTCTTTTTCAACGAGATGCTGGGAATTTCTTCTACCACATAGTATATAAATTTTGAAAAAGAGTATACATAAGACAATGAATTTCTCATAATTTCATTTTTTATCATAAATAATCACTATTTAGAAGCCATAAGAGTACTTCACATACATATTCATAAGTCATGCCTTAGCATAGCAAAGTCACCTTTACATGAATTCATACCAATCATTCATAACATAAGTATTCAATTCATAAATGTAACAATCTTAATCTTTCTTGGAGTTACTTGTGTAATGCATGGGTAGGGTCCATAGTACTACCCACACTAAGTAACCTACTCAAAGAGTTATGATTAGAGTTCATATTCTTATCTTAGTTCATTTCTTACTTTTGGGTGACATAGCAATAACTAACATAGACCATGTGAGCTACATGGAATCTTGTTACACCCACACCTAAAAGAGAGGGTACTACTTGCCAAGGTACGACCTTAATATATAATGGCTATTATATTGTATCCACTAAGCTAATACCTACCGGGGAACGTAGTTATGGAACATGGAGATTGCTACTAGAAACATTGACTTGCTAGACGTGGAGGTTTCCATCTCATGAGACAACATCTATGTTGGGAACCCAGACTGCCTAAACTTGAAGGTTCTTTTGTGAAAAGCCAAATTTACTAAACGTGAAGCCCCCACTCTCATTTTCATGTTCAATCGGTGCTAAGCTCAAACTCCCTTTTAAACATAATTAATCACTTATTAGCATTAGTTCATAAAGTAGACTTTAATAGCTTACTTCTTCATACATAATATAGCTCAAATGATTCTAAGATGAGAATGTCCTTTCATCATAAAACCTACTATTCATACAATCATGTCTGTGTGCATAGATATGTGATACCTACCTTCACATAAACACCTCTAGGAACACAGGTTCATAATTCACAAATCATACACTTTACATGCATAGTAATAGAAAAGGGTGCATATGAGAATTATCCTTCAATTGACACCATGAATCTATCCTACTCATAATTATTCATGTGTGTGTGTGTGTGTGTGTTCATATTGTTCATCACGATCACATATGAGCAACTACCTAGCTATTTAGGAAACCACGCTTTAAGGACCATAACACATATACAATGTACCTCTCAAGTTTGATTAACTCAGAAATAGAACACCTAGGGAATCTAGGTGGCACACCCACATTACAACAAAGGAGATAAGAGCATATTTAATATTAGACTAAAAGACTCCTAACATACATCAAATCACATATTCATATAGGGTTCACATAGGTAGGGGTCATGCAACAAGAGTATTCATCTTAACAAATCATCTAGATCACTCTTAACCTAACATGATCATCCACATATATACAACATCATCCACAAACCTAAATCATGAAACTAGTATGGAAGATTATACATATAACTTCACATGTGTGATCATCATAACAGCACTTCACATAACATCAATTTTCCTTCAAGGTCAAGCTCATCACATATAAAGATATACAAGAATGTAAACACCGTCACCATAAGTGGACCATATCAATAAAGATAATTCAATATGAATTCTTAGATAAATAAAGAAAATAGGTCAACTTATTAACTCTCCAAGCTATGATCATCCTTGATCAATTCCCAACAATTCATAATCAATTGACATAAAGTAATATAGAAACATAATCTCACCATCATCTAATAAAAATCACAAGATCCGTATTATAGCTAAGTTGAGAGATGGCTGAAATCAAAGGATCTTCATGGAATTGTATTTAAATTCATGTTAAAACCATTGGTTAACCATATATTCGTCATTAGTATGATATTGAAATCACTTTCACAATGAACCAATGGCTAGATTGGAAGATAGGATTTTTGACCTCAGAACCATGTTTGAAACCTTTGGAAGAACTTCTTAAATGGAAGATTTACTATGTATTAAGGGTTACCATACCTTAATACATAATAAGACCACAAAATTTTTAGAATAAAACACTTGGAATCCATCTTTGTAGATTAAAATTGAGGTTTCTCTCCAATGGAGGTTTTGGGAGGGGTAGTTCCCCACCCAGGAGCTACTTTACCATACTCCAAATTCAATGGTTTTAAAATCTCCTACTACAGTTCGTCTTGGACCAGATCTAAAACTGGTCTCAACAGTTTGTGTAGCCATAAATCATGTTGTATTCATTGAGATCTGTTGACTTTGTATACCATTATATTGTAAATAAACGATCTTATCATATATCCATTGGGGTCTTAAAATTATATAAATATGATAAGAAGGGAAACAACAACCCTAGTCGCCATCTATATATCTGGTTTACTTGTAAGTTTTGTTTCATATTTGGGAAGGAAGGTTTGATTTGAAGAATGAGTTATAAATTAGGTTTAAGGCTTATATAGTTATTTAAAATACCTATAAACACCTAAAATAACCACCCATATTTTAATTAGAACGTGGGGTTAATTTCCAGTTCACCCCTATCATGGCAGCGGGCAGCAGACAGATTGCAGGTGCAACCTACGGATTGCAGCGACAGGAAGTCGTCTGATGGATGAGCCATTCTTCTGCTCTGTCATTTTTGACGGAGGGTCCCATTTTTAGGGATGATATCTCATGCCTATGTGTGGATAAAAGCCCCCAATATATGGGGTGTAGGTCAGAGTACGGACGTCGATTGCATTCATCGGTTTGGACACTGACTAGGCAATCTAGTGCCAGCTTTTGGGTCCTCCTCAAGGACCCTTTGGATGGTCCTTGGGGAGTCGTTCCTAGACGTGTAGACCCTAGATACATCCATATACAAGTTAGTATCCTCCCCTATCAGTTAGACCCCAAACAACACATAAAACATACCAAGACACACTAGAACACACTAGCATGTCTAACAACTAACTTTCGAACATCTTGGTTTTTACCTACTAACCACTTCAAAACAACTATAAAATCTTAAAAACACATTATTAACATGTTATTAACCTTTTTAAACACGTGAGTCCTTAACTATCTTTTTTCATTTTGAAGGTCTTGACATTTAGTTCCTGAAACAAGTCCGCGTCGTTGACTTGTGACCCCAGTTAGAAAATGTTTCCTCTGCATCGCTGATAGGACACTGAATACTTTGTCTCAAAATTTAATTTAACGAATAATCATTTAAAACATCTTCGCATCGTAGACTTATTCCAAGATGGTGATTCTGTAAGTTTCACAATTTTATCTATTCAAAATCATTACTAAACATCATGAGGTCATTCCAATCACAAATCATAATTCTTCAATCCGTAACTGATTTCAAGGATCAATTAAGAGTCAAGTCTAGAATAATGAAGATCAAAGTCAACAATTCAGTAAAGTTAAGTTCATCAAAGTTCCCAAAGGTCTTTTACAAACGTTTTAACTTTATTTTATAACTTAAAAATCATGGTTAGTAAAGACAAAAGAGAAAGTTTGAAGTTCATTTCTTCAAAGATGTATATAGGGACTATGTCTTCCAAAAGAGATTTAAATTGTTTTCACATTTCAATTAAGAACAGAAACTGAAATTTTCAAAGAGCCTTCGGTCAACTTTTTAGAGAAGAGTAATAACTTTCTAAATGAAGCAAGAATGGAAATTGAAATTTTCAAGGTAGCATTTGAGCTATGTTTTTGAGCAGTAAACTCAAATAACAGTAGAAGTATGTTTAAAAAACATAAGAGACCGTATATTTTGGGAGTAGTATTGAGCACCGAGCTGGGGACGAGCATCTGTTCATGTAACTCAAGTCTGCATAAACCATGTAGCCACCATGGATAGAAAAGGTTCATACTTTTTTGAAGAACCCTTTTTGCATATACTAGTGGATCCATTAGGCAGTTCAGGTCCTATAGCATTGGATCGGTTTAGGATGTGTTGGCAGCATGGGATAGATCATTGTATCATTACTATATCTCTTATGTGATAGTTGTTGGTTAGAGAGACTTCCAAAGTTGTACTTTGTATTTTATATACATTAGTTTATTCGTACTTTTATATATCTCAGAGTTAATTGTATCTTTGTATACACTCCAAGTTGACATAACGTTTTAAACAACTTTTCTTTATATTGCACTTGCTTTAAATATAATTATATTGACATGAGTCTAGTTATGTTAAGTTTAGTCGAGCAGGTAAGTTCTTCAGATTCCTTTTCAAGTCGGTGTTGTATTAGCAATCCAACTCGCATACTCGTACATCCAATGTACTAATGTCAGTTGTCTTGCATTGTATTATGACGCAGACCCAGGTTTTGACTCTTTTGGTGATCCTTCTTGCATTCCAAAGGACTCTTTTATTTTATCTCCAGTGTTGTTAATTAGAATGTTGTGTCTTATTGCTTTACATTGAGTTTAGTTATTCTAAGTTGGGAAGATCCAAAATAAGTATTTCCTTCATATCCTTTTCAAGCTTGAGTTAGGTTTAGCATACCAACTCGGATACTCGTACATTGAATGTACTAATTCTTGTTAGACTGCATCATCTTATGATGCAAACGCATGTAACTAATATTGGCATGCGGCGCACCGTTGATTTAGTGAGCAACTCAGAGTCAGTTGGTGAGTCTTCTGACATTTAGGGGGACATCTTTTATATCTCATTTTCTAGTTTTCAATTTTTAGGATGATGTAGGGTCATGTATTCACATCCCTCTTTGTTTTAAATTCTTCATAGATAGATAACATTATTTCCTTTGTCTTACCCATTTCAGTTCTATACTTTTAAGACTTAAGTTGCTGTTTTAGATAAGTTATTACCTTTTACTTATTTTATGATTCATATATATTGTGTTTAAGTCTTCCACAGAGTAAGTAAGTCGAGCCATGGGTCCGCTCACGGCCAGCAATGGTCTTCGAGCACCGGTCATGCCTAGGGTGTAGGCTTGGGGTGTGACAAACTTGGTATAAGAGCACAGAGTTCAAGAGTCCTAGGGAGTCTATGAAGCCATGTCTAATATTCATATATATAGGTGTGAAGTTTGCCACATCTATAATTAGGAGATTGTAACACTTAGGAAATAATCTCACTCCTTTCACACTCTTTTCGTGCGTTAGATTTTAATCTCTCTAAAATTTCTCTCTTATTCGTGCTTGTGCGTGTTTCAAATAACCATGCCTCTACGTTGAGCAGTCACAGGTCGTCCAACACGGATAAATGTTGAACCACAAGAGAAAGTGGTACCTAATGCACCAAAAGTGCAACCTCAGGGAAAAGTCACAAATGTTAAATTCCGTGAGGCAATTCGAATTCTAACCCAAGTTGCGACTAATCGAGTCAGGCAACAACGAGGAGCTTAACAAGAAGAGGCTGATTAGAAGTGGTTGTTAGTGAAAGTGATTTTTTGGGTGTATTTTAATATAAAATACCTTATATAATTATTCAGAAATAATATATAATATATCCACTTCTTAAATTAACTTTAAAATAATATTTTTGAAAATGTTCCTTGCCCACAAGGACTTGCAAAATAAACTAAGGAAAATTCAAAGGAAGCATTTCAAGGCCCTTGAATTGATAAGCTTAAACTTATACTTAGGCAAATTTCTGGACCTTTTGATATGTCCAGTTTATATATATACTTGTAAGGTTCATACATTATACTCAAGTTTCACCTATAATTTTTTGGATTTTCCATTATCTCCCCCTTATGAATATTCTTCCTCTAATGAAACTTTACACACCTTACATAATCTAAATACTCAAGACTAGCAGCCCAACAAGCATGAAATATCAAAATAATACACCACAAAAGGAGGAAAGTTGAACTATATCTCAAAATAATTAATGCAATAGAAAGGGGGTACAGACTACATCTATAAACCCAACTGCATGAAATTCAACATTTCTCATGTTCATAGGAGGGAAATAAAAGCATACTCAACACAAAAATATGGAGTTAATATGACATCTCATAAAACATAGTAAAGCATGTTCACCAACTCTTATCATAAAGTTACATATGCAACATCACACTAAAATGCACAATAACATGAGGAACATATAAATAATGAAAATATCCATTTATACTGAACATGATTCCTCACAAGAACATGCAAATATCATAAGGGAAGTCATCAAGAAACTCGTACCTCAAGCTTGAATAGGAGTAGAAGGAAAAAGATGAGGATAACGGGATTTCATATCGGCCTCAGCCTACCAAGTATTACCCTTAATTAAGTGATTCCTCCATAAGACTTGAACAAAAACTACCTCTTTGTTCCTTAACTTCTTAACTTGGCGGTCTAAAATCTCAACTGGAACATCTTCATAGCAGAGATTTTCATCATCTCCTAAAACCTCTAAGTGAATCATTGATATCGGGTCCCAAACACTTCTTGAGCATGAAAACATGGAACACTGGGTAAACCAGAGCCAACTCACTGGGTAAGTCTAGTTCATATGCAACCTTTACTACACATCTCAAGATTTGGTACGGCCCCACATATCAAGGACTTAGTTTCCCGTTCTCGCCAATCCTCATGACAGCCTTCAAAGGTGAGACTATTAAGTACACCCAATCACCAACCTCTAATTCAAAATCCCTTCTTGTATTGTCTTCATAGAACTTTTGTCGAGTTTGAGCCTTTTCAACCTCTCTCTAATTAGTGGAACTTTCCCTATGGCATCATAGACCAGATTGGGACCAATAAGAGAAAACTCATGCACTTCAAGACAACCCACATGAGATCTACACCTACCAAAAAGTGCTTCAAACAGAGCCAAATCAATGCTTCAGTGGTAACTATTATCCTAGGCGAATTCAATCAATGGAAGATGATTATCCCAATTCCCCTTGAAATAAATCACACACGCCTTAAACATATCTTCTAAGGTCTGAATGGTCCTTTATGCTTGATACTCCGTCTAAGGGTAAAAAGCGGTAGTAAGTTTAACATTAGTATCAAGCCCTCTTTGGAATGCTTTCAAAGAATGTGAAGTGAACTGAGTACCCTGATTTGGTATGATGGACAAAGAAACCCCATGTAACTTCACAAATTTCCTTGATGTATAATTTAGCGTAATCCTCTACCGAGAATGAAATCGTGACAGGAAGGAACTGGGCTGATTCCGTCATCCTGTCAACAATGACCCAAATAAAATCATGTATTCTTAGAGTACGAGGCAACCCGACAATGAAGTCATTATTTACCTTCTCCTACTTCCATGTGGGAAGATCTATATCTTGTAAAAAACCTCCTATTTTTTTGTGGTTGGCTTTGACTTGCTTATAGTTTTTTGACATTTATCCACAAAGCCCGCTACATCCTTCTTAATGCTGTCTTAGACGCTCTCGAATGAATAGAATATCATGAATCATGAGACTCTTCTAGAATCTTCCCTCTCAAGCCATCAATATCTGAAACACACAACCTAGTTGGGTACCTAAGCACCCCATCTCCCCCATGGGAGAAAGCCTTAACGGACTTTGTGAGAACCAAATCTTTCAACTCCAGCAGAATAGGATGAAGATATTATTTTGTCTTCGTATCAACTACCAAAGATTATTTGGAACCCTTTGAGGAATCTACCAATTGGACACCTAAACGGGCCAACTATGCACATCGCGAACTAGCTCCTTCTTTTTATCTTCTACATGAGTCAAACTACCCATAGTCATTCGACTTAAGGCATCTACAACTATATTAGCTTTGTTGGGGTGGTTGAGGACACTCATATCACAATCTTGTAAAATTTCGTACTACCTTATTCATAGGATATTTAAATTTATTTGGCTTAGCACACATTGGAGACTTTTGTGGTCAGTGAAAACATGAACATGGACCAAATATAAGTAGTGCCTCCAAATTTTCAAGGAATAAACTACTATCGCCAGATCTAGGTCATGGGTCAGATAGTTTTTTTGATGTACCTTTAGGTTCCTATAACAATAATCAATAACCTTGTTGTGTTTCATAAGGAAATGTCCCAAACCAACTCAAGAAGCATCACAATAAACTAGAAAGACATCAGTACCTTCTGGTAAGGTCAACAATGGAGCGGTGGTGAGTCTATTCTTCAATTCTTAAAAACTCTTCTCACAAGCCTCTGACCACTAAAATTTGGATTTTCTTTTAAGTCAAAGTTGATAAGGGAGAAGAAAAAGATGAGAATCCTTCCACAAATCTTCTATAATAACCGTCCAAGCCCAAAAATCATCGTATATCCATGGGACTAGGAGGTTTAGGCAAATTCTTCACCGCATAGGCCTTCTAAGGATCAACCTCTATGCCTAGGCTTGACACTATATGATCGAGTAAAACAACTGACCTAAGACAAAACTCACACTTTCTAAACATAGCATACAGTTTCTGGTCTTTAAGAACTTGCAAGACTATCCTCAGATGCTCCATATGATAACCCTCACTCTTATAATAGATCAAAATATAATCAATAAATACGATCATAAATGAATCAAGGTATTACCTGAACAACCCATTAATAAGATTCTTAAAAGTTGCCACAGCATTCATTAGACCAATATACATTACGAAGAATTCAAAGTGACCATACCTTATTTGAAAGGCCGATTTAGGAATATCAATATCCCCCACCTTAAGTTGGTGATAGCCCGAACGTATGTCAATCTTTGAGATATAACTCGACCCTTGGAGTTGGTCAAATAAATAATAAATTCTACAAAGCGGGTATTTATTTATTAAAAGTACATTGTTCAGCTAGCAGTAATCAATGCACATCCTAAGGGACCCATTTTTATTTTTAACAAATAGTACTGGTGCACCCATGGAGATATGTTAGGTTGAATAAAATCGTTGTCTAACAAATCCTTGAGTTGAGCTTTTAACTCGTTCGATTTGGGCGGGGCCATCCATTAAGGAGGAATAGATACAAATTTTTTATTTGGTATAATATTAATACCGAAGTCTATTTACCATTCTGGAGAAACGCCGAGCAAGTTATCAGGAAAAACCTTAGGAAACTCCCTCACAATCGAGACTGACTCTAAAGAAGGAGTATCAGACTCAACGTCCTTAACCCTTACAATATGGTAAATACTACCCATAGAAATCATTTTACAGGACATTAGACACGAAATGAATTTCCCTCTAGGAATTGATTTCCCCCTTTCCATTCGGAAACTAGCTCATCAAAAAACTAAAATTTTGCTACCAGTGTCGTACAATCAATAGAAGCAAAACAAGCACGTAACCAATCCATCTCCAAATTGACATCAAAATCCAACATTTCTATCTCTACCAAATCAATTCGAGTGACTTTCTGAAGTAAAGAAACATGTCAATTGCTATAGACTCTTTATTAAATAACCGAGTCACCAATTGGGGTGGACATTGAAGAACGTTCTATTTGAGTTTCGGGGAGTATATAAATATCATAGATACCAAAGGTGTAACAAAAGATAAAGTAGCACTAGGGTCTAATAATGCATAAATACGAGTTAAGAATACTTCTAACATACCAGAAACAACATCTGAGGATCCTTATTGATCACCTTAGGATTGGAGAGCATAAAAGTAATTGTTCTTCGGAGCATCCAATTATAAACATCTTTGGGGGTGTTTATTACCCTCTCTTTCTTTGTCTGAACAAGTTGGGAAATCTTTCAGTTGATGCCCACCCTTTTCACATCCATAGCGCACACCCATACCGACATGACATTTACCTTCATGCTTCTTACCATATTTTGCACATGTAGGCCTCTTGACATAAGATTCTCCTCCACTACCACCATGTGTACTGAACATAGGTACCTTTTCTTTGTTTGTATTAGAAGTATTAGTAGTATCTTCATTAGAAAACCTCTTCTTGAACTTTGGTTTTCCTTGAACCTCAAATCTTCTTTTAGACGAAATGTTATCCTCTAGTTTTGTGCTCGTCAGTTTTCTACAAGCCTGCCTAAGATTTTCTGACTCAATTTTTTCGGCATGAACCATAAGGTGTGAAACTTTCATGCTTGGAATGATCATTACCGAACGACACTCTTTTACCACAAAGGAATATTTTGCCATATAACACCTCCAAAAAAATGACTTAGGTGAATCTAGAGCCTAACATGGTTGTGATGATATTTTAAGGTCCTAAAATTGTCTAAAATGTAGTAATTAAAAAATTTCTCAGAGTTTAGGTGCATTGGAAGTCAAACGTCAAGGGACGACCATGACGTTCGATAACTAAGTCACCTATGTGCCTCATATGTGGTTTTATGTGTTTTTGTGTTCTTCATGAGGTTATCAGGTCCGTATAGGAATTATTGTGATGTATATAGGCAATGTTTCAAGTTTTGTGAAGTTTGGAGTTCAAATTTCCAACAACATCCATGATGTTCGAAATGTTTGCCTTGAAATGACCTTGTGTGCCTATGCATGTTTCGTCAAGTTTAATGTGTTTGTTTTTTATTAAATTGATGGGCTAGGTCCTAACTCATATACGAACATGTTCGTGTTAGAAAAGTTCGGGTAAACATCCCCAAGGACCATCCAAGGGTCCTTGAAGAAGGATCCTTCAAGAGTGCCCAAGCTGTCAAAAACCAGCCCAACCTACGGAGGTAATCGACGCCCAGTGGGTCAATCGACGCCCCGTAGGTGTGGGACGTGGGTGGAAACTTAGTTGTGGGTCGTCGATTGGCAGGTCGTTGGTGGACTGTCTTCTGCATAGGTTCACTGTAATGTTAGGTGTGAGGTTCAAAATTCATCCCAAGTCTTATAAAATAGGAGGAAGGTTATTTTGGATGTTTAAGGATATTTTAAGAGTATATAAGTCATAAACTCTCATTTAAACCCAGCACCTAAATCAAACTCATTCCCTCCCTAATAACGTCAAAAACTAGTGATGAAATAACAATCGCGTCCTCGAAGTGGAGGGCTTACCAACACTTAGGGCATAGTCGACTAAAGCTTTAATTTTATGAAGGAAGTAATTATTCAATGCCCAAAACCAACACTCATAGTATGTAGAATAGAAAGGGTTAGCACAAATATGTACTATGGAAACATGCAATAAAACATCTAAACAAGATATTTTTAGTTGAAGTATGCATTTATCTAGTTTTGGAAGCCAGTACACATTTGCAAACATAAAAGACAAGCTACAATCACAATATACCCATAACATAAAAATATCAATAGAATAGCAACCTTTAAAATAACTTATGCAATGTATTGTTAGCATCCCATAATACAAACCGTACTAAGCATTCCTTGAAACCACATAATAATTACCATAATCTTCAAGGTTACCTCACTCCATAATCATGATTGAGGAATATTAAAAGTACATCATTTAAACATAAATACAATATTTAAGACTTTACAGTAAACCATAACTAGGAAATCCTTGGACTTAAGGATTCCTTTCCTTGAGCTTGGGAATCACATATCAAGCTCCTCAATCATATCGACATCCCTTTAAGAATCTATAAGCTACACTTTGTGTCAAAAGTAGAGAAGAATGACATTAGTACAAGAATGCACTATGTATGACAATCATGCAAAAACATGCATTTAAAAGGTACATTTTCTTAAAATCATACTTCATGCCTTTTTGAGTATACCTTTAAAAAAAACCTTTAAACAATAGTATTTATATCATTCATATACTTCATATAAATATATTCAAAGGCCAAATTTCACATAATATCACACATAGAATTTATGATATTTTTGAAGCTATTTTACAATAAGCTATTGTTATTTAATAGTGAACTATTTTCTCTTTTATTCAATAGCCTCTCAAGTAACCCTCTAGTGATACTTGGTGCAATGCATAACCTTAAGGTCACAAATAAAGCATACATACAACCTACAAAAGCCAACACATATTATCATATAAGTATAACACGTCATAGACACATTAAAGTCAAGACTTACAGGTTTTACAGTAAGTTACACCAAGTCACACATATATTTACTTCCTTTCATATACCTTATTTAACCCAATCTAAGTCTGCTAGTGCAATGAACATATGGAGCCCCATATACCCATACATTCTTAGTAAACCCTTCATGAGACCACAAACCTTAATATTCAAACATACATCATCAAGTAAGTGAAGACAACTTCATTCATGTCTATACAAGACCTTCATCATATAGTCATTTAGTCCAACATAGTGCATATAAAGATAATACCACATCATATAGGTTCATACCATGCACATCTTCATAACAAGTAGACCAATACTACCAAGTCATGCATATGTACATAAACATAATAATACATATTAGGTCACCTTCCTAGGACTTCCTAAGGAGCTACTTGTGCAATCTCTAGATGGGCTCATTACTTCCACCTATACTAACTAACTTACCTTAAGTCCTCCTAGTTAGGATCCTATTCATTTACTTCCATTGTTCATTTTACTTTAGGGATACTATAGCCTCAACCGGCACTAAGATCATGGGTGCTAAACATGGAATTTGGTGTTGTAGGGACTTACACTAATGGAAGGTGTTCCTACCAATCCAAGGTAGAACATTAACACATGCTAGCATACTAAGTTATATCATATTTCTAGATCTTATGTGGCAATCATATTTATGGAACTTGGAGGTTCATGTGAAAACCCTCTTTATGCCAAGATGGATCATTATGTTTATTCACTTATGGAAAGCCTATTTATGCCGATTGAGGCATTGTGGTTATCAACATCATGATATTTATGGTGACCTACCTTCCTATCATAGGAAGGGACACACACTCATATTCAAGTTCACTCGGTGCTAAGATAAGTTCCCTTTATTGAAAGACACTATTACATTACTTTTATAAAATATAGGCTTAGGATATTCATCCCCTCACATGCTTAGCTCATAGTTCATAAATTAAAGTTCATCACACCTAAATCATGTGAGAAGATCCTTTCACATGGACATAGCATATGTATTAGCACGATCTAGTTTAGGATAATCTTGAGCACACCTTTCAAGGCTCCTCTATTGACTAGATCATCCTTCATATGAGTGTTAATAAATATATGTGAGAAAACCTTCCCCATAACACTTTCAATCACACATGTTCATACATTCATATGTATACATATATTAACCAAAACTAGAACTATCCTATCAAGGTACAGATGTGCAATGCATAGGCAAAGTACTATACCCTTGCCCATATTAGTACACCTAGCAAGTCATACTAGCTAAGTAAACACATATCATACTTTCATAAACATCACCTTAACATGCATAGTAGTAGACATTAGTGAATATGAAAACTACCTTTCATTTAGACACAATGATCTATACTACTTGTAACATGCATGTAATGTGAGTGTGTGTGTATATTGGTCAACATGCTCACATAATGGTTATCAACAACACATTGATGCATCCATCCTCTTAGACCATAATACTCTTTCAAACATAGACCACACAACACAAAATAGCATAGGAGACAAGTTAACTTCATATTACACTTAAGACTCCTAACTTGTGTTATTCATGCATTCATATGCGGGTACATAGGTAAGGGATTATTTACAATTTTTACTCATAAACGGAAGCACCTATAATTTACTCTAACATGGATATAAACATGCTTATACAATAGCCATACAACCTAGATCACAACTAGAATATGAAAGTAGCCAGAAACTTCACATAGTGTAATCATCATAACCACATATTCATATATTCATCAATTTTCCTTAAAGTCCATAATCAACACATATATAATGTAAATGAAGTAAATACCGCCACCATAAGTGGACCATACCACATAATGCCATACAAGGCTTAGTCAACATTATGTAGAAAAGTAGAGGAGATAAGCATTCTTACAAATTTCTCACCCTTTGATCATCACTGATCAATACACCTTTCTCATCATTAATATGAGTAATAGAGAAGTAGCTATAAGTTCTTGAATCATAAAAGAAACCATGTACAAATCTTCACAAGATCATGATACAACTAGTGCACTATATCACATATATGGTATAAAGTAGAGAGTTATAGATCATCAGGTAACTTCCCTAGTTTAATTAATCAATCATTTTGTATCATTATAATTCATTTAAGTAAGTATATAAATAAATCATAGTCTAGATGAGACACTACTACAATTTCCAATAAGGTTGAATTCACTGTCAGCATGCTTCATATTAGGAATTCTTGGAAGATAAAATTACATAGGTTAATCCTATTCAAACTATCATGAATTGATCCACATTGGATCCATTACATATATTTCATACTCACATTACATTATAGCAAGTATCTATAGACAATTAACCATGATCAATTCATATAACAACTACCCTAAATTCAAGATCACAAGTTACAGTTCCATAGACTAGAAGGACTTAACTCAAGTCATATTAATCCTTCTTCATTTTGATCATAAACAATTTGTACTTACAATTCAATGATAATATTACCCTTAAAAAAAATCTACAAGAACCACAACACAATCGAAATTCACTTTTTAACCAATTAGGGACCCACATTACAGTGATCATAATGAAGACTAGGCTACGCATGTTCAAACCTTCATACATTGATCAACGTGGATTCTTAATCATCCATTAAACATCAATTCACGTAAACAACAGTAAATATAACCAGTTCAATGTAATAGAATCATAATTTAATCGATAACAAGTCAAGCTCACAAAGCCCATGCAAGGAATAAATCAATTTAGGGTAGGAACATGGGTTCATCATGAAATTGGAGTAAAATCACATTAAAACCAATACATTAATATAATTCATAATTATTTAATCATTAAAAACGTTTTTAGAAGGAAACCATGGATAGATTGAAGAAGAAGAACTTTGATCATGAAACTTTCTTTGAACACATTGAGAAGAACTCTCCAAGTGAAAGGTTACTTGGTGATGAAGGATCACCATAAATTTATATACCTGAATACCTTAAAAACTTGGTGATTCATCCATGGAAATCCAAGCTCCAAGCTGTTCTAGAGCTTCACTAACAATGGTTCTTTCTAGGAGAAGAATTTTGGAGGGAAAGGTTTATTACGTGTAGAGGGAATCGGTAATGGGTTTTTCACGTGTTTTATACCTTATATACACCCAAATATAGGTAAATTAATCAATTATAGTCAGTTTAGGACGTGGTGTGAAATGCCCATTCACCCCTTAAATAAAACAGACGCAAGGCACTAGTACATGCCACCATCGACGGACCCAATCGACTGGCCGTCCTTTGACTTCCGTCGATTGTTCCTTGGACAATTTTTGGGGTTAAAAACTGCCCAATCTAAGTGTCCATATATAATAACTCACCATCGGGCTGTTGGTCAACCAACTAGCCGTTGTTTGGTCTGTCGATTGACACTGCCAAGGCAGTGTCTCGACCAGCCTTGGGTCCTTCTTGTGAGGCCCTTTAGAAGTCGTACCCGGACGTTTCCAAAGTAAATACAAATGTTAAAAATTTTTATACCTCCCAGATGAGTTTAACCCAAAACAAATACATGAAACACATCCAAACAGGCTAGGCCCCATCAAGACACACATTGAGCGTCTTAAGGGCTAACTTTGGAACGTCTTGGATGTTCTTGGATGTTTGACCTCCAAACATCACGAAACTCCATACACCATATTTAAACATCATTACAAATCTTTTTATGACATCATATTTTAATTACATACAATATATAAACAAGTATATACACATGAGGCGCAAAGGTCACTAGTCATCGAACGTCTTGGTCGTCCTTTGATGTTTGACTTCCAAAACACCTTAAACTTCACATACTTCCTCTAACCCATATAATAAGTCTTTTTAGGACGTTAGAACCTTACGAAATATTTTAGGATCTATGCACCCTAACTCATTTTGGGGTCATACAATATCCCCCTCTTGGGTACATTCGTCCACGAATGACACTTAGAAAACTTTAATCACAACAAGGACTTCAATGCATCATAGGGAATTTCATCACATTTATAACATATCAAATCATTTTAGTACTCAATGCAAACAAGAGAGCAAAACTTCCATTCAATTACTCTTTAAAGCATCAAACACAAAGGCTTTTATCATGTTCATAGGAGGAACATCCTTCTCCTAATCATAACATGGTCATTACATTTCAATTTATTAAGAGTTAATTTTGCAACTACTCTTTAAGTCACACTTAGGAATATTGCAACAACACTCAAGAAGAAATTAGGCACTCATACTTCAATGCATATACACTTGAGTTAATTGAACCAACAAATATCTTTATTACTTAAACCTAGTGCCATGAAGGTCATACTCAACCATACCATGCTTAGTGGTGTCCATGGAGGAATATCCTTCTGCTCAACACACTTAGATGTATCATTAGTCACGCCTAAGAAAAATATAAGGTCAATTTCCAGTAGAAATGAGAAATTCTCAACTTTTAAATCAAGGCATGCTCATGTTTCCTTCCTAGTGAAGTCCAAATGGTAAGTCACACCAAACACATCACAACAATTAGAAAGTAATTACACAAAATGTCAATTTTTGGAATAGTACTTACCTTCACAGTAAGTAAGCATCATATGAGAAGAATCACAAAAATTATAGGCAAACACATTAACACGTAGCAAAACATACTTTATTCTTCAAGAGTGAGCCTACAATCATGCTTTCCAAATCATAAAAATCACATAATTTTCGAGAGACTCGACATATTTCATTTTAAATAGACTCAACTTTTCATTACAACTCTAAACATTTCACCTCACACGTGATTATAACCATGTTTATTATCTTATCTCACTAACTCAAATGCACAACTAGTATATCTAGATGCAAATCAACATGAGAAAACATGGAATTTATCAACATTTTTTCTTTCATGCACTTTGTAACATTCATAACATCTTTAAGGTAATGTCAATCAACACATACCAAATATATAAATGTCATGCAATTCATACTTGAATCCAATATTTATTCATGAACAAGCTTACTAAGAATTTATTAGTTTCAAGATCAAGTAAAATAGAAGGACAAGGTAGAAAATATCTACAAACTTACTACTTCATCACCATCCCCCATTTAGGGTAAACCCAATAAAGAGTAATTTAATCCAACCTTAAGAGGATCTTAAATTAGGAACCTTCATTTTTCATCACTTAAAAGTGATTACCACTTTAAAAGGATTTACAGTATGTTAACATAGGAACACCAAGATATTCTGAACCTTATCACCTAGACAATTTATCCTCCAATTATCAAGTTAGGTCATACTATTGAACCACATAAGTTATTCCTCTATAAAATAGACACCATGGTCATGCAACATTATGGGAAACAACAAGAAGACTTAGTCCTGAGGACTCCTTTTCTTTAAAAATTAAAGTAAGGTAACTTCAAGGTCAACCAAACCCACATCATCACCCTACCAGAATAAGAATAATACCCTCAATTCTAGGGGAAACATCAATTCCACAACATCAAGGGACTCAAAACACAATAAGATATTAGAATTAAATCTACAACTCATCATTCCATAAGACTCTCATTATTAATTCCAAATAGCAAATCTCCTTTTTGCATTCATTATTATGATCATATGCATCGATTCTAAACACATTTCAAAAACTTCCAAACAAAAAACAACTTAGTTGGTTTCCAAAAATCTTACAATAAGCTTCCAAGCATTACAGTGAGCATGTGTCGACATTCCAAATATGCAACATTTAGGCAATTGATGGGAAAAGCATGAAAATATGAGATATAAAACTTTACCAACTCATCCCACATAAGCATGCATACTATCATTACACCTAGGATCAAGCCTATGCATATTATTCTAATCCATACTACACAACTTATCATAGACCACATATATACAAAGGGAAAGATTGAACACCTTTAAGTACATATTCTTAGGGTAGCATGCATCCATAGGTTGTCACTAAGAATTTCAAGTTCAAATCATTGTATTAGGCTACCATCATATAAAACAATATAGGAACACATCATTCCAAAAGAACTCATTTTAACCATAATAACTTCTAACATGCTTTAACTATGTCATGACATATATTTCTCAATATAATATGCTATTTCACATAAATTTTCATATATAGCCATAATTGGCATCACATCATCAAAACATACAAAAATTCACCTTTAAACATACTCATATGACCATAGAACATAGATAAGCATTTAAACTCACCTTTTCTCCATCAACCATAACGAACAATATCATCCAAGAAATCCCATCTAAAGGATCACCGAACAAGAAAACATGAGAGAGATATCTTATAGAGTTAAGTTCTATGGCACGATATAAGAATGATGAAGAAGGTAAACTCTATTGTCATATAGCCTCTTGTACCATTTGATGTGTCGCGACTCACATCCAATGAATAAACACTCTACTAGACGTGGCAATATGAGACTTCTTGGACCCTAAACCACTTTTAAAACATCATGCTCTGATACCACATTTGTCACATCCGGTGAGCACCCTGTAGAAGTAACATTGAGTACTTGACCTCTCAGAGGTCTTATACAAGCTCATAGTTATCATTCATCGCATTGACATAGTAAATTTAGCGGAAAATTTAAAAATTTTGATAGCACATCATATGCTATAAACTTTACTTCATATATATATAAAATATCATATTACATATTAGACCTTAAGTCTCTTTGTCATCTTAGACTCAATCAACATTAGAGTACATTAGGGAAACAACCCTTAAGACATAAATATAAGTACATTATTTAAGACTTGATAGTAAACCATAACATAGGAAATCCTTGGACTTAAGTACTCCTTTCGTTGAACTTGGGAATCACAGATCAAGCTCCTAAATCATATAGACATCCCTTTAAGCATCCATAACCTATACTATGTGTAAAAAGTATATAAGAATGAGATCAGTACAAGAATACACTAAGTATGGCAACCATGCAAAAACGTGCATTTAAAAGGGACATATTCTTGAAATTATACTTCATGCCTTTTTGAGTACATATTTATAAAACCTTTAAATACTAGAATTTATATCATTCATATAAACATATTCAAAGGCTTAATATCACATAATATCACATATAGAATTTATGACATTTTTGAAGCTATTTTACAGTAAGCTATTGTTACTTAACAGTGAACTATTTTCTCTTTTATTCATTAACCTCCCAAGTAACCCTCTAGTGATACTTGTTGCAATGCATCACCTTAAGGTCACAACGAAAGCATAAATACAACCTACATAAGCAAACACATATCATCATATAAGTATAACACATCATAGACATAATTAAGTCAAGACCTATAGGATTTAAAGTAAGCTATACCAAACCACGCATATATTTACTTCCTTTCATATACCTCATTTTATAAGACCTTTTTAATCACCCGAATGTTATTCTACTAGTTCTATGAACATATGGAGCCCCATATACCCATAAATTCTTAGTAAACCCTTCATGAGACCAAAAACCTTAATATTCAAACATACATCATCAAGTAAGTGAAGACAACTTCATTCATGTCAATAAAATACCTTCATCATATAGTCATTTAGTCCAACATAGTTCATATAAAGGTAATACAACATCATGTAGGTTCATACCATGCATATATTCATAACAAGTAGACCAATACTACCAAGACATGCATATGGACATAAACATAATTATATATATTAGGTCACCTTCCTAGGACTTCCTAAGGAGCTACTTGTGCAATGTAAATATGGGTTCATTACTTCCAACTGTATAAACTAACTTACCTTAAGTCCTCCTAGTTAGGATTTTATTCATTTACTTCCATTGTCTATTTCACTTTAGGGAAACTATAGTCTTAACCGACACTAAGACCATGGGTGTTAAACATGGAATTTGGTATTGTAGAGACTTACACCAATGGAAGGTGTTCCTACCTAGCAAAGGTAGAACATTAACACATGCTAGCATACTAAGTGATATTACACTTCTAGATACTATATGGCAAGCATAGTTATGGAACTTTGAGGTATATGTGAAAACGCTCTTTATGCAAAGATGGGCGTTTTGGTTATTCACTTATGGAAACCTATTTATGCCTATTGAGGCATTGTGGTTATCCATCTCATGAGGTTTATGGTGAACTACCTTCCAATCAACGGAAGGGACACACACTCATATTCAAGTTTACTCGGTGCTAAGCTAAGTTCCCTTTATTCAAAAGTCATTATTACATTACTTTTATAAAATATAGGATTAGGAGATTAATCCCCTCACATGCTTAGCTCATAGGTCATAAATTAAAGTTCATCAACCTAAAACATGTGAAAAGATCCTTTCACATGGACATAGCATATGTATTAGCACGATCTAGTTTAGGAATTCTTGGAAAGCTCTTTCCTTTTTGTCCTTCATTTACCTTTTCTAACTGATTAGTCCAAGAGAGCTAACTATTCCTATTTATGCTTCGTACTCTGATTTATTTCTATAAATAGTGTGAGAGTAACTAAAAGGGTTAAAGTAGAAATATGTCCTAAATTTTCATATTAATAGGTGTATATTACCTCACAAATTAAATTAATAATTATTCCATATTAAGTGACTTTTTGAGATAATTTTCGTTGGTCAAATTGTTTAATTGTTCAATGTTTAAGATTGACGTTTGTATTTTTTTCATATATGTCATTTCCTTCAATGAAATTTGATATTTTCTAATAGATAATAATATATATGTATAAAAGAGAACCTTAATCCCCTTCTAATAATGTTTGATTATAATCTGATAATGATCTCCCTTAAGCTAAAACACTCGAAAAGTATTTATAGTTTTCAAGGTTTAGTGCTACTTCATTTTCGTCTTGCGCTTAGTCAAGGCATCTTCATGTTCTTGATCACTGTGCGATAAAGTACTATTTCTCGGAACTTTTCGTTGATGCGCCGACAAATACTTTTCACTGCCAATTTGATCCTGTTCTTCAGGGCTCATGACACTGGAACAAAAGGCAATCTTCAGACCTATCAACAATCCTCAGACCTTGATTTCTTAGTTCTTTTCATCCTTTTTGCTTCTTTTTTCCAAGTAGTGTATATGCTTTGCCTCAATCTTATAATACTAGAAACTCATGGTTATTAATCAGTATTTGAGATAAAACAAGCATTTAAGGACTCTATTTCTATAAAAAAAAAAACCTTGAATGAGTCCAATCTGTGGACTCATCAAAAACCTCAACTTAAACTTTTGTTTGTCCTCAAGTTCAGCAGTTCAAAAAGGATGTCTTAAATAGTGCTACACAAGATTCAGTCATGAATGTACACAACAAGACTCTATTTACTTATGCAAGGATCAATTGTGTACTAAATTATTCAAGTTGTGACTCACCATTACCAAGATTCTCAAGCTTGCAATACTTGCTTCAAATTCAAGTTTAAGCTCAACAAAAGCATTCAAATTCCCTCACACAAATGATGATTCCAGTCTCACACATATGTTGTATAATCATTTAAGGTTTGAAAATCAGATAAACACTCACTACTACAAAAAATAACACAGTGCATGTTTTCACATGTAGGTTCACCTTATTTTTCTATCGATATTTGTTTAAGCTTTATCAAGATCAAAAAGGCCTTTTTAAGGCTTGTAATGAGGCCGAGTGCAAAGGTATGATCATTTAGGCTCACTGACTATAATCTTTATGAAATTTGGTTCTCACAACACTTCATTTCCTTTATCAAGTTCATAAGTGCTCACAGTCATCCCTTTATTCACTTTTCCATAATGTGCCAGAAACCGCCTTCTTCTTTTTGTAACTTTAAAATTTATCGCACAATATTTTCTTTTTCGTTTCTTTTATTTTTCTCTTTTCTCTTTTTTATATGGAGGGGTTCAATTTTTCTTAACAGAATGGATAGATAGGATCCATTTTGCACTTTTTTCACTTGATTTTCTTTTCACCACACCCCCAACTTATGATTTTGGCCCATGTTGTTTATTCTATGAAGCATAAAGCAAGAGGATTAAGGGTAAATGGTTAAGAGAGGTTATGTTTTTTTCATTTTTATTCCAAAGAAATTTAAAGCTCAAGGGGTGTTCAAGAGAGGTTCACACACTCGCCGGGTAAGTCACAAAAGAGGTATATGTCAAATTAACTCATACATTATAAAGTCGATTAAGATCATATAAAATTCTAGATGTTGTCATGCATGGTTCAAGGTATGGTTATTACACAAGGAATTTCACGGTGATGTCAAACAAGGATCCATGCCTATGCTAGTGTGCAATGATCATTACAAGAAATCGATTTGACAATTGGCTAATCAGAACGTGAAGCAAAGAGTTCCCATATTGTCAATGTAACTTTATTTTTCCTATTTGTAGCTATGCATTCATGTTCGTTTGATTACGAGTACTATTTAAGTCATCGGTATTGATCGAAACCAAGACATAAATTTGTCTAAAGATACCACATTTTAAAGTACATAAAAGACGTGACAGAAACTTATGAAACTCTTTTTTAAAAATTTGTAAGGGTCAAAATCATTTTTCAATTATAACCAAAAGGAAACCATAAGCTCAAACATCCAAAAGAAACAGATAAAACACAATGTAAAGTAGACAAGAAAAATATTATCACTAAACACAAATAATACTAGTCGTACACAAGGTGGGCCTCACCCCACCACAAATTAAAGAAAAACTTTTTGTCCTCAAATGCATATAAAGTATCCAAAAAGAATATAGAGTAAACATAGAGGGAGGTAAAGAGAAGTATTGCCTATGAATTATCTCCATCTATCGGGGCTCCAGCGCTCAGTGCAATAGTCTGTACATGTGCATCGATGCTCGGAGTCTCCTCAAAGGGAGTAATAGTGTAAATCCCCTAGGACCTGTTATGGACATCTCAGCTGGTGATGTTTGTAGCACCTGATACACAATCGTCCCCATAAGATTTGTCATGCTTCTATATATGCTTTCATCTTGGTTGTCCATTGTCTCCTCCTCATTAATTCTTTCATCTCTTCATCCTTCTCTGCCTCCAGCTCTCATCAATTGTACCATTCCTCTACACATCTCCGTTTGTATTCGAAGGAATTCCCGAGGTCTCGGGAGTATCCAAGCCATCTACCCCCCTATGAATACACTTAAGTCGGTAGACTTAAGATAGTCTACGTCCTTCCTCAAGTCTTCTGCTTCGACTTTCAAAGACTTCACCTCCGAAGATATCCCCTGTCTTCTCTTGAAAGTTATGACTCTTCCAGTCTACGCATCAACAGAAGTGTGAAGAGGGGTGAATGTAGTAAGTATGACACTCTGGATCATCCTTGGGATGAATCTCTCGAGTCGGGATGCTCGAGTGTTAGCTGATTGGGCCAACCACCCCATTTTAAGGATCATTTCCTGAGTAATCCTAACAAACTAGGACGATGATGGAAAATACTGGGGCCTGAGAAGAAGAGAAAAGAGCATATGTACTTGAAGGCCCAGAGCCGAAGTAGGCAAAGATGCCTCTCGCGGTAACGATTCAATATCAACTTCTGTAGAAATGTCGAGCAAAGATGCTCTCCTTCTATCCATCTCTTCTCGTGTGTACTCAGATAAATACGCCAGATGTCAGTAGAGGATGAAAAGGTGACCTCAATGTCCCTAACAGCGTCTTGGGGTACTCCATCTTGACGACACAACTACATGATCATTACATGATATGGTAGAAAAGTGTACCTCTAATTGGACCTCATAGTCATCTCCTATGACATTATTAGTACCATATCAATGTGTCTCCTCCATAAGATCAAGACAAGGTAATTCACTCTAGGATGGCACAATATAGATTCGTTATGGGATGGCATTATCGTGTTGTTGATGAAGCCAAACCAGAACCTAGGGAAAATTGTTATCGATAGGACCCCGACATATATCCATCCTGGAGTAGTGTTAGAAAAAAAAGGGCTAGCCACACTTTCAATCCCTCTAGGGAATACGCAATAGATAATACCTTGTAAGGAAGTGCATAGTGCAGCGGTCTATCCAATACAGTGTTGAAGTACTGATGTTGCACTCAACTTCTTTGCCTCTAAACATGATCGACTTTACAGGTCTAAAATCGTTGGCCTTCTTATTCTTTTTTGTACCAACTCCCCATAGGATATGTTAAATTCCCTAACCTAAGAAGGAATGTAAGGGCCTCAAGTTCTTGTGAACTTCTTAAAAGCATGGTAAGAGAGGGTATCAAGAACATTAGGATATTTGCACTCCAAGCCTCTGCATATAGAAGCTTCTCTTCTAGAATTGTTCGAACCCCATCACCTTTCAATCTGTTTAGCATTCTAGGTGAAGGAACCATATGGGGTGTGGGGGCATTGAAGTTTCCTAAGTTCGCACTAAATCTGATTAAGAATGGGTGATAGCTAAGGGAATTCTGGCATATATGGATTGGGGTCTATCCCATATCTCATTCTTTCGGTGTATGCGAGGCTGGCTATCTTCAGATTGAGTAAATTCTGCTTTAATAGCTAATTCTTTCCTAGGTATATATTTTTTCCTTTTGCCTTTGTCTCCGGGTTGGAGTTTTTGCCCTCTCTTTTTTGGGAGGTTTGATCCCCCTTCATTTATCTTTATTTCATGTGATTTTGTTTTAAGTGGCATGGTTATATTGGTATGCATTTACCCGTGAAGTATTTAGAAAATTTCGGAGAAAACCAAACAAAATTGTAGAAATTCTATTGCAGACAGACTCACTAATCAAGTTGACAAGTCAACGAACCATTTTGGCGAGCTAAGTTGGGTTTGCCAAAGGGATTGGCTTAAGTATTACAACAAGTATGTGATAGGAAAGTGTCTTCAGCAAATCGCCGACTTTGTTCGGTGAGCAAGAGTTTGCTCGCCTAAAGTCACAGTGCACCCTAGTTTAAGCAGAGCACGCAAAGGGTGATCAAGTGTACTTTTGGCAAGTCGTTAAGTGCTTTTAGTGACCTAAAAGCTTCTCACCGAAAGTTATAGACTCTCACATCGTATTTTACACAAAATTAAGGGCGTGATTTGTTGAACTGCCGAGCATTCGGCGAGCTCTACCCAGCTCACTGAATTGCCCAACGTTCCAATTTTCAATCCATATTATCGAATCCTACCTCACAATTTTTAAAAACAAAATCAAATCATGCACTAATGATATTTAAACAAAACCCGTACTACCCATCACCCGGGGATACTCAAATATTTTCATGTTTTGCAAACTTTCGCTATTTGAAAATATATACTCTTAATATTAGAGTCACTCGCTCTATCATTGAGCCATTTTCGTCACCTTAGAATGAACATGGGTTACTCAGGCTTCACTCAATCATCTAAACAATATGCGAGCACAACCCAAAATAATTCGAATCATTTAAAGACACAAAAATTACGGGTATTACACGGTCAAAATATTAGGGCCAAGATTAAAAAATTGGAATTAGGAATTTAAACATTCTAATTCAATCAGAGAAGCGCGACACATAACATTAAGATCCGATTGCTTAAAATGAGTATCAAAATTTTCAAAAATAAACTCCGGGTTTTAAAAAACTAACCGTTTGTGTTGATTAAATTGTGATTGAAAAGCTAGGCGGCAACGTAATCTAACTCGAACCATTAATTAACCAACCAAATTCTTGTAAATAAAAAAATAATGAAACTACTACCTTATTGTAAGTTTGTGAAGTTTGAAAATGAGGGAAAGTGAAGAAGTTCAAATTCCACAACTTTTAGCCATTATAAACCATCCAGTTCGCGAACATTTCGTGACATTAGTTGCGCTTTCCAGTCTATTAGATGATTCCCTGAGTGGTAAATTGCATCGAAGAGTTTTACAAAACTTTCAATCAACATGAGGATCCAAGTGGCGGTCTTAGTCAAATGCGTGGACAAGTCGGCTATTCACCGACTGACCATTTTAATCGCCAATATGTGATTCACAAATTCTTTCTACATTTAAACATGCAACACTAACACACCATTATTTATAAAAGTAAAATAAAGTATTTAAAAACCTTGGGTTGCCTCCCAAGAAGTGCCTTAGTTAACATCGTGGCATGACATGAGTCTTTGCTCACTCTCCACTATTGGGGTTGGCCCTAGTGTCACTAGGAAACTCTAATTATTCATTTGGGTGGAGATGAGGCACTATATGACTCATGAACGTTCTGATTAGATGGATAGATCTGAAGTGAGAGCTGACTATCTGATGCAACACCACAATATTCTCCACCATTTCTTCTAGCACTCTATCTTACTCAAATATGTTTTGGAGAATCATTTGCAGTGTATTTTTCAATACATTTGTTCTCGGTGTCTCTAGACTTGTTCTGCTCATAAGGGGTTACGTACCTCCCTTGACTCTTGCACTGCTTTTTACCTCTTTTATTTTGGAGCCAAGTCGTTCAGGTGAGTTACCACTGCAGTAAACATGAAGTCACTTTACTTTGGGTTTTATTTGCCCTGATTTCTTACCATAAATATGTTTTTCTTTTTAGGAAAAGGTTTTGGATTGATTAATTCTTTTTTCTGGTAGGAAAAGGTTTAGGACTCTATAAATAGAGGCATGTTCCTTCTAACTTAATCAGCATTCACAATGTAGTTTAAGGGCTTTGAGAGTTTTGGTTAGGGGGGAAATTTATGGGTCACAAGCTTGATAGGCTATCACTTGTGTGAACCTCCCATGTATTCCGAGTGAATTGGTTGAGGTTGAATCCCTCAATATTTTGTACTCTCATATTTATAGTGGATTGCTCATCTCCTTCGTGGACGTAGGTCGATTGACCAAACCACGTTAAATCTTTGTGTCTTTTGGTATATTTCTCATTGTCTTATTATCGTGGTCTTTTGAGGTTTGCATTGCTAGCTTCCACATTTACACCTGCATATTTTCGATCCTAACAAGTGCTATCAGAGCCATATACAATGATGAAGTCAGGTTTAGTGGTTCGATAATCGATGATTCAACCAGGTTAGAAAGAGGTGTTTATCTTGACGGGTGTAGATCTAGCCACAACCTTTTTTGACAGTAATGAAGATTTTTGTTGGAGAAATTGTTTCAGAGAGGTTCTATGTGTTGAGACATAAATATTGCTAATGGGATTATGAAGAGGAAAAGCAAGTTGTTGAAGATTAAGTGAAGAAGGTGGACAAATATATTTTGTCAGAAATTCAGGCCAAGGGGGAGATTTGTTGGGTTTTATTTGCCCTGATTTTTTACCATAAATAGGTTTTCCTTTTAGGAAAAGGTTTTGGATTGATTAATTCTTTTTTCTGGTAGGAAAAGGTTTAGTACTCTATAAATAGAGGCATGTTCCTTCTAACTTAATCAGCATTCACAATGTAGTCTTAAGGGCTTTGAGAGTTTTGGTTAGGGGGGAAATTTATGGGTCACAAGCTTGATAGGCTATCACTTGTGTGAACCTCCCATGTATTCCGAGTGAATTGGTTGAGGTTTTTTCCCTCAATATTTTGTACTCTCATATTTATAGTAGATTGCTCATCTCCTTCGTGGACGTAGGTCGATTGACCAAACCACGTTAAATCTTTGTGTCTTTTGGTATATTTCTCATTGTCTTATTACTCATGGTCTTTTGAGGTTTGCATTGCTACCTTCCGCGTTTACACCTGCGTATTTTCGGTCCTAACACCAAGTCGTTCAGGTGAGTTACCACTGCAGTAAACATGAAGTCACTTCGACTTCTTCATTTGCCTTAGCAGACTTTCCACCACTCCCTTCAGCCATGCTGAGAGTTTCTGCATAAAAATTCAAAAGAAAAACACAAATAAAGATTAACTTAGCGAAACTAAAACCAAGAAAAACAATTTTTTTTACTAAACTAAAAATTCTAAAGTTACACCACTTCCCACAGCGGAGCGATTTTGTTCGGTGACATCATCAAAGATACAATTTCCAATGCAAGTGTCAACAATCATATCATAGTATAGCAATCCAACCAAGGATTGGGGTCATTTTCACAGGAGTGGTGGTGAGAATTAATATAAAAGTAATATTAAGTTCTAACTAGTCGTAGCTGAAGACATTATCGTATAAAAACATATTAAATCCAAAGGGGTGATGCAAACATTAATTATTGATGGGTTTTTGTCACAAGTTGTAAGTAAAAATAGAAACATTAACAAAGAGTTCTAAATCAAGGAGATGGGGATTCTTTGTATGCGATAGGAATACGGGATAAATGAGATTATTGGGTGCATGCTTTTGATTGGAAGTTCATAGAGTAATTGAGAGTACGCTATACTTTAAGGGGGATAAGCTCTCTCTCGATCAACATACCCCATTTCAAATGGGTTCCTCTCCGACACCCACTTGTGGCATGAAGCATAGCCTCCGCCTTAACCCACTAACTCTCTCGAGCTGAATTTTTGGTGTGAGACTAGGGTTCACTCTCTCGAGCTAAACCTCATGTCGACCCACTCCCACGGCCATCAATTTAGTAGTTTTATTTTCTCAACCTCTCTCTCGAGCAAGCCAAAAATACATATATTAGATTATATTTGCAACAACAACCTCATTAGGTTTATCTACAACTACTTAACGAAATAACAATCAAACTACGAATAAACTATCAGCAATCAAGATCCAACAACTAATTTAACTCATATTAATAAAATCATACCCCAAGAAATGGCGTTTTAGCCAGACATGAACAAGAGATAAAAATTTATACCAAACTGAGCTTGCATACAAATGAGTATGAAGATTTAAGTCTGGTTACAGGCCAAGAATGAAGAATCGAGGAGACCCAATTCAAAGACATGGAGATGAAACCCTTTGAGTCATCAAGTTCTTCTCCAAAACCCTTTCAAACTTAGAGCTCAAAAATTTATAAAAATATGATAAAAACTAGGGCAAATAAAATAATGTTTGATAATAGTCTAATAATAATATCCCTTAAGCTAAATCACTCAACAACTATTTATAGTTTTCAAAGATTAGTCTTGCACCGGATAACTCGGCGTATATAGTCTGAATTGTCAATCAAATCGGCAATGCCCTTTGGTAACTTCATCATCGTCTTGCTCTTAGTCCAAGAATCTTCGTGTTTTGGATCTCTGGGAGATAAGATACTACTTGGCAGAACTTCGTGGCGATGCGCCAACTGCTCTTTTTCACCGCTGGCTTGATCTTTTCCTTCATGGTTCAGTAAACTTGAACAAAAGGCGATCTTCAGACCTATTGGCGATTCACACAGTGGACTCGGCGATTACCTTCATTTCTTTCTTATTTTCATCATTTCAGCCAAGTAGCGTCTATGCTTTTACTCAAACTCAAAATGCTGAAAATCAAGTTATTCATTAGTTATTGAGATAAAACAAGCATTTAAGGACACAATTTCTATATAAAAAAACTATATAGCCCCAATGAGTCTAATCTATGGTCTAATCAAATACCAAATATGAAAAATCGAGTTTTTTTTATCTTTTTGACTCATTAATTTTATATGATAAAAATATATGATTATACCATTTTGAAAGGCTTTTACTGGTATATAAAGAGAAGTATAAATGGTACCTTGATGGATCCTGTAGCTAATGATAAATTCATTTGACCTTGTGTACCTTGTATTATATAATCACTAATATAACCCATGTTATATGGGAGATAGAAACATACATACCGTAATTGATACCCCTCGAGTAGGGATCTACTGATATGAATATTTTACTCTTGGCATGTTTTCTGACCTGTCCCTCATTAAAAGGCTTGTTGTTAAGTGTTATTACTCACTTAGTTAGCATCTCACTCCTCCCTATATGTTTTTAGAGAAAACTCGGGTGATATTGATGAGAATTTCATAAATTAGAACGTGTTAATTAGCAACATCTAGTAAGCCCCACATGACTGTGTAGCAAGAGATTTATAGAATTGATATGATTTTTTTATTTCAAAACTCTTTAGAATCACTCTATTTGTCCTTTTCTTTATTCGAGTGAAGATTATTAGTTCATTTTTTTGGCATGGGACTTTTTGGAACTTCTTTTTATTATTGGATATGAATTTCTATTTGGTCGTGACGATCAAATTATTGATGGATATTATGTTTGGTTCTAGAGTTGTTATTAGTTGTGTTGTTTATTTTTTAAACAAGAAAAAGTAGGATAAACCTAAAAATTGCTCTGGAATTTTGTCCCTTAGGTCCACTCATCGTCCTAAATTGGGTCATGACAAAAAAAGAATGTGAGATATTTTAAATCTCACACAATGATATAACGCTAAAAGTAAAACAATTTCTTAAATTTATAGATATCTACCGTTGAGATTGTTCTTTATTTCTTATAGGAAAATGTCTTTTTTGTAATTGGTTTCTATGGATGGTTTTAGTATAAGTAGTTCTTCGGCCGTTGTACGTGTATGCCTAGTAAATTAATACATACTGTATAGAATAATGTTAGTAATAAATATCTAACAAAAAATCATAGTAAAAGATAGATGATCGTAAATTTGAAAGAGGTTAAAATATGTCAACTTAAAATATCGTCCTTCAATGCATATATTTAAAAACCAACTATTTTTTCCGCCCTATTATCTTTAATTAGGATTGTTGTTCTAAAGAACTTATGTCTCATGAGGCATAAAATTTATTTTAAAGGATAAAAAATTCAATAACAGCTTATTCAAATGGAAAAACGTGCAACTTCATGTAATTCCCTCATTAGTATCCAAAAGAAGATAAATAGTTTCAATATTCAAATATTATTTATAGGCATTTGACGCCATTGAATTTCTGAGAAAATTTGCATCATCATACAAAAGTGAGAACACCTCATTTGTGTTCATCATAATTAAAAGACTATGGAATGTCACAAATTCAATGTTGTCAACAACTTATTCATGAACTTCCTTGTTATTTCAAAGAAAATTTTCAGTATGGCTGCATAAAACGCTACTGCTTTAACTTTGGTGACTAAAATCAGAAAAATCTTATGGATTTGTCAAGATCATTTAAATCATTGTTGCTTATTCCGTTTAATTAATCATTTCATGTGTTATTCTACCTTAGGAGAGTAAGAATTTTTAATTGTCTAACTTGAAAAAACATATTTACCAATATTAGAAAAGTAAGTTGTGATTGGCCAAGATTCCAAAATTATTACCTGTGACACACTGACGTTTTTGTTAGGATATACTATTAACTATGAGTTTTGATATAGTGTTATTATTGAACAATTATTTATTCATTTATTCAATTTAATAAAGTGTTATTAAATAGATCAATTGTTATATATGTGTCCTTAACTTATACAGTAGATGATTTGGTGTATAGAGTTTAAGCTTATAAATTGAAGATTAAAATATCAGTTCTTATATGTTAAAAGTGGTAGTTCACAATCATAGATGGAAATCTGGACAAAACCATCAGAAACATTGTAGCATCATATTAAATGTAATTTATCTTGATTAAGAGAATGGTATAGTTCTAACTTCTCGTGCTAGTACATTTGGTATGTATTGAACGAGACCGAGCAGAGATAGATGTTTTAGGCTGACTGATAAAAACATATTCTCTTAACTGTTAAATATGCTTTATATTCTTAATCTTGATATACGATTATGATCTGTATATATTAATTATCGTTTTGATTTATTAAAAGGTGAGATTGTCAGATGGATCAATATGCCTGGTAGATTGGATGATAATAATATATATATAGGTAAATTAATTAGTTAGTTGATGAAATCCATGTCTTAGTATAGAGATTGATGATACACCTTTTATGAGAAGCTTATAAGTTTTCATATGTTAACCCGGCCGGTAGATTTATGAATCTGACATATGAAATAATTTAAATATTGCTCTGCAAAAAATTAATCATTTAATTAAATTTTCCAATAATTTAATTTATTGATTAGTATCGGTAATTTTAACATACGGAATACATAAGTGTTTAATGGTGAATTTCAAAATAAATAGAGGAGTGCAATTACGAATTTTTAGTAGAATGATTTGTAATTTATTATGATAAGAATAATTCAAATTAATTATTTAGAATTATTTCCATCATAGGAAGCCTCGGTAATAAATTTTGTGGTCCCTCTAGTGCTCAATTTAACTAGAACTCGGAATCTTATTTTCTAGTAGAAGAATGAAAAGTAGCGTGTTTTTTTTCTTCCAAGAAGAAACGTGTGTTTCAGGTTTTCTCGAGGAAAAAGGATTTGTGTTCTCTTCTCCTCTTTGGATTAGGAAGACATCTCTAAAAGTAGGGATTCTTCTAACCTAGAAAAAAAGAATTCATTATTCTATACAATACTTGTCCAGCCAAGTCTGTAGAGAGTTTACTTGTTAATTGGGATCACTGGAGAAGACTGTAGAATTAGAGTTGGATTTACTAGTTAATTTTCAGCATACTTTGTATATGATGCGTATTTGAGATTGTTGTTTATATTAATGCAAGATGTATGATTCTGGAATATTTCAATTGTGTATGCTATATTCTTACAATTGGTATCAAGAGTTATACTTGCATCTTTATAGATAACTTAAAATATGTGTGTGTGAAATTGTATGCATGAATCGTGGTTAATGAATTTTATTTTTTCACGAAAAAGAAAGACAAAATTGATGAGACTAGACTTGTTTGTTTTGTTGAATGCATACGATAATTTGACTGGTAAATTCGTTGGTAAAGTTGTGATAACACAAGAGTTCTGACGCTGGCGGCAATATAATGTGCAGAAATTCGAGTTCTTTTAAAAGTTTTCTCTTGGCAAGGACATTGTTCTTAGTTGTTAATATTTTGTATGGAGAAGTTATTATCTTATATTAATAAAAAAATCTTGAGAACTTCTTCAATGAAAAGAAATTAAAGTTGAGTGGAATTTTTTTAAAAAAGAATTGGCACTAACCACTTGTGGTTATACATTTTCTTGTTTTAATAGAAACAAAAAAAAAAATTGAAAGCTTAATTAATGAGTTCAAGTAAATGCTAAATTAATTATATATGAATAAAACAAAATAGTATGGCTGTAATTTTCTTGAAAAACAATAGTATGACTGTAATTTTCTTGTTCAAGAGGTTATTGGCAGCTGTAGTTCTTGTTTGTTTTTTCACAATTTTACATTAATATATGGTACCTTCTCAAAAGCTGTATGTTGAATATGTATGAGATGATATATGGAATGTATTAGAGATTTTGGTGTGCGCATACATTTTTTTTTTTGGAAATTTATTAGCATAAATTTGAAATAAAAATAACAAGTTGGTCATTAGAGTTCTTCCCTTTAATTACCAAGATTAAATAGTAATGAAGTATTGAATTTATGTGTTGGCTTAGACCTTCCTCCCCATCGGATGAATTTAATACAAGACATTACGTATTTAATTGCTTGTTTGATAATCTCTATTAACTCTCCTAAACTGAGTAATATATGATTGGATAAATGTAACTAGAAGATTTTCACTTTGACTTAAACTAATAGTAGACTCTCTATCTGAGTTAGGTCTTTATAAGCTTATGGAGTGAATAATCGGTCATTGTATATGTATATTATAAGAGTAGTCCTCCAATCCCATCGATTGGTTATTCAAGATGCATGAAGGTATATGTATATGATGAGTTTGAATGTAAATATTCAATGTTATAGATTGTGTTATTGATCTATTGTAACTATTTCTTCAATCTCAGATTCAATGTCTCCTTTTAATCCCACTATTTTGGGTCAAAACAAACTAGAGGATTCTAACTATGTTGAGTGGAGGAGAAATCTTGACGTCGTGTTAACTGCTGAAGAATATAAGTTTGTGCTTCATGGGGAATGTCCATTGAAACCAAATGAACAATCTAGGGATTAGGATAAGTTAGCTTATCAGAAATGGCGCAAAGTTGATGAGATGGCGCGATGTTACATTATGGCTTCAATGTCAAATGTTTTGCAACATCAACATCAAGCTATATTGTCTGCTTTTAAATTTTTGGAGAATCTCAAACAAATGTTTGGAGACCAGGGTGGATCAGCTAAGCAGATTGCCATGAGAACTCTCATGAACACTAAGATGGTTGAAGGCACTCCTGTAAGAGACCATGTTATGAAGATGATAGGTCTTTAGAATGAGCTAGAGGTCTTGGGGCAGAAATTGACAGTGACTACCAAGTTGAGATGATATTGCAGTCTCTGCCTGACAATTTTAAACATTTTTGCCTAAATTATAATAAGAATAAGATGAGTCTATATTTGGCAAAATTGTTGACTGAGCTGCATGCCGAAGAGACTCTTGTCAAAAAACATGCACCAACAATGGCACTTAATGTTGAGTAAGGTTCTACTTCTAAACCGCAATGTGGACAGAAGAAGAAGAAAACTCAAAAAGCTAAGGCAATTGCACCTGCAACTGGGGGCATGAAAAAGTCTAAGGGTAAGTGTTTTCGTTGAAAGATAGCAGGCCATTGGAAGGCAAATTGTCAAGATTTCTTAGCCAAGAAGAAAAACAAACCAGGTAACTCACTTTCATTTGTATAACAAATCATTCGTTTTGATATAGTATTATTATTAAACAATTTGTTTATTCATTTATTCAATTCAATAAAGTGTTACATTAAATATATCAATTGTCATATATGTGTCGTTAACTTAAACAATAGATGATTTGGTGTATAGCGTTTAAGCTTAACCACCAGAAGATTAAATCATCGGTTCTTATAAGTTAAAGAGTTACAGTTCACCATCATAAATGGAAATCTGGACAAAACCATCAAAAAAATTGTAGCATCAGATTAAATGTAATTTATCTTGACTATAAAAATGGTATAGTTCTAAGTTCTCGTGCTAGTGCATTTGGTATGTATAGTAGAGATAAATGTTTTTGACTCACTGATAAAAACATATTCTATAAACTGTTAAATATACTTAGATTCTTAATCTTGATATAACGATTATGATATGTATATATTAATTATTATTTTTATTAACTAAAAGGTGAGATCTGAGATGGGTCAATATGTCTGGTAGATTGGATGATAATAATATATATTGATGAAATAATTAGTTAGTTGATGGAATCCATGTCTCAGTATAGGTATTGATGATACACCTTTTATGAGAAGTTTATAAGTTTTCATGTGTAAATCGGGCCAGTAGATTTATAAATTTGGCACATGAAATAAGTTAAGTATTGCTCTAAAGGAAATTAATTATTGAATTAAATTCGTCAGTAATTTAATCTATTGATTAGCATCTCTAATCTTAACATGGGGAATTACATAAGTGTTTAATGATGAATTTCGAAATAAATAGAGGGGTGCAATTACGAATTTTTAGTGGAATGATTTATAATTTATCATGGTAAGAATAATTTCAATAATAGGAAGACTCAATAATATATTTTGTGGTCATTCCACTGCCCTATTTAACTAGAACTTAGAATCCTATTTTCTAGTAGAAGATGGAAAAGTAGCATGTAATTTTTCATCCAAGAAGAAACATGTGTTTCAGGTTTACTTGAAGAAAAAGGATTTGTGTTTTCTTCTCCTCTTTGGACTAGAAAGACATCTCTCTATGTAGGGATTCTTCTAACCTAGAAAAAATGAATTTGATATTCTATACAATACTTGCCCACCCAAGTATTGAGAGAGTTCAATTGTTAATTGGGATCACTGTAGAATACTGTAGAGCTGGAGTTAGATCTACTTCAAGTTATCTACACACAATTCAAGAGGTAATCCTGAGTTAATTTTCAGTATACTTTGTATGTGATGCGTATTTGGAATTGTTGATTATATTCATGCAAGATGTATGATTATGGAATGTTTCCGTTGTGTATGCTATTTTCTAACAGTTTCAACTTTTGAAAAACAAAACAGTCAATATAAAAAGGGAAACTAATCTAAACGGAATGAAAACATAGGTAATAGGATATTCTAATCTTGAGAAGATAGAAACGTTGAACAACAGCAATGTGGTGCCTCGCTAAGAATGATTAAGAGAGTGATCTGAATTTCTTATAACCAAGCTTTTTCCGTCGAAAGAACAACTAGTATTAATATTCTAGTAGAACTGTGAGTGATACTTATATTAGTATTAAATGTGAGTTTGATATTGCGGTAACGTGGTTGTCTTAAATCTTGGGTAATGAGATTGTCTTAAAAATCTTGTGTATTGAAGAGGATAATCAAAATAGGAATTTTTAAATCTCATACAATGATGTTACAAAAATATTTATATAAAAGTTTCTTTGTATCATTGTGTGAGATTAAAAAATCTTATTAAAAATCTCACCCGCTTGTTTCACCAGTTTTTTAACTCATATTTTTCTTATCTTCTTTAATACACCTTATTTAATACTACCTCATTATCTGAGATTTAAGACAACCTGATTATCCGAATATCAAACACACACCCCTGATGCTACTAGTAGTCACTCACAAATCTTCTCCGATATCAGTATTTTTTTTTCTTTTGTGGTATGATCTTGGCTATAAGGATTTCATATCACTTCCTTAGCCATTTTTCGGGAGGCACCAACATTACGATATGTAAACTTCCCTATTATCTCAAATTCCGATAATTCTATTATCGGTCATCTTTTATTCCTTTTTTATTTTGATAATTTTGTTTTATTAGCTAACAGAAATTACCACTTCCCATCAACACTTTTAGAACCTTGGTCATACACAATTTACTCCTCTAATATGAAAAGATTTGTTTTTTTCAATTTGATTAGATAAACAAAAAAATTTACATTTATGAAGTACAATGTGTTGGGAAAGACAAGGCACTAACAAAGAATGTCTGACAGGATAACAGCGGAAGAATACCTAAGTCTATACTTTCCCTTTTCGATTTGAACCAAGAGAAGACAAACAACCACAAGCAATATGATAGTAAGGCAGCAAGTAATTCAACCAAACAAATATAACAAGACAATAATAAATCAATCACACGACACCAAGATTTATGTGGAAAACCCTTCCATGTGAAGAGTAAAAAACCATGGGACCAAAAGCTCCACTATAATCACCAAGAGTTACAATATTGTTCTCCAAAATTGGCCACAAAAAAAGTGCCAAACAACGAGCAACAACAAAATAAGATTGCACCAAATCTAGAGAATTAAAGGAGCAAAATCACCAATTTCGCAGCTACTGTTCACGACAGTAGAACTGAAGCTGCAGGCCACCAAATCCAACTCAGTCAGTTCCTAATCAAAGATTGAGATGAAGATAATGTGCTGTCCAAAAACAGCTCAATCGGACAAGAAACGAAGCGGGAATCGCAATTTGAAGTTGGCTGTTATGGCTGAAATTTGACTGCGAAAAACTGCTCTCTTTCTCTCTTTTTGGCTGCTAAAAAAATCTCTGTGTATATGAAAATAAGACCTAAATAGGCTTATATTTGTCTCATAAGAATGGGCCTATGGCAAAAATGGGTTGGTCCAAATTGGGCTTTTATTTATCCACATAGGAAGGGAAAAAGACCCATAACCCAACAATTCTCCCCCTCACGACTATGTGGAGGAGACCGCCATCCGGCGACCATGCAACAATCTTCAAACTTCCCTCTTGGCAAAGCTTTAGTCATCATATCGGAACCATTGTCATTTGTATGAATCTTTTCAAGCTCAAGCAACTTAGAATCCAACACTTCTCGAATCCAATGGTATCTCACATCAATGTGTTTAGACTGACCATGGAACGTAGAATTCTTGCCAAGATGTATAGCACTTTGACTGTCACAATAAAGTACATAACTCTCTTGAGCACAACTAAGTTCCCCCAAGAATCTCTTCATCCAAAGCAATTCTTTACAAGCTTCAACGACAGCAATAAGCTCAGCTTCTGTAGTAGATAGAGCAACACATTTTTGCAACCTAGATTGCCAAGACACAGCTCCCCCTGCAAAAGTAACCAAGTACCCTGAAGTAGACTTGCGAGTATCAACATCACCAGCCATGTCTGAATCAGTATAACCACAAAGAATAGGCTTCCCTGTACCAAAACAGAAACTCAGACTAGAAGTGCCACAGAGATATCTCATAACCCACTTCACAGCATTCCAATGTTCTCTTCCCGGATTAGAAAGAAAACGGCTAACAACTCCAACAGCGTGAGCAATATCCGGTCTTGTACAAACCATCGGATACATCAAACTACCAACAGCTGAAGCATAAAGAACTTTCTTCATATCTTCCTTCTCATCATCACTAGAAGGACACTGTTTCGTGCTCAATTTGAAGTGCATAGCTAAAGGTGTACTGACAACCTTAGCTTTGTCCATGCTGAATCTGCGAAGTACTTTCTGAATGTACTTCTCTTGTGATAATACCAATTTTTTGGCCTTTCTATCACGAACAATCTGCATGCCAAGAATCTGTCTTGCTGGTCCTAAGTCTTTCATAGCAAAAGACTTACTCAACTCTTGCTTCAACTTCTGAATCCTGCAAGTATTATGACCTACAACAAGCATGTCATCAACATAAAGCAACACAATAATAAAGTCACCATCAGAGAACTTTTGTACAAAAACACAATGGTCTGAAGAAGTCTTCTTGAAGCCTTGCTGACTCATAAAAGAACCAAACTTCCTGTACCACTGCGTGGGAGCTTGTTTCAAACCATACAAGCTCTTTTTCAATTTGCAAACATAATTCTCTTTACCCTTGACTTCAAAACCTTCCGGTTGCTCCATTTAAATTTCTTCATCTAAGTCACCATGGAGGAAAGCATTTTTAACATCCATTTGCTCAACCTCTAAATCTAGACTTGCAGCCAAGCCTAGAACCACACGAATGGATGACATCTTCACAACTGGAGAGAATATCTCATCAAAATCAACTCCCCTTTTCTGATTAAATCCCTTGACAACTAATCTAGCTTTGTACCGTGGAACTGGATTACCATCTTCATGTTTCACCCGAAAAACCCACCTGTTTTTCGAAGCTTTTCTCTCTTTAGGTAACTTAACCAAATCAAAGGTATGATTATCATCTAAGGATTTAATCTCATCTTCCATAACATCAAACCACCTTTCTTTTTTTTTCACTTTCCATGGCCTCATCAAGACTCTCAGGTTGTCCCCCGTCAGTCAAGAGTACATACTCATTGGGAGAATAACGAGATGAAGGAATTCTCTCTCTACTAGATCGTCTGAGAGAACTCTCTGGAGCATCTATGATTGGTTGTTGGACAACCACATCATCTTGCACTGGAGCATCAACAACATCATGCCGGTCATTCTGAACATGATCACCATCTTCATTATCAACTTGATTTTCATCATTATGAAGATTTTCTTCCGGTGCAATAGTCAAAGGAACTGGATCAACATCAACTAAGCTCTCACTACTCTGAAAATCAGCCTTGTCAGCTTTGTCAAAATCTTCAATTGTTTGGTCTTCAAAGAACACAACATCACGGCTTCTAACAAGTTTCTTCTCAACAGGATCATAGAAACGATAGCCAAATTCATCTTGACCATAACCAATGAAGATACACTGCCTAGTTTTAACATCCAACTTTGACCTTTCATCTTAGGAACATGTACAAAGGCTTTACACCCAAAGACTCTAAGATGATCATAAGAAACATTCTTACCAATCAAAACTCGGTCAGGGACATCACCATCTAAAGCAACAGCAGGAGATAAATTGATAACATAAGCAGCAGTATTAAGTGCTTCTGCCCAAAAGGAATCTGACAGCTTAGCATCTGAAAGCATACATCTAACCCTCTCAACTAGAGTTTTGTTCATCCTCTCTGCTAAACCATTTAACTGAGGAGTCTTTGGAGGAGTTTTCTGATGCCTAATACCCTGCTCTCTGCAATATCTATCAAAAGGACCAATATACTCACCACCATTATCTGAGCGGATGCATTTCAATGTCTTTCCTGTTTATCTTTCAACCAAGGCCTGAAAACTCTTGAACACATCAAGTACTTGATCCTTGGACTTCAAAGGAAATACCCAGAGTTTGCGAGAATGATCATCAATAAAAGTCACAAAGTAAAGTGCACCACCATGAGATCTTACCTTAAAAGGACCACACAAATCAGAATGTACTAACTACAGCAAGTCAAGCTTTCTTGAAGGCGGATGACTCTGAAAAGAAACTCTTTTTTGTTTACCGGCTAAGCAATGAACACATTTCTTCAACTTTGCTTGTTTCACTCCAGAAAGCAAATTTTTCTTAGCCAAACTATCAATCCCCTTCTCGCTCATATGACTCAGCCTTCTATGCCATAATTCTGATGAAGTATCATTCTCCACCAAATTTACTGAGTCTCTGCACATGGAGCCCTGAAATACATACAAGTTAGACAACTTGTCACCACGGGCCTCAACCATCAAACCTCTAGTAAGCTTCCACTGGCCAACACCAAGGGTATTAACATAACCCTCAACATCAAGATATCCCACAGAAATCAAATTCAAGCGAACATCTGGAGAATGCTTGACATTATTGAGAACTAGTTTGGAACCATTGTTACTTTCCAAACAAACTGTCCCAATGCCAATAACTTCAACTTCATGATTATTGCCCATTTTCAACGTTCCAAAATTACCTGGAGTATAAGAAGAAAATAATTCCTTCTTTGGCGTGACATGAGAAGTAGCACCAGAATCCACAAACCAGCTAGACTCATCACGAACAAGATTAATGGCATTTGCATCACAAGAAATAAGAAGATCATCATTAGCAACAACAACAACACAATTTTCATTATCGTCTTCTCTCTTTTGTTGTCTCATATCTCTCTTGTGCTTGTAACAATATTTCATGATATGCCCATTCTTGTGGCAATAGTCACATGTAATATTCTTGTATTTAGACTTTGACTTGCTTCTACTTTTACCTCTATCATTCTGACCTCTGGACTTGTTTCTCCCCTATCTTCAGTAACCAAAACATCGGAGTGTGAAGCTGAAGAAGATGAGGCTTGAGATCTTCTTCTCATTTCTTCATTCAAGACACCACTCTTAGTATATTCCATGGTTACAACACCACTGGGAGCAGAATTAGTCAAAGAAACTCGAAGAGTTTCCCAAGAGTCTGGCAGAGTATTAAGAAGCCAAAGTCCTTGTATCTCCTCATCAAACTTTACACCCATTTCAGACAGCTGGTCAAGAACACCCTGAAAATCATTAATATGATCAGAAATAGGAGTGCCCTCTTTATACCTGATATTCATTAATTGTTTCAATAGGAACAACTTGTTGTTGCCAGTCTTCGAAGCATAAAGTGTCTCGAGCTTGTCCCACAAACTTTTGGCATGTGTCTCATTCACAATATGATTTCTAACATTATCTTCAGCTCATTGTCTAATATAGCCACAAACCTGCAGATGCTCAAATTCCCATTCTTCATCATTCAAAGACTGAGGCTTATTAGAAGCAAACACAGGTAAATGCATCTTCTTCACAAATAGAAGATCTTTCATCTTGCCTTTCCAAATATGATAGTTACTACCATTTAAACACACCATTTTGCTCATATTTGCCTCCATCATTCAAAACGACAATCAACAATAACCAATGCTCTGATACCACTTTGTTGGGAAAGACAAGGCACTAACAAAGAATGCCTGACAAGATAACAACGGAAGAATACCCAAGTCTATACTTTCCCTTTTCGATTTGAACCAAGAGAAAACAAATAACCACAAGCAATATGATAGTAAGGCAGCAAGTAATTCAACCAAACAAATATAACAAGACAATAATAAATCAATCACACAAGACACCAAGATTTACGTGAAAAACCCTTCCATGTAAAGAGTAAAAAACCACGGGACGAAAAGCTCCACTATAATCACCAAGAGTTACAGTATTGTTCTCCAAAATTGGCCACAAAACAAGTGCCAAACAACGAGCAACAACAAAATAAGATTGCACCAAATCTAGAGAATTAAAGGAGCAAAATCACCAATTTCGCAGCTACTGTTCAAGACAGCAAAACTAAAGCTGCAGGCCACTAAATCCAACTCTATCAGTTCCTAATCAAATATTGAGATGAAGATAATATGTTGTCCAAAAATTAGCTCAATCGGACAAGAAACGAAGCGGGAATCCCAATTTGAAGTTGGCTGTTATGGCTGAAATTTGACTGCGAAAAACTGCTCTCTTTCTCTCTTTTTGGCTGCTAAAACTCTCTCTCTGTATATGAAAATAAGACCTAAATAGGCTTATATTTGCCTCATAAGAATGGGCCTATGGGCAAAAATGGATTGGTCCAAATTGGGCTTTTATTTATCCACATAGGAAGGGAAAAAGACTCATAACCCAACACAATGACATATGTAACAATAATTTTAATGATATAGGAACCAATTATTTAAATTAAATAGGTAATGGTTCTTTGAGATAGACAAAAATTGATCGATTTTGCCCGCCAAAATTAATGTAATAGCGCTTCATGCAATCATGCCAACATATATTCTTGAAAACACGAGAAACTTCATGAATAAGGCTGGTGACAAAAAAGAACTTGTGAACACAAATGAGGTATGAACTCTTTTATATGATGATGCAACTTTTTTGGGAGTCGAATGGTGAGATATACCTAGTCACATATAAATATTTAGATATGACACTATTTTTCTTATTTCTGATGCTAATGAATACATTATATAAAATTGTTGTTTTTCCATTAGAATTGACTAGACTTAGATTTTTTGCTCTTTAACAATCAAATTTATGCATCGTGAGACATAGGATCTTTACAAGAACCATGCGAATGAAAGAAGTGGATCTGGGGATACACAGGTGGAGGGACAAGATTTAAGTTTACTTATTAATTGTCTTTCAACTAAATGAAAATCTAAAGCAATTAGGTTTTACTCAGTCCGTTACACATGTATTACTTATAAAATATATTCTATAAAATCATATATTATTTGAATCGACATACATGTGCAACGCACATGCCAAGAAATTAGAAATAAGTTGTTCTAAAACATATAGCAAATGATTTCTTAAAAAAAAAGATATCTTCGAATAATAAATAGTCAACAGACTCGAGAGAATATATCCAGTAATTAGAGTTTATTTTACCATTTTTTATCTCATTTTTTGGGATTTTAAAACTCTCAACCACTTCTTTGACCATATTTTCACTCATTTCATGCTTATTTTGATGTAAGACGGTGGGATTGTATCACGTTACCCCGACTCATCATGGTGGTGCTCAAAAAGGTTTTTTTGGTCCTCTGAGGACCCAAATCATTAGGCTAATACACATGAAAAACCAAGAAAATCGCGTAATTCCTACCCAACTCAAAAAAATTGTATGTTTTGTGGTGTCAGATTCATGAGCTAATCCACACGAAAAATGAAGAGAGTCCCATAATTCCTAATTGGTGGCTTGTAAATGCGAAAATGTGCCAAAAAATTCTGGGAGTGTATGTAATATTTCCCAAACTTATTACGGAGCTCCTCATAAAAAAATTAGAAAGAAAAATTAGAGTGCTCCGTGGCACCAAATTGATGAGTCCAAGATTTGGACTCATTTAGGGTTATATTTTGATAGATTTCGCATCCTCAAATGCATATTTTCACTCAATAACTGATGAAAAACCTTGAGTGTCAGGTATTTAGACTTGGAAACAAAGCATGCAAACAACTAAGCAAAAAGGAACAAGGGAACTGAAAGAAGGAAGAAATGAAGGCCTGAGATCACCTTATCCATTAGGCAAGTTGCCAACGACCATAATCTCGCCTAATGTTCTAGAGTGCTGAGCCTTGATAAAGTGGATCAAATCAGCGGTGAAAAGAAGAAGTTGCGTGTCATTCGGCATTTCCGCTAAGCAGTAATATATCCCCCAAATGGCGGATAACCCTTCTAACTGCGTCGAGTGATGAAATATACCAAATGGCGGATAATCTCATTGACCGACGATCCATACTAACTGTGCCGAGTGATCCTTCATAGCATAAATTTTTTGAAAACTATAAATACTCGTTGAGAGTTGTAGCTTAGTATCGAATTTTTTAGTGACCATCATTTTTCACCTTTTAAACTTTGTTTTCTACTTTTACTACAGTTTTAGGTTCTTCAGACTTGAAGATTTGAAGGTTCCCAACTTCAAGAAATGGTAAGTGTGCCTTGAATAATCTTCAGCCTTGGTGTGTGTACAGACGTTTTCTTTCGTACCCAATGATGGAAACACTTTTCAGTATCGATTTCTGTCTCTTTACTGTGCCTAGCTAAAACCCCAATTCTTGGGGTGTGAATATGTGAACATGAGTTGAATTTATTGTTGGTTCTTGCTAATTAGTAGTTAATTTGATGTTTAAAAGTAATTTCATTTAGTAGTTATGTATAAACTTAATGGAATTGTACTTCCAAATATGATTTCATATTTGTGTCTTGGGCTTCCGAGATAGAGAGAGGTCTTAGACAAAAACTAATGAATCCATAGCCGGTGGTTATTGGATTTTCATGGGTTCAGCTCGACAAAGTGAATCCTAAACCCTCTCCAACACTTTTAGCTTGATAGAGTGAATGGGCTAAGGCGAAGGCTGCACATAATTGCAGCTTTTTGGTGTTCGAGCGAACCCGATTTTATTTGGGGTAAGTTTCTCGAGAGAGAATTTACCCCACTAAAGACTAGCTTAGTTACAAATTTACAGCGATTTTCTATCAATAGCTTATATTCGGCAGTTTATTTAAGCGCATATTCCTATCACATCCCAAGAATCTCGTCTCCTGATTCATTCCTCTATTATTTTTCCATTTTAAGTTGTTAATTTTACGACAAACCTTATTGTTAATTAACACCTGTGTCACTTTTATGATTTATGATGTTTTAATCCTTAATTTCTTTTAGTTTTGACTAGCTCAAACAAATATACACTTTGCTGATTAATTCTCGAAACCGCTCCCTTGGGACACCACCCCAACCCTTAGTTTGATTATTATACTGACTAATGATCGTCGATACATAGAAGTAGATGAAGTATCTTTAATGATGTTGAAAAAAATGGCTCCGCTGCGGGAGCGGTGTTATATGAGAATTTTAAGCTAGGTAGACTTATGTTCTTGATTAGTTGTATTTCTACTTACTTAATTTTCGTTTCGTTTTGCTTGATTGTGTTGAAAACAGGAAGTATCAGAATTAGTGGTAGTAGTGGCAGCCAAATAGGCCAACATGACATCAGAGATATCAATGACGTCAACAAGCCTCATGCTAACGATCCCCATCTCATGGGAGGTATTAGTGTCATTCGCTTACCAGCAGCCGAAGCGAATGCAGCGTTCCACATAACGAGCACCATGTTACAACTCTTGAAGCTAAAGGGGCTTTTCAGTGGGTTCTCTCGCCCATGAGGATCCTCATGAACAACATTGAAACTTCATGGGATGTATGTGGACTATTCTCATTCAAGAACATCTATCAGGAGTCAGTCCGACTGAGGTTATTCCCGTTCTCTCTAACTGGGGGCATGCAAGGGTCTGACTGAATTGTCATGTGACTCAATCACTTCATGGGAGGAGTTGGTTACCACATTTAACGTGTGATTTTCCCCTCCTTCGAAGATGATGACTCAGTGCCACAACATACAAGGTTTATATGCTTGGAGGGCTAGAAAATTCATGAGACTTGGATGAGGTTCAAGAAGTTGGTGCTACAATGCCCAACCCATGGCTTGTCTGACAGCGTGTTGCTACAGTCAGTGGCGTACACATGAATTTGTATAAGCGGTGTCATATTTTATTTTTATTTTAAAATATTCTGTCATATTAAAAATAGAATACAATATAAATAAATTACAACTCGCGTAGATATCAATTAGTTGGATGAGTTTTCAAACTTAAAATTGATTCAATTAGCCTCTTCAAACGTAAAACTCCCTTCATTTATTCTTACTTGTCCATGTTTTACTTGACATATACCTTAAGAAATAAGAAAGAGAGGGGTATTTCCCTATAGCATCCTATTTAGTATTAAACCATCGATCAAAATATTGAAAAATGAATAGTGTTGAATTGCAAAGAAAAATAGAGACAAATGGTTGATTATCTCATAACTATGCAAATTGGAGAAGTAAAGTTGGACAACTTATCGGGTATAAAGATGAGCCGGACTATTAAACATTTTTTCATTAAATGAAGGGAGTTCATATATATAAGCCACAAAACAATTACAATAAAACAGTATTTATCTAATTCAATAAATGTATTGTTGGTTCAAAATCTTGTGAATTCATAAAAGTTGCAAAAATAAAAATAAATAGATGAAGTTGTAGAGTATTAAACTTGGGACCTCTAGCTAAGAATTGAGACTTCAGACAAAAGACTTCTGACAAACTGAGCTTGAATATTAATTGTGATAAGTAGTGTCACATTGTTGTATTTGTCCCCTTATTATTTTTTGCCTTTCAATTATTTATACGTATTTAACATTTTTTTCCAACGAAGCTGTGTCATGTGACACCCTTTACCACAACCGAAATCCGCCCCTGTCTACTATATTGTTATCGAAGCCTTGACTCGCTAAACAAGAGTGGTGCTGACAAACTTTCCCCGGGAGGTTTTATACGACAACCTTATGTGATAGTTGTTGCAACTATTGGATGGAATGACCAAAATCAACCGGGCCTGGTATACCCGTGAAGATCACGTATCTCCCCTCTAATTCAAATAGACGAAGGAGCGGATGGAGAAAATCATTATATGGATTGGAACATGGCAGAGATCATGGAACAACTTGACATTTTATCTAAAAATATCATGGGAGTTGGTGCTCGAAGTGTCAATGTTGTGGGTATCGGGTGTGCTAATCCAAATAAGTCCAAGTTATCGTCAAACTACTTGAGGGAGGGTGGTAACCAAGGTTGAACTAGAGAAGAAGGTTTGAAAAATCGAGACCGTGAGAGGAGGGAACAAAATCCCAACTAGAAAGACGGGAAGAAGGATATGTATGGACCTCCCCATTAGTGACAAAATCCAAACAAGTTGGAAGGTGGCCGTCCCGAGGATATGCTTACTTGTATCCTTAGAAAATTCGAGGGGTCTAAAAAGATTTTAAAGGAAACAAAAGAAGATATGTCAACTCTCATTTAGACGATTACCTCCCATTTCGTCTCAATCAAGCAATTGGAAAACCAGATGGGTCAGATTTCGTCGCATCAAAATTCGAAACAAGGGGGTTGCCTAGTGGCATTATGGAAAACCCAAGAATGATATATGATGGTTGACTTGTGTCGTGCATCGACGTTATCTAAGATATTTTTAGGGAGGCAACCCAAAAACCTTTTTATTGCTTGTTGTTTGTTTTAAAAATAATGGTGTATTCGTTGTGAAGGATGAAGTATGGCAAGTGTCAGGAACGAAGGAGTTTGGCAAACAAAAAGGTTCAGTCGGTGCATCGTCGAAGACATCGGCAACCCTTGCCCGCGACTTTGGACTCAAGACAACTTTAAGGTGGAGTCTATAAAATTATGTGATCCCAAGAAATTATTGGCAAGTCACAGACTTTGTCGGTGATTCCTATTCTTACCTTCGTTTGGACTGCTAAAATTGACCGGGGTTCAGTAAAACTCAGTGAGATAGGTGAAATTTTTGCATGACGCCGAATTTTTTGGTGATCGAGACTAATGTCAATAAATGGGCGAGAACTGGACAATCTTTTAGCCCAAAGGTTTAAATTCTCAAAAGCTTTCACTCTTTTACACTCCCATTCTTCCTAACTCACACCCGTGCATTATTCTCTATATTTTTACACTTAATTTAGTCAGCATTAAAGGTTAGTTTCTAACCCAATTCCTTTTTATTGATTTGATACCCCAAGTGCCATGATGTTGTTTTGTTGAAGTGTGTTGGGCATATCATGTAACATTGAATTGCCTATTTTAATTTGAATATTTTCCCATAGTGTTTTGATGGTGAAATCCCGTCTTTATACCTTAAATTTGATTAAATCTTTTGGGGTTGTGCTTGTAAAAGAAGATGGGGGTATCGGGTCTAGTTTGAATTTTACTAGTGCGTGCATCAATTTTGTTTTCGGGAGTTATGAGTTCAATTTGAGAAGCTGGGTTGAAAATTAGCAAGTTGGATTGTTTGGAGAGCTCGTCGAACCACTCGGCGGTTTGCCTAAGGTCCCCATCTCGCTTTTAATTTAATTTTAAATGTGTTGTTGGATTATGAAACATTTGGTGAGAAGCCTGAGGCCGCCGAATGCACTCGAAAACTAGCCAAAAGAATTTTTTCTCACCTTCTGGCTGCACCCCTTTAGCATTGTTGCACAATAACTTCCATTGGACTTACCATTGCTCGCTGGCTAATGTCCGCGAATCGCCGAACAAGTTGGCGAGCCGAACTACAACTGATTTTATGTGATTTTGTAAAATGTTTTTCTAAATGTGTCTCAAAAATTTACAGACACGACTAGACCTAAAGTTACTGGAAGAGTCATGCAACCCCGACATATAAAAGCGAATAATTTCAGGAGAAATACAAGGGAAACAAAACCTTCTAAGACGTGAAGTAAAGGAACGAAGTCTAGTTCAAGTAAGAGGACTATTCCTTGAGAGCCCACTGTCCCTTCATAGAACCGATGACTCTACACAGCTGTACATGCCTTTCGGTGGCTAAAGGCTTGGACAACCTTAGTGTGTTTGGTACTAATGTATCTTTTGAGGAGACACCGAGCACTGATTTCCAAGACCAGAATGAAGCATCGGGCACTGATGTCCAGCAAGATGGAGCCACTTCTAGACAATATTTTTATTTACCTCCATCTCTGTCTTTCTTCGTTTTGACATTTGGATGATTGTTATTTTCATTTGAGGACAAATGATTTTCCAATTGTGGTGGATGAAGCCCGCCTTTTGTACGACTATTAACTTTTGATGTTTTGTTGATAAATGTTTGAGCTTGTGGCTCCTTATGCTTTTAATTGTAAATGATTTGACCTATCTAAAAAAAATTCCACCACCTCTTGTATGTACTTGAATGTGGTTGTTCTTTAGCAAATTTGAGTCTCAGTCTTGATTAATACAGATGACTTGGATAGGGATCACAATCTAACGAACATGAATGTGTGGCTACGATGTGTCTAATTGAAGTTTCAAAGACAAAATGAAAAATTTTTGAACCTTGTTGTAATTAGAAAAGTATCAAATTGAGTATCTTGCGATGAACATTGCACACCAACAAAAGTGTGGAGTCTTGTTTGACTTTGATATCGATCCTTGTGTGATGAGCTTATAGTGAACTATGCATGATGACACCTAGAATTTTCCTTGTTGGTTCGGTTGACTAATTGATCTGATCTCTTGATATGATCTTAGGCACCTTTTGAAGGGTGTAAAACAATTTGACACATAACTCTTTTGTGACCTACCTTGTGAGCATGCAAACCTCTTTTGAACACCCCTTGAGCCTTACCTTTCTTTGGAAGAAACATTTTGAAAACATGACCTTTCTTAATCCATTACCTATAATCATCTTGATTCATGGTTGATTGAATAGCCAGCATAGTCCAAAAGCCTAAGTTAGGGGTGTGGTTGAAAGAGAAGGCAAGTCAAGAAGTGCAAGAAAAGTCTCCTTTAACCCATGGTGTGTAGAAAAATGTAACCCCTCCATCCAGAAAAAAAGAAAGAGAAAAAGCAAAAGACGTGAAATAAAGTTATGAAAAAATAAGATGAAATGAGGGTTTTCGAACAATGTATGGAAAGTGAATAATGGGATGACTTATGAGCACGAAATAAAATGATGAAGTAAAAGGAAAGGAGGTGTTGTGAGCACCACATTTAATGAGGATAAAAGTCAGTGAGCCTAAATGACCATACCTTTGCACTCAGCTTTGTTACAAGCCTTTGAAAGAACTTTTTGATCTTGAGTAAGTTGAAACGAAGGTTGATTGGAAAATACAGGTAAACCTATGGGTCATTCATAAATTTTGTTTATCTTTGTGAGTGTGAATGTTGAAATTGATTCTGGAATTTTAAATTTTGAACCATTGTATTTGAATATGGAATGATTCTTTATAGAGGGCATTTGATCACATTCGTTGAGCTTGAACTTGCACTAAAAGCAAGTATCGCGAGCCAGTGGCGGAGCAAGACATTTTATAAAGGGTGTGGAAAATATAAAGAAGCAACTAATGTCCACATCTAACTTGCTTAAGATAGCGACTTTTACAATCGATCATGAATAACGTCATAATTTGTTTTCAACCAAATACAATCCATATATCTTCAGTTTGGATTGCTTGTAGTTATAGAAACACACCATAAATTAAATAGATTGAAATAATAATTGTATTACTTACTAATAAAGATTTCTATTAAACACATATTACACATTCAAGAAAAATAACACTAATTTATCGATTTTTACGTAAATCTAAATTATTTTTATCATTGATTTTGCTACTTATTAATTTATTAATTTAATGAATATTAAATTTATTGTGCTTTGGTAAAGAATATGTGAATATCATAATCAAAAGTGTTAAACCCAGTTTGTTCTCTTGATTCGCCTATAAATCATTGAAAGAAATTAACATGTTATAAAAAAAAATAATGATGAGAGAAATTTAAAATAATAATTAGATACTAACACATAAGCTTTTCTTCTAATATATTTTTAGATAGAAAGTTATTTTAAATACTATTTAATATTTAATGAAATAAAATATCCAATATGAAATTTTCGATTAAATTTAGTTATTAATAAATATTTATTTTGACTTAATTTATGAAACATACTAAAGACCTACTTTGCTTTTTTAGTATATCTCAAAAATGAATGTTGTCTACAATTAGAAATCATTTAATTTTAAAATATATACTCTTATTTAATTTTAAATTCATCTTTTCTTTATAATGAATAAATTATAACTACATAAATAATTAAATAAGGTAATAACGGAAATAATATCTGATAGTTCTAATTTGTAACGAAGAAAAGGAAGTAATTAGTACAGGACCACCAAAAAAAATCTTTGAATTATGAGGTAAAAAGAAAGAGTCGATCCTTTGACTTCTGAGTGAATTGCACACCTTTTACCACTCAGCCAAAGGCTGCAACCATGTCATGGTTGTGCAAATTTAAATATATAATTTATATTGAATAAATTTGACCTACATATATAATATAATTTTTTGACAAGGTTGTTCACGTGCACATCCTTGATTGGTTGTGGCTCCGCCCTTGTCGTGAGCTTAAAATTATTTGATAGTGTTAAGTCACAAATTGAGTCTTTGAGTGCACAATTGATTCTTGCCTGAGTAAGTTTAGTCTTGTTGTGTAAATTCATGATTAAGTCTTTTGTAGCACTGTTTAAGACATCATATTAGAACCTGAACTTGAGTTTTACTTGACGACAAATAAAAGTTTAACTTGGGGGTATTAATGAGTACATGATTTGGACTCATTTAGGGCTACATTCTAATAGATTTAAAGTCCTCAAATGCATATTTTGTCTCGATAACTAATAAGAAAACATGAGTTCCAGGTATGTAGACATGGAGACAAAGCATGGAACCAACTAAGCAAAAAGGAAACAAGCAGCTGAAAGAACGAAGAACTGAAGATCGCCTAATCCATTAGGCGAGTCATCCAACCGCCTTAATCTCGCCTAATGTTCTAGGGTAAAAAGGAGTAGTCGACATGTCACCCAACAATTCCGCGAAGCAGTTCTATATCGCCAAATGTTACTGAAAGCAAAGATGATGAAGACAAAAATAACACGACGATGAAATATACCAAAGGGCGCATCGCCGAGTTGACCAGCAATCCCGACTTACTGCGTCGAGTGATCCTTCGCAGCACAAAATTTTAAAAACTATAAATACTCATTGAGAGTTGTATCTTTGTATCAATCTCTTTTTTAGTTTGAACATCATTTTTCAACTTTTGAACAATGTTTTCTAATTTTGGTTCTTAGATTTTTGGGGAGTCATTGTTCTTGAGCCTTGAATATTTGAAGGTTCCCAACATCAAGAAATTGGAATTGGTCCTTGAGAATCTTCATCCTTAACATGTGTAGAGACATTTTCTGTCGTATCCAATTGATGGAAACAATTGTCAGTATCAATTCTATCTTTTTACTATGTATAGCTAAAACCCAAATTCTTGGGTTGTGATTATGTGAATATTGGTTGAATTTATTGTTAGTTCTTGCTAATTAGTAGTTAATTTGTTATTTAAATGTAATTTCGTTCAGTATTTGTGTATGAACTTAAGCTTGCTCGAGAGAGAGAGGTATTAAGACCAAAACTACTGAATCTATAGTCGGTGGTTATTGGGTTGTCGTGGGTTCATCTCGAGAAAATGAATTCTAAATCCTGTCCTACACTTTCAGCACGAGAGAGTGAATGGGATAAAAGGCGAAGGTTGGACATAATTGCTGTATTTTGGGGTTTGAGAGAAATCAATTTGATTTGGGGTAAGTTGCTTGAGAGAGAATTTATCCCACTAAAGTCTATCTTTGTTAAAAATTTACAGTGATTTTCTATAAATACCATGTACCTGGTATTTTATTTAAGGCCATATTCCAATTACATCCCAAGAATCTCGTATCCCTATTTGTTTCTCTATTATTTTCCATTTTTAGTTGTTGATTTCACAACAACAACAACCCCCCCCCCCCATTGGTAATTGACACATGTGTCCCCCTTTAATTTATTATGTTTTTAATTGTTATTTTCTTTTAGCTATGACTAGATCGAACTAATTTATTTAGCTTATTAATTCCCATTATTGCTTCCTTGCGGCTCAACCCCAAACCTTGGTTGGGTTATTATATTGACTAATGATTGTCGACTTTTAGAATTGTACGAAGTGTCTTTGATGCCATTAATCAGAAATCCATGGACTAATACACATGGAAAATCAAGAGAGACGTATAATTTGCAAAAGTAGGCTTGTGAATGCAAAAAATGGCTGAAATAAATGGTGGGATTACATATAATGCTTCCCCAACTCATTACAGAGGTCCTCACAAAGTTTTTTAAAAAAAAAAAAAAAAATGGTGCTCATAGGTGATATCAATGGGATAATATACACGAAAAATCAAGAAAGTTGAGTCATTCTAAAATTGGGCTTTCAAATTAGAAAATATGTCTGAGAAAAAGGGTGTCAATGTACATAATGCTTCCAAAAATCATTACAAAGTTACTTATATACTATTTCAAATACTTTTTGCATGCTCTAAGGTGCCAAATCCATCGGCTAATACACGCAAAAAATCAAGGAAGTCGCGTAATTCCTACAAGCTGACTTGTTTAGACCAAAATAAGCCTAAAAAATTGTGGGACTATACATAAAACTTCCCAAACTCATTACAAAGGTCCTTATAAAAAAAATCAGACAAATGAATGGTGCTTGGAGGCGCCGTAGCAATGAACTAATTAACGTGAAAACGAAAAAAAATCCATAATTCTAAAATTTTTCTTGAAAATGTGAAAATATGCCTAAGAAAATGGCAGGATTGTACGTAACACATCTCCAAGTCATTACAGAACTCCTCCCGTAGGTTTTTCCAAAGAAAAAAATTGGGTGCTCCGAGACGCTTGATCATGGGCTAATATACATGAAAACCAAGAAAGTCGTGTAATTCCTAATAGTTGCCTTGCAAATGTGATAAGATAACTGAAAAATAGTGGGACTGTACGTAACACTTTCCCAATTCATTAGAGAGGTCCTCATAAAGATTTTCCAATCAATTTTTTTTGGTGTTCCAAGGCACTAGATCTGCCGCCTAATACATCTAAAAGAAAAAGATCCTCATTAAGATTTTCTAGAAAATATTATTGGGTTCTCTGATGCGACATATCCTTGGTCTTATACACATGAAAACACCAACAACTTTACATAATTCCCTTAAAGTTGTTAGTACATGTGAATTGGTGCCTGGAAAAAATTGTTGATCTGTACGTAACGCTTCCCCTACACGTTACTGAGGTCCGCCTAAAGTTTTTTAGAATATTTTTTTGGGTGTACCAAGGCGCCAGATCAATGAGCTTATACACATAAAAAACCAAGTAATAAGCATAATTCCCAAAAGTGGGCTTGTAAATGCGAAAATATGTCTGAAAAAATTATTGGACTTTATGCAATGCTTCCCTTACTCATTAGGGACATCTTCACCAATTTTTATCATAAAACAATTTTGGGTGCTCCGAGGAGCCCGATTCATGGGCAAATACACATAAAAAATCAAGAAAGTCGCGTAATTGTAAAATTAGTCTTTCAAATGAGAAAATATGATTGAAAAATAATGTGACTTTACATAACGCTTCATCAACTTATTGCAGAGTTACATATTGAGTGTTTTCAGAATTGTTTTTTCTTTCTTTGAGGTGCTAGATCCATCGACTAATACAGTCAAAAAATTAAAGAGGTTGCGTAGTTCCTAAAAGTTTTCCTGTTTATATGAAAATATGCCTACAAATTTGTTGGATTATCGGTAACACTTCCCTAAATCATTACGAATGTCCTTATAATGTTTTTTTCTCAACCAATTGTGGGTTCCTTGAGGCGTAAAAGTCATGGGCTAATAAACATGAAAATGAACAAAAATTTGTAATTGCTAAAATTTTACTAAAAATGTGAAAATATGCATGAGAAAATGGTGCTATCTAAAAGTTTGCTTGAAAATGTAAAAAGATGCCTAAAAAGGTGACACTATATGTGATGCTTCCCTAATTCATTACAGAGGTTCTAATAAAGTTTTTTCAAGAAATATTTTTGGGTTCTCCGAGGCACCGAACCATGGGGTAATACATGTGATACAAAGAGAGCCACATACTTCCTAAAAGTGGGCCTGTAAATGCAAAAATATTCTTGAAAGAAATGGTGGGGTTGTAAATAATAAATGCGAAAATACTCTTGAAAGAAATGGTGGGGTTGTACGTAATGCTTCCCCAACTCATTACAGAGGTCTTCATATATTAAGTTACAAAAATAATTTTGGTGCTCAGAGGCGTCAGATCCACGGGCTAATACACAAACAACCAAGAAAGTTGCATAATTCCTAAATGTTGGCTTGTATATGTGAAAAATTGTTTTAAAGACGGTGGAATGTAACAATTCCTCAAATCATTACGGAGATATTATATAGTTTTTACATAATTTTTTCTTTGGTACCCTAAAGCGCCAGATCGTTGTGCTAATACACATGCAAACCCAAATAGTCTGGCAATTTTTATATGTTTCTTGTCAAAACAAAAGTATGACAGAAAAAAATTGACAGACTATACCTAACAATTTTCCAACTCATTAGAAAGGTCCTCATAATATAAGATTGTCAAGGGTGCTCCAAGGTGTTATATACATGGTCTAATACAAATGAAAAATCAAGCAGCGTAATTCCTAAAAAACTAGCTTCTAAATGGGGATACATTCAAATGGATGGCTGAATTTCCACGTGACTCAATCACTTTGTGGGAGGAGTTGGTTACTGTATTCAACGTGTGATTTTTCCTTCCTGCAAAGGCGATGAATCTTCGGGACAACATCCAAAGCTTTAAGGGTGAGACAATTCGTGATAAGTGGCTGAGGTTTAAGAAGTTTCTGCTACAATACCCAGCCCATGGCTTGCCTGACAGTGTTATGCTACAGTATCTTTATCAAGGACTTGACTTTGTAAACAAGGGTGTTGCTGACCTACGTTCTCGGGGAGGTTTAAATGCAGCAACCTCATGTGATGGCAGCGTAGCTATTGGATGAAATGACCAAATCAATTGGGCCTGGTATACCCGTGAAGATGAGGTATCTCCCCTTTCATTCAAATTGACCAAGGACCAAATGGAGAAAGATCAAGCGAGGGACCATAACATGGCAAATATCATGACACAAGTTGATATTTTTTCTAAAAATGTCATGAGGTCTCGTGCTCGAAATGTCAATGTTGTGGCGTCTGGTGTGCTAGTCTGGATGAGTCTAAGTTTGAACAATTTTATAATGAAGAGGTAAATTTTTTACCCAACCAAGGTGGTGGTTATCATTCAAATTACTCGAGGGAGGGTGGAAACCGGAGTTGGTCTAGAGATGAAGTTTGTCAAGATCGATACCGTAAATGGAGGGAACGAAATCCCAACTGGAAATATGGGAAGAAGGATAGGTATGTGCTTCCACATGAGCGCCAAAATCCAAAAGAGTTTGAAGGTGGTCGTTATGAGGATATGCTTTTTGTGTCCTTAGCAATGTTGAGGGGGTTTGACAAGACTTTAAAGGAAATGAAAAAATATGTATCAACTATCAGCTTGTGGCTACCTCTCGTTCCATTTTGATCAAGCATTTGGAAACCCAAATGGGTCAGATTTTGTCTTATCTGAATCCACGACAACAAGGGGGTTGCCTAGTTAAACTACGGAAAACCCCAAGAATGAGATATGATGGTTAATTTGCATCGTGCCAGAATGTTAACTAAGGCGCTGTTTGGGAGGAAACCTAAAACCTTTTTTATTACTTGTTTGTTTGTTTAAAAGATAATGATGTGTTGGTTGTACAGGATAAAGTGTGGCAAGTTTTGTGAAAGGAGTGTAGCGAAGAAAAAGGTTCAATCAGCGCATAGCCAAAGACATTTGCTACCCCGACCCAAACCACTATTGGACTCAAGAACACTTTAAGGTATAGTCTATAAAACTTGGCGAGCCCAAGAAATTATTGGCTAGTCACCAACATGGTTGGCGATCCCGATTCTTACTGCTGTTTGGACTCCAAAAATTGACTGGGGTTCTGTAAAACTCATCCAGATAGGTGATTGTTTCATGTAATGCTGAATTCTTCGCCTATTGAGACTAATATCACCGAATGGGTGAGAATATGAAGGTCTTTGAGGCCAAATGTTTAGATTCTAAAAAACTTTCACTCTGTTAAACTTTCATTCTTCCAAACTCACAGTGGTGCGTTATTATATATATATATATATATATATATATATATATATATATATATATATATATATATATATATATATATATATATATATATATATATATATTTACATTCTCTAAGAGTTTTAATCATCAATTTGTGCTCGAAACATAGAAAATATTGCTACCTAGCGATTCAATCCTTATTTATTTAATATTAAAAGTTAGTTTCTGAACTCCAAGTTCTTTTTACTGATTTGATAATCAAGTGCAATGATCTTATTTTGTTGAAGTATGTTGGGAATCACTGGTAGAATTGAATGGCCTATTTTGATTTTTATATTTTGCCCGTAGTGTGTTGATGGTTAAATGTCGTATTTTATGCCTTAATTTCGATTACATCTTTTGGGGTAGTGCTTGTTGATGATGGGAGTGATGGGTCTAGCTTCAATTTGACTAGTGTGTGATTTGATTTTGTTTCGCGGGGTTGCAGGTTGAATTCAAGACGTTGGGTTGAAAATAGGAACATTGGGTTGTTTGGCGAGTCTGGTCGAGCTCGCCGAACCACTCGACAGTTAGCTTAATGTCCCCATCAAGCCTATAATTTAATGCTAAATATGTTGGTGAATTATGTGACATTCTGCTAGAAGAATGAGGTCTTTTAATGCACTCTGTGACTAGCCGAAAGACTTCTTGATAACCTTTTGTCTTCACCATTGTATAATTGTTGGAGTATTGCTACCCTTTTGCTAAGCACTCCTCACCATCTAATGTAAGTGAATCCTCGAACATGTCGGCGAACATACATGCACCTGATTTTCTATGCTTTTGTCAAATGTTTTTATAATTGTGACTTGAAGCTTTGCATACATGGCTAGACCTAAAGTTTCTAGAAGTGTCATACGACCCTGACATATATGGGAAAAAAAATTCAGGAGAAATACAAGGGAAATAAATCCTTCAAACACAAGAAGTGAGGAAAACAAACCTAGTTCCAGAAAGAGGACTATTTCCTGAGACCCCACTGTCCCTTCATAAGCCTGAGGACTTTAGACATTTGTTCATACCTTTTAGTGGATACGTAAGTCTGTTACTCATGTATCCTTTGAGGCGACACAGACCAAAATGACGCATCAATTTACTGATGTCCAGACAAATAGAGCGACTCTATAGATAGGATTTCTTTACCTTCCTCTCTGTCTTTCTCCATTTTGACATTTGGATTATTGTTATTTGCATTTGAGTAGAAATGTTTTTCATTTAAGGTGGGGTGTGGCTGACCTTTTGTGCAATTATTAATGTTTTGTTGATACATTTGGGTTGTTATTCGTACGACTTTGTTTGATACTACTTTTGTGGATATTTCAGGTTGTGGCTTCTTATGTTTAAAATTGTAAATGATTTGACCAATTTGAAAAAATTTCTGCCACCTCTTCTATTCAGGTTGTGGCTTCTTATGTTTAAAATTGTAAATGATTTGACCAATTTGAAAAAATTTCTGCCACCTCTTCTATGTACTTGAATGTGGTTTTTCTTTGGAAAATTTGAGTCCTACTCTTGATCAATACCGATGACTTGGATAGAACTTACAATCGAAAGAACATGAATGTACGGCTAAGATGAAGACAATTAAAGTTGCACAGACAATATGTGAACTTTTTTCATACCGTTGTGATTAGTCAAATATCAAATTGAGTTTCTTGTGACTAACATTGCACACTAGAAAAAGTGTGGAGTCTTGTTTGACTTTGTTGTCAATACCTTGTGTAATGAGCTTACCATGAACCAGGCATGATGACACCTACAATTGGCCACGTTGGTCCGGTTGACTAAGTGATGTGATCTCATGATATGATCATAGTCACCTTTGAAGAGTGTGGAACAATTTTATATATTCAAACCTTGTGAGTATTCAAACCTTTTTTGAACCCCCTGAGCCTTGCTTTTCTTTGTAACAAACTTGATGAAATGACCTTTCTTAATACACTATCTATAATCCTCTTGATATGAGGATGATTGAATTGCCAAACTTAAGACAAATCCTAAGTTGGGGGTGTGGTGGAAAGAGAAGGCAAGTCAAGAAGTGCAAGAAAACTCTCCTTTAACCCATTGTGTTGAGAAAAATGGAACCCCTCCATACAAAAAAAAGTAGAGAGATAAAAAGAGAATAAAAGGATGAAAAACAGAAAGTCATGGAATAAAGTTATGAAAAGTTATCAGTAATGGGATGACTTACTATTAAGAAAATGATTAAGGAAGAGGAACATAAGTGTTAGACCACAACATTTCATGAGGATAACAGTCACTAAGCCTAAATGACCACATTTGCACTCAGCCCCGTTACAAGCCTTGAAAAGACTTTTTTTTATCTTGAGTGAGCTTAAATGAAGATTGATTGGAATATACGGGCAAACCTATCGGTTAAGTTGATGTATTGTGTTCATCTTTGCGAGTGTGAGCTATGTTATTGATTCGGGGACATTAAATTGTGAACCATTGTTTTTGAATATGGAATCATTTTTAAAGTGAGGGCATTTGATCACTTTCACTGAGCTTGAACTTGCATATGAAATAGTATTGTGAGCTTGAAATTATTTTTTTTAATTTGAGCTTAAAATTATTGATAATGGTGTGTCACAACTTGAGTCTTTGAGTGCACAATTGATAATTGAATGAATAAGTGGAGTCTTGTTGTGCACATTCATGATTTAGTCTTGTGTAGCACTGTTTGAGACATCCTATTTGAATCGACGAACTTGAGTTTTACTTGAGGACAAGCACAAGTTTAAGTTGGGGTGTTGATGAGTCCACGACTCGAACTCATTTAGGGCTATATTTTGATATATTTTGTCTCAACAACTGATGAAAAACCATGTGTTTTAAGTATTTATACTTGGAGACAAAGCATGGACACAACTAAGCAAAAAGGAATAAGGCAGTGGAAAGAACGAACAAATTAAGGCCAGAAGATAACCTAATTCATTAGGCAAGTCATTGAATGGCCTTAATCTCGCCTAATGTTCCAATGTATTGAGCTCTGATGGACAGAATGATATCGGTGGCTACAAAGAGAAGCCGTCGTGTCGCCCAATAATTTCGTGAAGCAACAATATCGCCAAATGTTACAAAACGCGAAGATGTTGAAGGCAAAAGCAAGATGACGTTGAAATATACCAAAGGGCGGATCGTCGAGTTTACCGGCAATCCTGTCTAACTGCGCCGAGTTATTCTTCACAACCAAAAATTATGAAACTATAAATACTCGTTGAGAGTTGTATCTTAGTATCGAATATTTTAGTTTTGAACATCATTTTTCAGCTTTCAGACATTGTTTTCTAAATTAGTTCATACAATTTTTTTGGGAGACATTGCTATTGAGCCTTGGAGATTTGAAGGTTCACTACTAAAACTTTTCAAAAAACGACGGCCAAAAGGGACAGACTCCGTCACTTTTTTAGTCAAAATCAACGGAAAAGTGACGCAGTCACTTCCATCGCTTTTTAGCTCAACGGTTTTCAAAAAGCGAAGGACTACATCTCTTTTTGAATATTTTTTTAGAATTCTTTTAACAAAAGCTATTTACACCGTTGCTTTTTTTTAATATTTTAATTTTATTTTATTTTTATTTCTAAAATGTGGCGCAGTCCGTCGATTTTTTGCTGATTTTTTTTAAATTCCAGGTAAGGGACGGACAAAAGAATCCTGTCCGTCGCATTTCTGAAATTTTATTATTGAAAATCCAGAAAAACAACAAACAAAAGGACATTGTCCGTCATTTATCTGGGATTATTAAAAAAAAAACCAAAAAAATGACGAACAAAACCACTTTGTCCGTCGCTTTTTCTACATTTTCTTACAGTAGAAAATGGCAGTTCGATTATACATTATTCAGCCTAATCAAACACACCCAATTTTAAACAATCTAAGCAAAACATAAAAGAACAAACTTAAAATAACATTCAAAAGTATCGAATTCACAAATTAAAGAATTATAAAGTCTTTCAAATTTTGTTTCTAAATTTGAAAAAGTTCATAAATGCTGAAAGATCTAAACTAGGGAGTGCATCATACATAATCATCCACATCAGTAGTACTCTCGTCATCGGTGTCATCTGGAGCTGAAGTAGTAGGCCGACGAGCGAGGATCATGACTTGTTCTTTGATTTTCAAAACAGTCACACTCATGCTTTCTTGTTTAGCTACTCTTCTCCTCTCAAACTCTGACAGTCCCGCTGTAAGTTTAGCTATTTGATCCGACATAGAAGCAATTTTCACACCGTCAAGTGGATCGTCTTGACGAGACAATCTGATTCCTTCTAAGCCTTACTGGATTTATCTAACATCGTTTTGAGAGCCTAGATCATATCATCTGCCCTTGTGTGCCCCCCTACAACTTTTTCTTTCCAAATCTTGGTGGACAGTTCAGGTGTCAATTTGAACCAGACATCCGAGTCGGGCCTCTCGTACAAGGTGAATTGGAAGATGCTCCATCACATCAAAGAAACAACATGGAAATATCTTCTCCAATTTAGTAGTAATAACAACAGTATTTTCCTTCATCTGATCTAAACTACTCTCCAACAACTTTTCAGATTACAAGTAATTAAAAAAAAGACTTACCTCTGTGATTGGTTTCCATATCCTTTCTGGTAGATGACTAAAAGCGATAGGAATTAATGTTTCCACAAACACATGGCAATCATGACTTTTCATACTTATCAATTTTCCTTCATCCATATCTTCTCGCTTTCCTAAATTCAAATCATAGCCATCCGACATTCTCAAATTTTTAACCAACTAAGAAATTTCATGTTTCTCATTTAATGTGAATAAAAAGTTGGCTTTTGTCTTAACTATTCTATCATTAGGTAATTCAGGTAGCCATAACTCTTTTCTCCTAAAATATTCCTTTAAGTCCATTCTTGCTTTTGGATTGTCTTTGTCATACACTTAACATCCATCACTATGTTAAACACATTATCAAAATATGCTACAACAAATTCGATTATCCACAACAATTTATTTCTTCATTTATAAATCATATTTCGCAACTAAATATCTTGTGAGACAAAATTAATTGATCACTTAGTCTTCACTAATGTGTGTCTCTAAAAGTGTACAAAGACGATTTAGCGTTTCGTCGCTAAAAGTATTGTATTAACTATAAAAATAAAAATCGTCCCTAAATGCTTAAATGTTTGTGACAAATTTATTTATTGTAAAAAGTATATTTTTGTAGTTAATAGTATGCTTTTTCACTAAAATGGTTATTACTACTGACAAAATTAGTTCGTCGCTATTTAGTTTACTTCAATTGGTGACTAAATCAATTGTCTCTAATGTTATATGTGTTTCATAGTTGATCATAATCTAATTTCGTCACTAATAACTATATTTGATATACAAAAAATTATTTTGTTCTTAAATGTATCAAAAATGGATAAATTTATCATTATAAAGATGGTTAATTTTCTATGATAATGCATCTCGCATATTAATTTTTTTAACTCCTGGTCAGGAGCTCGCACAGTATGCTTTCTTGGGAAAATGAACTTACAAACTTGATGTTGGAAATGATGAGTGTTTACCATCTGGCCAACTTTCTCTTGACTCTAATTTTTATTTTATTTTTTACTTCATTCACTTCTTTGGAATGTTATTTTTATAGAAATAATATATTATATGATTATTTATATTCATACACAAATTCATGAAATTACTATCCACAATTCATTCAAATTAGGACTATACTTTAATTAAACTTTGTATTTTTTAATTTATATTTAAATATATGTTGTACGATTCTGTCATTTTATTTGTTTATTTTTATAAATGTAAAAATTATTCAGTAAAATTATAAATTTATATAAAACTAAACTTTTGATTTTATTAAAAAAATTGAATAATCAATTCAAGTTGATCAGTAAAAATATTGTTTTGGAAAAAATATCGATAAACATAGCAATAACATTTCATCATAATATATTTGAAATCCTAGTTGATTCATTTCTTTTATTTTTTATTTCAATTTTCATACTGATGTAAAAGGTTAATAGAAATTCATCAAATATTTCGCAACTTTGAGAAGTATAAGTTTGTAAGTCGATGTTAACTTTGTATAGTTGTTCCATATACGTATGTGGAATTACTTTTATAAACGTACACATATATAGAAAAAAGAAAATATATCGATTTAGTCTTTGCAATTTGTGAATAACAAATCAATACGCACACACAAAAAAAATAGCACAAAGACTTGAGAATTACTATTTTTTATCGTCTTTATCAATGAAAGTGAATCAAATAAAAAATAAAAGTACGAAATCAACAAATATTAGCGATCTAGTGATAGAACAGTACCCCACTCACAGTATTTATAACCTGGATTATATTTTTCAAATGATGCATTTTATAATTGAGTAATTTAAAAAAAAATAGTTATATTGAACTTTTTCATTTTTAAAAAATCATCTGAATTTGTCTATTTTAATATTTTCCCTCATCTATTTACAAATGGACTTTGCCTATTATTTTTGAAGTACTTGTATAATTCCTTTTATAAGTTGCCACTTGTAATGATAAACAATTGTAGCTAAAAATATTGTATTTAACTATGATTTTTTTCATAGCAAATAGTTTAATTATTCAGTACAAATTTTAAATCGTCGCTATTTAATACCATACATATTTTGTGACAATTTTTTGTTGTCACTAAATTTCAGATTGATTATACACAACAAAATCTTTGTCACCAATTATTTATATTATTAGTGACCAAAATAAACGTCAAAATTAAATCTAAATTTTTATAACTAAGACTTATAATGTTTAACTACAAACTCTAAATTATCGATATCGTAAAATATTTTTTTAGATGAATAATTTTTGTGTCCGAAAATTGATAAATTTTTAAGACAAAATAATTTGGCATGAATTAGATACATTATTAGTGATGAAATAATGTGTCACCGATAACTTTAAATTTGTGAATAACACTACACAACAAATGACACTTATTAATTTTTTGGTGGGAAACTTTAGTGGACAAAACATTAGTACGATTTTGTATGCTTCGTCACTAAAAGTATGTGTCTCGTATATTTAAGCACAAAAAGTAAATTTTGTTACTGAAAGTGAACAATTAGTGACGAATTTGATGTTGTAGCTAATAATTTCACAGTTATATATCATATTTGTTGTAATGATAATTTGTTTCAATGTGCATCACATCAAGATTATCTCGTAGCAGATTGTCCTTCCAATACAGTAACTCCTAAAATATTCTTAGTTTGGTCCAATTATGTTCAACACCATATCCAGGAAGTCTAGAAGGTGAAGTTTTTGTAACTTTAGATAATTGAGAAACTCTCTTCCAAATTTGATGCAATGTGAGGAATAAAGGTGGAGAGTCACTTACAACCTTTTTTTTTCCTAAACGCATTTTTTATCTCTCTAAACTCATCGTCCATTGGCAAGAACCGTCGATTAAAATCAAACCGTGTATTTTTCCTGTGATACTTTAAAGTGAATGTCTTACTACTTTCCTTTTAATACAGACATGCTATCTTTACAGTCGTCATCCAATTCGGATTAATATTTATTAATCTAACGCAACTGACAAGGAAGAATGGGGACTACCTTCACAGAGTGGGTGACTAGACTCTTCTGATTGATCATTGAAGTGTCTTGCTTCTTCATTAGGAGCTTCATCAAGATTTTGTTTTGGTTCCATCCAACCTTGAACCTCAAAAGTATCATCGATCATTTCATGAACCCTATCATGTTCAACCATAACTTGTTCAACCCTAATTTGACCATGTGATGCAACAATATTATATGCATACACGGGCATCAAATTATAAAACATACCATCGAATACATCACTTTGTCCATGATCAATCCACACAAAATATCTAGGTTTAAACGCATAACGGTACAAATGTACGGACCTAGCAAATCGGTTATTCTTGAAAATGTCAAGTCTCATTGTATGTTCAATAAAATATCTAACACCGTCAAGAAATTAAAGTTTCAAACCAGCACTAGTTTTATAATTCATATTATACACCGACAAACGATGATCCATCTACAAAAATATAGGCATTCAATTAGTTTTGACATAATTTCAACAATGTAACTAACTAAATTCAACAACTAAATCATATTACTTTATCTAAATTAGTTTTAACATATTTTATCTAACTAAATGAAATAGTTAACAATTTTAATAGTTTAGTTTTGACTTAATTCCAACAACTAAATCTACCAACTAAATCTCATTATTTATTTTAGGGAAAATGCACAAGTACCCCCTCAACCTATGCCCGAAATCCCAGAGACACACTTATACTATACTAAGGTCCTATTACCCCCCCTGAACTTATTTTATAAGTAATTTTCTACCCCTTTTTGGCTTACGTGGCACTAGTTTGAAAAAAAAGTCAACCATCATTGGGCCCACAAGATACTGCCACGTAGGCTAAAAAGGGGTAAAAAATTATCAATAAAATAAGTTCAGGGTGGTAATAGGACCTCAGTATAGTATAAGTGTGTCTCTGAGATTTCGGGCATAGGTTGAGGGGGTACTTGGGCATTATCCCTTTATTTTAACTTATTTTAACTACTTAACAATTTTTTAACTTTAACTAGTTTAGTATTGACTTGATTCCGACAACTAAATCCACCAACTAAATCACATTATTTATTCTAACTTACTGAAAAATTAAACATTTAACTACTTTAGTTTTGACTTAATTCCAACAACTAAATCTACCAACTAAACCACATTATTTATTTTAATTTATTTTAACAACTTACGAATTTTTAAACTTCAACTAGTTTAGTATTGACTTAATTTCAACAATTGAATTCACCAGCTAAATCACATTATTATTCAAACTTATTTAAACAACTTTAAAACTTTAACTAGTTTAGTTTTGATCAATACAACAACTAAATCCACCAACTAAATCACATTATTTATTCTAACTTATTTAAACAACTAAACACTTTTTTAAGTTAAACTAGTTTAGTTTTGACTTAATTCCATCAACTAAATCACATTATTTATCCTAACTTATTTAAACAACATAAAAACTTTAACTAGTTTAGTTTTGACTTTTCAAAACTAAGTATTAGCACTAGATAGAGAAAAATCGATCTTGGAAAAAAAACAATTTTGTCATCAATAGGATCAACTAGTGTTAGTACTTATGCTAAACAAACACATTATTTCTAAATTTAAAGATAAGTATCAACACTAGATGTACACAAATCGATCTTGAAAAAGAATTAATTGTGTCATCAATAGGATCAACTAGTGTTGATATTTTCACATAATAAATATAGTATTTCTAAATTTAAAGCTATGTTCCAACACTAGATGGACACAAATCAATCCTTAAAGAAAATCGATTTGGACATTAATAGGATCAACTAGTGTTGGTACTTACGCTAAACAAACACATTATTCCTAAATTAAAGCTATGTATCAACACAATATGGAGACAAATCGATCTTGCAAGAAAATTAATTTAGTCATCAATATGATTAACTAGTGTTGGTACTTATGCTAAACAAACACATTGTTCCTAAATTAAAGCTAAGTATCAACACTAGATTGACACAAATCGATCTTGCAAGAAAAAACATTTTCGTCATCAACAAGATCAACTAATGTTGGTAGTTATGCTAAATAAACACTCGATCGACACAAAATAAAGTATCACAAAATTAAAGTTAAGTATCAATAATAGCTCAAACACATTATTTGTACTTGAACTAGAAATTTAGAATTCCTAATAAGTTCCAGAATCTTCAAGTTCAAGAATTTCTAATTAAGTTCAAGAATGTAAAGTCAATTAACCCAAATTTCAACTAGTAATGTTAAAGTAATCTAACTTTCTAACTTCTAATTATTTTTTAGTTCTAAGTTCTAAAACTTACTATACAATCATATTTAACAGTACCCAATTTAAAAGAAAATTAACCCTAAAATCTAAAATCCTCAATTCTCTCCCTAACTAACAATAATGAAATTTACAATTAATAATTAAATAACACAATTCAACAAACGAAAACAATATACAAACTAAATACTCAAATATAATTACTACAATTCAATAAAAAGTTACAATTAAACCCTAATCTTATAATAAAAAGGAGGGGCAGTGGGAATTCTTTTGGGCAGGGTGGCAGCAGGGGTTGGCCGGTGAGGAAGAGAGGATGGCAGCAAAGAATGGTGGTCAGGGAGAAAATGGGTGGTCCGGCGACGGGCAAGAAGAGAGAGAAGAGAGGGAAGAGAGAGATAAGAGATAAAGAGAATGGGAAATTTGGGGGGAAACCTTGCATGTTGTAACACAATTAAATAAAGCGCGACGGATATCGTCTCTTTGTGTGTCGCTTTTTAAAACATGCTTGACCTACATTTTGACCAAAAAGCGACAGATTAAACGATATTGTCCGTCGCTTATTTAAAGTTTTGACCATATATTTTTGACCAAGAAGCAACATACTTAAAGATGTTGTGCATCGCTATCATAAAAAAAAAATTAATAAAATAAAATATAATAAAAGTGACGGACAAAATGGTTAATTTTTGAATTAATATTTACTTATTTTTAATAAAAGCGATGGACGATATCAGTATATATATTGAATAAATTATTATTAATTATATATATACTAGTAAATGGGTCCGCGCTATACGCGGTTTTGTTTTTCTCCTTTAAAATTTATTATAATAGAACTTTTCTTATATTTTGATGTTATAGTATTTTTACAAGTTGTTTCAAGAGTAGAGAACTTATTAAATTTTAGTTTACAATTTGCTTTATTTAAAGAAAAGAAAAAATTACAAATCATTACACTATTTTTTTTAATTTACATAATTTCATTTAGAGAGTCACATAAATATTTTTTTGAATTTTCTTCTTTGCAAATTTCATTGTATAACACTATCAAATGCATTCATAATATTAAACATTTTTTAAGAATATTTATATAACTAATGTGTTTATCAAGATCAAAAGTTTCATAATCATATGATATACCAATAACTAATATGTAGTCATAATTTTTTTTCCGAAATTCAAATTTCATATATAATATGGTTATGATAGTATTTTGTAATTGAAATTGTACACAAAAAAAAACATTTAGGAACCCTTGAAAATGATGAAAGAGAAGTAAGGGATAATGGGAAAAAGTCCAAAAAAGTACTTGGGTTTGAGAGAATAATCATTATTGTGTATCATATAATTATAATTAATTGCTTGTTTTAATTCCATCATTTGACTTTGTATTTTTTATTTACTCTTATTAATATTACTATTATTATGACAACAACAAAAAATCATATAAAATTTTCGGCATGATCTATTGGAGAAGAAAAGATTTTTTAGAGAATGTTGTAAATAAATGTATTCTTTAATGTGAATCTTCAGTAGGTTGATTTACATATAATCAGTAATAACAAATACTTATAACAATAACCTTACAGAAACATAAACATAAACAACAAAGTTAAAAACATGCACCAAAAGCCAATGATTAATATCATAAAAATAAACTAATGACAATAATATTATTAATATTAATATGATAACACTAAAAAATCATATAAATTTTTTGGCTTAATCTATTTGAGAAGAAAAGATTTTTTCAGAGAATGTTGTAAATAAATGTATCTTTTAAAAATGTGAATCTTCGGTAGGTTGATTTACATATAGTTTGAACTAACAAATAATTATAACAATAATGTTATAGAAACATAAATATAAACAACAAATTTAAAAACATGCACTCAAAAACAATAATTCATATCATAAGAATAAATTAATGACAGTAAGAAAACATACTAGAATCTATAACAAAAGAATGAAACAAAAAGGACAAATTGTGCCCACTGAATTCACAATGTCTCACCTTCTTAGTTAGTCACTCAATTTTAGCAAAGCACACAAATATTTAATTGAGCAGAGGAAGAAGAAGTTTAGAGTCAAATATTTATTTAACTGTGAAGAAGAAGAACTTCAAAATTTTCGATATTTTAAAATTAGAGGAAATCCCTCTATTTATAGACAACAAATGATAGTATAAAAAAAATTTTATTGTGCCTTAATGGAAAGTACACAACTTTTTGGAAAGTTCACAACCTTTCATAGATCTTACAACCTTCCATAAAAATCGTAATTGTTCATAAAACCTGCAATTCTTCATTAAAGTCACAACTTTTGATAAAAATCACAAGTTTTCAATAAATTAAAAGGGAATTCTTGTTTGTGGTAGCACCACCTAGGATTGTCTTTTATATATATACTAGGCATATTAATTCCGCTTCGTGCGGTAGTGAACTAAGTCAATAATATACTTTAGAAGATTTGATAATATAAGTGTTTTTGAATTGTTACAACCCTACGATAAATCGTTCGAATATTTTATCCAAAGATGACATAATATAATTTTTTAATCTTAAAATCAAAAGATTTTTTTAAGTATATGCATTTTGTTATTTATTATAAATTTAACTATAGTTTTTCATCCCGAAAGTCATTATAAAAGATACGTAATTGTTTCATTGCCTATATTTGTATTTTGTTATTTATTCTTAAATTAACTATAGTTTTTCATCCCCAAAGTCATTAGATAAGATATGTAATTGCTTCATTGTCAAAATTAACTATAGTTTTTCATCCCCAAAGTCATTAGAAAAGATATGTAATAGTTTCATTGTCTATATTTATATTTTGTTATTTATTTTTAATTTAACTATAGTTATTCATCACCAATGTCTTTAGGAAAGATATGTAATTGTTTCATTGTCTATGTTTGTATTTCCAAAAAGTGATACAAACATTTTATCCATAAATTGTGAGAGTTTTTCTCCAATTCAAGGTCTCTACATAGAGAAACTAAATATTTTACATCTTATACAATTAATTGTCTACTTAATAAGTTAATTAAAGTTAAAACGCATTTCATGGGGTTCAATGGAATAACGTATGTCGCTCAAATAATTTTGATTAAATGATACTTTTAAAAGTCCCTTATTCAAAATCATTCGCAGTCGATGACACTACTTTTGTAGCCAAAAGACATATTTTGTTGTTTATGTTTCGATCAATATGATTAAAAAAATTTTAAAAAATTGCGACTTTTAATCTAATATTTATAAGGAGATAATTATCTCTTTAATATTAGATTAATATGGATTCATCCTACTTTGAGGGGCAATTCATTGACTCCAATCAAATATTTGAACCCCAAACTTTTGATTAAGTTCTGACTTTTGATTGAGTAAAATACTTACCATCCTATGTTAAATTTTTGCATATCACTAATCAACTGAATGTTTCTATAAAGATAGAAAGTTGAATAACTAAGACTCCAAGGTAGTGTGGACCCTTGTAACTTTTGAACACTCAAAAGTCTCTTCTTGGACATCCCTAGATCTACAAGACATAAATAGTCTAATGATTACATCAAACACTTGATTAACATATCTTAACTTCAACATAATGATCAAAAGTATAAACATAAATAAAAAAAAGCTTAAAATATGCACTCAAAAACATCAACTAATAACTTAAGCATAAATTATGACCGTAAGAAACATACCAGGATCTGTAACAATAAAATGAAACAAGTAGAAAAAATCTAGCCCACTGTATGTACATTGTCTCTTTAATAAAATTATTCTCCTCTAGTACCTGAGATTTAAAGAAATTGATCTTCTCAAGATAGATTGATTATATTTACCAGTCTATTGATACAAAAATAATAGTGTCAGTGAGTCATTCAATAAGAAAAAGTACCTGAATAATTATTAATTGTGCAGAAGAAAAAGAAGAAGTTCAGAATTTTCATGTTTTAAAACAAGAGGAAAACCCTCTATTTAAAGACAACAAAAGGTAGTGTGAACAAATTCTTATTGTGCCTTTCAGAAAAGTCACAACTTTTCATGAAAGTCGTAACTTTTCATAAAATTCACAACCCTTCATAAAAGTCGTAACCTTTCATAAAAGTCACAACTCTTCATAAAATTCGCAACTTTTCATAAAGGTTGCAACTTTTCACGAAAGAAAAATCTAATTTTTCATTCAATTTTTTTGGGTATTCAGAGGCGCCAGATACACGGGCTAATACTTATGAAACAAAAAGAGTCCAATTCTTCCTAAAATAGGGCTTGCAAATGCAAAAATATTCTTGAAAGAAATGGTGGGACTACATGTAACGTTTCCCAACTTATTTTACAGCTCCTCATAAATTTTAGAAAAAAAATTGGATTCTCTGAGGCTCCAGATTCATGGGCTATATTGAGATAAAAAACAAGAAAGTTGATTAATTCGTACATGTTGGTTTGTAAATACGAAAAAATTGCTTGGAAAAAGGTTAGATTGGATGTAACACTTCCTTAAATCATTATGGAGGTATTTCTATAAAAATTTTACGTAGTTGTATTTTTTGTTCACCGAAGAGACAGATCATTGGGCTAATACACACGAAAAATTGAGAAAGTCTGGCAAGTCTTAAAAGATGCTTGTAAAGGCAAAAGTATGTCTCAACAAAATATTGAGACTATATGTAACACTTCCCCAACTCATTACAAAGGTTATCATAAATGTTTTCCAGAAAAATATTTTAGGTGCTACAAGCCGCTAGATGCATGGGATAATAGACATGAAAACCAAAAAAAAATTACGTAATTCCTAAAAGTTTGCTTCTAAATATGAAAATTTGCCCCAAAAAAAATTGTGAGACTGTACATAACACTTGTCCAACTCATTATGGAGGTCCTCATTATGTTCTTTTTCAAAAAATTATTTTGTGCTCTCTGAGGCAACATATCCATGGTCTAATACACACGAAAAAACCAAGAAAGGCACATAATTATCTTAAAGTTGCTTGGTGGTGTCTCTAAAAAATGTTTAATTTTTACGTAACGCTTCCCAACACATCACGGAGGTCCGCCTAAGTTTTTTTTCAGAATGATTTTTTGGTGCTCATAGGCGCTGGATCAATGGGCTAATACACAAGAAAAATCAAGTAATGCACATAATTCCCAAAAGTGGGCTTTTAAATGTGAAAATGTGCCTGAAAAATAACAAGACTTTATGAAATGCTTTCCTACTCATTACAGAGGTCCTCATTAATTTTTTTCAGAAAAATACTTTGCGTGCTCCGAGGTACCTGATCCATGAGCTAATACACATAATAAATCAAGAAAGTCGAGTACTTCTAAAGTTGGTCTTTAAGTGCGAAAATATGTCTAAAAATGATGTGACATACATATGGTTTCATTAACTCATTGCAGAGTTACTTATAGAGTTTTTTCAGGGTTATTTTTTCTTGCTCCGAGGTGCTAGATAGTAATACACTCAAAAAATCAAGTACATCGCGTAATTCCTAAAAGTTTGCTTGTTTATTTGAAGATATGCCTGAAAAATGGTTGGACTATAGGTAACACTTCCTTAATTCATTATGAAGGTCCTTAAAAATTATTTTCAAAAAATTTTGTATGTGCCTCGAGGCTTCAGAGTCATGGATAATAAACATGAAAAATGAAGAAAAATTCGTAATTCCTAAAATTTTGCTTTACATGTGAAAATATACAGGAGAAAATGGTGGGACTGCACGTAACGCTTCTCCAAATCATTACAAAGATCCTCATAGAGGGTTTTAAAAAACACAATAGGTGCTTTGAGGCGCCAGATCAATGGGCTACCACGAAAACCAAAAAAGAAGTGTAATTCCTAAAAGTTGGCTTGCAAATGTAAAAAGATTCTAGAAAAAATTGTTAGACTATACATTATAATTCCCCAATGCATTGCATAGGTTCTCATAAAGTTTTTCAATAAATTTTTTTGGGTGTTCCAAGGAGCCAGATCCATGGGTTAATTCATTTAATACATGGAGAGTCACATACTTCATATAAGTGGGCTTGTAAATACGAAAATATTATTGAATGAAATGGTGGGACAATACGTAATGCTTCTCCAACACATTCCAAAGGTCCTCATATATTAAGTTAAACAAATAATTTTGGTGCTCAGAGGCGCCAGATCCAGGGGCTAATACACACAAAAAACTAAGAAAGGCGTTTACTTCATAAATGTTGGCTTGTAAATGCGAAAATTTGATTTAAAATGGTGGGACTGGATGTAATGTTTTATCGAATCATTACGAAGATCCTCATAAAGTTTCTACAATAATTTTTTCTTTGGTGCTCCGAAGCGCCAGATCATTGGGCTAATACACACGTAAAGCCAAAAAGTCTGGCAATTTTTAAATGTTGCTTCTTAATACAAAATTAAAGTATGTCTCAAAAATTAGACAAACTTTATGTAATGATTCCCTAACTCATTAAGAAGGTCCTCATAACAGAGAAATATTATGGGGGATCCATGGTGCCAAATTCATGGTTTAATACACATGAAAAACCAAGAAACCCACGGTACTTCTAAAAGCAGACTTCTAAATGTGAAACTTTGCCTCAAAAAATTGTGAGACTGCACATAATGTTTGTCCAACTCATTATGGATGTCCTCATTATGTTTTTGTTTCAGAAATTTTATTTGGGTTCTAACAGACGACATATCAATAGGCATTACATATGAAAAAAAGAAAGAAGAAAACTCACGTAGTTCTCTTAAAGTTGCTTGTAAATGTGAAAATGTTTTTGGAAAAAAGGATGATTTGTACCTCTACGACTCATTATGAAGACCCGCCTAAAGATTTTTAAAAATATTTTTGGGTGATCCTAGGGGGAAATTCACTGGCCCTATTCACACAAAAAACCTAATTAGTCAAACAATTCTCAGGAGTGGGCTTGTAAAGGCAAAAATATGTCCGAAAAAATGATGGTATTGTACGTAATGCTTGCCCCACTAATTACGGATGTCCTCATAAGAAAAATGAGAAAAATATTTTGCGGGTTCCAAGGAGCCATATCCATGGGCTAATTCACACAAAAAAACTAAGAAAGTCATGTAATTCTTGAAAGTGTTTTGTAATTTCCAAAAATATGCCTAAAAAATTGTGGGATTGTAAGTATAACTTCCCCAACTCATTATAGAATTTCTTGTAAAAAAATTTCAAAAAATCTTATTGCATGCTTTGATGCACCAGGTCCATCGGTTAATATACACAAAGGCCAAGAAAGTCAGGTAATTACTAAAAGTAAGCTTGTAAATGTGAAAATGTGCCTGAAAAAAATGGTGGAATTGTACCCACACATCACTAACTCAGTATGAACGTCTTTCTAAAGGTTTTTTCAGAAAAAGATTATTAGGTGCTCTGAGGAGCCCCATCGATAGCCTTATACACATTAAAAACATAGAAAGACGCACACTTCCTAAAAGTTTCTTATAAATGTGAAAATGTGTACTAAGAAAGTCTCATGAATATGATTTACTAAGTTGTGTTATATTTAAGCCTCTCAATTTAGTTATTATTTCACGTAGCCATATTACATACTTGTACATTCAATGTACTAATGTCAATCGATCTGCATTGTTTTATGGTGAATATGCATGTGTTCAGCATCATCAACAAGCATTTCGTTTAGATCACTTTGTCACTTGTAACCTTTTGGTGAGGCCTCCTAGATTTTGGAGGACTATCGTCTTAAGTTTACTTAGTAATTGCTTAAGGTTGTCGTGGGTCTTGTCCTTATGCCTCTCTTAAAACAATAGAGCTTCATAGATAGATAATGTTGAGAGTCTTTCATTATTGATATTAAGATGTTTTGTTAAAACAATAATTGCTTTCATTTGGTAATTTAGACAGTTTAATTGAGTACTTTAACTTGATAATTAAATTTAGTTTTAAAGTTTATATCTTCTTGAGTTAATCTTCCTCTAAGTATACAGTCAGGTCCAGGTTCGCTTTAGGACTACCAATGATTTTTGAGTGTCGACCACGTCCAGGGTGTAGGCTAGGTCGTGAGAGTTCAATATTGGGAAGTGTCTTTTGTTTAAATGGTGTTATGTGAAGTGTTTTAGTATAACTAGTTTCTCGACAAGAGCATTGTACGCATATGCCGAGCCAAATAATGTACGATTCTATAGGATGATTTTAAGTAATAAATGTCTAATGGAACACAGTAAAAACTAAGTGATTTTTCCATTTAATTGGATGATTAATATCTTTCATTGTATGCTTTTCTAAAGAACCTTATTTCTCATGAAGTATAATTTTGATTGTTAAACGACCAAAAATCAGAGACTTGTCAATCCAAATGGATAAGTGTTCCAATATTTTTAATCGCTTCATTAATATTTGAAAGAAGAAAAATAGTATCAATATCAAAATATTCTTATGTGAACATTTTTATAGGTATTTGCCACTGGTCGAATTCTCAAAGATGTTGCATCATAATAAAAAACTTAAACACCTTATTTCTTCTTACTATAATTAAAGGATTATGGACTGCAACGTCATCATGTTACCGAGCATTGATGAATATTCTTGTGATTTGAAATAATTATTCACAAACAACTTCTACTTGAACTTGTCAACTAAAATTGAAAAAGCATATGAATCTTTCAATATAATTTAAATAATTGTTGCCTATATATCATCAATCTATCTCATTGTACTTTTTGAGGTTAACAATTTTTTTTGTCTAATAAATTTGAAAAAATCTAGTTGTCAATATTAAGAGTAATTTGTATTTGGCAAAGATTCTAACCTTGTTACTAGGGAGATGCAATCTTTTTCAGCTTTAGAAAAACAAAACTGTCAAAATAAAAAATAAAAAATAAAAAATCAAAGAGTATTAAAACAAGATAAGCAAAATTAGGATTTTCGGATCTTGAGAAGATAGGGAAGTTCAACGGCCACAACATTGGTACCTGATATATTAGCGGAACTGTGTGTGATACCAATAGTAGCATTGTGCGGTGTGTGTGTGGGGGGGGGGGGTTATATTCGGATAATAAGGTTGTCTGAATTCTTGTGTATTGAAGAAAATACAGATAAAAGGAGTGGAAAGGCTGTAAAATAAGCTGGTGAGATTTTTTAAATCTAAAATAATGATAAAATAGTTTCTTAAAGTTATGGATATTAATAGTCGAGATTGTTCTTCTATTTATTATTGGAAAATAGGGTTTTTGTGGATAGTCTTCGTATAACTAGTTTCTCAGTATGTGTGTTGCATGTGTATTGTATGATTTTGTTGAATATTAGTGGTAAATATCTAAACGACACTAAGAAAAGCTAAGTGATCTAAAAATTCATTTATTTGAAAGAAATAAATATGTCAATTTCAAATGTTGTCACTCAAAAGCAAACCACCTTTTGTTTTCCTTAAACTCTCTTATTTGTTTTGTTCTTCCAAAGAATTTATGTCCCATGAGGCATAAAATTCAATTGTTAAAGGCAAAAACTCAAAGATCAGTCAATTCAAAAGCAAGAAGTTCAATTTTATGTAATTCCCTCAGTAGTATCAAAAAGAAGAAAAATAATGTCAATATCAAAATACTCTTATGTGATAACTTTATTTCTATTTATTGAAACAAGAGCAAAGATGGGAAAATTGTACGTCTTATTATTGACCATATGGCTGCTATATAAAGAATCTATATAAGACCTACAAAAGGTAAAGACTGTTAAAGAGAATCCTGAGGATTAAAAAGTAGGACAATAGAATTCTACAAATTAAGGAGTCTCATCCTTTATTACGCCCTTGCAAGTTGGTGATATCAACAACACCCAACTTGGAGAAATGCTTGACAAAAGAAGCTCTTGGAAGTGGTTCGGTAAGTATATCTGCCACTTGATCAGCCAAGTGAAGGTGTTGAACTGCGATATGCTTGTTTAGAAGTTGTTCATGAACAAAGTGAAAATCAATAGCAATATGCTTTATCCGACTATGGAACACCGGGTTGGCACAAATGTATGTGGTGCTGACATTGTCATAAAATAACTAAGGAGTGGTGAAAATATGAAACCAAAGTTCATGGAGTAAACTTGTTAGCTAATTTGATTCAGAAACTGTAGCTGCAACAATCCTATATTCTGCTTCTGTGGAGGAGCGGAAGTCAGATCTTTGCTTATTAGAGGACCGGGATACTGGAGAACTGCTAAAGTAACCAACATAACCTGTTGTAGAGGTTCGGTCGAGAGGATCTCCAACCCAATCAGAATCTGAGTAGTCTAGAACACGGTGATCATGTTGTATGGCGATTTGAAGGCAAAACGAATATGTCTGGTGAAGATACCGAAGGAGACGCTTCCTGGCTTTCCAATGTGATAGTACGGGCTGGTGCATGGACAGTGAGAGTTTGCTAACTGTAAATGGTATGTCCGGATGTGTAAAATGAAGGTAATTGTTATATTCTAGATGTTTTGATGATCCTCACAAATGCAGGGACCTGGTTCCTGGCAGAGTGCTCTCGTCCAGATACAAATGGGGTACAGTTATAAAAGCTGTCATGTCAGGTGGTAGGTGAAAAATGCAGTATCCTACACCAATAAGAAGAGCGGACGAGATCGTATGTTTCAGTATCTCACAAATGCAAGGACCTGGTACCAGGCAGAGTTTCCTCCATTAGATACATAATTGGTTACAGCTGTAAAGCTGTCACGTCAGAGGTTGGTAAGGCGTCAGTGTACTACACCAATCAGAATGGAGGAGGTGTTTGTCCAACGGATAATAACTCTTTATGTTTGATACTTTTAGCATGACAAACACCATATTATATTCATTCATCCAAAGAAGGAAGTCAGCCAGCAAGCCTTTTCAAGAACTCATATAGAAGTTTGCAAGGGACCTGGTACCCGCAAGCAAGGGACCTGGTACCCGCAAGACTGTGACGTGAAAAGGACGAAAAGACAGCTGTCAGAAAAGCTGTCATCTCTGATGCGGTAGGTGCACAACTTTTCCAACAGCAGACCTTCAGCCAATGGGATGACTTCAACGAATTTGTGGGAAATTATATTATCTCTTTCCAACAAACACAAATTCAAGACTTGGCAAATTAAAATTGGATTTTCTCTGAAAATTCACAAGCTTGAACAGAAGGCCATCTTCAAGGAAGAACATTGCTCAACTCAACAGAAGGATCTGATAGAGTAAAGAAGAATCTTTGTTGTATTTAGAGCTTTGTGTCTATGTACTTACATTGTAAATCTGTTCCCAACCTATAAAGGATTCAGATATTTGTTTTGAGTTTGTAAAAGTCTAGATCAGTTAAGGCTAACTGATTTAGTGGGAAACATTGATTTGTTGCTTAGTCAAATTCTAAGTCATCTAGAGTTAGGTGGTTTAGTGGGCGGTGTTGTATCCGCTTAGGCTCTTCAAGTAATAGGTAGATTACTTGATCGTGAATTAATAACTTTTTCTCACATTGATTGTAACCGGGTTTCGCTTTTGCTTGAGAAGATTAGTGAAGACGGTTGTAAATCCTGTGCAACAGGTCGTGGTTTTACTCCCTTGAGCAAGGAGGTTTCCACGTAAACTGCTTGTGTTGTGTTCTTTGTATTGTTTAATCTTCCGCGCTGTTCTTACTGTGTCAAGGGACCTGGTCCGTTGACTGGTAGTGGACGCACATATTCCAACAAGTGGTATCAGAGCGGGTGCTCTCTAAATGGTTAACACCAAGAGAGTTTCCTGTTGAAAGATTGTTGCTCCACTCAACAGAAATCAAGAAGCATCAAAGAAGGAGTTGAAGAAAGAGAAGTCTCTAGCTATCAAGATGATATTTGGTGAAACTTTTGATGAAGATAAGGACATGACATGCCTCACGAGAAGGTATCAAAAATGGGAAACGAAACATAGATGCTTACAAAAGGCAGAAAACTCAAATAGAGTTGTAAATGCAAACCACCTGTGCCACAAGTGCGGAAAGACAGGGCATTTCATCAGAGATTGCCCTATGCATATGGTTGAAGTCAAAACTTATCAAAGACCTGGAGGAGAGAAAGTCAGAAATAGGGAACCGGTCCCCGATAAGAAAGTAAGAAAAGTTGCTGCTGGCTACATCATGAAGAAAGCTTTTGATGTATGGGGAGACTCCTCAAGTGAGTCAGATGAATTAGAATGTCATGTAGATGTACCCATGCTTGCATTCAAAGGTGATAAAGATGTGTTTGATGACACATTTGCTTTGATGGCAAAATCTGATGATGAGGAAGACGAAGAAGAGGTAACCCTTTCCAATCTTAAACAAAACTTGCATGTTTACTGTGTTAAGAAGTTGAGAATTCTAGCTGCTGTTTTGATTGACTCTATCATTGAGTCAACAACTGAAACAGAGTTGATGAACAATAGCCTAGATATTCTTCATGAAGAAAAGATAGCTTTGGTTGACCAAATGTCTGTTGTGAAAGAAAATGTGATAGTTCTGGAAGCTAAAAATCTAGAACTCAAGAAGAGATTGAAGATGTTGAGTGAGAAATCTGGCAAAGGAAAAGAAGAGGATAGTAGAATGGAGCTAGAAGCTAATCTGAACACTGCTGAAACAAAACTTGCTATGGCCTTGGAGAGAAATAATCAGTTGGAGAGGGATCTGGTCCGCGTCAAAGAAGAACTGAACAAATCTCTCAAATGGTCCACATCTTCAAAACTGCTTGCCAATCATCCCAGTCAAGGTCAAAATGATAGGAAAGGGTTAGGAAATTCAAGCAAAGGTCCTTGTTACAATCTCCAAAACAAAAATGTGTCTATGCATGGCAATTTGTTGTGCTTTCATTGTGGTCGTGAGGGTCACTTGAAGAAGGATTGTCCAACTTGTAAAAAGAATCAAGATAACCTCGCAAAATTTTCTGCAGAGAGGAACAAGAAAAGGAAGAGACCTGCTCAACAAAGCAACAAGCAGAAGAAGGAACCTGGTCAGCACAAGAACTTGCAGAAGAAGAGACCTGGTAAACAGAAGAACTTGCAGAGGAAGGGACTTGGTAAACAAAAGAACTTGCAGAAGAAGGGACCTGGTCGTGCTTCTGTTCCTAAGTTGAAAAAGATCAATTTGCCTCACTGGACAAATAATTCTCTTATCACTCCTTTAACTGCTTACTGGGAACTCCAACTAAAGTGGGTTCCCAAGGCTAACACGTGATATGACATTCTTGTGAGAGGAAGTGGCAACAACCAGTGTCGATTCATGAATGGTGGATGTTAAAAGCACTGTACTTCCTCTCTCTCAAGCACTTCAAGGTGGAGGTGTTGTATTTGGTGATGGCAAGAAAAGGTAAGAATGTTGAGGTATGACAGAAGAGACGTGCTCATGTGTGTGTTGCTTTGCTTCACAAACCTGTGTCGGGTAATGTGCTCCAGTCTGCATGAAAGGATATTTGTAGATGACAAAGGTTGTGACTGATGTTAAGGAAGAAGCAGATCAGACTATTCTTCAGGTGAAACATGCATACTTTTAATCTTCTAAGAACTTTCGGCTGAAGTGGTAAATACTACATGTTGTGTCGACAAAATGATGATATTGAGAAGTGATCTCAATATTGATGAAAGAATAACTGTGGTACACTCTTCCTCCAGCAAGGCTTATCAGGGGTATACTAAAAATGGTCATGTGTTTATTGATGAGTCTAGAAGTATTTAGAAGTTGCAAGGAAAGAAGTTTTTGAGATAGAAGAGTTGCTTCAAAATCAGAGAGATGATGTAAATAGTGAGTTTGCTGAAGAACATCCTCATGAATCCAACAATCTCAAAGAAGATGATGCAGATGATGAACCTGATGAGGGACCTGGTATTCTAGACAGTGCTGAACAAAGATGATGCAGTTCAAACTGATAATGTGAATTTTGAAGGTGAGAATGGAGAAGCTAATCAAGCTCAGTTTGAAAGAAGCAAACTCTGATAGTCGGTTCCCCAACAAGCTGATCGGTTGTCCAAGTTGCTCCTCAACAATGTATTCAAGAGAGGTAAAAATGTCAAAAACTCTTCTCTTTGAATTCAATATGCAAGGAACTGTTGATCATTCAGTTACATATTGATGATGTCATCTTTGAGGCAATCTTTGAGGTGTTGTGTGAAGAGAAGCTTTGTTAAAAGGCAAGATTCAATTGCTCTTTCATCAACTGAGGCAATAAATGTAGCAAGTGCAGCTTGATGGGTTCAACTCTTGTGGATCAGGAAACATCTTGAAGCTTATAAAAATCAGGCTGAATTAATCAAGATGGTGATGGAAATGCTAAAACCTTCTTGAATGGATCCTACCTGAAGCAAGCAACTCTTTTAATGACTATGAAAAGGGAGCAGGTATCCTTGCTTTTCGGTTATGTATGTTTTAGCAAATTCAGTTTCATACCTTTTGTAGGTATACACACATGGAAAAAGGGATGAAGAAAAAGGTAGGTGAGGATAGATCTAGGCAATGACATTCAAACTACAGAGAGGGACCTGGTCCTTTCTCGAAGGTTAGCAATCTTAACATTGCAGTTTGAATTATGCATGAGAACCATTGAAATTGCCACATGTCTGTCCTTCAGGAATCTGACTGTTGTCTCATCTTTTGAGTGCCAAAATGATACCTTATTTCTCTTTCTTTTATATATTCCATATTTCTTTCTACTTCCCCAGAAAAATTGAGTTACCTTCCAAATATCAAGGTGCTTCAAAATTTTCTTTTTCTCTTCTTTTCAAACACACTTCAAATTGTTAAACCCCTTTATTCTTGCTGGAGAATTCTCTGATGAAAATGTTTCAACTATGAAGAGGGATCTGGTCCTCCATGAAAAATGAAGAAGTGAAAAAGATGATGCTCAAAAAGGGGGAAGTTGATATTCTAAGAAATCAAAGTTTTCTGAAGAGGAAGGTGTAAAAAAAAAATTAAAAAAAAAGGGAAAATCTTCTGGGTTCCTCAATTGTTGATCCATTCATCTCGGAGGCCTTGAGTTGTTTGTGTTACCAATCTTTCTGTTATGATAAACTCAGGCTGGTGTTGGAAGTTATGGCAGTTGCTCGTGTTAACTGGAATACTGAAATGGGTTGTCTAAAAGTCTAGCTTCTGAAACAATACTATCAGAGGGACCAGGTGCCAACAAAAACAAATAATAATTAAAAAAAAAAGAAAAATTGGCAGCCCTGAAGATTAAACATAAAGGTTGGGCTGCACATCATGATGTACGCTAAGAGAAGATTCTTGAAATCTTATGCTAGGGATATGCTCTACTAATTCTATTCTTTCAATCCCTTGCCTCTAGATCATCCCTTCTCTTCCTACCTTTCTATGTCAGTCCTCATTCCTCATTTATCTCTTGGGCATTGTTCTGGTTTTTCATCTGTAATCATACATGCAATGCTTTGATGACTGATCTTTTGTTTATGGATGTTAAATGTCTTGTTTCTACTGACTTGTCTCATTACTTTATGCCTTTTTGCGCATGCTCTGTGTTGCCCAAGTGGCCATGAATTTGCAAAAACTATATTTCTGTCAACTTGGTTTACTGCTTTAACCCTTTTTTATGATGTCAAAAGGGGGAAAGTTGTTAAGGTAAGGTATGGGATCAATAGTGTTATAACTGCTTGAACACGACATGGTCACATCGATAGGAGGAATCAGTGGTAGCTACTTGAAGAGATATGGTCATACTGATAGGGGGAATAAATGCTTGCTGCTTGCTACCTGATGAGGACCTGGTCCTGTCGATAGGCGGAAGAAAATGTTTGTCATCATCAAAAAGGGGGAAGATGATATGTTGATGTTTTGATGATTTGACAAACTTTAGGAATGATTAAACTCCAGTTACCCCAAGAATTCTTTTTGATAGGGGGAACTGATGAATAAGTATGTCATCATCAAAAAGGAGGAAAATGCCATGTTGATATTTTGATGAGTTGACAAACTTCGAGATAATGAACTCAAGTTACCCCAAGAATTCTTTTTGATAGGGGGAACTGATGAATAAGTATGTCATCATCAAAAAGGAGAAAAATGTCATGTTGATATTTTGATGAGTTGACAAACTTCGAGATGATGAACTCAAGTTACCCAAAGAATTCTTTTTGATAGGGGGAACTGATGAATAAATATGTCAACATTAAAAAGGAGGAAAATGCTATATTGATATTTTGATGACAAACATCGAGATGATGAAACTCAAGTTACCCTAAGAATTCTTTTTGATAGGGGGGAACTGGTGAATAAGTATGTTATCATCAAAAAGGGGGGAAATGTAAGTTCGAAGCTAAGTTAAGATGATAGCTCGAACTTGATATGAAGTTTTGATGATTTAACAAACTTATCGATCTAACAAGGAACCAAATCCTTGTTATTGGAACTGCTGACAATAAGATGAATGATAAACTCAGTGTGTGGTATATTTGTGTGCTATCATCAAAAAGGGGGGAAATGTTATATTCTAGGTGTTTTGATGATCCTCACAAATGTAGGGACCTGGTTCCTGGCAGAGTGCTCTCGTCCAGATACAAATGGGGTACAGTCATAAAAGCTGTCATGTCAGGTGGTAGGTGAAAAATGCAGTATCCTACACCAATAAGAAGAGCGGACGAGATCGTATGTTTCAGTATCTCACAAATGCAAGGACCTGGTACCAGGCAGAGTTTCCTCCATTAGATACATAATTGGTTACAGCTGTAAAGCTGTCACGTCAGAGGTTGGTAAGGCGTCAGTGTACTACACCAATCAGAATGGAGGAGGTGTTTGTCCAACGGATAATAACTCTTTATGTTTGATACTTTTAGCATGACAAACACCATATTATATTCATTCATCCAAAGAAGGAAGTCAGCCAGCAAGCCTTTTCAAGAACTCATATAGAAGTTTGCAAGGGACCTGGTACCCGCAAGCAAGGGACCTGGTACCCGCAAGACTGTGACGTGAAAAGGACGAAAAGACAGCTGTCAGAAAAGCTGTCATCTCTGATGCGGTAGGTGCACAACTTTCCAACAGCAGACCTTCAGCCAATGGGATGACTTCAACGAATTTGTGGGAAATTATATTATCTCTTTCCAACAAACACAAATTCAAGACTTGGCAAATTAAAATTGGATTTTCTCTGAAAATTCACAAGCTTGAACAGAAGGCCATCTTCAAGGAAGAACATTGCTCAACTCAACAGAAGGATCTGATAGAGTAAAGAAGAATCTTTGTTGTATTTAGAGCTTTGTGTCTATGTACTTACATTGTAAATCTGTTCCCAACCTATAAAGGATTCAGATATTTGTTTTGAGTTTGTAAAAGTCTAGATCAGTTAAGGCTAACTGATTTAGTGGGAAACATTGATTTGTTGCTTAGTCAAATTCTAAGTCATCTAGAGTTAGGTGGTTTAGTGGGCGGTGTTGTATCCGCTTAGGCTCTTCAAGTAATAGGTAGATTACTTGATCGTGAATTAATAACTTTTTCTCACATTGATTGTAACCGGGTTTCGCTTTTGCTTGAGAAGCTTAGTGAAGACGGTTGTAATTCCTGTGCAACAGGTCGTGGTCTTACTCCCTTAAGCAAGGAGGTTTCCACGTAAACTGCTTGTGTTGTGTTCTTTGTATTGTTTAATCTTCCGCGCTGTTCTTACTGTGTCAAGGGACCTGGTCCGTTGACTGGTAGTGGACGCACATATTCCAACAGTAATGATGTTTACCAAATATCCTTCTATAAAGTGAGCCATCAACTATAGAATCTAAAGAAGACTCCGGGAAAGCAACAGTAGAAGCCATTCGTGTTGGAACACCCTTGCAATTGTGCATGTTAACTTGCTGAAACAGATCTGTGATTTATTTCTGTTTGCACAACAAAAGACCACCAGGATAAGTTAAGACTTCAACACCAAGAAAATAATGAAGTGGACCAAGATCCTTCAATGAGAACTGGGTTGCAGGATTATCAATGATGTTGTGAACACCACGAATCTGATTACCCGTGGCAATTATGTCGTCAACGTATACCAAAATATAAACAGTAAGCTCAACATTATACAAGATAAACAATGAAGAATCAGATTGGGATTTTAAAAATCCCAAAGTTACTAAGTATTTTTTGAGTTCAGTGTACCAGACCCTCGTATCCTGTTTGAGGCCATATATAGCCTTGTGCAGCTTGCCAACATGAGTCTGATGCGTATAAGCTTCAAAACCAGGTGGTTGGCGCATATAGACTTGTTCCTCAAGACGACCTTGCAGGAAGGCATTATCGATATCAAGTTACCAAATGGGCTAGGTTTATTGTGTTTCAATCACAAGAATGAGTCGAACAGTTACAGGTTTTACCACAGGACTAAAAGTACATTGAAAATAAAGTCCAAGTCTTTGTATGAACCCTTTAGAAACCAGATGAGCTTTGTACATGTAAACAGAACCATTAGGATTTTCTTTAATCCAGCAAAGCCACTTACAATCCACCACTTTGTTGGAAGGATAACATGGTACCAACTCTTATGTTTGGTTCCAAACTAAGGCATCAAATTTATTTCTCATAGCTTCGCACTAGTGTGGGACTTGTTGAGCTTGCTTAAAGGTTCTAGGTAGGTAGGAAGTGGTTTGAAAAACTGTGTGTAATTGTTTGGGCCTAAGGCTATTGGTCTTTGACTGAGTAATCATGTGATGAGTGGGCGTCACTATAAAGGTAAAGGCTACAAGGGAGGGTTGTGTTGCCATGGGAGGTGGGACAAGTGATGAGGAAGAGGGTTGTACTAGAGGTTCCTGGATCAAAGGACCAATGGACTTATTTCGTCGTTGGTAAGTGATAATTGTGTAACATTTCACAAAATTGAAATAACTACGAATAAGCTTAAATTTGGAAATAGTTATTTTTGGAAAGAATGAAAAATTTGGAAATTTAGTTAAGATAGCAAAAGTGAGTTTTTGGTCAACTTCAAACAACCATAACTTCTAACTCATGTGATTTAGGTGTACTTTAGATATGGTTGGAAAGCCCTTGGAACAATCTGTCCAACGCCGCCAAGTTTAAAAAATTTCGAGTTCGGATGAGTGAGTTATGCCTTTTGGATGTTGGGTTGTTGGATTAAGAAAATGTCCAATCTTGGAATTAAAAGGGCTAATTGGTCTTTTCCTTACCCAATAAAACGAATTCATTTTATTGACTTAATTGGGGTAAATCCCAGACTTGGTTCAGTTTTGAAAGATTGAGAATTCACGTTAGGGCTTTTGGAGATAGAATGCCAGAAAAAGGAGTAGAGGAAGATCAAGAATTTCCAAGAACAATCTTTTTCTTGTTGATTTCTTTGGGAGTTATCCCTAAAAAGGTATGTGAGTCTCTCATAGTGGTTGGGTTCGTTCCCCATGCGCCAAACATGTTTAATTCAGTGAAATCCGTCGTAAAAAGGGTTTAAAGTTTTTATGTTCTTATCTTTTATTCTTGAATTTAAATGTGTTCTTAAATTTTGTTGAATGTTCGAGTTTTGAGACCTTTAATGTTGGGTGTTAGAGTTACTTTGAGTTAGGTTAATGAGTATTAATATTGGGTATAAGGATCTAAAATGATTTTGAGGAAGATATTCGAGTTTAGGTGAATTGGGGTTGAAAAACGAAGAAGGAAAAAGTCGGACTTGCTGCATCAAAAAAGTCAGTGTCGCGTACTTGTTCCTCTGTGAACAAAAAGTCACTCCACATCGCTGACAGGAACCGGACTCCACTATCTAAAATCTGATTTCGTAAATAATTATTTAAGAGCATCTCGGCATCACAGAATTGTTCCAAGACGGTGATTTCATAACTTTTCTCAATTTTAGCTATTCAGAGTCATTCCTAAATATCATCGGATCTTTCCAAACACAAATCAAAACCCTAAATCCATAATTTAATTCAAGGATCAATTAAGAGTCAAATTCAAGAAAGAGTTAAAGATCAAAGTTAAGAGTCAAGTCTAGAGAGGGTCATCAAAGTTTTTAGAAGTCTTTTACAAATGATTTAACTTTTTTTAAAGGCTTAAAGTTCAACTTAAGTTAAGAATAAAAGAGCTGAGTTAATTTCTCAAAATCTATAGGGGACTAAGTAATCCTAAAGATTTCTAAAAAATTTCACATTTAACTTAAGAGTAAATTGAGATTTCCAAAAGAGTTTTGAGCAAGAAAAGGAAATATCGATTCCAAAAGAGTTTTTAAGGTAAGTTTGAGTAATTATCTTAAATCAAAGAAAGAAAGTTGTTTTAAAAAACTATGAGCTAGTATATTTTGACAGTAGTATTGAGCACCGATATGGGGGTGTGAGTGCATATTAACTCAAGTCTCCATAAGCCATGTAACCATTATAGATATTAATTATTCATACTTTTTACATGATCACATAAGTAAAGCTAGTGGATTAAGTGTTAAGACCTAGAAACTACATGTTAATATATAGACAAGTATTCAGATTCTGAATCTTAATCTTAATGTTAATATTAATATTCCGATGTGCATTCAAATTAAGACTTATTAATCTTAATGTTAATCTTAATATTCAGATGTGCATTCAAATTCACACCTCCTAATTATAATGGAAACAAATGAGGCCGAACCCTTCTATGCCATGTGTTTTGAGATAGGACTGTAAACGTTGAAATGCGTCACTCCCATCCGTGTAAAAAGATTGAATTTTGGTGTTGAACCTCCATTCAATCCATGGATGAAAATTTTGAAAACATCCGGAGTTTTGTTTTTTTGATTTTAAAGTAAACAACCACATGTATTTTTAGAATTGACCAACAAATAGCACATAATATATATTTTATCAATTGACAAAATCAGAGATGGACCCATAAATAGCTAAAAAGGATTTGTAGGGGCTTATTACTATGCAGTGTATTCTCTAAGAAAGTCACATGCGTTCTTATTAGAATAACACGAATTACAAGTGGAACTAGATTTAAGATCTAAGACAGTAAAGGAAAAGTTATTCAAGACAGTATCAAAAACATGACAACTAGGATGTCCTAAAAGCCGATGTCATATGTGAACTTGAACAACCACATTGCATTGAGGAGAATGGTGTGCACATATTAGTGGCCACTCATACAACCCATGTTTATTCTTCCTACAAACTAGAGATGTAAACGTATTAAGATCCTTCACAAGATAATGGAAAGGAAAAATATCAATAGAGGAATGATTATCACGACAAAACTGAGAAACAAAAATAACATTAGTCTATGAGAGGTATTGAGAAGTTTTAAATGGTGAATTGGATGCACTTATGTTAGTGTTACCGGTTTGGGATATTGGAATGGTGTGACCATTGCCCGTAGTGATCTCTTTGGTGCCGTTGTAGTCATGCACAGTGTCTAGACACAATATGATGAGTGGCTCCACTATCCACGATCCAAGGGGTCTGTCTAGAAGGAAAGCTAGCTGCAAAGTTTTCCCAAGCTTGCAGATGGTTATGGCGTTGAGATCTTCAGACCCTAGCAGAGACCTGCATGATATAATAGTTGACTGCGAAGATTATTTTCAAAGGGATGATGCTGCTTATTTCTTTGAGGGAAACATAGTTGTGAATGCCATTACTGATTGTTGGGAGGAGTGTTTGCACTTGGACGGCGACTGAGGGAGTTATTATAGTTACTATTGCGAGGAGGAGTTGAGCTGGTATTTTGTGCTACAGCAGCGGTGATATTAATTTATAGTGTCTTCTTGTCGTCCTCATACTTAGAAACGGCTCGTGTTCCATAAGCTTTTCGTAGAGATCTTCATAGGGAATTGTTGAATCTCGAGCACGAATGGCAGCAGACACTACTAAAAAAAGGCCAAAAAGAGACCTAGAAATGGAGACCTCAAAAATAGGTCAATAATAAGAGACCTCATGAGGTCGCTATTTAAATTAATATCTTTTAAATTTTTTTTTAATGTAGGAAAGACCTCGTGAGGTCAATTTAATAAATATATATTTTTTTACCTGACTTATTTAAAATTTTTGAATTTTTAATTTAATTCTCATAAAAATTTGAGACCTCATGAGGTCTCTAATTTTTTAACTATTAAATTAAATTAAATTATTATTTTTAATTTAACAAGTAGAGACCTCATGAGGTCTACACTTGTTAAATTAAAAATAATAATTTAATTTAATTTAATAGTTAAAAAATTAGAGACCTCATGAGGTCTCTTAAACAAAACAAAAAACCTAGCCAAAATTAAAATAGCTCTCTTTCTTCCCTCTCTCTTAATTTTTTGTCGACCGCCTCTCTCTCTTTCTCATCGACCTCGTCGACCCTCTCTCTTTCTCGTCGACCCTCTCTCTGTATCGTCTCTCTTTCTCGTCGACCCTCTCTCTCTCTGTATCGTCCCTCTCTCTCTCATCGTTCCTCTCCGCCGTCGTCTTCTCCGTCTCCTCTATCCGCTGCCAGCTCTCCGCCATTTGCAGTCGTGCTTCAGCAGGTGGAGGTCACGCCGCCTCCATCTCCGCCATTTGCAGTCGCCTCAGCAGCAGCGTTCCCCTTTGACTCCAGGTAAATTTTTTGAACAAATTAATTCTTTGAAAATAAGTTAGTTCTAGTGTTAACATTTTTCTTGAGGGTAGAAAAACAAGTGGGATTGGGATTTTCTTGGTTGTTGAAGGGACGTAGAAACAAAATGGTTCAATCTTTGTGTGTTACAAGTTTAGTTTCAGATGGTTCATCAATTGCTGAAAATCAGAAAAATACTTGTCTTCATTAATACTTATCAAATAAAATGAGGAATCGAGCATGAATTGATGATATTAGAGTATGAGTTAAGCTAATTTTTGACAGATTTGAACCTTAGATTCATGTTTTGTGTTGAATCTTAAAATGAGTCAAGCAAGGGTTTAGACTTATGGAATGCAATGGTAGATGACTAGTATTATATTGTACTTCTCCTTCCCGCTCTGCAAAGCATGCTTCTGAAGTTTTTCAGTTAGGAGGCTTTAAGTACTTTGGCAGTTGAAGGATCAAGTTTTTCTTAATTAAGTACTTGTCGTTGTGACAAGCAAACTTCCTTTTAAATGATAATTTTTCCTCCAAGTTCAAATTTAATAACTTTCTTTTAAGCATCTTAAGTTTAATATGACAATCCTTTAATGAAGTGCTCTTTTCCTCCCATATTCAACCTATCAATTAGACACATCTCCATGTGACTCGTATAATGATCTAGTCAAAATTTTCTCTTAATTTGGAGCTAAACAAACCAAATTCTATTTTAGGGAGGAGGTCGTACTAAACTGTGGTGCATTTGGGCAAAGTACATTCTAGTTCCACTTAGTCAGAGAAATCTTTTCCCTACTGAAAGCTTTTGGTATTCTTGAAGGACTGGGTATATATGTTTCATTAAATCTACTGATATAAAAGAAGTAATATACCGCATTTCCCTTGGAAGCATTGGAAGCATGTTTATTCCTAATTCATGTTTCCTGGATTTATAAAGTTGTAGTGTCTACCATGTCATTATGAATGTGGTATTAGAACATGAATATCGAAAATTTGTGAGGGGTCGTCATCTTATTTGGGGAGGTTGTAATAATGGTTGAAAGCTTTGTTTATTTGTTATGCTTGGAAGTATAGAACTTGATCTTAACCTGCATCATGCACCACTTTTTTGTTTCTTCTGTTGCAATGTCCAAACTTCTTGGTGCAATTGTCTTTTTCCTTTTTCTTTTTTGTAATTGCAAAGAATATTTGGTTCTTCCTGATGATCTCTTTGTTTAGGTTTGACTTGGAATTACAGTTTGCGGGTCTTAACGCTCAATTCGATGCATTACTTGCTTCGGGAGGGATTCCCCCTTGTTCTGGTGATGTCACTTTCCCTCCTCGACCTCCTCAATCTCAACCTACTCAATATCCAATGTATGGTCAACAAAGAAATATGACCCATGAGAGTAGTAGTGATGAAGAAAGTGATGATTATGTGGCAAACACACTACCACATTAGTGAAGTTTAGACTTGTGATAGCTAACTTATGGATCATTTTGTTAACTTTATAATTTTGTGATGGGAATTATTTGTTTTGTGAATACATGATAACGTTGGAATGTATTATATAACTTATGGATATCATGGTTTTTGTTTAATATATAATTATGTTGAAGTGAGTTGCAATTGAGTTGATAAGAGAATATTTAGTAAATGTATTGCTTCAAAATTGAGTTTTTGAAGCTCTTTGAGTTTGATTTGGGTACTGAATTAAAATGACAGGTGATGAGAAGCCGCAGAAATAATAATTTTCTGCCAGTTTTTTTCCAGAAAAAGAGACCTCATGAGGTCTCTTTTTTGCATTAATTTTCCAGATATTTCATGATAGAGACCTCATGGGGTCTCTTTTTTGCATTAATTTTTCCAGATATTTCATAATTGAGACCTCATGAGGTCTCTATCTAACATTTTCGATTTTATAAATGCAGAAAAGAGACCACATGAGGTCTCTCTTTTGTATTAATTTTTTCAGCTATTTCATAATAGAGACCTCATCAGGTCTCTAATTAACATTTTATATTTTATAAATGCAGAAAAGAGACCTCATGGAGACCTCATGAGGTCTCTTTTCTGCATTATATTTTCCGTAAATTTCATTATGGAGACCTCACGAGGTCGCTAAAAGTAAATGTAGAAAAGAGACCTTATGAGGTCTCTCCTTTAAAATAATATAAAATTAAATTAAATAATATCTTAGCGACCTAATGAGGTCTCTTTATTAAAATATAAAATTAAATAATATAATAAAATTGTGACCTCATGAGGTCTCTATATAAAAAATATAAAATTAAATTAAATAATACAATAGTGACCTCATGAGGTCTCTTTTTTTTTTAAAACCAGATAATTTGTTGGTGACCTCGTGAGGTCTCAGTTTGGCGACCTCAGGAGGTGTCTGTAAAAAAGTAACCTGCATTTTACTGACCTACCGTTGAGGTCTTTTTTTCGGTCTCTTTTTCCCGAAAAGAGACCTCGTGAGGTCTCTTTTCTAGGTCTCTTTTTGGCCTTTTTTTAGTAGTGAGAGAGTTCATGGAAGTCAGATCTGACTCCACTGAGAATTTTAACAATGAGTTCTGGATTCGATACAGGCGCACCAGCAGTTGCAAGTTCATCACAAAGTGATCGATAGTCTTTAGTGAGGCGAGCCAGTCGGTCTGGCAAGCTGAAAATTCTTGTTTAAGATTTGTTCGCATACGCAGTATGCAGAGAATCCCAGGCAACTTTGGCGGAGATTGCAACAGTGATAGTTAGGGCGAGTGTAGCATCAAGGGAGGCCAAGATAGCATTTAGAATTAACTGATCTTGGCAATACCAAAAACGAACTCAGGGTTAGCAACATCATGATTGTTTTGCGAGATTGTGCAAGTGGGGGCAGGGATGGAGTCATCAAGTTGCCCATAGAGGTTGTGAGCACATATAAGGATTGAAACTTGAACATTCCAGAGGGAGAAATTGTGACTGCCAATTAATTTTATGGGCAGTTGGGTCATAGAATTGTATTGGACAATAGTGATGGCGTTATTGACTCAATTAACATTGGTCACGGGAGTTTTAGGGGCCATTTTAACTACTTAGCTGAAAAAGGATCAACTTGTGGGAGTTTAGAATCACTCTAATACCATAACGAAACGAGAGCAAATATGGGAAAATGTATGTCTTGTTATTGACCATATGACTTATATATAGAATCTATACAAGACCTTCAAAAGATAAAGACTATTAAACATATTCCAGGGTATAAGGAAGAACGTAAATAGAATTCTATTAAAGTAAGGAGTCTAATCTGTTATTAGAACTAGAATTCATACTCGCACGTTGTGCAGATAATTTATAAAATAATAAAGTTCTACATTAAAACTAACTGCTTACCTTCATTATATACTTGTTATATTTTTTAAAAAATAATTATACTAAGTCATTCACATTTTTATTTAAGAAAATTAAATTAATATTAATAGAACACAATTTTATTTGTTATAATATCAAAATATTATTTCTATGAATATAATCAGATACATTAGAAAGAAAATCACAATATCATGTGTGGAAACCGTGTGTGGGTGATGCATTAAATTATCACAAGTATAGATTCTAATTGACTTAAATTTTAGGGGTATTTTATAGTATAAATTTAAGGAATCCCATAGTGTAATTCAATAATTACATTCTGTCCCGACAAGTTTAGTAATTACAAAAAATCCCTTAAAATTTTTGAGCCGTGATACTTTAGAATGTAGTGATACATGGTAAATGATACATGGTAACTTACAACTGTTAAGAAAAAATAGGGGATAAAAACGGTAAATTTAATGTTGTTAGTAAAACAGCTTAATTTGTGGTAACAGATCATTAATCAGCATTAAATCAGCACTTAATTGGATATTAATTTCAAAATTTGAAAATCAAAGATTGTATCAGTTATTTTGAAAACAATTTTTTTTAAACAGTCTGTTAAAATTGGAGCTACCGAAATTTTGTTGTTGTTGCAGTTGGTTTTTGAAGATGAATACTTCGATTTTGATGAGACATTCCGGAATTTGGGTGAACGAATTGCAGTATGAAAGTTACAAAATTGATGGAATCGTTGTTGGAGATTCAATTTCGTTTTCTAATCTCAAAGCAGTAATTGCGGCAGAGTTGGATATTGATGTATCAAGGAAAGAAATTGAAATTCGATACATTGTAGAAGGTAACTCCTGTCCGATGAAACTTAAGAACGATATGAGTGTTAAACTATATTTTGAACTGAAAAAAAAAAGAGTCTGGATTTTCAATATATCCATTATGTATTGACACAATTGAGAAGAATAGTGGTACTGTACATAACTTTGATGGAAGAAGTGGAGAAATAACGTGTGTAGAAGGCACAACAAATGAAACACAGGCTTTGGCAATAGTTAAAAATAGCTTATTTGAGTCACATGAAAATGCAGAAGTTGGAGTTGCAAATGTTATAATAAATTCAGATATTGTTGATGTGAAGACAGGTCAGATATACAAGGATAAAGCAACACTTGTAGATGTGATGACGAAATATAAGATAAAGAACAACTTCAATTGCAAAGTGAAGAGGTCTGATCAACAAAGGTATGACAGTGTTTTGATATTTTAATGTATCATGTGTTGTTTTATAATTTAATTAATACATGAAACATTACTGTTCTATATGAAAACCTGCATGTTTTATATGTTATTTTGTAATCTAATGTATCATCATTTCAGGAATTTGTTTTTGATACATTGAAATAACTATATTTGATACTTGAATGTACTACTACTGATATAGTAAGGACTGTATCAGTTTAAACAGTCATATCACAAATAGTGGATAATTTTCATTAAATTTTGATACTTTTCTTAAAAATTGGTTGATACTTTTTGTGTGATTCATTGTTTGATTACTTTAAACATTATTGTTGAATATATTATATATGATGCATTTGATATGTGTATTAATATGCTTAAAAAATGTACGCAGCTATGTGTTGGTATGCTTTTCAGACAAATGTGGTTGGACTATGAAGGCGTCGTGCAGGAAAAAATCTGATATATTCATTGTTAGAAATTTCAATAGTGAACATACGTGTCCGATGAGGGAGAGGGTATTAACCAAAGTCCAAGCAACAGTCGGATTTGTAAGTGGAGTGACAGCTCCAAAATTGGTCAATTATAAACGAATTTATACACCAAGGGATATAATTGATGATATTAGAGAATATTATGGTGTTGAAATATCTTACCAGCAAGCATGGCGTGCTAAAGAACGTGCACTCTCCATGATTAGGGGGAAAACCATCTGCAGGATATAGATGGATGCCGCGATACATACACATGTTAAAAACTGTGTATCCATATTCTTATATAAGAATGCATAAGACTGAAGAGGATGAATTTATGTATCTGTTCATCGCCTTAAGACCATTCATTAGGGGATTTAAATACTACAGACCAGTAGTTGTTGTGGATGGTGCACATCTGAGTGGAGCTTACAAAGGGACATTTGTATCAGCAAGCACACTTGATGGCGCAGGTATTTTATATTTATAGTAATGATGTCTTTTTATATATTAAGTATCAAATAATATAATGTGTGTGTAATCAGGTTGCATATTTCCATTGGCATATGGTGTTGTTGACAGCGAAAATGATTGTTCGTGGACAGGGTTTTTCGAACAGTTCAAACATGCATTTGGCGATAGAAAAGATATGTTTGTTGTTTCAGATAGAAATGAGAGTATCATGAAGAGTGTAAGGATTGTGTTCCCCGATGTACCTCAATATGCATGCATCTGGCATCTTTGGAAGAATGTATGTGGAAACTTCAAAAGGAGCAGAAAGGACATAAGTGATCTATTCTACTCTATGGCCAAGGCATATAGAAAGGAAGATTTTGATAAGTTGATGGCTAAGGTTGATAGAATTGATCACAGGGTTAAGGAGTACCTTGAATATGCAGGTTACGAAAAGTGGTCAAGAGTTCATGCAACAGTAAACAGAGGTAGAATGATGACTTCAAACATTGCAGAATGTATCAATGGTGTCTTGTTGAAGCACGCCAATTAACTATATTAGAATTCTTGGAAGAGGTTAGAATTCTTTTTGGATCTTGGCATTGCAAAAACAGAGAAGTAGCCTCATACACAAAGGACATATTAGGTAGAAAATTTGAGGAATTGTTGATTATAAACGCGGCTAAAAGTTCAAAAATGGAGATATGTATCATTATATAATACTTTATATTATATGTATCTAATTCTGTGTATCATTATGCTTTTTTTTAACATGATTTGGTTTTTAAAAGTTATATATTTAAAATTTTTAATGTACACAGGTTGTTCCATCATCTGAGTTTACTTTCTCAGTTTATGAAAATGGAAGAAGATATATTGTTTGTCTTGAGCGGAAAGTATGTTGTTGTGGTAGATTTCAACTAGATGAGATACCTTGTTCACATGCAATCGCTGTATTGAAAAAAAAGAATGTCACCGATATGAATCCGTATTGCTCTGATTATTACATGCCTGATGCGTTGGCAAAAACATATGAAATTCCAATGGTGCCAATGCCAGATAAGAAAGATTGGTCAGATCCTAAACACGTGGTAGCTGAAACTGTGTATCCACCTAGATACAGAAGATCTTTTGGACAACCAAGAAAAAGAAGAAGAAAGAATGCAGATGAAAAGATTTCGGTGAACACAAACTGTTGTGGACAAGAAGGGCACAACAGAAGAACTTGTACTTTCTACCCAAAAGAGAAGTGAATTAGTCGTAATGTTTCTATGATATCAAGAATAATTTATAACGTAAATATTTTAATGAATTTCAGTTTTCATTACAACTGCAAATTGAACACTTTGTGTTTAGATAAATAAACGTACAAACATGTGGTAATTAAATTTGAAGTCGTGCTTATGATTATAAATACTTTCTTATTATTGGTGTTGATAAATATACTTGTGTCAATATTTGTTTTGAATATATAAATCTTATGCTACAGCAAGATATATAATTTAAGAATTAATAGGTAACATAATGTACATGATACATATGGTTTATCTAGTGTATCATGTACTTTTATTGTGTGTTTTTGGTACACATTGTTTATATAATGTATCATGTACTTTTAGTGTGTATCATTGGTTTGCACAATGATACATCTCGATTAGATAAAAAATACAAATATATTGTTGAGGTTATTGTGTACTTTAGAATGACTATAAATCATGTATCATGTGAATTTATATAATTTAACTTGTGTAATGCTTTTTTTGTTATGCTTTTATTGAAATATACAGTAAATAACTTTCCTTTAAAAAAATAATACCAATTCATATGAATATGATATTCAATTTACCTAAATATCATGTAAAATTTAAGGATTAGAGTGTAACATATTGTACATTATACATATGGTTTAGCCAATGTATCAGTTATTTTTAGTGTGTGCTTGGTATATATGTATCATTTGGTTTTGCCAGTGTATCATCTCGATTAAATAAAAAATTTAAAAATCTTTATGTCTATGTTTAATTATAAATACTTTGATTATACATTATTAAATGATTTAAACCTGTGTGGGGCTATAATATGTCTGATATTTATATTTTCAATATAAACATATTTGTTACGTAATGTGAAAAAAAATATTCATGGAAATTGACAAAACCAAAAAAATAACATTAAAAAGGATAAAAATAGTGTTCAATAACATATAAAAATAATAAATATAACATTAAAACATTGTTTTATCATGAAATGCTACACTATGTGAACTAAATCTTCTTCTGGTGGTGGTGTGACTATGCCCCTGGATTTTGGTGGATCATCATTGTCGCTAACATATCCGCACTTAGCCTTCTCACTTCCATAACTCCACAGCAATGCTCCATATCTTTGACGCAGGTAATCAGGATTAAATATAAGATATATTGATTTGGTCAATGATATACTCGGCAAATGCAGTAACATATAACCCACAGTCTCTACAAAAAATACAGAATAAATTAAAAACTTAATGATACATTAAAAAGGGCAAATGAAAAATTCTTGATACTTACAGGCTATCGCTTTTCTGTGTAGGGATGTCTTGTACAAATTCTATCATGAAAGGAACTTGAGGCTCCAGAAGTGAGCCATTATTGTTGTCTTTATATGCATGACAATCAGCAAATTTTGTGCGTTCATTTTCTTCAAAAAATCCACTGTCAAGTAGGCATGAAGGAAGCATTTTAGACAACATCTTGATCTCATGAGGAATTGTTTGTTTCCTTGAGCTAATTGATGAGTCAAAAACCCTTATCAACCTGTTTTCCAACTCAACAACAGCCAACACCCAATGGAATTCTTGATCACAGTTAATTGGGATGTAGACCTCATCTACAAGATGCCATGGTAAAGCAGCTGGTATTCCAAACCCTTTGATGATGTTAATTATTGACCTCTCATGTACAGATACAACTGAAGCGCGATCAATATGTTCTTGTGTAGTAAGACTATCATCATGATCGTCCATGTAATATCTATCATAACATTTTTTTACATGTGACATGAACAAACAGTGGGTTGTTGTGTATCTGTATTGATCCATGCTGCAAAGTTTTGATTTTTTACGAAGGTAGTAAAAAATCACATCGATGTGCTATAAACAAATTGAAAACAGAGTAAGAAATTATTTACATCTAAACAATATAAAAAAAGAAATATAATTATGTGATATAGTATGATACTTTTGCAAATTAAATAGTACGATACTTATACAGAATGTATCATTGCTAATTAAATAGTATGATACTTATACAGAATGTATCATGATGTTATAATATAGTTATGACTTACATATTTCATAAATAGTTTAATATTTTACCTCATCAGACCAACATTTGTTTGGCTGTGACATGGAATAAAACCAATTCTTGTTCATTGGAAAAGCAACAACAAATTCCCTCATCGTAAATCCAAAAGAAGAAGATCTTGATCTGTATTTATCGTCCGATGGGTTCCTACATATATGATACATAAGTTTTCAATGTATGTACATGATACATAACACTCACTTATTTACAGTTTTTATATAACAAAGTATCATGAATTATTTGTATATAAAATGATTACGCCTAACACTGAGAAAAAAAATGTATAAAACTTACTTATTGTTATGATTTTTTAGAAGCCCCCTCAACAACCAATTCATGTAATCCTCAATAAGTTTCGGCGAAACTTTATCTGCAATGCCACATCCTTCGAACGGGAAATGGAGTCGAGCCATATCCTTCAATTTCTCTTTTCCCTTCTCGCTTGACCCAAAAGAAGTACAATATGGATATTGAATCCTTCTCAAAGGCATTCTATTTCTATGCGCAGGAGTGACTGCATCAGTTTTAACAGCAATCTCCGTTATTGGAATATCAGTGGGTAATTGACTGTCGGTCAACAAGTACTGGCTGCTAGTTATATTCTGTGGATCGTAAGAATATAATGGTCTAGCATTGGTAGCATCTTTACCCAAATCTTTGATAAGCGCATCTATTGCTGCTTGAGTTGATGGCGATATTGTTGGTTAAGTTGAAGAATCCTGTATAATATGATGTAATGATTTTTAGAATAAATTTTTGTGTAATGAAATTGTGTGTCATAAATCAAAATTGAAAAATGTACCGATGAATCCGTTGTTGTTTTTTCGGGCAACACATGAGGGATGTTGTGATGAACATTGTCATCAACGGCTTGGTCCATGATATGTTCATTTAAATCTTGGTGCGACTGATGTGCGTCACCATCCTGAATACGCAGTTTTGAAATAAAAATTGTTAATATAATTTGTGCTGATACGTAACATTGATTACAATCACATGATACATAGTATTGAGTAAATATGCATGAAACATGACAGAATATAAAATGAGAAAAACAAATGATCATGATACAAAGCATTGACTATATGTGCATGATACACAACATACCCAATGTATCATAAACATTACCTTTGGATTATCACTGACTATTTGTTCACCCTCATTTACGGAAACACCAACACCATCCACATCGACATCCCCTGCATCGTCGACGATATGATGCTCACCATTTTTACCAGAAAAACCACCACCATCCTCAGCTACACCACCTATATCATCGAGATCAACTGGTATTTGCTGAGATGTTTGTTTGTCAGACTGAAATGTGCTTGTATCAGCCTGAAAATTGATGTTCTCTTTGCTAATAGATTGCATCAGCTGTGAGTGATTTGCTTTTATCAAAATAATCAGTTCCTCAAATTTCTTGTCAACCTAAAAATTGTAGATACATTTAGGATAAATAAAAGTTTGTTTAAAAATTACAAAATAATTTACTTACGTAAGTTTTCAAATGTCCTTTCAACTCTTCAATATGAGGAATTATATTGTTGACATTCTGTGAATCTGCATATCCATGAACATCAGCAGCCGGGTTCTGAGAAACGTCTGGAACAGAACCATGTACATCAGCAGCCAATTTCGGTGACACTTGTGGAACAGAACCATGTACATCATCAGCATTCAAATATTGAGGCAGACTTGACATGGATACATGTACATCATTATCCGGTGTTGGAGACACATTTGATTGATCAGGCTGGTTCTGTTCTGACACATTCTTTTTTTGAATAATCGATTTTTTTCTTCTTTTTGGCGGTGGTGGAGGAGATTTATCAGACACTCTAGAATATGTCCTCAATAACTGTTCGGGCGGTTTTGTGGAGAAATCATCTAAATCATCTTCATCGTTTGGTTGTACTAATGGTATTGATGTAGAATGAGCATGTTCAACTTGAGCAATATCAAAAGCTTCAATTTCCTCTGCTGTTGGGACAATGTTTGAACATGTATTCTGAATGTATCACAAACACATAAGATAATTTAACAGTTAGATACAGTAATAATTCATAATGTATCACAAAGACATAAATAACGATATTCCATATACAAAAATAAAATTTTACCTCTTGGAAAATGGTAGACATAAGCATTTCAAACTTTGATTTTTCAGACACAACTCTCCAATTGCATATTCTTGGGATTACATTACGTTCTCTCACAGCTATTTCTGAATTTAAATTGGATGCACATTCGTATATCCAAACATTTAGTGCATATGGCATCCCATATAATCGGTACAACTTTTTACTAACGTCAAAATCCTGTCTAAGTGAACCAATTAGTTTGGAAAATGATAGCTGACCCCAAGGAAAATGTTGATATCTACCATCTTCAACCATTAGAAAGTCGACAATAGATATCGTTGTATTATCAAGAGTAGCTAATACAAATGTATGAATAAAGAACAGTATAGACATTTGGAGTGCATCCTGATTGCTCTCCCAATTACCCATCTTAAACCTTTGAACTAGTTGATGCTTTGTAACGCTATTGACTGCACCAGGGAAATACTTTTTAAAAAGCATACAATTAGTTTGTTCTGGGTATTTGAAATTATTGGTATTTCCTCTGACCTTAAGTCCTGTTAATAATGCAAATTCATCTATACCAAATTACAGGACACACCCGTTGGAATGTCTAATATGCAACACATTAGGGTTGCTTTGTTCCAATTCTAAAAGCAATAAGCACTTAGTTATTTGGCCCTGAAAATTACATTTAGAAATGTCTAAAAAGGGTCCAAAAATTGTATCCTTAAATATTTGGATAATATTGTCCCCTACGTATTTTTCAAAGTCCTTTAGGAAATTGTTGTTAAAATTGACAGCAAACCTTATGGGATGTGTTGGTATCTTTTTAATCTTGTACTTCAGTGGCTGCAATTTGAAAATAAAACCGCAAATTAAAACGATATAGAAATATAACTACTAAATAAAACAACTTATAACTTACTGATACATGGTTTCAGTTTTCAGAATTTCATACTACATGAAAAACATGTGATACATGTCTATAACATGTATCAGTGAATTAAATAAAACATTATAACATGTGATACATGTCTAATACATGTATCATAAACAGCGACTAAACAACATACACAAAGAATCTATATGTATCATCAACTATATCTGATGAAGCATTTATTAAACTTAGTGAATGATACATTATAACAAATTTCAAAACATGTATCAGTACATCAACTAAACAACTAATACCTTACTGATACATGATATCATTCAGGAATTCATACTACATGCAAGACATGTGATACATAGCTACTACATGTATCAGTACATTGACTAAACAATGTACACACAGATTCTACATGTATCATCAAGCACAGTTTATACTTTACTACACTTATTGAATGATACATTATAATAATTTTCAAAAACTTAATGATACATATAAAATATTATGAAACACAACAAATTCATGTATCAGTTGACCATCTAAAACACTATACACCCATTTTCAAATGTATCAGCAAGCATACTTGATTCCTTAAAAATTTTACTAATTTAAACAACACCATTTTTAAGTACCAAAATACTAACCCGAGACAATGTAGGCCTAACAACAGTGTTTGCTGCTTTTTTTTTCCTTTTTTGTTGTATTTTGACAACCTTTGATGTTTCGCCATGGTCTTTGTTTGAATCCTCCTGAAGATTCATAGGATCATGCAAAGACTTTTTCCTATTTTCTCTCCAATTATCATCGTCGGAATCATATATCCTTCAATTAATTGACGGATCCATTACTATGATGTAATAGAACAATTAACAAAAACAAAAAAGAGAAGAATATACGAATTGATGATGGATTAATAATAAAAAGGGTCTGGGTTCATACGATTCAAGATTAGGAAGAAATAGGCGAAGAAGGATTAAGAATAAAAAGAAGAAAATTAAAAAAAAATGTTGGGTTATGATGAATGAAGACGATTAAGGAAAAAAAAAGAAGTGAAAGTTGACGTTGGTAAGAACAAAACGGTAGAAGGCACTGGAAGTTACCCTGCTTCCTGATTTTTTGAATTTTGAATTCAAAATTTCAAAATTTGTTCATTTATTTAAATTTAATTAAATTTAATAATTCAAAATCAAAAAGCTGATTAAAAGGTTGAGTGTTTAAATGGATAAAATTTAAAATTAAAAAACTGATTTAAGAGGTTGAGTGTTTTAACGGAGAAAAAATAGGCATTAAAATTGGTAAATGTATATTATAGGAGAGAGAGTGTAATGTATCTAAAAATATATACTAAAATTAAAAAAAATAAAAGGAATTATGTAATATTTAAAAAAAGTAGGGAAAATTAGAGAATATAAAAATTATAGTTGTGTATTTAAGTTATTTTTCCTATTTTATATCATGTTTTAGTCAAAGAGACTCAAAAAGAGTCAGAATATTAGAAATTATGTAAGTTCAACAATTGTTTATTTATAATTGTAATGTAATATTAAGCACACCATAAGACATAAAGTTTGTAAATATTTTATATTTCTTTAATTATTATATACCCCACATAGAGGGTTAGACAGTGTGAAGTGTAAACCACTCAAGTTTGCACCAAGTAACATAAAAAGCTTTCGCAAAAAACATTTCAGCATCAGTATTAACGTACTTAATCCTTGACCTTCACTTCTTTATCTCAATATTTCTTCTGCTTTTCTTTTGTTCTGAAAGATAAGCGTGATTAAAATAACAAATGCAATGTGACATATGTGAATTATGAAGAACTTAATCATTTAGAACGTATCGGGTATAAAATAAAGCAGAGAGTGCTCTATAATTGAAGTTGCAGCTTGTAGATTTATAATAGGTGATGATCATAGAAACTTTCATGGCAAATAATGAATGATTCATATCATATTGAAATCAAGCATGAGGTTTCTAAATAACACACGTTGAATATCATATAAAGTTCTACTCGAACACCCCTTATTCAAATTCAAGATGATCATTCATAATGGTGTAATCATTTAAGATTTATTAAATATAAATTAAAAAAGATTCGGATTATATTGAATTCATAAATATATTAATCCAAATAAATATTGTGGATTGATATAATTGACTTAAATATTTAAGTCCAATAAATACGGATTTAATTAAGTAAAAATTTAAGGAATCCCATAGTTTAACACAATAATTACACTCTGTCCCGACAAATTTAGTATTTACTAATAATCCCTTAAAATTGCTGTGGGGTGATACATTAGTATGTTGTGATACATGGTAAATGGTACACAATAACTTAAAACTGTTAAGATTAAAAGGGGGAAAAACAGAACATTTAAATTTTTTATCTAAATCAGCTTAAATTAGGGTAAAAGTTCATTAATAAGTATTAATTCAGAACGTAATTGGATAACAATTTCAAAATTTTAAAATTCAAGATTATATCATCTAGTTTGAAGACATTTTAATGAACATCCAGTTAAATTTCGAACAATACAAATTTGATTGTTGTTATTGTGGATGATTCATGATGAATACGTCAATTTTGATGAGACATTCACGAATTTGGGTGAACGAATAACAGTATAAGTTACAAAATCGACGGAATCGTTGTTGGAGATTCAATTTCGTTTTCTAATCTCAAAGCAGCAATTGCAGCCGAGTTGGATATAAATGTATCAAGGAAAGATATTGAAATTCATTACATTGTAGAAGGTAACTCCTGTCCGATGAAGCTTAAGAACAATATGAGTGTTAAACTATATTTAGAACTGGAAAAAAAATGAGCCTGGATTTTCAATGTATCAATTATGTAATTGACACAATTGAAAAGATTGGTGGTACTCTACATAGATTTGATGGAACATGTGGAGAAATTATATGTGTAGAAGACACAACACATGATACAGAGGCTTTGGCAATAGTTGAATCTAGATTATTTGAGTCATATGAAAATCCAGAATTTGGAGTTACAAATGTTATAATCAATTCAGATAGTCTAGATGTGAAGACAGGTCAGATATATAAGGATAAAACAACACTTGTAGATGTGATGACGAAATATAAGATAAAGAACAACCTCAATTGCAAAGTAAAGAGGTCTAATCAACAAAGGTATGATAGTGTTTTGAATATATATATATATTTACATGTTGTTCAAAATTAGTGCATGAAACATTACTATTTTCTATGAAAACCTACATGTATCATTAGTTCTTTGATATTTTAATGTATCACTATTTCATTAATTTTTTTTGATACATTGAAATAACTATTTTGATACTTTAATATACTACTGCTGATATAGTAAGGACTATATCAATTTAAACAAGCATATCAAAAAGTTCTGATACGTGTAAAAAATAATTTTCTTAAAAAATGTTAGATACTTTTTGTGTAATTCAGTGTTTGATTACTTTAAACATTATTGTTGAATATATTTTATGATGCAATTGCTATAAGTATTAATATGCTTAAAAATGTACGCAACTATGTGTTGGTATGCTTTTCAGACAAATGTGGTTAGACTATGAAGGCATCCTGCAGGAAAAAAATCTGTTGTATTCATTGTTAGAAGTTTCAATAGTGAACATACGTGTCCGATGAGGGAGAGGGTATTAACCAAGGTCCAAGCAACAGTCGGATTTGTAAGTGGAGTTACTGCTCCAAAATTGGTCAATCATAAACGAATTTATACTCCAAAAGATATAATTGATGATATTAGAGAATATTATGGGGTTCAAATATCTTACCAGCAAGAATGGTGTGCTAAAGAATGTGCACTCTCCATGATTAGGGGAAAACCATCTGCAGGATATAGACGGTTGCCGCGATACACACACATGTTAAAAACCGTGTATCCAAATTCTTATATAAGAATGCATAAGACTGAAGAGGATGAATTTATGTATCTGTTCAACGCCTAAAGACCATTCATTTGGGGATTTAATTACTGCAGACCAGTAGTTGTTGTGGATGGTGCACATCTGAGTGAAGCTTACAAAGGGACATTTGTATCAGCAAGCACACTTGATGGCTCATGTATTTTTTTTTACAGTTGTGATGTGTTTTTATATGTTACGTATCAAATGATATAATGTGTGTGTAATCAGGTTGCATACTTCCATTGGCATATGGTGTTGTTGACATCGAAAATGATTGTTCGTGGACATGGTTTTTCGAACAATTCAAAAATGTATTTGGCGAAAGAAAAGATATGTGTGTTGTTTCAGATAGAAAGGAGAGTATCATGAAGAGCGTGAGGATTGTGTTCCCAAATGTACCTTATTATGCATGCATCTGGCATCTTTGGAAGATTGTATGTGGAAACTTCAAAAGGAGCAGAAAGGTCATAAGTGATCTATTCTACTCTATGACCAAGGCATCTAGAAAGGAAGATTTTCATAAGTTGATGGCTAAGGTTGATAGAATTCATCAAGGGTTAAGGAGTACCATGAAGATGCAGGTTACGAAAAGTGGTCAAGAGTTCATGCAACAGTAAACAGAGGTAGAATGATGACTTCAAACATTGCATAATGTATCAATGGTTGTCTTGTTGAAGCACGCCAATTAACTATATTAGAATTCTTGGAAGAGGTTAGAATTCTTTTTGGATCTTGGCATTGCAAAAACAGAGAAGTAGCCTCATACACAAAGGACACATTAGGTAGAAAATTTGAGGAATTGTTGATTATAAACGCGGCTAAAAGTTCAAAAATCGAGGTATGTATCATTATATACTTTATATTATATATATCTAATTCATTGTATCATTCTGCAATTTGAATATGATTTGTTTTTTAAAAATTCTATATTTAAAACTTTTAATATACACTGGTTGTTCCATCATCTGATTATTTGTCTTGAGCGGAAAGTATGTTCTTGTGGTAGATTTCAACTAGATGAGATACCTTGTTCACATGCAATCGCTGTATTGAAAAAAAAGAATGTCACAGATATGAATCCGTATTGCTCTGATTACGACAAGCCTGATGCATTGGCAAAAACATATGAAATTCCAATGGTACCAATGCCAGATAAGGAAGATTGGTCAGATTCTTATAATGTGGTAGCTGAAACTATGTATCCACCTAGATACAGAAGATCATCTGGACGACCAAGAAATAGAAAAATTAAGAATGCAGATGAAAAGATTTCGGTGAACACAAACTGTTGTGGATAATGTGGACAAGAAGGACACAACAGAAGAACTTGTACTTTCTACCCAAAAGAGAAGTGAATTAGTCGTAATGTTTCTAAGATATCAATATTTTTTTTGAATAATTTATAACGTAAAGATTTTAATGATTTTCAGTATTCATTTCAGTTGCAATTTGAACACTTTTGGTTTTGATAAATAAACATATAAATAACCTGTGTTGATTAAATTTTAAGTCGCGCTTTTGATTATAAATACTTTGTTATTATTGGTGTTGAGAAATATATTTGTGTCAATATTTCTTTTTATATAAAATTTTATAAATCTTATGTTACACTAAGAGATATAAATTTAAGGATTATTAGGTAACATATCGTACATGATACATATGCTTTAGGCAATGTATCATGTACTTTTAATTATTGTATTACACTATGGGATTCCTTAAATTTTTAAAAAAAGAAATGTGTGTTTGGGTAACTTAGTACACATGTATCATTTGCTTTGCCCAATGTATCATCTCCATTAAATAAAAAAGAAAACACTTATTGAGGTTAGTGTAAAAACACTTATTGAGGTTAGTGTGTACTTTACAATGACTATAAATCATGTATCATGTGATTTTATATTATTTAACTTGTGTAATGCTTTTTTTGATATGTTTTACTTGAAATATATAGTAAATAACTTTACTTTTACAAAACTATCGCAATTCATACAACTATGCTATTCATTGTAACTAAGTATCATGTAAAATTTAGTTTTCAAATAAACTATTTATTTCTATGTTTGATTAAAAAAACTTTGACTATACTTTATTAAACCTGTGTGACGCTATAATATGTCTGATATTTATGTTTTCTAGACAAAAATACTTGTTCCATAATGTAACAAAAAAATATTCATGGAAATTGACAAAATCAAAAAAATATATTTAAAAACATCAAAATACTTGTTCAATAACGTATCAAAACAAGAAATATAACATTAAAACATTGTTTAATCATAAATGCTACACTATGTGAACTAGATGTTTTTCTGGTGGTGGTGTGACTACGCCCCTAGATTTTGGTGGATCATCATTTTCACTAATATATCCACACTTAGACTTCTCGCTGCCATAACTCCACAACAATGCTCCATATCTTTGACGTAGATAATCAGGACTAAAATCAGCATATGATATATTGATTTGGTCACTCATATACTCGGCAAATGCAGTAACATATAACCCACAGTCTTTACAAAAAAGTACAGAATAAAAATCTTAATGATATATGATTAAGGACAAACGAAAAATTCTTGATACTTACAGGCTATCACAATTCTGTTTAGCAATTTTTTGTGCAAATTCAATCATGAAAGTAACTTGAGGCTCCAAAAGTGAACCAGTAATGTTGTCTTTGTATGCATGACAATCAACAAAATTTGTGCGCTCAGTTTCTTCAAAGAATCCACTGTCCAGTAGGTAAGAAGAAAACATTTTAGACAACATTTTTATCTCATGAGGAATTGCTTTTTTCCTTGTGCATATTGATGAGTCAAAAACTCTTATCACCCTGTTTTTCAACTCAAAAACTGCCAGCACCCAATGGAATTCTTGATCGCAATTAATCGGGATGTAGACCTCATCTACAAGATGCCATGGTAAAGCAGTTTATTCCAAAACCTTTGATGATGTTAATTATTGACCTCTCATATACTGATACAAGTGAAGCGCGATCAACATGTTCTTGTGTACTAAGACTATCATCATCATCGTCTATGTAATATCTATCATAACAATTTTTTTACATGTGACATGAACAAGCAGTGGGTTGTTGTGTATCTGTATTGATCCATGGTGCAAAGTTTTGATTTTTTACGAAGGTAGTAATAAATCACATCGATAAGCTATAAACAAAATGAAAACATAATAAAAAATTATATATCTAAACAATATAAAAAATATAATTATTAAAAATTGATCATAAATTTTGCTAATTCAATAGTATGATTCTTCTACAGAAGGTATCATGTTATAATAATATAAGTGTGACTCATACACATTTGATAATTAGTTTAAGATTTTTACCTCATCAGACCAACATTTGATTGGCTGTGACATGGCATAGAACCAATTCTTGTTCATTGGAAAAGCAACAACAAAGTCCATCATCGTAAATCCAAAAGAAGAAGATTTTGATCTGTATTTATCGTCTGATGGGTTCCTGCATATATGATACATAAGTTTGAGTATATCTACATGATACATAACAGTCACTTAATTACAATTTTTATAAAACAAAGTATCATGAATTAGTTATATAAAAAAAATTACCCCAAACACTTGCAAAAATATTGTATAAAACTTACTTATTGTTATGATTTTTTAGGAGCCCCCTTGACAACCAATTCATGTAATCCTCAATAAGTTTTGACGAAACTTGATCTGTAATGCCACATCCTTCGAACGGGAAACGAAGTCGAGCCATATCCTTCAATTTCTCTTTTCCCTTCTCGTTTGATTTAAAAGAAGTACAATATGGAGATTGAATCCTTCTCGAAGGCATTCTGTTTCTATGCGCAGGAGTGGCTGAATCGGTTCTAACTCCAATCTCAGTTATTGGAATGTCAGTGGGTAACTGACTGTCGGTCAACAAGTACTGGCTGCTAGTTATATTCTGTGGATTGTAAGAATATAATGGTCTAGCATTAGTAGGATCTTTACCCAAATCTTTGATAAGTGCATCTATTGCTGCTTGAGTTGATGGAGATATTGTTGTTGAAATGGAAGATTCCTGTATAATATGATGTAATGATTTTAAAATAAATTTGTGTGTAATGAAATTGTGTGTCATAAAGCAAAATTGAAAAATCTACCGATGCATCCATTGTTGTTTTTGCGGGAAAAACGTGAGGGATGTTGTGTTGAACATTGTCATCACCATCTTGCTCCATGATATGTTCATTTAAATCTTGGTGCGATTGATGTGCGTCACCATCCTGAATATGCAGTTTTTAAATAAAAATTATTACTATAATTTGTGGTGACAGTGATTATACTCACATGATACATAACATTGAGTATATGTGCATGATACATGACATAAACTAAATGAAAAATCATATACAATGTATCATAAACATTACCTTTGGAGTATCATTAACTTGTTGTTCACCCTCGTTTACAGAAACACCAACACCATTCTCAGCGACATCCCCTACATCGTCGATGACTTGATGTTCACCATTTTTACCAAATAAACCAACACCATCCTCAGCTACACCATCCATATCAGAAAGATCAATTGGTATTTGTGGAGATGTTTGTTTGTCAGACTGAAATGTGCTTGTATTAGCCTCAAAATTTATGTTTTCCTTGCCTAGAGATTGCATCAACTAGGAGTGGTTTTCTTTTATCAATATAATCAGTTCCTCAAATTTCTTGTCAACCTATAAATTGTAGATACATTTAGCATAAAAAAATATATTTGATTAAAAATATCAAAATAATTTACTTACGTAAGTTTTCAAATGTCCTTTCAACTCTTCAATATATGGAATTACATAGTCGAGTTTCTAATAATCTGCAGAACCATGTACATCAGCAGCCGGGTTCGGAGACACGTCTGGAACAAAACCATGTACATCTGATACGCTCAAACTTACTTATCCAATAAGAAGTAAAGTGGTCGTGTCAAGTAAATAACCCAACTAATGAGGTTGGGATCGTTCCCACGAGGAAAATAGTCTAGACTTAACTTCAACCTGTTATTACTATTGTTTGGTCAATGACTTCCTTGGAAAGTAAAAACAATAAAAGGGGGGGTTTCTAGTTCTAAATGAATAAAAATAACTAACGAACTTGAAAGAGACACTTAACAGCTTTGAATGTTAGATTTTAATCAATTAATCAAAGTAACTAGGGTTTACGTGTTTCCCACAGGTTTATAACTTGATAATTCTAACTATAACAATTCTTTCCTAGTATCATGCAAGCAAAGTGATAAGTTATGTATTTCTAAATCCTTGATCCGCCATCTAGAAAATCTCACTCCGCACCTTGGTCCGACTACGTGTGTTGCTGTCCTAACCCTTATCTTTACCTCATATTAAGCATCGTATTATATATTTGACTAAGTTATTACCTCTTACCAATAAATACTAGCCTATTAGATAGTAAACACTAAATCTATGTTGATAATTCTTTTCCTATTATCTACATCCTTGGTCCGACAAGTAGCATTAAGGCGAGTTCTAACATTGGCCATCCGTTAAAAAGACTTCTAAGCGAAAGAATTATTAATACATGCAAGACACTATTCTATAATTGTTATTTTAGTTAGGTTTTATCTCATTATTTGCCTATGGTTCCCACAACCCTAGTTATGGAGTTTAGTTACTCATAGTCATAATCACAACATTCAAATATATTAAATAAGAATTCATGTACTTACTTCAATGAGAAAGAGTAAAATCCGAAAGTTTGCTTGATTAATTACCAATAATCACTTGCAAGAATCTCAAAGTAATCAATGATCTCACAAAAAGTCTAATGATTATCAAAAGTCTAACACTAATACACAGAGTCTAATAATATGATGTCTAACAATCCAGAGTCTAACGATACAGAGAGTCTAACCTCAAAAACGAGGTTTTTCAAACTATTTATAAAAAATAAAAACCTAATTAAATAAGGAATCTATTTTCTGGAAATCTGCCAAAACGCGACTGGGTCGACGGACCTCACGACGGATTGTTGTGGTCACGACGGACCGTCATGGACTCCGTCGTCCCATACTTATGCAATTTCTTCTACTGCTCTCTTCATTCCCCTCGACGGCAAGTATGACGGACCGTCATAGGCACAACGGTCCGTCGAGGGTCTTTATTCCAAAACACTTCAACTCCTGGAATATGGGTACTGGGATTACTTCTCTGAACTTTATGACGAACGTGCAGGACGGACCGTCATAGACACGACGGACTTTCACAAGCTTCGTAACCCCACACTTGGTCAGACTTGCCCATCTTCCTTCAGCAGCTGCACTACGCTGCCACCTACGGACCGTCACAAGCACGACGGACCGTCATAAGCTCCGTAGGTGGTCTCTTCTGCATTTCTTCGCTCAAAATCTCCGCATTCATCTTTGGACAAATTTCCTGCAAAACAAAGAGAAACTTATATAAAAATTAGTACAAAAAGGCTTTTGGACACACTAAACTTAAGGAAAAAGTATTAATAATACCGTGAAACCACGGTATATCAACACCCTCAACTTAAATTCGTTGTTTGTCCTCAAGCTACGCACTATGACTCAATACCAAAACTTTGTACAATAGTATCAATGTTTCATCCTTTGCAATCATTTGGCTTTCAATCCGATTAATCTCATCAAATCTATGCATGCTATCACTATTAGGCTTGAATTATGTGGGATCAGAACATGACACAGACTCACCATGCACAAACACCTATCCTCTTCAATTTCTCACCGAGGTGCTAACAATTCCGGTATTGCAAATGGTGTCCTCACTTTAAAACAAAATCCTCATTTTCACACAATGATTTTAGTTTGAGTATAAGGATTACTTTTCAACACTCGCTCTCAGAACAAAGTCACACTCATTCATACCTATTGCCATAAGCTTGCCCTTATTTTCACTGCCTTAAGTTCGCTATACAACCCTTAGGATCACGATAGGACTTTCTTAGCTAGTAACATAGGCTCAGGGTCAGGTATGGTATATTTAGGTATACTTTAGTGACTTTTTGCCTCCTTGACATATCGGCTAAACCTTCCACTTTCTATCATTTTATCTCGCCCAGTTTCTCATATTCTTTTACCTTGCTATTTTCTCTTCTTTCTTCATTTTTGTAAGTGACTATCTTCTTTTCTTTTTTTCTTTCTCTCTCTTTGTTCTTTCAACCCTACTTTCCAGAGCATTCCTCATAATAGCCACCCTCAACTCATGGCTTTGCCATGAGTCAAGGTAAACAATACCCAAAGTTGGGTCAGGGCCATAACGAAGGTTGTTTACTGCATTAGCCACCCTCAACTTATGCTTTTGGCATAAGCTGAGGTGAACATGTCCAAGGAGGGACCAGGGCCAACACATTGTTCCCAGAAAAGATCAGTTGGGGTGAAAAAGAGAGGTCTAATTTAAGATTAGATCATTTGGATCAAAGAAGGATAAATTTCATTTGGTTTCTTTTATTTAGGCTAGGAATGGCTATATTGAATAAGGGCCTATGATCTTTTCTTTATTGTCTATTACAAATACTTTTAGCAGGACTAACCAGGCAAGTTCTAGCTCAGTACCAATAGTGGACTATCCAAATCTTCCTCACACTCATTTGAAATCTCATCACTATACCAGATTATCAGACACCTACTTCGAATTTTTAGACTTAGGGTAATGCAATGGTATACCTCTATGTCATGCTTAGAGTCACACATTTATCAGTTACTATGCCTAGTCATGCATCATTTTCTAATTTATCAGGATATCATTTAAGCCATCATGCTCCAGAATCAAACTATGTACAAAAGATATAAACATGCTGGTTCAACAAGAAAAGTAATCAGTCTTTTGGGGAAAAAGAACACAGGCAAGAAAACCCCAAAAGAGGATAGTGAATTGGGCTACTCAGACTTCACCCTAACACTCACTTTCCATTTACCCCACCCCCAACAAAAAAACATGCAATTGTCCCCAATGCATAAAAATTTAAATACTAGAGTGGTAGGTGAAGCAAACCTGTGGTGCAAAGTGCCGTAGATCCGCAAGCTGGTGGGTCCGGTTCCCCGGATCCCATGTCCTCTGCAATATGGACACCCTCAGTGGTGTCCTCAGCAACAACCACACTATCAGTAGTGCCTCCTGCTATCTCCACAGTTCGGGAGCTAGACGCCCCAGCCGTTAACTCTGATGCTCTCATCTGGTGTGCCTCCTCCTCAGCAAGTGAGGCTTTCCTCGTAGCCTCCATCTCTCAGCGCTCCTTCTTCCGTGCTCGCGCCTCGTCCTCTGCTCGACCCCTACGCCTCTTAGCATGCTCTTGAGGGGGAGGTGGTGGAATCTATGAAGTGGCAAATAGGGCCGCCAACACTGTGTCTTCAACAGGCTCGACAGGAGGGGCCTCAGACTCAGGCACCCTAGCCTCTAAGATCATGTCAATATCTACGCGAAGGCTATCAACCGCAGCCTGAAGAGTCAACACGTCCACCGGAGGGGCTAGTCGGGCTAACACCCTCAACTCAAAGGCGTCCAAGCGCTGATGAACCTCAGCGATCTTCTGCTCTGTATACTGGACCATTTTCCGCTCTAGGCGCTTTTCTAACTCAGTAATAGACTTCTGCATCCACGGCTGGATATGATGCAGAAGTGTAGCCATTTATGCCTCTAATTTTTGGACCCTAGCAATCGGGACCAGTGCCGGTAGAGGGGCTGTGCGAGAGGAGCTCGGGGCAGTGCTACTACTTGGGATAGACTCGACCGGGGTTGTGTCAGTGGACACCGCCTGTGTAGCAGTGCGGGCCTGGGCTACCGTATCAGCAAGATCATCAGCAAGTGGGGGCAGCTCTGGACGGGGCGCTCTGCGTAGATCAAACTCATGGGCCTCATCTCTGATGAGGCCGACGTCAACAGTGCCCTGCGGGGTCTTGAGCTATTCTACGTGCCATATAGGCACACCTGCGGACCTGCAGAGAGAAAAGATCATGCACAGGAAAGGGTAAGTAGTAGTGACCTTGAAAGCCCTCTCGTGCATGACTGCCTGTAGAAGCCACGCGAAATCCACCTCGAACCCGGCTATCATCGCTGCCATCAACACTGCTCGATCCCAAGTAACGATATTATCAACGGCTGTGGGGGAAAGGCAGTGGCGGACAATCAGCCACAAGAACTTCGCCGTGAAAGTGAGGTTGTCCTTCTTGATGGCCCCCTTTGGCTCAGTCACCCAGTCGGCACCCTCTCCATCAACTGACACGTGCAGGGCCATCCACCTCTTGGTGGTCTCTCTCAGTGATGGCTCGCGCAGGAACTGGCCATCTTTAACTATCTGCCTGTGGTAGTCAAACTCGGCAGTGAGAGGTGTCCGAGTAGTATCAAAACCCTCACTGTATAGAAATCGGCGGATGGCAGGCAGGGAAATGTCAACCTGCATGCCCCGTACTCGGACCTTCTCCAGTGGGGCCTATTTGGCGGGGCCAGCCCACCTATCTATCTATGATCGGAGAGTCGCTACATAGGATGCGTAGAACTCTCGGACAATTTCCTCACTGTAACGTCCCAACGGACGTGCGCCTGGTGAAGAGATTGTGGATCTCAGGCATCGTCGGGAGTCTCCCAGTTAGGACCCGCCGCTCCAAGGTGAGTGTTCGAGTCATCACTCCTTTATCAGTCAGGAACTTGGCGTCGGAGTAGACTTGAAATTGCCCGTCGACACACCACCGTTTGGGCTCGTTAGTGGCTGGGGTGGGGCATGAGCTGGTGAACCTGATGTGGATTCCGAACTGTCAGCCTCATCAGACGAGGCTGACGCTGCAGCGGTGGCGGGTGCTGGAACCTCAGCAGAGCCGGACGCTCCTTCTTTATTTGTGGCTGACCCAGAGGGTGTGCCGGTCAGTGTGCGCTCCTCATCACACTGGGAGGCAGTGACTACGCCGGACGCCACCTTTTTGGGTGTGGCTTTGGGAGCACGTACAGCACGGGAAGGGGTGGAAGTGCCTGGGGGCACGTACTCGGGGTAATGCTCATCATCAGAGCCAATGACCATGCGGGCAGACGGGGCGATAGACTTCGATCGCCCGCGTGCATAGATTCGATCTTGCTTGGGTGCCATAGTAGATAGTTCCTGTAAAGGATCAATATTAGTATGAGAAGTGGCAAACAAGACAAGCAAAACAACAAAAACACATAAAATAGTATGTCATTACTATGGTAACAGTGACACACGACGGGCCTGGTGACGGCTCGTCGTGACTATGACGGACCGTCATGGGGTCCGTCGTGTTTTACTTAGACTATGTATATGTGGAGAACCCTGAAGGAGAGTCTCTGACTAGTATGACGGTATGTGCAGGACAGACCTTCACAGGTACGACGGTCCGTCGTAGGTGTCCGTCAGAGGACACTTGGGGAAAAAAATGGAGACCCTTAGGAGAGGGGTCTTTGACCGTCATAACGGTCATGCAGGATAGATCATCACAGGTGAGACGGTCCGTCACATGTGTCCGTTGAAGGACACTTAGAAAAAATGGAAAGAGACCCTTAAAAACAGGGTCTCTGACAACCAGAACGGTTGTGCAGGACGGACCGTCAAATGTGTCTGTTGGGGGACACTTAGAAAAAAAAAAGAGACACTTAGAAACAGGGTCTCTGACAACCAGAACGGTTGTGCAGGATGTGTCCGTTTGGGGACACTTAGAAAAAAATGAGAGACCCTTAGAAACAGGGTCTCTGGCAACCAAAACGGTTGTGCAGGACGGACCGTCGTGTTCCGTCACATGTGTTCGTTGGGGGACACTTAGAAAAAATGGGTAGTGGGGTGTTAGGGCTTTTGGAACGGACCCTACGACGGTCCGTCATCGGGGTCTCGTTCTGTAGATCAGTGACAGAACTGGGGTACCCCATTCATCCTCGATGAACCCAAATCAAACTTGTGGTGTTTTGGACCTACATTTGTCTATCCCAACTACCTAGGAAACTAGCAATGCAAAAGAACCTATGTCTAGGGTTGTAAACACGGCAATTTCGAACATTTTTAACCTAGGTTAGACAGAATCTTATAAAAGAAATGAATATATGACGAAGAACTAAGCTAATACTAATTAATAAAAAAATGCAAGATAAATGAGTAGAAATTAGAGACACATACCTTAGAATTGGAGAAAAACAAGATGGACAAGTACTCGTTGACCAGGAAGACACCCACAGCAGCAACTCCGACTAGTAGATTATAACATTTAGGGCTGTGGAGAATTTTGGGGGAACAATGATCGAGGGAGAGAATGTGGAAGTTGAAAAGAGAGGGAAATGGGAGGAATAATTAAGGAATGGGGTGAAATGAGGGGTTGGGGGGTTAATGAGGGGTTGGGGGGGTTTAAACAGTCTGATTTTGAAAAAGACTACAGCCGGGTCGGGTCGGGTACGACTCATTAATGACGCAACGACTCCCCAACGACGGTCCGTCTCAGGTGTGATGATCCGTCGTTGGGTCCGTTGTGTGTGCCCTAGTTTGAAAATAACAAAAATACATACCTGGTACAACGGAGGCATACGACGGTCCATCGCAGGCACAACGGTCCGTCGATGTATCCGTCAATGACTGTTACAGAGTAATTTTCTGCAGAATTTCCTGGTGATGTGCCTGCAAATTTAAAAACCCATTAGTAGAAAAATGCTACCATTACTAAAAAGACTATAAGTATTGGGTTGCCTCCCAACAAGCGCCTGATTTAATGTCGCGGTACGACTGGGGACACTTGATTACTCAGACTTCATCAAGATTGTATGCCTCTAGCACTTCATTCCCCGATGCTTTATGCCCAAAATAGAGTTTTATTCTATCTCTATTTATCTTAAAATGCACTCCCTCCTTGGCTTTTAACTCAACTGCTCCATGAGGGAATACTTGGGTAATCATGTAAGGGCCAGTCCATTTGGACTTGAGCTTGCCGGAAGACAAGGCGACCCAGTACTGTCTACAAGCACCAAATCCCCAACCATAAACTTTTGTTTTGCACTTTTTTGTTCATTCTCCTTCTTCATCTTTTCTTTGTGGGATATGGCAGATACCGATTGGAGCTCACCACTCTGCCTCATGGTCTTACAAATGTTGAAGGTCGCTTCTTCATTATTCAACCGAAATGTCATATGTCCCATTTCCATATCAACTAAGGCTCTACCTGTAGCAAGGAATGGCCTCCCAAGAATAATATGCACTTCAAAATCGACCTCACAATCAAGAATAACAAAATCAGTCGGAAAGATGAATGACTCCACTTTTACAAGCACATCATGGAGTATCCCTATAGGTCATTTCACTGTCCGATCAGCCATCAGTAGCTGCATCACAGTGGGTTTTGGATCCCCCAAACCCTACTTCTTGAAAATTGAGAGGGGCATGAGATTTATGCTTGCCCCCATATCACATAATGCTTTCGCAAAATGTAATGACCCAACTGTACAAGGAATAGTGAACGCACCCGAATCTTCTTTTTTTTGTACGAGGGATCTTGTAGTAATAGCACTATAATGCTGCAGTCTATCATCATCCTCAAAAGTGACCGATCTTTTCTTGGTGACCAGATCTTTCATATATTTGGCATAACCAGGCATTTTTTCTAGAGCTTCTACCAAAGGGACATTGATAGAAAGCTGCTTTAACATTGTTATGAAACGCCGATATTTACCATCCTTGGTTTTTTTCACTAATCTCTGAGGGAAGGGTGGTGGTGGCCTAGGCATGGGAATTACCTTGATAGGTACTTCTGCATCTTTTCCATTACTTTCCTCTTCTTCACCACTACCCTTTACCACATTATCATTATGCTTTCTCACATTTTCCTCAGTAGACGACATAGGTGGGTCAATTGTTTGCTTACCACCTCGAGTAGTGATTGCCATACAGTGCGCATCATTCTTTGGGTTTTGGACAGTGTTGCTAGGAAGAGTGCCCGGTTGCCGTGTGTTTACTGTCCCAGATAATTGGGCCATTTGCAACTCGATCTGCTTAATCGATATTGAATGTGTATCAACTTTTTTCCCAATACTAGCTAAGTCACACCTCAACTCTTTAATGTGCTCATCACTAGCATCGAACCTCCTCATCATTTTGTGCAACTTATCCTCAACTCGTGCCATACTATCTCCACCATCCCTAGGAGTAACTTCACGATTTTGGGGAGGGACATAGGGCCCATTCCTATCATTTCTGTTACCGTAGTTACCTCTGTTGAAGTTATTGTCGCGGTTGTAGTTACCATCTCGGACATAATGACCCTCACGGTTGTAGTTACCATAGTTCCGACCTTGGTTCCCTTGACCTTGGCGCCAATTATTCTGATTTGAGACTTGGGCGCTTAGTCAGAAACCCCCCGTCTGTTCATTTACTGCATAAGTGTCCTCCGCATAATATCATTCATCATTAGGAGGTGGTGGTTTAGCCAAGTAGTTGACTGCATTTATCTTTTCTGCACCCCCAGTGACATGTTTTAGTACCAACCCAAGCTCGGTTCTCATCTGATCCATTTCTTCACGAATCTCTTCTGTGGCTGGGTTGTGAGTGGACTGCACTGCGAAGGTGTTTCTCCCTGTATCAGACTTTTTAGTACTCCAAGCTTTGTTATTCCGGGGGATTTTCTCTAATTTTTCAGCAATCTCAGCATAAGGGCATTCCCCATAAGATCCACCTGCTATAGTGTCCAACATCGCTTTATTATTATCATCATGTCCCCGATAGAAGTATTCTTTCAGTGACTCATCATCTATACGGTGATTTGGGACACTTCTCAAGAACGAGGTGAATCTATCCCAAGGACTACTAACTGACTCTCCTGGTAGTGCCACAAAGTTGTTCACTCTGTCTTTGTGGTTTAGTTTCTTGGAGACTAGATAGTAGCGTGCTAAGAAAACATCCCTTAGTTGGTTCCAAGTGAATATTGAGTTGTATGGGAGCTCAGTGAACCATATAACAACCTCTCCTGTCAGTGAGAGAGGAAACACTCTGAGCCCTATTACATCTAGATCAAAATCAGGCCTCCCTACACAACTTTTGCACACTGCCCTTACCTTAGCTATATGGGCATGTGGATCCTCAGAAGGTAGCCCTGAAAACAAACCTCTGGCAGTGATCATTTGCATCAGGCTACTAGTTATCACAAAGGTGTGGCCAGTGGGTAGAGGATGCAAGACAAGTGGCCCATCTGAGTCTGCTATGTTATCATAACCTCTGTAGTATGCTTGGGTTCGTGGAACGGGATTTTGTCCCCTCTGATGGTGTTCACCCAGAGCATCTGGTAATATCTGACCATGAACATCAACCGGAGCTGGGATGTTTTGGTTCGGATCATCATCATTTATTCTCAAGTTTTGCTTCATATTGCACAGTGTACGCTCTAACTCGTGATCGTAGAGAAACAAGGGTTCTCTTCCTCTCTGTGTATTTGGCATACAAGGTGGATAGTTCTATAAAAAATCAAAAACAATAAAACAAAGAAAAATCAAGAAAATAACAACTAAAATATAGTAATAAGTTCAAGTTAATATAAAAGCTATTTTCCCCAGCAACGGCGCCAAAATTTGATACGCTCAAACTTACTTCTCAAATAAGAAGTAAAGCGGTCATGTCAAGTAAGTAACCCAACTAATGAGGTTGGGATCGTTCCCACGAGGAAAATAGTCTAGACTTAACTTCAACCTGTTATTACTATTATTTTGTCAATGACTTCCTTGGAAAGTAAAAACAATAAAAGGGGGGTTTCTAGTTCTAAATGAATAAAAATAATTAAAGAACTTGAAAGAGACACTTAACAGCTTTGAATGTTGGATTTTAATCAATTAATCAGAGTAACTAGGGTTTGCTTGTTCCCCACAGGTTTATAACTTGATAATTCTAACTATAACAATTCTTTCCTAGTATCTTGCATGCAAAGTGATAAGTTATGTATTTCTAAATCCTTGGTCCGGCATCTAGAAAATCTCACTCCGCACCTTGGTCCGGCTACATGTGTTGCTATCCTAACCATTATCTTTACCTCATATGAAGCATCGTATTCGATATTTGACTAAGTTAGTACCTCATACCAATCAATACTAGCCTATTAGATAGTATACACTAAATCTATGTTGATAATTCTTTCCTATTATCTACCTCCTTGGTCCGACAAGTAGCATTAAGGCGAGTTCTAACGTTGGCCATCCGTTAAAAAGACTTCTAAGCGAAAGAATTATTAATACATGCAAGACACTATTCTAGAATTGTTATTTTATTTAGGTTTTATTTCATTATTTGCCTATGGTTCCCACAACCCTAGTTTCCGAGTTTAGTTACTCATAGTCATAATCACAATATTCAAATATATTAAATAAGAATTCATGTACTTACTTCAATGAGAAAGAGTAAAATCCGAAAGTTTGTTGATTAATCACCAATAATCACTTGCAAGAATCTCAAAGTAATCAATGATCTGATAAAAAGTCTAATGATTATCAAAAGTCTAACACTAATACACAGAGTCTAATAATATGATGTCTAACAATCCAGAGTCTAACGATACGGAGAGTCTAACCTCAAAAATGAGGTTTTTTGAACTATTTATAAAAAATAAAAACCTTATTAAACAAGGACTCTATTTTCTTGAAATCTTCCAAAACGCGGCTGGGTCGACGGACTTCACGACGGATCGTCGTGGTCAAGACGGACCGTCATGGACTCCGTCGTCCCATACATATGCAATTTCTTCTGCTGCTCTCTTCATTCCCCTCGACGGCAAGTATGACGGACCGTCATAGACACAACGGTCCGTCGAGGGTCTTCGTTCCAAAATACTTCAACTCTTGGAATATGGGTACTGGGATTACTTCTCTGAACTTTATGACGAACCTGTAGGACGGACCGTCATAGACACGATGGACCGTCACAAGCTTCGTAACCCCACACTTGGTCAGACTTTCTGATCTTCCTTCAGCAGCAGCACTACGCTGCCACCTACGGACCGTCACAAGCACAATAGACCGTCATAAGCTCCGTAGGTGGTCTCTACTGCATTTCTTCGCTCAAAATCTCCGCATTCATCTTTGGACAAATTTCCTGCAAAACAAAGAGAAACTCATATAAAAATTAGCACAAAAAGTCTTTTGGACACACTAAACTTAAGGAAGAAGTATTAATAATATCGTGAAACCACGGTATATCAACATCAGCAGCCGATTTCGGAGACACGTCTGGAACAGAACCATGTACATCATCAGCAGTCGAATTGGGAGGCAGATTTGACATAGAAACATGTACATCATCATTCGGTGTCGGAGACACATTTGATTGATCAGGCTGGTTCGGTTCTGACACTTTCTTTTTTTGTATAACCACTTTTTTTCTTCTTTTTGACGTGGTGGAGGAGATGTATCAGACACTCTAGAAGATCTCCTCAATAACTGTTCGGGAGGTTTGGTGGAGAAATTATCAAAATCATCTTCCTCATTTGGTTGTACTAAGGGTAATGAAGAAGAAGGAGCATGTTCAACTTGAACAAAGTCAAAAGCTTCAATTTCCTCTGCTGTTGGGACAATATTTGAACATGCATTCTGAATGTATCACAACACATAAGATAATTTATTTGTTAATACAATAACAGTTCACAATGTATCACAAGACATAAATAACGATACTACATAGACAAACATAAAATAATTTATTCTAATAGTAAAAAATTAATTCCATTTTACCTCTTGGAAAATGGTAGACATTTCAAACTTTGCCTTATCACACACAACTCTCCAATTGCACATTCTTGAGATGACATTTCGTTCTTTCACAGCTATTTCAGAATTTAATTGGGATGCACATTCGTATATCCAAACGTTAAGTGCATACGGCATCCCATTTAATCGATACAACTTTTTGCTAACATCAAAATCCTGTCTAAGTGAACCAATTAGTTTTGAGAATGATAGATGACCCCAAGGATAATCTTGATATATACCATCTTCAACCATTAGAAAATCCACAATAGATATAGCTGTATTATCAAGAGTAGTGAATACGAATGTATGAATAAAGAACTGTATAGACATTTGAAGTGCATCCTGATCGTTCTTCCAATTACCCATCTTAAACCGTTGAACTAATTGATACTCGGCAACACTATTGACTGCACCAGGAAAATACTTTTCGAAAAGCATACAATTAGTTGATTCTGGGTATTTAAAATCATTGGTATTGCCTTTGACTTTAAGTCCAGTTAATATTGCAAATTCATCTATACCAAATTTTAGGACACACCCGTTTGAATGTCTAATATGCAACACATTAGGGTTGCTTTGTTCCAACTCTAACAGCAACAAGCACTTAGTGATTTGGCCCTGAAAATTACATTTAGTAATATCTAAAAAGGGTCCAAAAATTGTATCCCTAAACAGTTGGATTACATTCTCCCCTATGTATTTTTCAAAGCCCTTCAGTAAAGTGTTGTTAAAATTGACAGCAAACCTTATGGGATGTGTTGGTATCTTTTTTATCTTGTACTTGAGTGGCTACAATTTGAAAAAAAAACAAATTTTAACGATATTGAAATATAAATACTAAATAAAACAACTAATACTAAATAAACAACTAATACCTTACTGATACATGATATCAATTTTTAGAAATTCATAATACATGAAAAACATGTTATACACATCAAATTCATGTATCAATGCATCGTCTAAACACTATAACACACTCAGTCGATATGTATCAGCAAGCACACTTGATGGCGCAGTAATTTAACTTCTTGACTGATACATGATAACAATTTTCAAAGACTCGTGATACATAGAAAATCATATGATACACATCAAATTTATGTATCAATGCATCGTCTAAACACTATAAGAGACTGAGTCGATATGTATCAGTAAACACACTTGATGGCGCAGTTATTAAACCTATTGACTGATACATGATAACAATTTTCAAAAACTCTTGATACATAGGAAATCATATGATACACATCTAATTCATGTATCAATGCATCGACTAAACACTATAACACACTGAGTACTTATGTATTAAACTTATTGTCTGATACATGATAACAATTTTAAAAATTCATTATACATATGGGATTCCTTAAAATTTTTACTAATTTCAACAACATTTTTAAAATAAGTATAAAAAAGACATACCCGAAGCAATGTAGGCCTGAGAACAATGGTTGCTGCTTCTTTTCTCTTTTTTTTGGTGTATTTTGTCAACCTTTGATTTAGATGGTTCGCTAAAATCTTTGTTTGAATCCTTCCGAACATTCATAGGATCTTGCAAAGACTTTTTTCTATTTTCTTTCCAATTTTCATCGTCCGAATCATAAATCCTTCTATTAGTAAAAGGATCCATTAATATTATGTAATAGAACAATGAACAAAAACAAAAAGAAGAAGAAAAGAAGAATGGATGATGGAGAAAGACGAAAAAGAAGACCTAGAGACGGCTGATGTAATATAGCTATGAACAAGAAAAAAAAAGAAGAAGAAAATAGCAATAGATGATGGATTAAGAAGAAGAACATGAACTATAGACAAATGATGTAGTAAGAAGAAGAAAAAGAACCAGAGAACAATGGTCCAATTTTCAAAAATTTCAAATTTTTTGAATTTTGAAATTCAAAATTTCATATTAAATGTTGTGAAACGTTTTTAATTAAAATTGATAATTCAAAATTCAAAAAGTGATTCAGAAGATTGAGTGTTTTAGTGGAGAAAAAATAGGCATGATATTGGGGAAGTGTGTGTTATAGGAGAGAGAAGGCTATGTATCCCTAAATTGATTTGGGCTACATTGGATGAACCCAATTTGTTAAACCCAATCCCATCTCATTCTAGAGCCCATCTTGGCGCCACATGTGCAGATGATGTGGCATGCCAAGTCAAATAAGAAAACCAATACAATCATGACATGTGTCAAAGATGACAAGCCCTCTCCATAAAGCCCGTATGTTATGTCACTTAAATCTGATTGGCTGAACGGAGTCCTATTTCAATTTTTCTATTCTAAAACTATAAATAGGGGTCCTCATAATTCAGAAAAGAGACAGAAAATTCTAAACAAGAAGCTAGAGAAACTCCGTGGTAAAAACACCATTTCATTCTCTATAAAGCTACAGGTTTAAGAATTCAAGCATTCAATTTCAAGAACGATCAAGATCAAGACCAACGAATTCAAGAACAAGCTCGAAGCCCTTGAATTCAAATAAAAGTCAAGATCAAGATAAAGTTCAATTTCAACTTCATCATAGATTCAAGAAATATCTTTGAAGCCCTTGAATTTATATTTAAAAAGGCGAATTCAGAGGAATTATAGAGATTGTAACACCCGCATTTGAAATAATAAAATTAATTGTTGCTATAATTTTCCGTTCTTGATAATTGTTTTCTCGACGCGAATTTTATTGTCTACAAATTCTGGCATGCCCAGTGGGACAATATCTACCTCTCATCTCAATTTTTCAAACGTCAAAGAATATCAAGAACCATGAACAACAACTCTCGATCAACCGCCTCTAAGGTCACTAGCTCCAAGTTCTCTACTGAAGTTGAAGACATCCTTGGTGTTACGTTTGGAAGTTTTGGAGCTGTTACGAGAAGCAAAACTGCTACACTAAGAGAACAAACGCTTCAAGTGTCGTCTGCATCAACTCCTGTGTATGGGTCTTCGTCTCCAAAATGAGCAAGTTCCTCCATAAATGCTCTAGAATGAGGAAGTAGTGTTGCTGAAAAGATCAAGAAGACATTGGCTCTACTTGAGCAATCTAGTTCCAAGAACTCTACCACAAGGGAGAACTATGATTCAACTTATGAATCATCTCCACGTATATCGCGTAATGTGAGTCCACTAAAAATTAACTTACGCGACAATCCATGTTACTCTTCTGCATCTCCGATGATCATGCAAACGATAGTGACTATTGCTTCCTCTCCTGAGGAACAACCCGCAAATCAGAAAAAGTTGGTTGAAGGATTGAAGAAGCATGTACAAAACCAAGAATCTTGACTTGACAAGTTGATGGACAGGATAGAAGTACTTTTAGATGGAGATGCGAGCCATGCACCTGGAAAGGGCATTGAAGTTCAAGAAATCGAAGATCCTGCTAAGAAAGCCCCGTTTGTTAAAGAGATGCCAGTTTCTTCTGAAGGACTGATCCCACTCGATCGCTTGAAAGAGTTTATTGAAGGCACTATCAAAGATAAGTATGAAGTCTCCACCAAGTCTTCTCATATGTATGCTAATCCATACACTTCTAGGATTGAAAACTTTAAAATGCCTGCTGGTTATCAACCTCCCAAATTTCAACAATTTGAGGGAAAAGAAAATCTGAAAAAACATGTCGCGCACTTCGTGGAGACATGTAATAATGCTGGAACATATGGAGACTATCATGTTAAAAAGTTTATCTGCTCTCTAAAAGGAAATGCCTTTGATTGGTACACGGATCTCGAACCTAACTCTATTGATAGTTGGGAGCAACTAGAACATGAGTTTCTCAATCGCTTCTATAGTACAAGGCGCATGGTGAGCATGGTAGAACTCACAATACTCGCCAAAGGAAGGATGAATTGGTCATAGATTTCATAAATCGATGGAGGAACGCGAGCCTAAATTGCAAGGACAGGCTTAGTGAAGCTTCTGCAATTGAAATGTGTATTCAAGAAATGCACTGGGAGATTCTTTATATCTTCCAAGGAATAAAACAAAAATAATTTGAGGATTTATCTACTCGCGCTCATGATATAGAGTTGAGCATGTCATCAGTCGGAAAAGATATGACTATGGTCCATGATCCTCGTAAAGGAAGGAACAAGCAGGAACCCAAGAGATGGAGCAAGTTTCTGCCCAAAAATGGAAATAAAGAATCCATGAGTATAAATGTGTCACCTGCAAAGTTCACCATGAATGAGGGCGTAAAATAAAATGTGAGAACGACTTTCCAAGCACGTTCAAATCAAAAGTCGACGCTAAGGGAGATGCAAGGAAAAACCATTCTTGGATTTTGACATTTTTGAAATTTTTATGAATTACTTGAGTTAAAGCTCATTGACTATCCAGAGATGAAGAGACCCGCTGAAGCTGGAAAAAATGATGACCCAAATTATTGCAAGTATCACAGACTTGTGAGTCATCCTCTTGAAAAATGTTTTGTCTTTAAGGATAGAGTGATGCGATTGGTTAACGAAAATAAAATTATCCTTGATGATGAGAAGGCTAGTTCTAACCAGATATCTATCACGTTTGGGTCATTGGATCCGGTCCAAATTTATATCTATGAAAAGCATGAAGAAGAGCCAGTAGAACAGGACATTGACATAGATAGTAGTGAGGGTTGAATTCTTGTAACTAGGCGAAGACGCAACAAGTCAAGACTACGAAAAGAATTATCCGAGCAACCGGTTAGAGGAAAAATGGTGAAGAAATCAGAGAAGCAAAAATCAATCAAGCGCCCCAAAAGGGCAAAGGTTGAAGTGCATCACTACCAAAAAACTCGACGTCTTGTGACTCTAGAGGAATTTTTTCCAAGCTCGTTAGACACAAAGTCTACTCAAGGCAATTTCGAGGCATCATGTTTCAGTGTGGATAAAGAACAAAAAATGAAGGTTCCTCCAACTGTAAATGAAGGAACAACGAGTAAATCCTCACCAAAAGTGTCTCCTGGGGAAGTTGAAAAAGAAACAAGGGAAATCTCAGAAATGATGTCTCTTTCATCTTCTAAAAAATCTATTGAACTTTCTTCCCAAGAAGCACATATCTGTGATACTAAAATCACATTTACAGATAACAATCTTCTATTTGGTTAAACACTACACAACCGTCCTTTGTATATGGTGGGTCATGTGCTAGAGAAAAAGATAAATTGAATCTTAATAGATGAAGGATATGGAGTCAACATTTTGCCTATCCACACATTGAAGGAACTTGGCATCATGACTGGGGAACTTAGTTAAAGTCATCTGTTGATACAAGGATTTAATCAAGGCGGGTAGAGGTCCATAGGCTCTATTAAATTAGAGATCCACATGGGAGATTTGCGATCAAGAGCATGGATGCATGTGATTGACGCAAAGACATCATACAATATATTACTTGGCAGGCCTTGGGTACATGAGAATAGAATTGTCTCATCTTCTTACTATCAATGTTTGAAATATCATGAAGGTGGAATTGAAAGAAAGATAGTTGCAGATGATAATCCTTTCACCGAAGTGGAGACACACTTTGCGAATGCAAAATTTTATTTGAGAAGTTATGTTGTTAAATGGGTCAAATCCAATGAGGTCAAATCAATCAAGATTGATAATATCATAAGCAAAAGAATTTATGCAGCTATCGAAAAGGTGAAAATTGACACTAAAGACTCTTGTCCCATTCTTAATGAAGGAAAGATCATGTCTTCAAAGAAGAAGCAGACTTCTAGGCTTTGCTATGTTCCAAAATCGAAGAAAGAACAAGATCAACCATCTAACCTTGAACAAAATGCATTAAGAGGGTTAACTTTTCCTATCAGACGGATTGATGCAATAAATTTGTCTTCAAAGTTGCCAGAAAAGTCAGTCGCTCAAAGATCAAGTGGTAGATATGGCTCTCCCTACAAAACGCACAAGACAAGGTTTTGATCCCAATGCCTACAAGTTATTTGTGAAGGCAGGATACAACCCTAGTGAGCCATCAGTGCTAGGAAAACTCCCATCAGAAGATACAACTAGGAAAGCGTGAAGGCCTAGGTTATAGCCAACCGCCGCCAATTCGCATTTCCACAAGAAGGGCCAGTAATAATCATATAAGTTTTGAAGATGACGTCACTGCTCCCAATAAAAGGCCTTCCGTCTTTGATCGACTTGGTGAAGATACAACAAGAATTTCTGTGTTTGAGAGGTTAGGTCCTCTGAAGAAGAATAACAAGAACATAAGAAGTTATTTAAAAGTTACAACACCTACTTCACATTTGATTCAAAAGGATTTCATAAGTTTGATTCCATCTAGGATGAGGCGAGGAGTGGAACTTGTGGTTTCCTGTAAAGAGGAACTCAAGGCAAAGGTTCATACTGTGGTTTACACCAAAGAGCGCAAGGAAGATGAAAAAAGTGTAGGCTTCTCAAATCATGTTACAATCCAAAATAAGTACGATTCTTTGCCTTAAAAGAAGATTGAGGAAGAGCTAGATGATATTGTCTCGTGTTGTAATATATCGGTCAATGACAATGACCCTGTGGAAGAGGAAGATGCTAAAGAGGCTCCACCAGAACTTGAAGAAGGAGTAAAGATCACAATAGATCCTTTGAAGGAATTTAACCTTGGCACTGATGAAGACCCGAAGCCAACTTACTTGAGTGCGTTTCTAGAAAGCGATGAAGAAGTCGTTTACATGATATACTCAAAGAATATAGAGATGTCTTCGCTTGGAGTTATAAAGAAATGCCTGGATTGAATCCTAGAGTAGCGGTCCATCAATTGGCAGTCAAAAATGGTTCTCGTCCTGTTATACAAGCTCAAAGACGTTTTAGACCAGACTTGATTCCGTTGATAGAAAATGAAGTTAACAAACTCATTGAGGCAGGTTTTATTCGTGAGGTCAAATATCCTACATGGATTTCAAGTATTGTTCCCGTGAGGAAGAAGAATGGTCAAATTCGAGTTTGCGTTGACATTAGAGATCTCAATAATGCATGCTCTAAAGATGAATTTCCTCCTCCCATTCCAGAGTTGATGATTGATGCCACCACTGGTTATGAGGCAATATCGTTCATGGATGGTTCTTCTGGATATAATCAAATCCGCATGTCACCAAAAGATGAAGAACTCACCGCATTTCGCACGCCAAAAGGTATTTATTGCTACAAAGTGATGCCATTTGGTTCAAAGAATGTTGGTACCACATATCAAAGGGCTATGCAAAATATCTTTGACGACTTACTCCATAAAAATGTTGAACGTTATGTTGATGATTTGGTAGTAAAGTCGAGGAAGAGGGGTGATCATTTGAAAGACTTAAGGATGGTGTTTGAGTTACTTCGAAGATATCAATTAAGGATGAATCCATTGAAATGTGCCTTCGGAGTTACTTCCGGCAAGTTCCTGGGGTTTATTGTGATACACCGAGGAATTGAAATTTATCAAGCCAAAGTCGATGCAATATCAAAGATGCGTGAACCTCGAGATATTCATGAGTTAAAAACTCTCCAAGGAAAGTTAGCCTACTTGAGAAGGTTCATCTCAAATCTAGCGGGAAGATGTCAACCATTCAGTCATCTTATAAAGAAAAGTTCTCTTTTTAATTGGGACCAAACATGTAGAGAAGCTTTTCAAAGTATCAAATTGTATCTAGCGAAACCTCCGATTTTGGCAACCCCTATACCTGGAAAACCATTGATATTCTACATTGCAGCACAAGAAAGGTCTGTAGGAGCCCTTTTAGCTCAAGAGAACAGTGAAGGCAAAGAAAATGCTCTTTATTACTTAAGTAGAACGATGACGCCAAATTAGCTAAATTATTCGCCAATTGAAAAGTTATGCTTGGCACTAATCTTCTCAATTCAAAAGATGAAGCATTATTTTCAAGCTCATGTTGTCCGCCTTATTTCTAGAGAAAATCCCATCAAGTTTGTTATGTCAAAACCTGTCCTTAGTGACCGACTAGCAAGATGGTACCTCCAGTTCCAACAATTTGAGATTGTGTACATCCCTCAAAAATCCGTGATGGGACAAGCACTAGCGGATTTCTTAGCAGACCATCCTATACCAAATGATTGGGATTTAACTGATGAGTTTCCTGATGAAGATGCGATGTTAATTGAAGTTCAACCTCCTTGGAAAATGTACTTTGACGGGGCTACACATCGCGGCGGAGTTGGTGCTGGCGTGGTGTTCATCACTTCACAAGAAGAGATTCTACCATTATCATTTACTCTAAAACAATGTTTCTCCAATAATATCGCTGAATATCAAGCACTGATACTTGGACTTGAAATGGCCGTTGACGTGAAACAATTACATTTACAGGTCTTTGGCGACTCTCAATTGGTGATTAATCAACTCTTAGGAAGTTATGAGGTAAAAAAGCCTGAATTGCGCCCTTATCATGATTATGCTCAAAAGTTAATAAGATGGCTTGGGGATGTAACACTTCAACATGTGCATCGAACAGAGAATAAGAAAGTTGATGCATTGGCTACTCTAGCTTGAACGCTAACCCTTCCTGATCAAACACAAGTAATTGTCTGTCAAAAATAAATTATACAACCGTCAAATGATAAAGAATATAGTGAAATAGGCTTGATCATATCGTCGCCATTGTTGAAGCTGTGGAGGAAGATTGGAGACAACCCATCATTGACTACCTATGTTATGGGATACTTCCAGAAAATCCAAAAAGAAGAACTGACATACGTCGTCGTGCACCTCGTTTCCTTTATAACAAGGACACATTATATAGGAGATCATTTGAGGTATGTTATTACGATGTTGAGGAGAGGAAGAAGCGATTCAAGCTCTGCAAGAAGCACACTCAGGAGTATGTGGATCACATCAATCTGGACCAAAACTTCACTTTCACATAAAGAGGATTGGGTATTACTAGCCAACCATGGTGAAAGATTACTTGTATTACGCCAGGAAATGCGATGCTTGTCAATTTCATGCGAATTTCATTCATCATCCACCCAAAGTATTGCATCCAACCATCGCATCTTGTCCATTTGACGCTTGGGGACTGGATATTGTAGGACCATTACCAAAGTCTTCTGGTGGACACTTGTACATGTTGGCTGCAACTGATTACTTTTCAAAATGGGTTGAAGTTGTCGCTCTTAAAGAGGTGAAGAAAGAGAATGTTGCAAATTTTATCCGAGTAAATATTATCTACCGTTTTGGCATCCCTCGCTATATAATAACAGACAATGGCAAACAATTTGATAACAAGTTAATGAACAAGATTTGTGATCTTTTTGACTTTAAGCAGCGTAAATCTTCTATATACCATGTTGCCGCTAATGGTCTTGCTGAAGCATTCAATAAGACTCTATGCAAAATGATCAAGAAAGTTTTCTCAAAATCCAAATGGGATTGACATGAAAGAATGGAAGAAGCTTTGTGGGAATATAGAACAAAGTATCACACACCAACTCAAGCAACACCATATTCACTTGCTTTTGGAGTTGAAGCAGTCCGGCCACTGGAGCGTCAAATACCCTCCTTAAGACTTGCTATTCAAGAAGGGCCCACTGAGGAAGAAAATGCTCGATTTCGTCTTGCTGAGTTAGAAGCACTTGATGAAAAGATATTAGAAGCCCAACAAAACCTTGCATGTTATCAAGCTCGTCTATCTTGTGCTTTTAATAAGAAGGTTCACTTGAGGTTCTTTCAAGTTGGAGATCAAGTTCTCGTGGTAAAAAGACCCATCATTACTTCGCACAAGTCTGGGGCGAAATTTACCTCAATGTGGGATGGACCATATGTCATACAAGAAACATATTCAAATGGTGCTTACAAGATTGTTGATGCAGATGGCTTAAGGATCGGTCCTATTAATGCCAAATTCCTAAAGATATACTATCCTTGAAGTAAGATGATGCTCCTTAAGGTACTAGCCTAAAATGCATGTCACTCCTAGCCTGCAAGAGTATAAACTGTGTACGGCACAACCCCAAAAAAATCACTTCAATCCCCAGAACTACGTTGTGACTTGATCCTCTTTATTGAGGTACGTAGGCGCTTAGAACAATATTCTAAGTTCAGTTTCATGAGTGTCAAAAATAAAAATGTTCCCACTTAAATTCAAAGAAAAGTCAAAGCGATATGTATTTTATCTTTTGTCTCATCAAACTTTAGACTTGTACGAAGTATTGATGGGTCTATGGAAGGGGAAACCCTTATAAAATATGAATCTCTTATTAGTACGGTGGAAGTCTTTAAATTATATTTAGTATGCGAATTGAAGTCTTTATATTCTTCGAGTTTATTATTTGAAGTATCCAAATTCTCTAAGAATACAGGTTGAAGTATTCAAATCCTCTAAGTATGAAGGTAAGACTTCAAGTATGTAAGTAGAAGTCTCCAAATGCGTATGTAATTGAATTCCATGCCTAAAGGTGCGCGAGGTTTGTCCCTTTGCACCTTAAGCTAGCTTTGTTGCGGATTATCCCTCAATAGATCTTTGAATTTCTGTGTTTTAAGGTGGACAAACTTGTCCCTTTGCACCTTAAGCTAGGCCTTTTCACGGGTGTATAATTAAAAGAATCTTTTTCAATTTTCATGTCTTAAGCTGGACAATATTTGTCCCTTTGCACCTTAAGTTGACCTTTTCACTGGTGTATATTTAAAAGGGTCTTTAAATTTTTCATGCCTTATGGTGGACGATATTTTTCCGTTTGCACCTTAATCTAGCTTTGTTGCGAATTTATCCTTCAACGAATCTTTAAATTTCTATGCCTTAAGGTGGAAAAACTTGTCCCTTTGCACCGTAAGCTATAATTCCGACAAATTTATCATTAAAAGGATCTTTAAATTTCCATGCCTTAAGGTGGACAATATTTGCCCCTTTGCACCTTAAACTGATTTTTTCACGGGTTTATTTTGTCTCAAGTTGGTTAAGCATTTAGGACTTTGTAACACCTTCAGTTTATTTTCAAGGCGGGAGCATTACACGGTATCCTATTAAATCCTCAAGTTGGTTATGCATTCAGGACCTTGTAACACCTTGAGTTTATTTTCAAGGCGAGAGCATTACACGGTATCCCATTAAAGCTTCAAGTTGGCTAAACATTCAGAACCTTGTAACACCTTGATTTTATTTTCAAGGGGGAAGAATTACACGGTATCCTAGTAAAGCTTCAAGTTGGTTAAGCATTTGGGACCTTGTAACACCTTGAGTTTGTTTTCAAGGCGGGAGCGTTACACGGTATTCTAGTAAAGCTTCAGGTTGGTTAAACGTTCGAAAACCTTGTAACACCTTGAGTTTATTTTCAAGGGGGAGCGTTACACGGTATTCTAGAAAATCATCAAGTTAGATAAGCATTCGAGATCTTGTAACACCTTGAGTTTATTATTAGAGCGGGAGCATTACACGATATTCTAGTAAAGCTTCAAGTTGTTAAGCATTCCGGACTTTGTAACACCTTGAGTTTATTTTCAAGGCGGGAGCGTTACACGGTATTCTAGTAAATTTTCAAGTTGGATAAGCATTCGGGACCTTGTAACACCTTGAGTTTGTTTTCAAGGCGGGAGCGTTACAGGACATTCTATTAAAATTTCAAATTGGTTAAGCATTCGGGGCCATGGAACACCTTGAGAGTATTATTTATTTATTTGTTAAGGCATGGACGTCAATAACATTTTTATGTGATAAACCCTTCCATTATGTAGCCTCGGTAAAATATAAAATTTCTTTTGCTGATTTACAAAAAAAAAAAGACGAAGGAAGATACAAGTGAAGGAGAGATTGTTACCCGTCAAGATGTTTGAGACTCGGAAGGTAAATCTTGAATCTTGGATGTGTTGTAGACCTTTATGTCTAGATTCAGAATCATCAAGCAATTGTGATTTCGTTGTTCCTATGTCAAGGCATGAGATTTTTAGTAAGTCACACAAATCTGAAACTTTTTAGCATGGCAGATTCTAGAGCTAACTTCATAAAATCATCTCGAAAGATTCTTAAGGTATTAAATTTTGAATTTTGGATATATTAGAGATAGAACAGTCTAGTTTCTAAAAAATTAGTACGTTCATGATTTTGAGTTTTCTACAATGAGATATGAATTTACTACGACGAACATGTCAGACTGTAAAAAAAAGTGACAAATTTTTAGCATGAGAAAATCTAGAGCTAACTTCAAAAAATCATCTAGAAAGATTCTGAAGGTATTAAATTTTAAATTTTGGATATGTTAGAGACCGAAAAGTCTAGTTTCTGAATAATTAAACGGTTTATGATTTTGGTTTTTCTACAATGAGATATGGATTTTCTACGACGAACATGTCAGGCTGTAAAAAAAAGTGACGAATTTTTAGCATGACAGAATCTAGAGCTAACTTCAAAAAATCATCTAGAAAGATTCTGAAGGTATTAAATTTTGAATTTCGGGTATGTTAGAGATCAAAAAGTCTAGGTTTTTCAATTTTTCTACAATTAGATATGAATTTTCTACGACAGACATGTCAAGCAGTAAAAAAAGTGACGAAAATAAATTTTTTTTAAAAAGAGGAAAAGTACCTTGAGTATGCCCTTTTCGTCGTAGGCTCACAATCTGTAATTGAAGAGAAAATTATGGAGACAATGTATCTATTTATAGATGTCATGTGGTGAGATAAAAAAATTCTCCCAGTTCAATTACAATTTATTTTTGGCTTGGGCAGTAAAACATATATATGAATATGAAATTGAGTAGGATTACAATTCCTAATTGAATTATAATTTCTTTTTGGGTTGGGAAATAAATCATATATAGGAATATGAAATTGAGTAGGATTCCAATTGTTAATTCAATTATAGTTCAATTTCACTAAAGTGAATTTAGTAACCAGTTAATGCTTCAAGCCTAGTCTCTAAAATATAAAATATCTCGACAAGACTTGAAGCAGGGGGCATTTGTAATCATTTAAAATTTATTAAATATAAATTTATAAGATGATTCGGATTAGATTGAATTCACAAATATATTAATCCAAATAAATATTGTGGATTGCTATAATTGACTTAAATATTTAAGTCCAATCATTACAGATTTAATTAAAGTCTAAATTAATTGATTTGGGCTACATTGGATGAACCCAATTTGTTAAACCCAATCTCATCTCATTCTAGAGCCCATCTTGGCGCCACGTGTGCAGTTGATGTGGCATGCCAAGTCAAATAAGAAAATCAATAGAATCATGACATGGGTCAAAGATGACAAGCCCGCTCCATAAAGCACATATGTCATGTCACTTAAATCTGATTGGCTGAATGGAGTCCTATTCCAATCGCCACTCCTCTATTTTAAAACTATAAATAGGGTACAAACACCATTTAATTCTGTATAAAGCTACAAGTTTAAGAATTCAAACATTCAAGTTCAAGAATGATCAACATCAAGACCACCGAATTCAAGAACAAACTCGAAGCTCTTGAATTCAAATAAAAGTCAAGATCAAGATAAAGTTCAAGTTCAAGTTCATCATAGATTCAAGAGCAAGCTTTAAAGCCCTTGAATTCATTTTTGAAAAGGTGAATTCAGATGAATTGTAGAAATTGTAACACTGACATTTGAAATAATAAAATTGATTGTTGCTATAATTTTGCGTTCTTGATTATTTGTTTTCTCGACGCGAATTTTCTTGTTTACAAATGGATTGTTATCTTATTGTAAAGAACGTCATACGCTACGACTCCAAAACAAATAAAGTTTACAAACTTGCCACTTCTAAACATATATGTTTGCAATTAACTCTGTTTTGTGGGATCAGTCTTTTCACATTTACTGAAAATTGCCAGTATCCTAATCAGGTTGATATTCCTCAGACGCATCAACCTGTCCAATAATTATTGGGACAACAATAATAGTGTATTCACCTTTCAAGACTTATATAACTCTTCAATTCTATCTAGGGATAATGTCCAAGTACCCCCTCAACCTATGTCCGAAATCTCAGAGACACACTTATACTATACTAAGGTCCTATTACCCCCCTGAACTTATTTTATTAATAATTTTTTACCCCTTTTCGACCTACGTGGCATTATCTTGTGGGCCCAACGATGATTGACTTTTTTAAAAAAACTAGTGCCACGTAAGCTAAAAAGGGGTAGAAAATTACTTATAAAATAAGTTCAGGGGGGTAATAGGACCTTAGTATAGTATAAGTGTGTCTCTGGGATTTCGGGCATAGATTGAGGGGGTACTTGTGCATTATCCCTTCTATCTACAATAACCTAACTACTCACAATTTGTTTGATCCCTCTTTAACATAACTAATTTTGTTTACTTTGTAGTTAGTAGTGTAGCTGAAAGAGTTGGTCTGGTTCTTGTGGAATCAAACTAAACAGAAGAACAATTAACATGAATATTTGATAGTAAGATAATCAATCAAAAATAAAAGTCAAGATGGTATCTTGGTAGGTGAAGTTTAAGCAAACCATAAAATGGTTTCAAATAAACTTGACATTTTTGACATATAGTGATGTCACAGATGACATCAATAGGATGAATTCATTCATATAAATAGGTAGCTCTTAATTCAGTTTCAAATCATCCTCTCACTTGCCTCTCACCTTCTAAGGAATTTGTGTTCTCTCTTTTATTGTATTTCACTTGTATTCTTGTAGGGTGAAATAAATATTGGTGCAGTTGTTCTTTGGTGGATGTAGGAACATTTTGACCCTAACGACGTTAAATATTGTTGTTCTTCCTCGTTCTTTAATTTCACATTTCCGCTAACAGTAGCCCTATTGTTTCTTCTTCAATCTCATCCCACTCTGTTTTATCAAGATATAATGTATTATTGTACAAATATTAGGGCATAACTGTTTATGTAGCAGATTTTAGGCCTCAATCCAATGTCGTTATAAGCTATTGACATTAATTAATTGACATTATATTAAAGATCATTTTTGGTGTGGTGATTGTTAGACTATTTATATCCGAGAGTATTGCTTATATTAATGTCTCTAACTCTTTGTTTTTTCAACTTTAAGTCATAATCATCAGAAAGATTAATTTATATCACATCTGAATTCAGACGCAACACAATCACAAATCAATATTAGAATGACATTCTAAGTTAAGAACATAAGAAGTCAACAAAATAAGAAATTACCTACACATTTCTAGTCACCCCCATTAATTATGCATGAAAAATTAAGACATCAAATGCAATTGATTCTTAGAAATTACCTTCAATTTCTGGTGACTATTTCACAAATATTAACTTTCATAACTTGTCAGAGCTGTAGAACAATAGAAAAGGATAACTTTTTTTATTGATCCTCCATTGTACATTGGTAAAAAAAGTGCCATATATATGAGAAATAGTATTATTAAACAACTTCTAAATAAAATGTACTTCTTCCGATGCCGTCTTAACTAATTACTCTCGAAGAAGAGGGAGAAGTGCTTTGTAGTTGATGTTGAACAAAGAGAAGAGGGAGTTATATTTGGAATCCGTAAATTCCAAATTTGTAACTGTTCTTGGTTGTCAAGAAAACTGATTTAAACTTCCGAAATCATTATTATTAGTTCAAAATACAAATTTAAGTTAAATGATTAAAAATATCAGTTTTATTTTCTGTTTTTATGATGTGAACTTATTCCTTAAAAGTTTTTTTTAAAAGCGGTAAAAACTGATTATTAGTAAATTTACAATTATTCTTATTTTATTAATTTTTTTTAAAATAAAATATTATAAGTAATTTATTATTTAATTCTATAATATGTAATTAATAGTTTTTATAGTTATTAAAAATCCTATTATTGGTGGTGCTCACACGTGTCACTTCTTATTCTCTTATTATACATAGATAGATTTTCCATCATTGAATTCTCAAAAAAGATTTTGTCACGTCCCAAGCCTACACCCTGGGCGTTGCCGATATCCAATAACCATTGTTGGCTTCGAGCGGACCCTTGACTTGATTTACTTAAATCAATGGAAGACAACAATCAATAGCTTATGATCAAGGAATTGAACTAAGCTAAATAATAAGATAAATGGGAATGTTTTAAAGATTTAAATATTCAACATGGCCAAAATGGAAACGCAAGTCTTTAACATAAGAATGATAATGTAAAGACCACTGAACTACTAATTATCTATGAAGCCTCTAAAATAACTCAGATGGATGTTAGGACATACCACACAACATCGTAATGAACTAACTAGAAAGAAATAAAAAATGTCCTCCGGAATGTAAGGAGGCTCACCGGCTGACTCTTGATTTTTCTACCGGAAAAAGGTGCGCTGGATGTTGATCCTCGTTACATGCATCTGCATCATGATGTAATGCAGGCCAACTTACAATAAAACATTGAATGTACGAGTATGCGAGTTGGAATGCTAAAACAACTTAAGCTTGAAAAGAGTACGAACGAACACTTACCTTGGCTTTGCTCAACTCAAGAATAACAAAACTCAATATAACTGAATCATTTCAATATAAAGCAATTTAAAAGTAACTGCAATATAAAGAATAGTTGTTTGAAAACATGTTGTAAACTTTGAATGTACACAAGAATACAATTAAATCTTAGATGTATGTAAACATACAAGTTGATGACACCCAATTTTGGACCTACGCATATAAATTAACTTTCGATCTTCATTAATTTCGAACGACTTAAAATAATTAGCTTTATAAAATTCAAAATATTTTTGAAGTTATTTAAAAGTAACTTTAGTAGACTTTATAATTTTTAAATAGCAAGTATGTTTTGTATATAATTAGTTATTTTATAAATATGTGAAAATAATTTCATTCTTTTTAATTTTAGTAAGTATTAAATTAAATTAGTCTAGTTTAAATTGTACATATATTTTTGAGTTATTAGTTTATTATTAAGATAATTATTTTATTTTGTTAAGATTAAGAAGCTCGTAAATAATTATATTAGTTCGTCCTATCTAGATTTTAGCCAAATTCATTAGTGACATTCAATTTAGCTGAATCGGTAATTAATTTGGCTATGTTAAATGATCAAATTTTGGGTCCTTCAAACATTTTCAGCAGCCCATTCTTTTTTCTCAAATTCCCTTACAATGACCGAGACCCATTTTATTTTTCCACTCAGTCGATCCACTCCCTCTCACCCGACCCGGTCCAGCTATCTCTCATCATAAAAAAAATATCCTGAACGACAGTTCAAGCAGTGACAAAACGACCACAATACACGACGTCAATAACAACGGAGTGTTAGCAAAGGGGTAAAGAAATATTTAGTTGCTTTTTCGTTGGGTTAGAAATTTTTTTGGGGAAAAACAGAGGGAATACAAATTGCATGTAAAAGAAAAGAAAAAGAAGAAAGTCAGGAAATTTTCAGTAAGGCTCAAAGAATCACAATAAAATATTAGCTATATAAAAACGTTTAGCAAACAGGCTTTTGAAGTAATATAGATTGGTAGCACTTCGGTAGTGGTGAAGTCGTTGTCTCCTTTGCTCATCCTGTCCCTAGTTCAGCTTCCCAAAAAAAGGTAATGTTTCTTCTTTATAATATCTTCCTCGCCTCTTTTTCCTTTTCGAAGTGATCTATGAGATGTTAGAAAAATCTGTCTCTGAACTTTTTTGCTGTTATATTCCAGTGGTGATATTTTATTTCTAGTAGTATTCACTAAGTTAGAAGTAATATCAGGTTGAAATTGTCACTGGCTTATGACCAGTATTGTTGTTCCTTTTCCTCCTTGTTTGAGTGTGTATTAATACTTCCCTTCTCCAGTCCATTAGCTGAAGGTTGTTGAACATTATTATCTCCTATCCCTGCCTATTTGAGGTTCACCTTATCATGATTTAAGCTTTGTTTTCTTTTCAAAAGTATTGGCTGTTGTATATGAAAGCTAAACATGAAGAAGCAATTGATTTTCTCTTTGTATTTTACACATAATTCCCTTTTCCCTCTGTTTTTCTGCCCTCTTGAAAGGTAATAAGCATCTCATTTCAGGTCTCTTCCATTTCTTTATGTATCGACTGATTGTTTCTCGACAATCTGAGGTGTCCAAGCGCAATGTTTTTTTTTTTTGAATATCTTAAATTATAGTTGACTGCAAATCAGGAATGCATTATCTTTTGTTATCACAATGTTGTTGTTTGTTCTTTTTCTGTGATGTTTTGAGGACTCCCCTTGGCCTCGAGTTCATTTCTTATTACTAGAATTTCTTATTTCATTGTTGTCATGTTTGATTGGCTGAGAAAGTTGGGGTTCAACCATGAAGTTTGAAATCACCTTCCCTACGCGATCTCGGGTTTTCGTAATACGACATATAGGTCATTTTCTTCTTCTTGTTATTATAACTAATGTAAGTCATGTGAGTTGCTTCATTTTTATGATGTTTGCCCCTTTGAATTCAAAGCTAAGTGTTGTGATCAACATGTTAGTTTTTCATATTTCGATAGTTTGTGCCTTACAACTTTAGTTTGCATCTTCTTCTTTACCCTTCATTTGAGTTAGCTTCTTTCAAGCCTATCGTAACTAAGATTAAACTAAAATGAGTTGATGGGCTGTATGTTTCAAGCTGCTGGAATCCTCTTTCATGTCGATTTTCCTTGTTGATTTTCATCTGTATTAGAAAGATAATTGCATGTATGTCTTTGTTTTCATTGTTTTTTACCTTCCAACATGTTAAAACTGATTTTTATTTTTCGTTGCTAAGTTATGATTCATTGGTGTTCAGCTTCCTCCTCATTCCTTATACAAAATTTGATCCCTCCATCAGTAATTGATATTGTTGTTAGGCTGAAAGTTGGGGTGATAGTAACGTAAGAATGTGACAAATGACTGCCTAAGTTTCGTCTTAAGTTTCCTTGTTTAAATTAGTTAGTCTTTAGTCAAATTGGGGGGGGGGGGGGGGTATTGAGTCATATATGTGGATTAAGGTTCCAACTTGGTCATTTCATATTTATAATCATCTAAATTTTATCATCTAGAGGTGTATTTCTCGGCTGATTTCTGCGTTACTTAGACTAGTAAACAGCGAACTGTCTTGACCTTATATGTGATCTTCTTCTTATTGTTATATATGATTTTACTGACTTGTTATTCAACTTATATTGTTTGACTTATAACTTGAAGTTTGGTTATGGTTTTATGTGCCCCCACCTCCCCTAACTTGCTTATTTCATTTACTTATCCATTTGCTAAAATTAAGAGTTAATGGAATAAGCATTTGATAACTATAGCTTGCTTTAATCTTTCGATTCATTTATTGAATTATCTAAACTCATAGTTACGTCCAGCTCTTTTCTATATTGATAAATTGCGTTCCTTCGATGTATTTTACTTTTTCGTAATTGGTCAATCTTCATTTATTGACGGGTCGAAGATTTTATTATTGAATACTAAATTTATTTATTTTTCACATTTGAAATCTGCTTGAGTTCGCCATGAACTCTTATCTCTTGCTCTTGCATGTCGGGAGAACCAAAGGCTCAACATTCCTTCATCGAGTCAAACTTATAATTTTAAGCAAGTTGTAAAGTCGAAGAAGTCGGGGCTAAACGACTTCTATTATTTTCTAAAAAAATTGCATTTTGTTGTTTTGGGCCTAAGCCCTCTTAGTCATTTTATTTATGGAAATTTTTTTAAAATGTCAATATTTTAACATTTAAGAGGGTTCATTAACAACACTTTCAATATTTGTTATGTATTTTATTTATGTTCTTATTATTTGTTTTATTTTAAAAAATATAATTTTTATATAACAGATTGAGAGGAATTTAGGGGAGATTATTATTTTTAAAAAGGAACAAATGTTAAAAGTTTCATCAGTTACAATTTATTAAAATACACCAACTTTTATCTATTTCTTTCTTTTTTTTTAATCATGTTATAAAAATTCTTTTTTTTTCTCCATTGTTCTAAAAAATTCAATATCCAATTCCGGTAATCTTTTTTTTTGTTTCTAAACACTTTTATTAACCAAAATAAATATCCAATTTTCACTAATTATTGTTATAAAAATCACGAAATTAAAGAAGTACCACATCTATAAAATTTCAATATCAATTTTTTACTAATTATTGTTATGAAAATCATAATAAAAAAATATAATATCTCATTGTCACTAATTATTATTATGAAACATTATGATAATACGTTATAGTTTTATCTATTAAATTTATTTATTTTTTAATTTAGAAACTTGAACACCTATAGTTTTATTTGTAATTGCCATACTTTTCTCACAGTGTATTTGTTTTATTTTTTAAAATTTTGTATCCTTGCTTAAATTGTATTTATTCCAATATGTATACCGTTTGTATTAGTAACAATTCTAGTTTTCATGTTGTATTTTGTATAATGAAGCTTGTATTTCTTTATTATTTTGTATTCATTGCAATATGTATGTCAAATAAAATGTAACTATTTAAGAAATACATTTGTATTCGTATATATTTTTCACTGTGTATTTATTTTTCTTTTTAAAATCTTATTTGCTTTTCTAAGTCGTATTCATTCCAATATGTCTATTATTTGTATTTGTATTCGAATACAAATAAACTAATAGAAAATTGTTCTTCTTATAAATAAAATACATAACTAGTTGACATACATTTGGATGACTACAAATTAGGGACAAATACAAGATTCATAAACCATGCAACATGAAATTTTTAATAAATACAAATATTGATAGTATACATAGTGATTTGAATACAAATTGAGAAAGCATACCAAATTATAAAAAAGAACTATAAATACAAAACAAACTAATAGAAAATTGTTCGAAAACTATCCGATCTTCGTCGTCTTTTTCAAGATCCTCACGAGTAGACAAAGATACTACATTTGCGTTCTGAATTTGAGGAAGGTTTTTCACACCAGTGAGTCTTGTAAATGTTCTTACCCTCTTTCTTCCCTCATTTTAGCAGCGGATCATACATTATACACTATTTGTTAAGTAATAAATAAATTAAAGGATGAAAAATCATCAGAAATTGATTGATTAAGATGAATACCTCTAGTAAGCCTCTTGGATTCAGCCATTGGAGAGTAAATCATAACGGAAATTGAAAAATACAAACAACATTTTTTTAAGATTTAAATAAAAATAAAATTAGAAAAGAAATCTGAAAATAGGATAAAGATTAGAGATACCTTAATCAAATGGATTCTTGTTGATCCAATTTTGGATTAAAAAAACAACCAAAATATATGGCAGAAAAATATTTGCAACTTGAATGTTGGAGGAAAATCAGAAAAGATAACCATGAGAGAGAGAAAAAATTTAAGGAGAGAGAATTAACAATTTGAAAAGATAAATATGAAGGAGAATGATTTTTGTTTTTAAAAAAAGGATATATAGAATTAATTGAAAAAGAGAGATAAAATAGGAGGAAAATTGGGACACATAAATTTTTTAAAATAATGACATTTTTGACATTATTGCTAATATTTATAAAGTATGGATATTTTTACTAAATATGTTATTTATTTTGACTAGTTTACTAATTTTTCCTTTATTTATTGCTTTCCTTAGAATTTTAGGATAGGTGAAAAATTGGGCCTAAGGCCCAAAGGGAAATGAGTCCAAATACCGATCCAAGCGGAAAAAAACCGGGCTTGGACCCAATCCGACTCTTTCTCTCACTCTTATTTTATTGCATGTTTGTTTAATTAATTAAATGTTGTTAGTTTTAGGGTTAAAAGTTTCAAATCCCCTGCAAGATTTCTTTATGGTTTAACTATCTTAGATAGTAAGCTAATATTTCACTTTTAAAAAACTATAAATAATTTATTATCTCAAATCAAATTAAAATTATTTTAAGTCAAAGAAAGTTAGTTGTCGGATAATCATCGTGAGTTAGCAAATATTTTAGGTGCCGCAATAACTTTCCTAAAATATAAATGTGAACCCTAGAACCCCCTTTAATTTTGTCACTAGGTTTCCTGTTTAAATCTTTAAAAAACAAAGTTTTATTTATTTTTTTTGAAAAATTAAGTGGCGACTCTAAAACCAAGTCTAAAAACATAAAAAAAAATATTATCATTTAAATAAAATAGAATGGTGACTCTGCAGGGGATATGAATGAGTTCTAACCTTAAAATTAACTTATTTGGATATTTGTTTGAATTGCTTACTTGTTTCAATTCTTGTAAATTATGAATTGTCGCGTTTCATGGCATTTGATTCTGCCAAAACGACAAATAGTTTGCATTAGGAAAAAAGGAGGTTACGTGGCATTCCACAACTGTCCTTTAGAAAAACACAAGTCAACTTTTTAGAAGTGATAAACGAATAGTTGACTTGTGGTCATCCAACGTCGTTTATTAATCTTCACCCCATTGTTTGTCTGACTTGGGTAAACGTCATATCTAAACAAATTCTAGTCAACCTAGAGCATAGCAAAATCAAATCCAAATCTAAGCATTAGGCAAAGATAACGCAACACCCAAGGCATGGTGGGGCCAATATAGAGACCAGCTTGAGTCTAAAATTGTCCACGTCCAAAACAGACGATCATATTTATTTGTTTTTTGAATGATGTATACGTTATTTGATAAATCATTGTCCCATGGGGTAAGGATTAGATTTTAGTTGAAGAAAGAGCTTCACAAGCTACTAGTCCATCCAAAGGCGTCAGCATTTGAAGGTGAGAAGAAATCAAGTTCGAAGGACCTTCCAGGAAGGCATAGTTTAGGGCTATACCCTCGGGGTGGAATTAATAATTTGTATCAGATTTCCCTACTATGTATCCCCATTCATTTAACTTATCAAGTTTGTATAAATTTGGGTTTTGGGGGAAATGAAATTTTCAAATCATATATACATGCCTCAAATCGTTAGGCCTATTCTTGGCAAAAAAGGGTCACATATCTGTTTAAAACGCGTTATAACTATTTATGTGTTATAACTACTTATGTGAATATGTTGCTTTATTCGGAGATATCATAGTCACTCTTCTTCATCCTTTTATAACCCATAAGTCCAAATGTAAAGTCACTATCTAAAGTGTGTCCAAAATTAATAGACAAACTTCTGTCTATTTAGTCATCTCATATATTCATAGGCTAATTTATCTTTAAATGAAGAAACTCTTGTGTGTTTATTACGATGTCAATAATATCTTTTATCACCTATTATCTAGAGACACTAACACATTTGCCTTTTGAGTCATTTTTCTTTGTCAAGTACTCAAAATTGATTTATGTTGAGATATTGGTTCAACATCTAAAGTTATCAAAGATTCCTCAAATAATGACATAAAATAGTTAGAATACTGACCTAACAGAAGTAGCTATAGTTTAGCCTCTTGACGTTGAACAAAATGAGTTGATTGAACTACAACAGATTGCTGAATTGAGGGTTGAGTGTAAGACCCCAAAATTAGTTAGGGTGTATAGAGATTAACATGGTTTAATTAAGTTTATAAGGTCCTAAAATGAATTATAATATGGTTTATAGGCAGTGTGTAAAGTTTGATGTGATTTGAAAGTCGAACATAAGACAAAAACGTTCGACGACTAGTCACCTATGTGTCTCATGTGTCCATGCGTGTTTATAAACTGTATGTAATGATATTATAAACTATTAAAATGAGATATAATGATGTTTTAAGATGGTAAATGTAGTTTCGAGAATTTTGGAGGTCAAACGACCAAGAAAGTCCAAGGCGTTGGAAAGATAGCCCTTAAGACGCTCAACGTGTGTCTCGATGGGGCTAGCCTGTTTGGACTAGTTGCAGGTGTTTGATTTGTTTGAAACTTATGTGTAAGTATACAACTTTTTAAGTGTTGTATTTACGTTGGAAACGTCTGGGTATGACTTCTAAAGGGCCTCGCAAACGGCCCCAGAAGAAGGACCTAAGGCTGGTCAAGACAAATCGATGGACCAAACGACAGCCAGTTGGTCAACCAACGGCCCGTAGGTGAGGTCTCATTGATTGGTACTTACATTGGGCAGGTATCAAGATAAAAATTGTCCAAGGACTAATCGACGGAAGCCAATGCACGGCCTGTCAACTGACAACGACAAGTAGATGGTTTCGTCGATGGTGGCCTGCAACCTGTTGCCTGCGTCTGTTTCATTTGAGGGGTGAATGGAAAATTCACCCCACTTACTAACCTGATTCTCCTAGGTTTATTTTGCTACCTTTGGGTGTATATAAGTCATCTAACACGTGAAGAACCCATTCCAAATCCTCTCCCATGAATTGAAACTTTTCTCTCCAAAATATTCTCCCTAGAAACCACCATTGTTTGTGAAGCTCAAGAAAAGCTTGGAGCTTGGATTTACATGGATTAATCATAAATTTTTAGAGATTTTAATTTATATAAAGTTATGTGAGCCTTCATCTCTAGTTATCCATCCATCTAGAGAGTTAATCTCAAAGTTTTCAAAGAGAAAAATATGATCACGTTCTTCTTCTTCATTCTATCCATGAGTTCTTTATTAAATTGATTTTCAATACTATTGCATGATGAAACCATTCTCTTTCATAAACTCGATTTTAGCCTATGTATGGCTTTATGTATTTGATCTAATGCATATCGAATTGTGATTCAATTATATTAATATGATTATGTCTAATTTCTAGTATGTATATTGATGGTGAATCATTGATTAATTATCCATGTGAATCCATGTATGAAGATTTCAACAAAACTAGCCTATGTTGTATGATTTCACTATAAGTTCGAATTCATGGTGATTGTTATGAGATATAAATTGGATAAAAATCATTGTATATACTGTATTAATTGTAAATAAGTTATTTCATGATTGATCAATGTTAGTTAGCGTATGATTCTTCTACTCTCCATGGATGTCTTAAATAACACGTTTACTGTATTCTAATGGTGATAACAATGGTAGTAGGATTCCGTGTAGATTATATTGTTCTTATCGACTTCCATATATTAATGATATTAATGGATTGTGGGCATGAATTCTTGATGATCAAAGAAAAGGAATCTTGGAATGAATTTATCTAGGTTCTACTAACCTACAATTTGAATGTTGTAATGAACATTATGTGATATAAACTCTAGGGTAGATGAAGCTTGATTTAGATTTGATTTATATTTATTTGTATACAGCTCTAAATGTATATTATTAATACATGATGATTGATGAATTAAACTAGGGAGGTTAGTTGATGACCTAGGACTCTCTACTTCCTAGTACATGTGAGATGCCTTGTATTATGTTATAGTATGATCTTGAAGCGACTTGTACATGGTTTTTTTATGATTAAAATACATATAGCTAGTGCCTTATATATGATTGTTTATTAACAAGGTGTATTTGTCAATGATGATCAAAGGGTGAGAAATTGGTAAGAATGTTTATCTCTTCTACTTTCTATATCATAGTAATGTTGATGAAGCCTTGTATGACATTGTGTGGTATGTTCCACTTATGGTGGCGGTGTTACTTTATTGTCATTATATATTTGGTTACTATGGCCTTGAAGGCTAATTGATTAATATATGAACATGTGCTTATGATGATACTATGAGAAGATTATGCTTGCTTCCCTATTCTAGTTGTGATCTAGGTTGTATGGCTATTGTATGAGCATTTGTATATCCATGTTACGGTAAAGTATAGGTGCTGCCATTTCTGAGTAAAATGGTTATAATACCTTACCTATGTACCATTATGTGAATTTATCGATAGCACATGTTAGGATTCTTAAGTGTAATATGAAGTTGACTTGTCTCCTATGCTATTGTGTGTTGTGTGGTTTATGCTTGATAGAGTATTGTGGTGTAAGAAGGTAGCTGCCTCAATGTGTTGTTTATAGACATTATGTGATCATGTTAACCAATGTACACACACACTCACACATTATGCATGCTTACAATGTAGTGAATGTTCATAGTGTCTAATGAAAGGTTGTTCTCATATTCACTAGTGTCTAGTACTATGCATGTAAAGTATATGTATTTGAAGTATGTTATGCATTCCTTAATAGGATTAATTCATAGGTGTAATAGTATGGGCAAGGGTAACGGACCTTATCTATGCATTGCACATGTGTACCTTTATCGGATAGTTCCTAGGTTTGGTTTCTATGTGTATAAATATGAATGTATAGTCATGTGTGGTTTTAATGTGTTATGTGAAAGTTTTTTTCACATCTATGTATACACTAACACACATGTATGATGGTCTAATAAGTAGAGGGACCTTGAGAGGGGTGCCCAAGAATACTCTAAACTAGATAGGTGTTTGAGTATGTTGTAAGCATATGAGAATCAAATATTCTACGCCTATGTTTTATGAATAAATGTAATAAAGGCTTATGAATAAAGGGAACCTATATTAGCACCGAGTGAACTTGATATTGAGAAGTGTTGACTTCCCTTGGAGGAAGATTCACAATTTGTCATTATAGAATGTTGACTTCCCATAGAGTAATACTCACCTATGGACCCACATGAGATGTTGACTTCCCTATTGAGGAAGATCCATCCATGTTTTCTCATGAGATGAGGCCCTAATTGACCAAAGGCATGTAGAGGGAATACACCTATCTCTTAGTTTCATAAATTATGCTTGCCACATAGGATCTAGCTATGTAATATAAGTTAGGATGCTAGGATGTATGTTAATGTTCTACCTTGGCTAGGTAGGAACACCTTCTGTTGGTGTAAAGATCTACAACACCAAATTCCATGTTTAGCACCCATGGTCTTAGTGTCGGTTAAGTCTATAGTTCCCCTAAAGTAAAATGGACAATGGAAGTAAATTAATAGAGTGCTAACTAGGAGGACTTAAGGGAGGTTACTTAGTATAGGTGGAAGTAATGAACCCATCTAGACATTACACAAGTATCTCCTTAGAAAGTCCTAGGAAAGTGATGTAATGTGTATGTTTAGGATTATGTCCATATGCATGACTTTCTAGTATGAGTAAACATGAAATGGTCTTGATATATATGCATAATGTTGGTTTTAATGACTATATCGTGAAGGTTTTTCCTAGTTTGGATGAAGTTACCTTTACTTGTTATGATCATGTATGAAGTGTTAAGTTTTGTGGTCTCATGAAGAGTTTACTAAGAATGTATGGGGTTATGGGGCTTTATATGTTCATTGCACTAGTAGACTAAGATTGGGGTCATTAACAATGTCTTATAATGATGGGTGTGGAAAGAAGTAAAAATATGTATATCTTGAAGTAGCTTACTGTAAAGCCAATATAGTTTTGACTTAAATGTGTTTTATATATTATGCTTATATGATGAATGTGTTAGCTTAGGTAGGTCATATACATGTTTTCTTGTGGCCTTAAAGTGATGCATTGCACGAAGTATCACTAGAGGATTACTTGGGAGATAATGAATAAAAGGGAAATTAGCTCACTGTTAAGGGAACAAGAGCTCACTGTAATATGACTCAAAAATGTAATAAATCCTATATGTGATCCTATGAAACTTTTAGCCTTTGAATATGTTTGTATGAAGTATATGAATGATTTAAATGCTATTGTTTCATGGTTTTATTAAGATTTACTCAAAAAGGCATGAAGTATGATTTCAAGAAAATGTCCCTTTTAAATGCATATTTTGGCATGGTTTCCATACTTAGTGCATTCTTGTACTAATCCCATTCTTATCTAATTTTTTCACAAAGTGTAGGTTATGGATGCTTAAAGGATGTCTATGATTAAGGAGCTTGATATGTGATCCCCAAGATCAAGGAAAGGTGTCCTTAAGTTCCAACGGTTCCGTACTCGTCTTAATGTAAAATGTTTAAAAGTTGTATAGTTATGTCTTATGTTTTAAGGGTCGTGTCCGTAATGTATTCTAATGTCGTTGAGTCTAAGATGGCAAAGAGATTTAGAGTCTATATATGTATTATGACTTATATTATATATATATGAAGTGATGTTTCTAGCATATAATGTGCTATGAAAAGTTCTAAATTTTCCGGTAAATTTACAATGTCAATGCGATGAATGATAACAATGGGCTTGTATAAGACCTCCGAGAGGTGAAGTACTCCATGATAATTCTAGCAGGTTCTTCCCAGTTGTGATAAACGTGGTATCAGAGCCAGGTTTTAAAAAGTAGTTTAGGGTCCATGAAGTCTCATATTGCCACGTCTAGTAGAGTCTTGTATCATTGGTAGTGAGTCGCGACACATCAAATGGTACGAGAGGATATAGGACGATAGAGTTTCCCGTCTGCATCATTCTTATATCGTGCGATAAAACTTAACTCTAATAGATCTCTCTCTTATATTTTCATGTCTAGTGGTCTTTTAGATATGATTGCTTGGATGAGATTGTTCTCTGTGCTTCAGGGAGAAAAGGTGAGTTTAAATGCTTATCTTTGTTTTATGGTTTGAATGAGTATGTGCGAAGGTGAATTTTGGTATGTTTTGAATATGTGATGCCAATTATGGCTATAAATGAAGTTTATGTGAAATAGCATGTTATGTTGAAGAATGTGTGTCATAATATGGTTAGAGGATGGTAGAAGTTGTTATGGTTGACATGAAATTCTTTTGGAATGATGTGTTTATATATGGTTTTCATGATGGTAGCCTAATACTATGGTTTGAACTTGAAATGCTTAGTGACTACCTATGGAAGCATGCTACCCTAAGATTTTGTACTTAAAGGTGTTCAATGTTTCCTTGTGTGTACATGTGGTCCTTGATAAGTTGTCTAGTATGTATTGGAGTCCTTTGTATTGACTTGGTACTAGGTGTGATGATAGTATGCTTACCTTGGTAAAGTTTTGTATGTCATATTGTCATGCTTTTCTCATCAATTTCCTAATTTTTGGAATGTTAAATCATGTTCACTATAGTAATAGACAATTTACCATAAGATTTTTGAAAAATCAACTAAATCGATCTTTGATTAGATGTTGTCGAAATTTGTATAGAATTGATGCTTATGAACATGATAATGAGTGTAAAAAGGAGATTTTTTATTTTGAATGAAGAATGAGAGTCTTTTGGCATGATGAGTTGTAGGATTGTTTCTAACTTCTTATTGTGTTGTGATTCCCTTGATGTTTTGGAATTTATGTTTCCCTAGAATTGAGGGTAGTACTCCTATTTTTGTAGGGTGATGATGTGGGTTTGATTGACCTAGAAGTTACCTTACTTTAATATTGAAAGAAAAGAAAGAGTCTTTAAGGCTAAGTCTCTTATATTGTTTCCCCTAATGATGTATGACCTTGGTGTCTATTGTATTGTATGAAAACCTTATGTGGTTGAATGAGATTGACCTAACTACATAATTGGGGATAAATTGCCTAGGATATGAAGTTTAGAATACCTTGGTATTCGTATGATTGACTAATTGTAAAATCCTTCTAAAATTTGTAATAACTTGAAAGTGGTGAACAAAAAATGAAGAATGTTTAGTTAAGATCCTTTTATGGTGGGGTTAAGTTGCTCGTAAATTGAGTCTATCCTAAGTGGGGGATGGTGATGGAGTAGTAAGGTTGTAGATACTTTTTATATTGTCCTTCTATTCTTACTTGAACTTGAATCTAATGAATTCTTGGTAAGCTTGTTCATGAATAGAGTATTGCATAAAGTATGAATTGCATGAACTTTATATGTTTAGTATGTATTGATTGGCATTACCTTGAAGATATTATGGAGATTCCAAGTGCATGAAAGAATTTTTTTGATAAAATCCATGTTTTCTCATGTTAAATTACATCTGGATATGCTAGTTGTGCATTTGACTTCATGGGATAAGATAAGAAGCATGGTAATAGTCACTTGTGAGGTGAAATGTTTAGCCTTATAATGAAAAGTTGAGTCTTTTTAAAATAAAATATATTGAGTCTATTGAAAACTATGTGACTTTTATGATTAGGAAAGTATGATTGTAGGTTCATTCTTGAAAAGTAAAAGCATGTTTAGGTAAGTGCTCATGTGTGTGCCTATGATTTGTGTGATTCTTCTCAAAATATGCTTAGTATGAAAGTGAGTACTATGCTAGCAATTGACATTTTCTGAAATTTCTTCCTATTTTTTGTGATGTATTTGGTGTAGTTTGCCATTTAGACTTCACTAGGAAGGAAACATGATCATGACTTGCTTTAAAAGTTGAGAATTTCTCATTTTATGAGGAAATTGACCTTGTACCTTGCTTAGGTGTGAACTCATGATACATGTAAGTGTGTTGAGGAGAAGGACATTCCTCCATGAACACCACTAAACATGGTATGGTTGAGTATGGCCTTCACGGAACTAGGTCTAACTAATGAAGATCTTTGTTGATGCAATTAACTCAAGTCTATGTGAATTGAAGTATGAGTGCCTACTTGTTTTGAGTATTGTTGAAATTTTCCTATGTGTGGCCTTGCAAGATAATATCTTAATGAATTGAGGTGTAATGACCATGTTATGATTAGAAGAAGGATGTTCCTCCTATGAACATGATATGAGCATTGTGTTCGATGCATTAAAGCGTGAGTGAGTAATGGTTTTGATTGCTTGTGTGCATTGAGTGCTAAAAATGATTTGATGTTGTTATAAATGTTATGAACTACTCTATGATGTATTGAAATCCTTGTTGTGATTAAAGAGCCCTAAGTGTCATTTGAGGACGAATGTTCCCAAGTGGGGAATATTGTAAGACCCCAAAATTGATTAGAGTATCTAGAGATTAACATGGTTTGATTAAGTTTGTAAGGTCCTAGAATGAATTATAATATGGTTTAGAGGCAGTGTGTAAATTTTAATGTGATTTGAAAGTCGAACATCAAGGGAAGACCAAAACGTTTGACGACTAGTCACCTATGTGTCTCATGTGTCCATGCGTGTTTATAAACTATATGTAATTAGATTATTAAGTATTAAAATGAGTTATAACTATTTTTTAAGATGGTATATGTAGTTTCGAGAAGTTTGGAGGACAAACGACCAAGAACGTCGAAGGCGTTCGAAAGATATCCCTTAAGGCTCTCAACGTGTGTCTCGATGGGGCCTAGCCTCTTCAGACGAGTTGCAGGTGTTTGATTTGGGATATACTTATGTGGAAGGTCTAAAACATGTTAAGGGTTGTATTTAAGTTGGAAAAGTCTGGGTAGGACTTCTTGTGAACACCTAATTTTTTACCAAAATATAAAGAGTCAAACACCAATTTTTTTTAAAAAAGGTTATGTTTAAAATAAAATAAAATAATAATAATAAATTATAAATTAATAAATATAATAAGATCAATTATTGTTTAATAATAAAAAATTGATAAATAGAAGTTGGGAATTTAAATTATTTGTTAATTATCTAGTTTAAAAATAATAATAATAATATAGAAAATATTATGAAAAAGTATAGAAAAAGAAAAGAAAAGAGGAGTCCTAAAGATTTCAAATTTGTTTACCTTATCCTAATTATTCCCAACTTCCTAACTTATTTTACTAAAAAAGTCTCATCCCATTAATTTTGATTTTTTTTCCTTCTTCTTTTGGACGTTCCTTTTGATTTTTTTTTAAACATTTTTTTTATTTTGTTAATTTTCTATTATTATTTATTTATTTTATATCCATCCTTATCTCAACCCCAATTCCCTCAACAATATTTCAAATAAAATCCTAATCCAACTCTATTTAGGTTCCTTTTAATTAGCACCAAACTCTCAGCTAAAATCATTATAAAAACACGTTCAGTGAAAAAGAAAAAAGGATACACAAACAGATACAGAAAAAAAAAAGCAAAGACAGAGAAAAAAAAAACGAGTTATTTCTTTTGAGAATCAGGTTAGAGTTAGAGATTTGATCGAGATTCCGAATTCGTGGATAACAGCTCGCTTTCGTGGTATCAATTTTCGCAAGCGAGGTAATTATAAATTCTCGCGTGATTTAAATAATATTACTTCAATGAAAGATTGATTCCAATAGCATGAAATACTTCAAATCACATGTATTATATTGATTATTGTTACGTTATTATTATTGTTATGTTTTTTTTTAGATAGATTTTGCAATTTATGTCACTTTTGGAAGATTTTTGTTGAATTTATTGTAGACTTGTTAGATTAGGATATATAAATAATTAGTAATTTTTTTTATCTAAGTAGAATTGAAAATTTCATCTAAAGATTCATGATAAAATAGTAATAATTACTATTAATAATTAAAAAAAAAAATTTGAGAAATTGTATAAAGAGAACAAAAGAATAAAAAATAAAAAATAAAAAAACAACAAGAAAGCATAAAACAAAAAAACAAAAAAAAAAACAACGAAAAAAAAANTTAAAAAAATAAAAAAAGGGAGAAAAAGTTAAATTTTATAAAATAATAATAAAATAAAAAAATTTAATAAAACATGAAGTTAAAAAAAAATAAAAGAAAAATAGAAAAATTAACAAAAACGTAAGTTTTTTTTAAAAAATAAAGAAAAAAAAAACAGAAACAGAAAATTAAAAAAAAAAAGTGAAAAAATGAAGAATCGAAAAAATGAGAAGAGAAAAGTGGAATAAAAAAAAAGTTATAAAAAAAAATTATTAAAGAAAAGGGTAAAAATAAATTTAAAAAAAAAGAACGTAAAAAAGAAGATTTAAAATAAACTTTCACAAAGTAAAACAAATATTAAAAAAATAAAAATAAAAAAAAAACTCTAAAAAAGACAAACAGATTGTTGTTTAAAAAAACAAAAAAAAATAAAAAATAAAAAAAGGTAACTAAAAACGTGCAAAAGGAAAAAATTAAAATAAAAAATTAAAATAAAAGAAAAAACCTTTTTTTAAAAAAGAAATTGTTTAAATCTCGTTAGATTTTTTTTTAATAGAATTAATTATAAATTTCATAAAATTTATCTCTTGTTTTAAATCTAATTTTTTTTTTTCTAAAAAAAATACAATTCTAAATTAACTTGAACTCTAAAAATCTTTTCCCTACACAAATTCTAATTCCTAACTATTAAACACCTATATAAATTCTACACATAATAACATTAAATATATATATATATATATATACATATATACAAAAAAAATGTAATAAATAATAATAATAATAATAATAATAATAATAATAATAATAATAATAATAATAATAATAATAATAATTAAATAAATACTAAATAATAAATAAATAAATATGAGTGTTTCAAATTTTGAATGGACACAAATCAAAAATAATAAAATAATTTTAATTAGATTTAAAATAAATAAGACGATTTTTAAAAGGTTTAAAATAAATGAGAGAATAAAGTAAAATAACAATTTTATTATTAAATTTAAATAAACAATGTCCAAAAATTAAGTTAAGTCATACTAAAATCAATAAAGCGACCGTGCTAGAACCACGGGACTCGAGGGGTGCCTAACACCTTCCCCTCGGTCAATAGAATTCCTTACCCGAATTTCTAGTTCGCAGACCAATAAAATATAGAGTCAAATTTCCTTTTGATTAGGGATTTAAAAAAGGTGACTTGGAACACCAAAACTCAATTCCAAGTGGCGACTCTGAATAATAATTATCCCTTTTTAAAATGTCACTTTAATTGGAAAAACTCTTTTTCTTTCGAAACAATAAAAAATCAAAATAATTTATTGAGAGAAAAAAAAAAGGGCGTGACACTTCTAAAGGGATCCGCAAAAGTCCCCACAAGAAGGACCAAAGGCTGGTCGAGACACTGCCTTGGCAATGTCAATTGACGGACCAAACGACGGTCAGTTGATCAACCAACGGACGTTAGGTGAGGTATCGTCTATTGGTACTTAGGTTGGGCAGGTATCAAGAAAAAAATTGGCCAAGGACCAATCGACGAAAGCCAATGCACGGCCCGTCAACTGACCTACGGCCAGTAGATGGTTCCGTTGATGGTGGCCTGCAACCTGTTGCCTGCGTCTCTTTCATTTTAGGGGTGAATGAGAAATTCACCACACTTCCTAACCTGAATCTAATAGGTATATTTAGATTATTTTGGATGTATATAATTCATCTAACACGTGAAGAACCCATTCCAAATCCTCTCCCACGAATTGAACCTTTTCCCTCAAAAATATTTTCCCTAGAAACCACCATTGTTTGTGAAGCTCAACAACACCTTGGAGCTTGGAAAAATTTTAATGTAGATAAAGGTATGGTGATCCTTAATCTCTAGTTATCCTTCCATCTAGAGAGTTAATCTTAAAGTTTTCAAAGAGAAAAATATGATCAAGTTCTTCTTCTTCATTCTAGCCATGGGTTCTTTCTTAAATTCATTTCAAAAGTATAATATGAATGTATTGATGATTATCTGATTATTTGGACGTGATTTTCAATCCTATTTCATAATGGACCCATGCTCTTTCACAAACTCGATTTTAGCCTATGTATGGCTTTATGATCTTGATCTTATGCATATTGAATTGTGATTCAATTATATTAATATGATTATGTCTACTATCTTGTATGTATATTTATGGTGAATCATTGATGAATTATCCATGTGAATCCATGTATGAAGATTTGACCAAAACTAGCATGTCTTCTATAAGTTCACTGTAAGTTCGAATTCGTGGTGATTGTTATGAGATTTTGATTGGGTAAAGATCATTGTATATACTGTCTTAATTGGATATTATGGATGAATCGTAAATATGTGATTTCATGATTGATCAATGTTGGTTAGCATATGATTCTTATACTCTCTATGGATGTCTTAAATAACGTGTTCGCTGTACTCTAAAGGTTATAGCAATGGTAGTAGGATTTCGTGTAGATTATATTGTCATTATCTACTACCTTATATTGATGATATATTAATGGATTGTGGGTATGAATTCTTGATGATCAAATAAAAGGAATCTTGGCATGAATTCATATAGGTTCTTGTAGCCTACAATTTGAATGTTGTAATAAACATTATGTAATCTAAATTCTAGGTTAGATGAAGCATAATTAGAGTTAATTTATATCTATATGGCTACTGCCCTAAATTTATATTATTGGTACGTGATGATTGATGAACTAAACTACGGAGGTTAGTTGATGACCTAGGACTCTCTACTTCCTAGTACATGTTAGATGCCTTGTATTATGTCATAGTATGATCTTGAAGCGATTTGTACATGGTTTATTTATGATAAAAATACATATAGATGCTTCCCTGTATATGATTGTTGATTAACAAGGTGTATGTATCAATGATGATTAAAGGGTGGGAAATTGGTATGAATGCTTATCTCCTCTACTTCCTATATCAAAGTAATGTTGATGAAGCCTTGTATGGCGTTGTGTGGTATGGTCCACCTAAGGTGGTTGTGTTTAATTTATTGTAATTATATTTGTGTTGACCATGGACTTGAAGGGAAATTCATTAATATATAAACATGTGCTTATGATGATACTATAAGAAGATTATGCCTACTTCCCTATTCTAGTTGTGATCTAGGTTTTATATCTATTGTATGAGCATGTGTATATCCATGTTAGGGTAAAGTATAGGTGCTGCTGTTGATGATTAAAATGGTTGATAATCCCTTACCTATATACCTCTATGTGAATTCATGAATAGCACAAGTTAGGAGTCTTAAGTGTAATAAGAAGTTGACTTGTCTCCTATGCTATGGTGTGTTGTGCGGTTTATGCTTGATAGAGTATAATGGTCTAAGAGAATGGCTTCCTTAATGTTTTTTTGATAGACATTATCTGATCATGTTTACCAATGTACTCACACCCTCACACATTATGCATGCTTATAATGTACTGAATGTTCATAGTGTATAATGAAAGGTCGTTCTCATATTCACTAGTGTCCTGTACTATGCATGTAAAGTATATGTATGTAAAGTATTTTATGCATTCCTTAATAGGATGACTTGATAGGTGTACTAGTATGGGCAAGGGTAAGGGACCCTGTCTATGCATTGCACATGTGTAGCTTGATAGAATAGTTCTTAGGTCTGTTTTCTATGTGCATAAATATAAATGCATGGTCATGTGTTGTTTTAATGTGTTATGTGAAATATTTGTTCGCATCTATGTATACACTCACACACATGTATTATTGTCTAGTAAGTAGAGGGGCCTTCAGAGGGGTACCTAAGAATACCTTTGCTTGAGTATGCTATAAGTATATGAGAATCAAATATTCTAAGCCGATGTTTTATGAATAAATGTAATAAAGTCTTTTCAATAAAAGAAACCTAGCTCATCTCCTAGTGAACTTGACATTGAGAGGTGTTGACTTCCATTGGAGGAAGATTCACCATTTTTCCCTTATAGAGTGTTGACATCCCTTAGAGGAATACTCACCTATGGACCCACATTAGATGTTGACTTCCCTTTTGAGGAAGATTCACCCATGTTTTCTCATGATATGAGGCCCCAATTGCCCAATGGCATGTAGACGGAATAAACCTATCTCTTAGTTCCATAAACTATGCTTGCCACATAGGATCTAGCAATGTGATATCACTTAGGATGCTAGGATGTATGTTTAGTTCTACCTTGTTTAGGTAGGAACAACTTCCATTGGTGTAAGGCTCTACAACAAAAAGTTCCATGTTTAGCACCCATGGTCTTAGTGTCGGTTAAGGTTATACTTTCCCTACACTAAAATGGAAAATGTAAGTAAATGAATAAGATCCTAACTAGGAGGACTTAAGGGAGGTTACTTAGTATAGGTGGAAGTAATGAACCCATCTAGACATTGCACAAGTAGCTCCTTAGGAAGCCCTAGGAAGGTGACCTAATGTGTATGTTTATGCTTATATCCATATTTATGACTTTGTAGTATTTCTCTACTTGTTGTGAAGAAATGCATAGTATGAGTCTACATGAAATGGTCTTGATATATATGCATGATGTTGGTTTTAATGACTATATGGTGAATGTTTTTCCTAGTTTCGATTAAGTTACCTTTACTTGTTATGTTGATGTATGAAGTGTTATGGTTTGTGGTCTAATGAAGATTTTACTAAGAATGTACAGGGTTATGGGGCTTCATATGTTTATTGCACTAGTAGACTAAGATTGGGTCATGAACAAGATCCTATAATGATGGGTATGTAAAGAAGTAAAAATATGTATATCTTGAAGTAGCTTAATATAAAGCCAATGTAGTTTTAACTTAAATGTGTCTTTGATATATTATGCGTATATGATGTTTGTGTTGGCTTAGGTAGGTTATATGCATGTTTTCTTGTAGAATTAAGGTGATGAGTTGCACCAAGTATCACTAGAGGATTACTTGGGAGGTTAATGAATAAAAGGGAACTTAGCTCACCGTTAAAGGAACAAGAGCTCACTGTAATGTGACTCAAAAATGTTATAAACCCTATATGTGATCTTATGAAATTTTTGGCCTTTGAATATGTTTGTATGAAGTATATGAATGATATAAATGCTATTGTTTCAAGTTTTTATACGGATTTGCTCAAAAAGACATGAAGTATGATTTCAAGAAAATGTCCCTTTTAAATGCACATTTTTGCATGTTTGCCATACTTAGTGTATTCTTGTACTAATCTCATTCTTCTCTACTTTTTTCACAAACTGTAGGTTTTGGATGCTTAAATGATGTCTATGATTGAGGATCTTGATATTTTATTCCCAAGATCAAGGAAACGGGTCCTTAAGTTCCAAGGATTCCGTACACGTCTTAATGTAAAATGTGTAAGGATTGTATAGTTATGTCTTATGTTCTAAGGGTCGTTTCCCTAATGTATTCTGATGTTGTTAAGTCTAAGATGTCAAAGAGACTTAGAGTCTATATATGAATTATGAATTATATATATATATATATATATATATATATATATATATATATATATATATATATATATATATATATATATATATATATATATATATTAGGTGATGTTTCTAGCAATTGATGTTCTATGAAAAGATTTTAATTTTCCGCTAAATTTACTATGTCAATGCGATGAATGATAACTATGGGCTTGTATAAGACCTCCGAGAGGTCAAGTACGCTATTGTTATTTTTAGGGGGTTATTCCTAGTTGTGACATTGAGCTCCAAAAAAAACAAGATTTGTCAATTCCGACTGTCGATGTCAACACTCTAGACGATGGAAGACTTACACTCTATTTTTCTCCTGTAAATTCAAATTTAGAACAGGTCAAGAATAATCCACCCTCTAACCCTGCTCAAAATCCCTTAATTATTTACTTAACTACCCCAAATCTTCATCCGGGCAACACTCTATACCAAGCACCACCTCCTCTTCAAAGCTTAAATCCCAACCCTAAAGTTTGAACTCCTCTTCAAACAAAAATGCAAGTAACTCTCAAATACTCCCTCCATTTCAGAGCTTAAATGTCAAAAATCATCAAACACCCCCTTTTCATGTATCAGACCCCTGCAAAAGGCACTCAAAATCCACCAAATGCTCAACCCCTACCTTCAAAAGTAACTTTTGATATTCCAGGCCAATCCGAGCAACACCTTCACTATACTTTCTATTCCTAACTTGAACATTAGGAAGAGAAGGAAAAGGATTGGAGCGCCAAAGAGGAAAATAATAAGCGGATCGTGAAGGAAGAGATTGGAAAGTGATAAAAGAACTTGATTATTCTTCATAAGAGGTGGGGTCGAACTACAAAAATTTGTACATTCATTCGGATTTAGATCTTCTGAAAGGGTTCAAAGTGCCAAAATTGCTCACTTTTAATGGAACCTACATCTAAAAGTTTAATGTGATCAACTTGTGTGAGTTTCCAAAGTTGAAGTATTGTAGATGAGTCTCTTCAGTCGAAGTCTAAGTGGAGAAGCTCTGGAGTATCTTACGTCACGAGAATTGAAACAATGGACAAGTTGGAATGCACTCGCAAATGATTTCAGGGAAAGATTTTGATATAAAGTAGAAGCTACCCCAGATCACTACTACTTGAAGAAGATCAAATAAAAGTCTACAGAATATTATCGAGAGTATCTTCTTCGTTGGAGAAAACAGGCCGCAAGAGTTCAACCATCCATGTTTGAACGTGAGATCATTGAAATTTTTATTGGAACTCAAGATCCCGAGTACTATGAAAGAATGTTGTGTATGATGGGATAAAAATTTATCGAGATCATCAAAGTGGGAGAATCTTTGGAAGATGGTTTCAAGATTGGAAATATTACAAACCTTCCTGCATTGCGAGCTAATGAAAAAGCTACCAAAACTATTGTCAGGATCTATGGTCATAACTACCCATATGCGTTAACTATCAAATCCACAAAAGAAATATCAAAACCGTAATGTAAATCAAAAAAAGTTTTCCCTCCAAACTTTAGGAAGGCTCTTATAGTATTTATACCATTAAGGGAATCTCAAACTCAACTTTATGAAAGGTTTAAAGCAATATGTATGCTCAATCCTACATAAGGAAGACCAGCCAATCCATTGGGAGAATTTTACAGGGTTGACCACAGATGTGTTTATCATTCAGGAGCCATTGGATACGACAAAGAGAATCAATCAACCTTGAAGCACAACATACAAAACATGATCAAAAACATTCTGATCAATATTGACGAAACCACCTGAAGGGATAACATATTGGATGCTTAAGAGTGAGTACAAGGCATTTATGAACTGATTCATTCCAAGATATTCTTCATCAAAGATCGAGAAGAAGAATGCCCAACATTGGCCAAAATTTTGCATATGAAGTTTTTTTTATTACCTTTATTTTGAAAATAGATTTAACCCTTTTTCTTTTCCCCATTTTATCGCACATTTCTTGTAATGAACTACGTTTGACCTGAATTCTCAAGAACGAGATACATAAGCAGTCTATGTCGGCCTCATTTGGTTTCTTTGTAAACTTCTTATTTTTGTTAAACCTTGAGGGAGGACTACGTTTTACATGATTCCTGCTTCAACGGGATACGTAGGTGCCACAACGGCTCAGTTGTATTCCCAATAAGATTTCCATTTCTCTTTATAATGGAAATTGAGACAGAATTTTTGTGAGGATCACAAAATTCATTCGAAAATGGACTTCTTTAGCAAGTAAAGACTGAAATGTCAAAATCCAACTGGGTAGATTTTTTAGGTGGATCTCAAAATTTGACATGATTGTATTTTATGGAGACCAGTTTGGAAATCATGTTGAAATGTGCAACTGGGTAGATGATCTCAGAAATTCCACACAAAAATGTCAATTTTTAAAAGTCTTATACTTATTATTATTGAGGCAATATGGGACAGAATTTTGAGGAGGGGCCTCAAAATTCCAGAATGAGAAACCTTAAAATTAACAAAGAAAGTTACGAAACATTTCTTATATTTTAGACCGGGACAAAAATTTTGAGGAGGGTCCTCAATATTTTCATCAAGACTCTCTTACAAAGGACAGACAAGCGTGTAAGCCAACTGCAAGAAGGAGCATGGAGACAAGACCAACACAAATCAGTCTTTCAAACTAAGAATTTTTCTTTGAATGCAGGAAAAACTAAGTCACAAAAATGGCAGTGTCAAAGATGTCAAGAATGGAAAAAGACATCGTTATGCCTCTCTGTTGTCCTCATCAATGTAACTAGAATATTGAAGCCAAACACTAATAGATTCTTTAAAAGTTGTAATAAAATAATGCTGGAGGATCTCTAGTTACGAGTCATGATCAAAGTTACAATTAGGCTCGTCATAGCTCAATATTACTTTTTTTTTATTTAATCATCGATACTAACGTGTCGAGCTTTGCAGGTGATAGTATTGGTAAAGTCAGAATAATATGTGAAATCGACATCAAATCTGAAGATGATCAAAAGTGACACTATCTTAGAAGTGTTGCAAGGGGAAATCAACGAGTCCATCACATCAGAAAGATATTGGCAACTGCAATATCTCCATGACAGACAATGTTATCGAATCGTTACAAGTTCTCGTATTGATTGAAAATTAATGCAACAAATACAAATCTTGTTAAGTCTGTCAAGGAAGACAACAATGACTTTACTTTTCATGTGAAAGAATTAAGTCATTCACCTTGAGAATTATGTCTTTTAAAGAGAGAATCGTAGTCGCGACGTGTATATACATCAATTTAGTTTATTAGTATGTTTGTCGAGTTGAAATTTAGTCCTACGTGGTTCGTGATAAAGTGAGAGTCAAAGTTCCAATACCCTATACGTGGATTAGATGTTTTGATTGACCGATCAAAGACCTTAGCATATAATTTTGTTGGGTGATCAACCCCATAAGTGGTTTGTGTATTTGTTTTTCCATTTCAGGTTCCTATTTTGAATTATAATGGAATATTATCAAGCCATCCCACCCCGTTTCAGTTGGACTGTTATCTAGCCATCCACCTCATTACAATTTGGCTATTATCGAGCATCCACCTCATCAAAGTTGGAATATTATCGAGCCATCCACCTCATTACAGTTGGACTATTATCGAGCATCCACCTCATTATAGTTGGACTATTATCGAGCATCCACCTCATTACAGTTGGAATATTATCGAGGCATCCACCTCATTATAGTTGGACTATTATCGAGTCATCCACCTTGTTACAGTTGGAATATTATCGAGCATCCATCTCGTTAAAGTTGGAATATTATCAAGCCACCCACCTTTTTACAGATGGAATATTATCGAGCCATCCACCTCGTTATTGTTAGACTATTATCAAGCATCCACCTCCTTACATATACAATATTATCGAGTATCCACCTCGTTAAAAATGCAATATTATCGAGCCATCCTCCTTATTACAGTTGGAATATTATCGCGCCATCCACCTTGTTACATTTGGAATATTATCGAGCCATCTACCTCATTACAGTTGGAATATTATCGAGCATCCACCTCGTCACAGTCGGAATATTATAGAGTCATCCACCTCGTTACAATTTGATAATCATCAAGACATCCACCGCATTACAATTTGAACATTATCGAGTCATCCACATCGTCAGAGGTGGAAAATCATTGATCCGTCTAGCTTATTAAAGAGATCACCAGAGTTTGTCATGCAGTAAACAAACAATGATGTCTCTCGATCCTGAGCAAATTATGAGTTGTGATCTATGTACTGTGTTCAAAAGCAGCATTCGTTATCTTTTATTCTTTATACTTCTTCATTTTAATTGAGACAGATGCTTATTCTTAGCCATTAAGATATACTTATTTGTTATATGATTGATCTTTCTTAATTTTTCACTCAAACCGCTAGCTAAAGCGATATTATGTCTACTGATTATTTACTTTGAGTGTGAAGACATATACTGAACATACTTATGTGATATCTTTCACATTAAGAGTATCTGAAAAGCATCGTAAAAGATATTAACACTTTTCTAGTTATATTTTCTACTAACAAGTTGTGTTAGTCTTTGTCGAGAGCATCCAAAAGGAGGAATTCTCAAATCAAACCACATGTGAGGACGACATCAAAAAGAATGCAGCACAACGTGGAACTCTTATTAGCAGCGGAATGGGACATTGTCTGAAGAGGAGTATCAAACTCTTAGAACACGAGCTGATGAGCGACTTCCACCAAAATCAAACACACTTATCCGAAGGCATGTGGTTTTTCTTAGGGTTTTTGCTTTTTGTTTTGCATTCAGAAAATTCTTGATGTTCAGAAGAAGATACTATCCAATGTGAGTGACAATGCTCCTAGAGCCTTGGAGATAATATCCGTTTAACTTCTTACTTATGAATGTGAAGAGATTCACATTAAAGACTAAGAGGTTGCAAGTCTCTTTTCCGCACTTGATTTATTTGTTACTCTTACCCAATCAAAGGATATCTTGGCATAAAAGATTTCCTTCTCAACCGATCGAGTCGAACTACAACCAGCCTGATTCCCTAAGTGGAGGGATATATAGGCGAGCTCAATATTGAAAACTCAGTTGTACTCCAACATTCTCTCTTACAATCTTATTCTCGAGCATTCCGATCTTTTCATAATTCGATATCGAATGACTTTTGAATTCTTAAAAAATCGTGCGTTAACTTAAGCGTATCGAACTACAAGTGGATTGAATTCTCATATAGCCTGAGATATGTAGGAAATTCATTTTCAGGGTTTGACCATAATTCCTAAAGTCCGTACCAAAACCTTTTTTCGGAAAAGATGAAGACATGGTGGGTCGAAATTTGATTAGTCAATTTCATTTTTCTCGAATTTCTTACATCAATCCGAGTAAAATGAGGGAGAGTTGTTGACACCTATTTGGACATTCACATATAAATTGACTTTCGAGCTTCATTAATTTCAAACGATTTGAAATAATTAGCTTTATAAAATTCAAAATATTTTTCAAGTTAGTTTAAAGTAATTTTAGTAGACTTTATGATTTTTAAATAGAAAATATATTCTTTTATATAATTAGTTATTTTAAAAATATTTTAAAATAATATAAAAAAAGATTTTAATTTTAGCAAGTATTTTATTAAATTAATTTAGTTTAAATTGTACTTATATTTTGAGTTATTAGTTTATAATTAATTTAATTATTTTATTTCGTTAAGATTAAGAAGATCATAAATTAATTATATTAGATCGTCCTATCTATGTTTTAGCCACTAGTGAAATTCAATTCGGCTGAATCGATATTTCATTTGGCTATATTAAAGGATCAAATTTTAGGGCCATTAAAACATGTAAAAATTATATAAATCACATAGTGTAAAACATAAATTACCTCCTATCCCTACTCTTTTTAAATTTACAAAAAATCCCTTATTTTTAATAAGTTTCTGATACATAATAAAACACTTAGATACATTATATTGTATTCCATTTTACGTTTGTTGAGTAAATTTGGGGATCCGTTTGTTGAGTAATTAGGGGGATTAAAAACAGAAATTTGAATTAATGCCTACTTTTTATGTGCCACGGTTATTATTCCCTTAAATAAAGGCATTATTAAATTGTGTGTTTTAAAAGCAGTTATATTCCCTTAAAATTAGTAATTAGTCATCTTCTCTTCAGTAATGCAGTAACGAAATTTTTGATTTTTATTAGTGATCTTCCATTTTTTTTTGGCAGAAACCATATTCAAATTTTCGTTGAAGGTAATTTTGTATCCGGTTTCGTAATGAATATTACGATATTGCTAAGGCATTCAGGAATATGGGAGAGTGAGGTTAAATACAATCAATACAAAAGTGATGGGATAGTGGTTGGAGAAAATATTTCATATATGAATCTAATCTCACCAATTGCTACTGAATTAAATATTGATGAATTGAAAAAAAATATTATTATCCGATATATTGTAGAGGGCAATTCTTCTCCGATGATAATTAGGAATGATATGGGTGTGAAGCTGTTTATAGAAATAAAGAAGCAAGAGGTTGGATTCAGTATGTATCCGCTTTGCATCGATACAAATGATAAAAGTACAGAGGAGTTACAAATTTTTGATTCAAGCAGTGGTGCAATTATGTGTATTGGAGGTGGACAAAGAGGCGCTAATGCTCTAAACGTTGTTGAATCAAACATTGGTGATTCTTGTTACATACCCGAGATGGAGAAAGAAAATTATATATCGGATACAAATATATCAAATGTGGAGACGAAACAATTGTACAAGGATAAAGACTCTTGTGGCTGTAATGATGAAATACAAAATTAAAACTAGCTTCAATTTTAGAGTCAAACGGTCAGATACAAAAAGGTATATAAGTATTCATATTTGATTTTTCTTTACACACTTTAGATAATGATATTTTTGGATAAATTTGGATTATTTACATGGTTAGTATATCACTTGGTGTTGGATAATTAAAAATTTATTTTTTATAAGTCAAAGATGGAATTATAATTGTGACAATTTAATTTATTTTGTATTCGTTTCACTGGAAGATAACGAAACTTGAATACATGGGATCAGAAAAGGTGTACACATATCAATGTTATGGACGTGTCTGTGAACGTGTGTAAATATCAAAAATTTTGTATCAAATCTTAAATTTTCAAGTATGCATTTTTTCTACTAACTAACAAATTTATATTGGTATAATTGCAGCTATGTTTTAGAGTGTTATTCGGAGAATTGTTGTTGGAAATTAAAGGCGTCTGTTAGGAAAAACACTGATATATTCAAAGTAAGATACTTCAACAGTGAGCATACATGTCCATTAAGGGATAGGGTGTTAAGTAAAGTACAAGCTACTGTTGGATTTATTGGTGCTTTTACAGCTCCAAAATTGGTAAATCACAAATGAAAACATACTCCAAATGATATAATTGATGATGTTAGGGAAATGTATGGTGTTGAGATTTCTTACCAGCAAGCATAGCGTGCTAAAGAACGTGCACTAGAGTTGATAAGAGGCAATCCTGCAGATGCATATAAAAATATGCCAAGATACATACATATGTTGGAAACGGTGTATCCAAATTCTTATATACGGATGCACAAATCAGAAAAAAATGAATTTATGTATCTATTCATTGCTTTAAGGCCTTTGATGAGAGGGTTTGAGTTCTGTAGGCCTGTTGTTGTTGTTGATGGTTCACATCTTAGTGGAGCTTACAAAGGGACGTTTGTATCCGCAAGTACTCTTGATGGGGCAGGTATGTCATGTTGCTGCATAATTATAATTTTTTTAAAATGATAATAATAACATTGTTTCAACATTATGTATCAAGTACATTAATATTGTGTGTTGACTATGTTAAGGTTGCATATTACCATTAGCTTACGGGATCGTCGATACGGAAAATGATTGTTCATGGACATGGTTCTTCACACAGTTCAAAAATGCATTTGGTGAGAGAGAAAAAATGTGTGTTGTTTCTGATAGAAACGAAAGCATAATTAAGAGTGTTAGTATAGTTTATCCAAATGTTCCACATTTTGCATGCATATGGCACTTGTGGAAATATGTTTGTACATACTACAAGAGAAGTAAAAACACTCTAAGTGATCTGTTTTATTCGATGGCTAAGGCTTATCGGAAAAAGGATTTTGAAAAATTGATGGCTAAAGTGGAAAAAGTAGATGGCAGAGTTGAAAAGTATCTTGAAGAGGCTGGCTATGAAAGGTGGTCTAGATCTCATGCAACCTTGAATAGGGGTAGAATGATGACATCTAACATTGCGGAATGTATCAATGGTTGTCTTGTTGATGCACGACAATTACCTGTTTTGGACTTTTTGGAAGAAGCCAGAATTCTATTTGGTTCTTGGAACTGCAAAAATAGAGAAATAGCATCTTATACAAAGGAAACATTAGGGAGGAAATTTGAAGAGATATTGATTATAAATGCGTCCAAATGTTCGAAAATGAAGGTATTTATTCATATATCAAATATTATGTATCTTGCTTCAATATTTTAAGATTTTTTTTGTATCAAAAAATCCAACAGTAACTTTTTAAAAACTATTGCAGGTTGTTGCATCTTCAGAATTCATTTTTTCAGTTTATGAAGGTGGTATAAGATACATCGTTTGCCTTGAGAGAAAGAAATGTTCTTGTGGTAGATTTCAGCATGATGAAATACCTTGTGCGCATGCAATGGCTGTTCTGAAGAAGAAGAATATCAAAGATGTACACCCATACTGTTCTGATTACTATAAACCTGATGCATTAGCAAACACCTATGCAGTTCCAATGGAACCAATGCCGGACAAAAGTGATTGGATAGTTCCGGAAAGTGTTTTGGAAGAAGTTGTATTGCCACCAAGATACAAAAAAATGCCTGGTAGACCAAGAAAAAAAAGAAAGAAAAATGCAGATGAAAAGCTAAGCGGAAACACAAATTGTTGTGGACGATGTGGACAAGAAGGTCACAATAGAAGAACATGTACTTTCTTTCCAAAAGATTCATAATGATTATGTTTCAGGAGTTCCTTAAATAAATGTAATAGTGTAGCATTTGGTTCCACTGTTACACAGAGATTCTGATTCAATAAATTTCTTTAATCATTTCGCAATGTGTTCTCTAATTCTTTATTTTTTGTTAAACTCTATTTAAATTTGACATTATATTTATGTATAAAATACTTTATTTTATAATCCTTACTCAAACTTACTTTAATCAATATTAATTGCGGAAATTTCACCCAAATTATTTTCAGTTCTAATTTAATTTAATTTAGTAATATAGTGTCATGTGTGTAGATACTTAAAAAAATTTCATATTTTGAAGGCAAATAATTGTTCGTAATATATATAAATCATCGTACTGAGTGTATCTTATGTGTACAAAAGATATTAATTTTTTTTTTTTAAAAAAAAATAGTGTGTATCAAGTTTAATAACTAGTATCACTGTTTGTGATATTATATATTTTGATATTTCATGTATCATATACATAATTTAATTACGTATATAATTTTCTATTTTTGTATCATACAATTCTTTATTTTTTGTTACTCTATTTAAATTTGACATTATATTTATGTATCAACTACTTTATTTTATAATCCTTATTCAAACTTACTTTAATCAATATTAATTGCGGAAATTTCAACCAAATTATTTTTAGTTCTAATTTAATTTAATTTAGTAATATAGTATCATGTGTCTAAATACTTAAAAAAAATTCATATTTTGAAGGGAAATTAATTGTTCGTAATATATATAAATCATAGTACTGAATATATCTTATTTGTACAAAAGATATTATTTTTTTAAAAAAAAAAAAAAACTGGCGTGTATCAAGTGTAATAACTAGTATCACTGTTTGCTATATTATATATTTTGATATTTCATGTATCATATACACAATTTAATTACGTAATAAATTTTGATATTTCATGTATCATATACACAATTTAATTACGTAATAAATTTTGATATTTCATGTATCATATATTTTGATATTTCATGTATCATATACATAATAATTTTTTTTTTGTATCATACAATATATTTACGTATATATAATAAGTGTTTTTTTATGACAATAATTACATTAGTGTAATTATTATTATAGTTTTGATACAATAATGACATTAATGTCTCACTAACAGTATACATAATTCCTGAATTGATAACGGTGATAAAAAAAATTAAAGTAATAGAATAAACCATTTTAAAAATCAAAACACTTTCATAATTTAACAATATGTGTTGTTATGTTAATAAATACTTCAAACATCTTGTTTAACTCCAAAAAAAATAAAATAAAAATTCAAACATTGAAAACTAACTAGCCTACATTAACAATTTCATCTTCAGATGATGGGTTTAATACATTCTTCATTCTTGGAGGGTCATCACTGTTGCTAACATATCCAGCATTCATCTTGTCGAGACCATACTTCAATAAAAGTATCGCATATCTTTTGCGAAGATAGCTACTCTCAAAACTATTACATGACATATTGATTTTGTCACTCAAAAATTCTGCATATACAGCTACAAACAGTCCGCAATCACTACAAAAACAATAAGATTAATTATAAGGATGAATTAGATACAACAAATAAAATAAAATAATAAACAATACTCACAGGCTATCACTTTTTTGTTGCATGTTGTCTTGAGCAAACTCCACATTAAACGAATGTTGTGGACCCAAAAGTTCTCCAGTTTTCATGTCTTTATATGCATCCAATGCTGCCCAATCTGTTCGCTCCTTTTTTTCAAAGAAGCCACTATCATGAAGGTAGTTTGGAAGGATTTGAGACAACTTCTTGATGTCTGTAAAATGAACTCTCTTCCTTGATCCCGAAGTTGAGTCATACACCCCTATAAGCCTTTCTTTTAGAACCACAACAGCCAACACCCAATGAAAATTTTCATCACAGTTTACAGGAATGTAAACCTCATCTACTAAATGCCATGGTAAAGCAGCAGGAATAGAAAAACCATTAATGATGTTAATGATAGACCTTTCATGAACTGATACGGCAGCAGCACGAATCATGTGTTCTTGTGTGCTAATTGTATCATCTGCATGACTGTTATAATACCTTGAATATGATTTGTTTATATGAGACTTAAACAAGCAATTGACTGTAGTATATCTATACTGATCCATGCTTCTTTGTTTGGACTTCTTGCGGAGATAGTAAAAGATTACATCTATATGCTGCAAAATAAGAGAAAACATAATACATGGTAAAATGTATTTGATAAGTGAAAAACATATGCAGGAACTAATTTGATACCCTAACTGATAAATATATTATAAATAATCAAATTGATACTTAATATTAATAACAATCATATTAATAACAACATGATACAAAAAAGTGTAATAGTATTTGATACTTATTATTAACTAGATATAATATAGTAAGTTTTGAAGTGATACCTAAAAATCACAATTCGACAAAATAATGTATATGATACCTCATCAGTCCAACATCTATTCGGCTGTGACATAGTATAAAACCAGTTCTTGTCCATAGGGAATGCGACAACAAAATCAATATAATCAACACCAAATGAAGCAGACTTTGCTCTGCATTTGTCCTCGGATTGTTTCCTACACACATATATAATTTTTAGAAACAAATTAAAATAATATTATACAACACAAAATTAGCAAGACATATTATAATAACTTACTTGTTTGCATGTGATTTTAAGAGACCTTTTTCAATCCATTGCGAGAACTCGTCCATCATACCTAATGGCAATTGTTCAAGAATACCACAACCTTCAAATGGATAGAGTGGGAGAACATCATCTTCTATTTTTGCCTTGCCTTTATCGTTTGATCCAAAATCTGTCAAATATGGAGACCGTAAAATTCTTGCAGGCATCCTGTGTCGTGGTGCTGGAGTCTCAGTATCAGGAGGAAGTGAAGATTTCTTTACGGGTAGTTGGGTGGGTAGTTGGCTATCAGATAACCAAAAAGCACTCTCATTTTGTTCCACATGACTAATCAAACATAGTGGTTGGACATTGTTGTCCACTTCTATAGATGTATCAACAGAAAACATACTTGTAGTGTGCTTTTCTATGTTGTGCTGAAGTGTATCAACATCATGTTCATCCGCATTTAAAATCTTTGTGTCTGAGTGAGAGGCTTCACCAGTTGTATAATCCTAATAAATATTTTGTTAGACTAAATTCGGACACAAACAAAAAAAATTAATGTATACTGATTCATAATATTTGTACTTACATTTTCATTATTAAGAGAAACTTTTTCAATCAAAACATGACTACGCTGTGGTGAGTGTATAACCTCTACGACATCCTCCATATGTTGTTCCTTTGAACAATCCATGTGATTAGGTGAAACAGATTGTTGGTCCACTTTATCTGTCTGTACAATACCAAAACATAATACATAATTCTATTAAATTAAAAGGCAGAAAATAAAAAGATGAATAAAAAAAATTGTTTTTAACTGTCATATACAAACTTTTTCGATATTGATATCATTAACCTGTTCATCAGCATCAACAGCAGATCCACCAATATCTTGATTAACATTATGTTTCTGTTCAAAAAAATAAAATCGATAAGTGCCAATGAAAATGAAACAAAAAAAAAAAGAAAAATAATACCTTTTCAGTTCTGTTGTCTTTCTCCCCAACAACTTTCATCAACTCAGAATGATTTTTTTTAATCAACTCCACAAGACAACCAACTTGTTGGTCAACCTATATGAAAATTACACAATTTATAAAGAATCCGTAACCAATAACAATAATTATAAAACATAAAAGATAATCACAAAAAATATATGATTGTAATACTAACATAACCCTTCAAGTATTGCTTCAGTCCCTCTAATTGTGAATTTTCGAAAATTACTTTTCGAAAATCTGAATTTACGGGAACATTAGATACATTGTTAGCTTGAGAAGTTGGTAAATCTGGAGTGTAAACATTCTGAGTTGGTTGCTTTTCTGCTGTTGTTGATTTGGAAACCTTTGTTTTATGTGGATGTACAACTTTTCTTCTCTTCGGTGGTGGGGTAGATCCTGTGCCAGAGACTCGTGTTGATCTCCTCAACAATTGATCCGGTGGTTCAGATGAAAAGTCTTCAAATCCAGGAACCTCTTGTGGCTTCCCAACATCAATATTAACATTTGATGTACCAGGTTCATCATGAGTTACATGACTGGGTTGAGGTAATTGCAGTGTTGTACATTCCTCTCCAGTTGGCTGAATATTTGTACAGTTATGTTGAAAAATAACAAAATATTGAATCATTGTTAGAACGAAGAAAAAATGTATCGATAAGTACCAAAAAAATACTAAACAATTATACATTAATTATCTCAGTGAAAACGCTTTCCATAAACATCTCAAACTTGGGCTTTTCAGCCACAACTTTCCAATTGCAAATTCTTGGAATAAGATTTTGTTCTTTAACTGCAATCTCATTATCCAACACAGAAGCACATTCATATATCCATACATTAAGTGCATATGGCATACCATTTAATCGATACATTTTTTTCTCTGATTTAAACTCTTGTCTAAGTGAATTCATTAAACTTCTGAAAGCACGTTGACCCCACGGGTACTGCCGATAAGTGCCATCTTCAACCATTAAAAAATCTTCAATTGGAATTGCTGCAGTTCCAAGTTGAGATAATACAAACGAGTGGATGAAAAACATGATAGCCATCTGAAGTTGATCATCAATATCATCCCAACCACCCAACATAAATCGATCTACCAGACGTTGTTTATTTACACTGTTATTAGGCCCCGGAAAATACCTCTGAACTAGCCTACTTCTTTTTGAATCTGGATATCTAAAATTCTTAATATTTCCATTGCATTTCAATCCAGTAATAATTGCAAATTCTTTCATGGTAAAGGTTAATATATTTCCTTTAGCATGACGAATGTGAAGCTCCTCGGCTAGATTATCTTGCTCCACCTCTAAAAGGAGTAAACACTTTGTGATCTGACCTTGGTAATTACATTTAGGAATATTCAAATATGAACCAAATATACTATTCCTAAATAATTCTATACCCTCAACCCCCATTGATTCCTCTAAGTCTCTTAATATGTTTGAATTGTAAGTACAACCAAACTTAAGAGAGTGTTTGGGAATTTGTTTAACCACATAATTCATATTCTGCAATTGAAAAAAGTGATGATGATATTTAATATAACATACAAGCTTAATATGATACATAAAATGCAAAAATAAAATTGATACATAATTCTAAAAACGTATCGTAAGTCAGCCAAAATGATACCTAACAGACATTTATAGCCTAACATGATACAAAAAATTCAAATTCGTATTTGATACATAAGTGTAACTACAATTATAAGGCTGTCTACTTGATACTAACATGATACAAAAAATGCACAGTTATATTTGATACAAAAAAATAAAGGCAAATTCGTACTTGATACATAATTGTAACTACAATTACAATTCTGTCTACTTGATACTAAATGATACAAAAAATTCAAAGTTATACTTGATACATAAATATAATTACAATTATGTATCTGTTAGTATTTTCCGAATCAGATTAATCTAAAAAATATAATTGATACAGGAAATTAAAATTATATTCTTATTAAAGATCTATTAAGCATAAACCCCAAAAGGAGGTGACAACCAAGAGGATGGGCAACTGGGTATGATTTACATAAATTTTTTTTTTTTAATTTCAACTTATTTATAAGTACTACAAATATGAGTCTGTTAGCATTTTCTGAATCAGATAACTACTCTAAAAAATAAATTTGATACAGGAAATTAAAATTATATTCTTATTAAAGATCTATTAAGCATAAACCCCAAAAGGAGGTGACAACCAAGATGATGGGCAACTGGGTTTTGATTTACATAAAAAAAATTTGAAATTCAACTTATTTATACATCAGTCATACTTAATAAACAACACGTAAAAAAAAAAGTATTTTCTGAATCAGATAAACAATCTAAAAATATTTTTTCTCATAACACAAAAATTCATTGCATGTGACAAAAAAAAATTAAAAAAAAAAATCGAAATACGTACCGGTGGCAGTGGAGGTCTGGATATGGCCATTGCAAGCTTTCTACCCCTCTTCTTGGGTGTCTTTGCATGTGCCTCTTTTTGTATTTTCTGATTCTTCGAACTTTGGTTATCCATTGTTAGAAAAAAATGGCGGACAAAGATGGCGGACAGATTAGACGAAGGCGTACGGACGGAGGCGGAGAGATTAGATGACGGCGTACGGACGGAGATCAAATCTTTGATTTTCAAAGGAGGACCAGTAGAGAAAAATGACTGACAACTTAGAGGAAGGCGGGCAGACGGAAACAAAGGCGGACGGATGGAGAAAATGGCGGACAACTTAGCTTACAAACGGACGGACGGACGGAAGGAATCAAAGGGAGACTGACTGAGAAAAATGGCTGACAACTAAGAGGAAGATGAACAGTTTAGTAATTAATTTGTGGGAGTGGTGAAAAGGTTTTTTTATTTTGGGAAAATAAAGAGTAAAATAAGGGATAATATTTAATTGGTTAGGATTAATTATGGGAGTCGTGTATGGGTATTTTATTTGGGGAAAATAAAGAGTATAATTAGGGGAAAAATTTAATTGGTTTGTATTAATTAGGATTCTAATTTATTTATGTATCTGTTAGATTAAATTTATTAAAAAATAGGAATTTTAGTAATTTTTAAAAAAAGAAGGGAAATATGAAGAATATGTAAACTTAAGTTGTATATTCATGTAATTATTACTTAAAACATTTTCAGAAGCCCATACTTTTTTTCTCAAATTACCTTACAATGACCCAGACCCATTTTATTTTCCCACTAATCCTACCCTCTCTCTCACCCGACCCGGTCCGGCTATCTCTTATCATAAAAAAAAATCCTGAACGACACTCCAAGCAGCGACAAAACGACCACAATATGCGACGTGAATAAAAGTAGAGTTGAGCAACCACCCGACCCCTTGTACGCGCTTCACTCTTCCTCACACGAGAGCGAGTAGATAGAAAGCAGTAGCGGTATGAGCAAGCGAGGTAGTACTGCAATCTTCTTTGTCTTTTTATTACCGTCCCTTGCAAATCGTACAGAAACGCATCAACAACTTTATCTCTTAGAGACTTTTGAATTTCAAATTCAAATTTGATCCCCATTCTCCCTCCCGATTTCCCCCCAAAATTTGACATAATTCTCATCTATAAATAGTTTCCTCTATTTCACCTGGTTAGTGGTTGGAAGAAATAGAGTTTAAAGGTTGGGGATTGGTTGGACGATTCTTGTGGAGAGAAAAAGGACAAAGCTGTGCATTTTTTTTGTCGAAAAAATTTTAGTGTGAGAAAAGGGGTGAAGAAATTTTTAGCTTCTTTTTCTTATGGTTAGAAAATTTTTTGGGGAAGAACAGAGGGATTACATATTGCATATAAAAAAAGAAGAAGAAAAAAGTATGGAAATTTTCAGTAAGGCTCAAAGAATCACAACAAAATATTAGCTATATATAAACTTTTAGCACATCGGTTTTTGAAGTCATATATATTTGGAACGAAACTTCAAATCCTTTTTTGATTCTTCTATGTTCATAAACACTCCTGGAGATGCACTTTGTTAGTGGTAAAATCGTTGTCTCCTCTGCTCGTCCCGTCCCTAGTTCAGCTGCCCAAAAAAAAGGTAATGTTTCTCCTTTATAATATCTTCCTTGCCTCTTTTTCCTTTTCGAAGTGATCTTTGAGATGTTGGAAAAATATTTGTCTCTGATATTATTTTCTGTTATATTCCAGTGGTGATATTTTATTTCTAGTAGTATTCACTAAGTTAGCAGTGATATCGAGTTGAAATTGTCACTGGCTAATGACCAGTATTGTTGTTCTTTTTCCTCCTTTTTTGAGTGTGTTTTAATACTTACTTCCCTTCTCCAATCCAGTAGTCGAAGGTTGTTGAACATTATTTTCTCCTATCCCGTCCTATATGACGTTCAACTTATCATGATTTGAGCTTTGTTTTCTTTTAAAAAGTATTGGCTTTTGTATATGAAAGTTACACATGAAGAAGCAACTGGTTTTCTCTGTGTTTTTTAAACATAAGTCCATTTTTCCCTCTGCTTTTCTGCCCTCTCAAAGGTAATAAACATCTCATTTCAGGTCTCTTCTGTTTTTATGTATCAACTGATTGTTTCGCGACCATCTGAGGTGTCCAATCACTAAGTTGTTTTTTTTAGAATATCTGAATTTATAGTTGACTGCAAATAAGGAATGCATTAGCTTTTGTTATCAAAATGTTATTGTTTGTTCTGTTTCTGTGAAGTTTTGAGGACTCTTCTTGGCCTCGAGTTCATTTCTTATTACTAGAATTTGTTATTTCATTGTTGTCCTATTTGATTTGGTTGAGAATGTTGGGGTTAAACCACGATGTTTGAAATCACCTTCCATAGGCGATCTCGGGTTTTCGTAATAGAACATATAAGTCATTTTATTTTTCTTGTTATTTTAACTGATATAAGTCATTTTAGCTACCTCATTTTTATGATGTTTACCCCTTTGCATTCAAAGCTAAGTGTTGTGATCAACATGTTAGTTGTTCATATTTCGATAATTTGTACCTAACAACTTTAGTTTGCATCTTCTTCTTTACCCTTCATTTGAGTTAGCTTATTTTGAGGCTCTTTCATGTCTATTTTCCTTGTTGATTTTCATCTGTGTTAGAAAGATTATTGCACGTATGTCTTCGTTTTGATTTATTTATATTCCAACATGTTAAAACTTAATTTTTCCCTGCATATAAGTTATGGTTTGATTCATTGGTGTTCAGCTGCTTCTTCATTCCTCATACAAAATTTGATCCCTCCATCAGTTTTTGATATTGTTGTTAGGATGAAAGTTGGGGTGATAGTAACTAAAGAATGTGATAAATGACTGCCTAAGTTTCGTCTTAAGTTTCCTTGTTTAAATTAGTTAGTCTTTAGTCAAAGTAGGGTCGGGGGGGGGGGGGGGGGGAGAAAGGGCATATTGAGTAACATATGTGGGTAAGGTTCCAACTTGGTCATTTCATATTTATAATCATCTAAATTTTATAATTTAGAGGTGTATTTCTCGGCTGATTTATGTGTTACTTATAGTAGTAAACAACGAATTATCTTGACCTTAAATGTGATCTTCCTGTTGTTGTTATATATTATTTTACTTACTTGTTATTCACCTTATATTGTGTTGACTTATAACTTGAAGTTTGGTTATGGTTTTATGTTCCCCCGCCTCCCTTAACTTGCTTATTTCATTTACTTATCCATTTGCTAAATTTAAGAGTTAATGGTATAAGCATTTGATAACTATGGCTTTCTTTAATCTCTTCTTTTCATTTATTGAATTTGCTAAAGTCATAGTTGTGGCCAGCTCTTTTCTATATTGAAAAATTGCGTTCCTTATTTGTATTTTACTATTTAGTGACGTTAATCTTCATTTATTGATGGGTCAAAGGTTTTATTATTGAATACTAACTATATTTTTTTTTTGCATGTAAAATCTGCTTAAGTTCGCCATGAACTCTTATCTCTTTCTCTTGTATGTCGGGAGAACCAAAGGCTCAAAATTCCTTCAATCATAATTCGAAGCAAGTTGGAAAGTCAAAGAAGACGGGGATAAACGACCTTTATTATTCTCTCAAAAAATTGTATTTTGTTGTTTTGGTCCTAAGCTTTGTTAGTCATTCTTTTTATTGCTTTCCTTAGGAGTTTAGGACAAGTGAAAAATTGGGCCTAAGGCCCAAAGTGAAATGGGTCAAAACACCGATCCAGACAGACATAAACCAGACTTAAATCCAAACCGACTCTCTCTCCCCTCTTACTCCTATTTTATCACATGTTTGTTTGATTTAATTAATTGTCTTTAATTTTAGGGTTAAAATGTTCAAATCCCCCGCTTGAGGCCTTTATGTTTTAACTATCTTAAAATAAATCAAAATTGGTTTTAAATAAACTTAAAAAATGATAATAAATAAGTTTTGCGAGTTAATTAAATCATTTACGTAGTAAGCTAATATTTCACTTTTAAACAACTATAAATAATTTTTTAAATCTCAAATCAAGTTAAAATTATTTTATGTCAGACAAAGTTAGTTGTCGGATAATTGCGAGCTAGCGAATACTTTAGGTGCCGCAAAAACCTTCCTAAAATATAAATGTGAACCCCGGAACTCCCTTTAAAGTTTTCACTGGTTTTCCTGTTTAAATCTTTCAAAAACAAAGTTTTCTTGATTTTCTTTAAAAAAATAAAGTGGCGACTCTAAAACAAAGTCTAAAAACATAAAAAAATAGTTTAAATAAAATACAAATAAACTGATATATTTATATATACGTTTAACTTCTATGCGAGTTTCTCTAACCGACTACCATAACTTAAGAGCTATAGTGATGATATAGTGATCTACCTCATGATGCCAACGCAACCTATACTCGACCAAAGGTATAAGACCTGAACTGCCTAACGCATGCACTAGTCTACTGTGAAAAGGGTTTATCTAAAAAGTATGACCCTTTTCTATCAATGGTGGCTACATGGTTTTATGGAGTGTGAGTTATCTGAACTCATGCTCGTCCCCAATTCGGTGGTCAATTCTACTACCAAAATATAATGGCTCTCATGTTATTAAAACATACTGCTCTATGATTTGAGATTAGTGTTAAAAAACTTAGCACAGAAATCTCAGTTTCCATGCTTTCTTCATTTAGAAAGCTATTAATCTTTTTTCAAAACTAGCTCGAAGGCTCATTGAAATCTCAGTATTCCTTCTTTTTAAATGTAAAACTTTTTTTATACTTCTTTGGGAATTCTTAGTCCCCATATACTGCTTTGAAGAAAAGACTTCACCTTAGACTTCAACTTCCTCTTTTTATCTTTACTCCTTACTCAACCTAATCTTTAAGTCTTGAAACAACTTTTTAAAAACATTTATAAAAGACTTCTTTAAAGGACTCTAAAACTTTTTAGACTTGGCTCTAAATATTCCTTGAATTTGAAGTTATGGATTCAAGGTTGTAACTCATGTTTCTAGATGATTTCGATGTGAGTAGAAGACACTTAGTGTATTTAGAATCGTTAGGAAGTGTTAAACACTTTTGAAAGACTTAATCGGACTGAATTACGAAAACTAGGTGAAAAATGCCATTCAGTCACGTCAAGGGCATGCTGCCCCAGGCCTCAAGTTCACTGGCCACATTTTGGCATAAATTGGGCACGTCGTTCCTGCCCTTGCCCAGTTAACACCCGATGAATTTCTCAACTCGTTTTCAAGACCTTTAATCTTCCTGTTTAGATTTCTTTTATCCAATTCACTTTAATTTCAGGTACACACACCATATATAGAAGGATCTAACCCAATGAATTCAAGAAACAACACTTACATAATCAAAGAACTCCAAAATGTCATACTCATGTTTAAGAACAAAAGCAATTCAAGAACTACGTTCAAGAACATTCAAATTCTAAATCATTTAGGATGAGAACAAGATAAATCAAACAAATTGGCGCATGGGGGAATGAACTTAACACTAATATATACCTACATACCTTTTTAGGGATCATCCTTGACGATATCCAAAAGTTATTTCGACGACCGTGGTGAATCTTCAATGCCAGTCTCCTTTATCCACTTTTTTTTCTCTTCTCTCAAGACCCTAACTCTTTTTTTAGAAGTCTAAACTAATCTAATTCAACATAGAACCCCAACTTAATTACAAAAATGAAATAAACTAGTAGGATAAGGAAAAGAGCAAGCTACACCTTAACTATCTGGATTTGGGAAATTTCCTTATTTCGATAGCCCAACTTCCAAAGGAAATAACTCACTTGTATCTGGAAGTACACCTAATTCATCTTCATCTAGGATTTATGGCCATTTGAAGTTGACCAAAAAAATCACTTTTCAACTTACGTTAATTACCAAAATTTTCTAATACCTTCCAAAAATAAGTATTTTCAGATTTTAAACTCCTTTCTAGTTCATTCTAGTTGCGAGTTGTTACAATATCTCCCCCTTGGGAACATTCGTCTTCGAATGAAGTTATCCTTAGTAGACTAAGGGTAGTAACTTCAAGTTCAAACACCAAACAAGCGATTGCAACAATAACATTATTACTCATGACTTTATGAGTACTAAGAAGAAAATTACTACCTTGGTCTACATTTTCTCCGAATTCAAAGAGATGTGGAAATATCTTTTTCATGTCCTCCCCAGATTCCCAAGTAGCTTCTCAACAAACTGGTTCCTTTAAAGGACCTTGATTGATTTTACCACTTTTGTTCTTAACTTGTGAACTTGGCGATCTAAGATCTCAATTAGAATCTCTTTATAAGATAGACTATCCTTGATCCAAATTTTTCTGTTGGAATGATCAACGGAGGATTGAATATGCACTTCTTCAACATAGAGATGTGAAACACCAGATGAACAGCTGCTAAATCTTGGGATAGCTCTGACTCATGAGCTACATTGCGAATCCTCTTGCTATGCGATAAGGTCCAATAAACTGGGGACAGAGTTTACCATTATTACGAAACCTCATAACACCTTTCAAGGGTGAAAATTTTATATACACCCGATCATCTACTTCAAACTCTAATGGCCTTCTCCTAACATCAGTGTAGGATTTCTGTCGACTTTGTGCCGTTTTCAACCTATCTCTTGAATGACTTTCAAAATGCATATGTAGAAAATTGTGCAACTCAATATGAAATAATGGAGACTTGAACTCCATGTAGTCTAACTAATTCATTAATATACAACAAAGCATAATATTCTGCCGAACATGTTGTCTTTACTGGCAAAAAGTGGGTTGATTTGGTCATGCAATCCACAATAACCCAAATAGAATCATTTTTCCTGCGAGACCTTGGTAAAGTTAATGATATCCATGTTAATCATCTCCCCCTGTTCAAAATCTAATACTTTTTGCTTATGAAAATTTGCCTTTAATTAAAGTAATATTGGATCTTGGTCTTGCTTCTCTTTTACCTCAAACACCAATGATTGTTCAGCCCCATTCATCACAACTACTCCTCTTTCTGTGGAATGCATTAGTCTGACTCCCAGGTTTGAATATCTATGCACATCTTTCTCTAACTCTCTCTTCTCTTCCTCAACATGGGCAGTACTATCCATAGACAACTTTATTAAGGCATCAACAACAACATTAGACTTACTTTGGTGGTAAAGAATACTCATGTCATAATCATTGAGAAATTCTAACCACCTTCCTTGTATGAGATTAAGTTCTTTCAGGGTGAAAAAATATTGTAGGCTCTTGTAATCACTGAACACATCAACATGGACACCATAATTAAGCCATATCTTCAAATCTAAAGATACAACATTCAACTCTATGTCATGGGTTGGGTAATTCTTTTCATGAACTTTCTACTATCTAGAGGCATAAGTTATAACTTTATAAATCTTCATTAACACACAACCCAAACCTACTCTAGATACATCACAATACACCACATAACCTTGAGTACCTTCTGGTAAAGTCAAAGTTGGGGTAGTAATTAACCTCCTCTTCGATTCATGAAAACTCTTCTCACAAGTTTCGTAACACTGAAATTTAAATATCTTCTGAGTCAACTTGGTCAAAAGAAATAAAATAGATGAAAAACCTTCTACAAATCTCCTATAGTAGCCAGCCAAACCCATGAAACACCTTACATTAATTGGGGATATGGTTCTAGGAAAATTCTTTATTGCCTCAATATTCTGGGTATCAACTCTAATACAATCACCAAAGATTATGTGACCTAAGAATGCCACAGACTTAAGTAAGAATTCACACTTACAGAACTTGGCGTACATATCTCTGTCTTTCAAAGTCTAAAGAACTATTGTAAGATGACTAACATGATCTTCTTCATTTCTTGAATAGATTACTATTTAATCAATGACTACGATAAAAAATATACCTAAATAAGGTTTGAAGACTCCATTCATAAGTTCCATGAATGTTGGAGGCGCATTGGTCAAACCAAATGACATGACCAAAAATAATAATGCCCATATCTAGTTCTGAAAGCTTTCTTTCGAATGTCACATTCCCTTATTCTAAACTAATGGCAGCTACATTGGAGATCAATTTTTGAGAAGCAGGAAGCACCTTGAAGCTATTAAAAAAGATCATTGATCCTTGGAAGAGGGTATTTATTCTTGATGGTGACCTTGTTCAATTGACGGTATTCTATACATATCCTAAGGGAAACATAATTCTTTATCACAAACAAGATTCAAACACCCCAAGGTGAGACTTGGTCTAATAAAGCCTTGCTTTGAAATATCTTTCAACAATTCTTTTAACTCTTTCAACTCTTGGGGATTAATGAGAGCATACAAGATGTTTGTTCCCCCGCGAGTACCGGAAGTAGATCCTGTAGGTGCAGCACTGTCTGGGCTTTATCGCCCCCATTACCACTTCCATATTTATTCTATCGACACTCTCTCATGAAATTCCCAGTCTGACAGCACTTGAAATAACCAGTGGATCCCTCACGACAAACACGACAGTGGTTTCTACCACACTTGGCACAGACAAGAGGCTTACATAAACCACTTGCACAACACTACCTTGTGAATATGCAGGTTTAACTCTTGAATTCTTACCATAATAGTGACCCTTTTGCTTAGGTGTAAGTGCACTAGAAGATGATGGAGAAGGACCCTTTGTTTCTATTAGAAGGATGACTGGTAGGCATTACTCTTGTGCTGCCCGGACTCATTCCCTATCTCAAATCTCTTGTTCTTTAACTCCTCTCCGTCCCTTAGATTTCCTTCTCTACCTGCTGCACATAGATCATCAACCTAAAAATGAACATATCCCCAATATACATTGCTGCCAGACCCTCTTTGCTTGAAGAACAACCCAATCCAACAATAAATAAATTCATCCTACTCCTCATGTACTTAACCATTTTAGGATAATAATGAGATAATTGGGTGAACTTCAACCCTAAATCATACACACTGAGAGAATCCTGCTGAAGTTTAAGGAACTCACGTACCTTGGCCTCATTTAGTTTTTCGTAAAATAAATGCCCCAAGTATGCCTCGTCAAAACAAGGCCAACTCGCTGCCGGTGCATCTTCATCTTTACCCTCTTACCATTGATCAAACCAGTTTCTATCAATACCTTTGACTTGGTAAGAAGCAAATTCAACTCTCTCAATTTCACCAACATACATTACCTCCACCACCTTTTTCAGTTTCTCACTTAAGTTCTCTATATCCTCATTAGTGCTCGAACTGGTGAAACTTGGGGGATTCATCCTCGACAACTCACGAATCCTTGAAGTGTCCGCCTCTTCTTGTCAAGCTTCTATTTTTTGACAAACCTGATACTCCACAGCCTAACACACCATCCTAATTGCCTCTCTAAATTTGGCATTGGTAACTTCTCCATGAGGTTGCACTTCAGGTGCATTGGGTAACCCTTGTTCCTCAATGTTTGTTAACTGGACGACATCTTGCTAGACTTCATGGGGGAATGGTTATTTGAAACATACGCAGAAGCACGAATTACAAAGAAACCTTTACAGATAACTCTAATGCACGAATGGAATATGAAAGAAGCGAAGAAATTCATATATTTTGCAGCCTCCTCATTGTAGATGTGGTGTGCTTTAAACTGATAACTTGGTCTCTGCAGACACGACTTCATAGACTCTCTAGGACTCTTAAACTGTAGGTATTATACCATGTTTTTCATGCCCCGATCTTAAACCTTGGGCGTGGCTAGCACTCAATGATCATTGTTGGGCTCGATCGAACCCTTGTCCTAGCTTACATAAATCAATGGAAGAAAATAATCACTAGCTCAATGATCAAAGAACTGAACTAAACTAAACAATAAAATAACTGGTAATGTTTTAAAGATTTTAAACATTCAACTTGACAAAAATGACAATCCAAGTCTTCAACTTAAGAAAGATAATTCAAAGACCACTGAACTACTAACTATCTATGAAGCCTCTAAAATGAGTGAGATGGATGTTGGGACAAATCCCACAACATACTAATGAAGTAACAAGAAAGCAGTACAAGATGTCCTCTGGAATGCAAGGACGCTCACAAACTGACTCTGGATTGCTTAACTGGATCACTTGATACTAATCTTCGTTACATGCGTTTGCAACATGATACGATGCATGCTAACTGTCTCACTACATTGAATGTATGAGTATGCGAGTTGTAATTCTTAAACAACATAAGCTTAAAAAGAGTATAAAGGAACACTTACCTTGGCTCTATTCAACTCATGAATAACATAACTCAATATAACTGAATCATTCAATAGAAAGAAATTTAAAAGCAAGTTCATTATAAAGAAAAGTTGTTTGAAAACATGTTCTGAACTCTACATGTACACAAGGATGCCATTAGCTCTGAGATGTATGTAACAATACAAATAAACTGATATGTGTGTGTGTGTTTGTGTATATATATATATATATATATATATATATATATATATATATATATATATATATATATATATATATATATATATATATATATATATATATATATATATATATATATATATATATACATACATACATGAACTGCCTAATAGATCGATTAGTCTACTCTGAAAGGGGTTAATCTAAAAAGTATGACCCTTTTCTACCCATGGTGGATACATGGTTTTATGGAGATGTGAGTAATCTATATTTATGCTCGTCCCCATTTCGGTGTTGAAAACTACTCCCAAAATGTACTTTCTCTTATGTTATTAAAACATACAACTTTTTTTATTTGAGTAAAGTGCTCAAAAACATATCTCGAAGTCTATTTTTGAAATCTTAGATTCCCTCCTTCCTTCATTTAGAAAGTTATTACTCTTTCATGAAAACTAGCCCAAAGACTCTTTGGAAATCTTAGTTTTCCTTCTTTTTAAATGCGAAAAACATTTTTATACTTCTTTGGGAATACCTAGTCCCCATATAATTCTTTGAAGAATAGAATTCACCTTACTCTGTACTGAACTCAAACTTAAGTCTTAAAATGACATTAAATTTTTTATGAAAGACTTACAAAACATGAAATGGGATTCTTCTTCTTCTTATCTTTACTCCTTACTCAACCTAATCTTTAAGTCTTAAAATGACGTTTAAATAGAATTTGTAAAAGACTTCTTGAAAGGACTCTAAGAACTTTGTATATTTGGCTCTAAGCTTCCTTTAATTTGAAGTTATGGTTTCAAGGTTATAATTAATGTTTCAGGATGATTTTTATTTGATTAGAAGTCACTTAGAGCAGTTAGAATCATTAGAAAGTGGTAAAACACTTAAGAAAGGATTAATCGGACTGAATTATAAAAACTGGGCGACAAACGCCGATCCGGGCGCGCCGCTCAAGGCCTCATGTTCAGAGGCCACATTTTGGTGCACTTCGAGCGTGCCACTCCATGCCTTCTAGTGCAGATTGAGCATGTCACGCCCGGACCTACCTAAGTGACGCGTCAAGAGTTTCTCAACTCATTTTCTAACATTAAATGGTTCTTTTTCAATTTCTTTTGTCAAATTCACTTAGATTTTAGGTACACATATCATATATGCAAGGATATAACCTAATGAATTAAATACACCACACTTAGATCATCGAACAACTCCTAAAACTCATACTCATGTTCAAGAACGAAACCTATTCAAGAACCGCATTCACGAACATTCAAATTTCAAATCTTTTAGCATAAAAACAAGTAAATCAAACATGATTGGCAGGTGGGTGCACGAACCCATCATTGATATAGACCCACATACATTATTAGGGATCACCACCAATGAAATTCACAAGTTAATTTGATGATCTAGACGAATCTTTAACACCCTTCTCCTTTTCCCTCTTTCTCCACTTCTTTTCTCTTCTCTCAAAACCCTAACTCGTTTGAGAGAAGTGTATATTGATCTGATTAAATTAGACCTCTGACTTAATTACCAAAATGTTATAAATTAAGAGGATAAGGAAAACACCAAACTACCTTTAAAAAATCCGGATTTGGGAAATTTCTTTATTCCGACAACCCAACTTCCAAATAGCATAACTCACTCATACAAAGTTGAAATCATAAAAAACACTTACCTTGGATCTTCTAAACTCGTGAATACTTAGCTGAACTCATTTCATTATAAAGCAGTTTAAAAAGGTGCAATATAAAATAAAGGCAAAACTGTTCAAAATATGATGTCAACTCATAAATATAATATCATAAAAATATATCATGCTTCCTCTCAAAGTCTACTTGTGGAATGCACGAATGGAGTCTCATACCCCCATTCATACTAAGTAGAATCCCTTGAGGAACCATGCAATCAATCATGAGATTTTCTCTAATCGACAACCACCATTATGAGCGTAAGTGGTCATAAAACGTTTTTTTATCATCATGATGCCAGACTATCCTATACTTTGCCGTCATATAGAACTACATAACTAAGTGGATACACTAGCTTAACTTATGTGATCATCTAAAAAGTATGATCTATTAATACCCATGATAGTTACATGGTCTTTGGAGACTTGAGTTAATATGAACTCGCATCACCGTATTAGTTCTCAATAATACTCCCAAAATATACTTAGCTCATATGTTTTTGAAGAAACAACTTTTTTTATTTGAGATAATTACTCAAACTTATCTTAAAAGCTCTTTTGAAATTGATTTTCCCTTTTCTTGTCAGTTTCATCTTATCTTAAATGTGAAAACATTTATAAATCTTTGGAAATACTTAGTCCCCTATAGCTTTTGAAAAATGAACTCGGCTCTTTATTCTTATCTAGACTTGAAATTTTAGCCTTTAAACAATGTTCGAACATTGGTAAAAGACTCTTGAAAACTTTGAAGATCCTCACCTGACTTGACTCTTAACATTGGTCCTTAACTCTTTCTTGAATTTGACTCTAAATTGATCCTTGAATTGAATTATGAATTCAAGGGTTTTGATTTGTGTTTGGAGAGATCCTATGATGTTTAGGAATGATTCGAAATAGCTAAACTTGAGAAAAGTTATGAAATCACCATCTTCGAACAAGTATGCGACGCAGAGATGCTCCTAAATACTTATTTATGAAATCATATTTTGAGACAATGGAGTCCACTTCCTGTCTGCGACGAGGAGTGACTTTTTGTTCACAGAGGGTTCAAGTCCGTGACACAGACTTGATTGATGCAGCAAGTCTCACTTTTTCCTTCTTTATTTTTCAACCCCATTTCACATAAACTAAAATATCTTGCTCCAAATCATTTTAGATCCCGATACCTAGCATTGGTACTCATGAACCTTACTGAAAGCAACTCTATAACCCAGCATTAAATGTCTCAAAACTTAAAGATTTAACCAAATTCAACAACACATTTAAATACATGAATAAAAGTCAAGAACATCAACTTTCAATCTCTTTTTTGAACGGATTTCACTGAATTAAACATATTTGGCGCATGAGTGAATGAACTCAACCGCTATGAGAGACTCACATACCTTGTAGGGATCACCCCCGATGAATTCCACAAGTTATTCTTGACGAACTCGACAATCTTGTATCCTTTTTCCTTTTTTCTTGTCTAGAATTCTTTCTCCAAAACTCTAACCTTTTTCAAAAAGTGTAAAAATTTCCAAGTTCCATTTAGACCCTTAATAATATTACTAATAACGAATTTAATTAATTGGGTAAGAAAAACACCAAATTATCCTTTTAATTTACGCATTGGAAATGTCCTTAATCCAACAATGCAACTTCCAAAGGGCATAACTCACTCATCCTAACTCGAAATTTCGTAAACTTCACGGAGTTGGAAATATTGTTCTTAGGTCTTTCCAACCATATCTGGAATTATAGCTAACTCATCCTGAGCTAGGATTTATGGTCATTTGAAGTTGACCACAAACACACTTTCCTCACTTAACTAAATTTCTAGATTTTAATTCTTTCCAAAAGAAAATATTACAAATTATAAGTTTCTTTCTAGTTGTTTCGAATTGCGAGATGTTACACTATTTATTTTCAAATCTTACGATTCAAAATTAAAAATTATACTCCTTCTATGAGGTACTTTGACTCGGCACAATGTTTAAGAAAGAATTAAGACTTTTAAAAGCTTCTGCTCCAAAATAAATAACAGAAATTTGTGTGGCTTTAAATGTTTTCATTAAGGGTATATTGAACATTTTGTTGTTAAATATTTACTTAAAATAGAAATGGGCCATTTTGGACTGACTCAAAAGAAAAGTAAGTTACATAATTTGGGATAGAGGGAATACTTTTTACTTCAAAAAAACATGGCTAGAGAGGCGATGTGTTTGTCGTCTTCTTATTTATGTTAATCCGTTATAATGCCAGATTATTTTCTCTTTATAAAATTATGATTCCGTTTTATTCAACAGAACAAGGAAGTACTAAAGTCTAAACAAAACCCTAAACTCTCCATCGATAATAAATAGAGGAGATTTTTATCTACAAAAGAACTTTTAAAATAAAAAAGAAAAAGAATATTTTTAAAAGGATTCAATAAGACATATAATAAGATTTAAAACATTGAGAAGCTAGCAAGGTTGAACAGTTACAACACTGGTGCAAAGGTGCCTCCCAAAGAATGGTTGAGAGAATAATGTGAATTCCCTACAACTAAGCTCGTCGCATTGAAAGAAAATATTGATAAATGATTATATTTGAGTTGAATCAATATTGTGAGTGATACTAAAAATTGCACGAGGGTATGTGAATTATGGAGGTTAGGTTATACATATATATGTGTGTGTGTTTTTATATATATATATATATATATATATATATATATATATATATATATATATATATATATATATATATATATATATATATATATATATATATATATATATATATATATATATATATATATATACACCCCAGAAAAATTTTGAGCTAAGATTTTTTTTTTTATCAAGGAATTTTTTTGGAGTACTTTTGAGCATAGATATAGGGACGAGTTCAGATAACTCAAGTCTCAATAAACCATGTACCAAAGTTGGTACAAGCACTCATATTTTTTAGATGATTCCTTAATGCTTTTTAGCATAGACTAGTGGTTTCACTTATTGAGTTAGGATCTATATACCTAACAAGGTATTTGACAACCCTAGAATGGTAAGGAAAGACGTTGTCGTAACACCTGAGCAATTCTTTTTGAACTAATACTTGAACCGCTCTTTATAGTGATTGAGATTTTTGCAAGGAATTTGAAATTTCTTGAGCGTTAAGGTCAATAGATGTAGCACCTTAAGTTCCAAGAATAACAAAAAAGAAAAGCATTCAATTCGGTCCTACGTTTTATTCAGTTTTGTTCAACTTCAAATGATCAAAACTCCCAGCACAGGATAAGTTAGGTATGCTACAACATACCATATGAAATATCTTCCCAAATCCACCAATTTTGCTAAGTTTCGAGTTTAAATGAGTGAGATATAACCTTTTGAATTTAGGTTGTCCAGTTTAGGAATTTTAACCGAAAACAGTGACGAGCATTTTGTTTTGTTCCTTATCCAATCAGATTTAATCTCTTTTTGGAAGGTTTTAAGGGTCTAATCCAATTTGGTTTAGTTTAGTGATCCTAATATATGCACAGGATTTCAGTTAGGAGTTCAACAAGAGAGAAGAAGAGAAAAGAGGAAAGGATGAAGACGTTCGTAGACGTTCTTGAGTTTAGTTGCGGATTTTCGCCATAGATTTGATCCCTAAGAGGTATGTAAGCTCTCATAGTACTGAGTGCGTTCACAGACACGCCAATCATGATCTATTCAGTGTAATTTCATTTTTAAATATAAGGATTTAAGTTCTTGATGAGTTCTTGATAAGTGTTCTTGAAGTTTTACTAAGTTTTGATAGAAGATTTGACTTAGGTCAACTTTAAAAGACGATGTCTCTTAGAGTATTAAGAGTTATGTGACACATAACCTATCCAATTAAAGGTAATTGAATCTACTTTCTAACGCCACCAATTTTATGTCAATCAAATTTCGAAGTAAAAAGTTATGACTATTTTAGTAACCTATACATTGCTGTTACGAATTAGTCAACGGGAAAATATTAAAAATAGTTATTTTTGTATGTTTACCTAGAAGAATCCATAAACAAATTTCTTGGATTATAAAAGACTCAAGACAATCAGATGAAAACTCATAATTCTTGGCCATAGTGATTTAAAGAAACTAATTTGAGAATCTCAAGAAAGATTTTCTTGATTGCTTACGTTCAAGCTAGGGTTTCAAGTGTTCTAATCAAGTTCATATTCAAGATTCAAGATTCTTAAAGATTCTTCAAGATTATTATAGAATCTTGTTTTTTAAGTAAATAAGTCTATCATAGTTTTGTACTAGCTCGTCCTCACGGCCTACATATACATTGAAATAAGTAAAAGAATAATCTAAGATTTTACCCCTAGATTTGAGTATTGTTGAGATAAGTTAATTTTGAGTTCTTGAGTTCATGTTTCTTTTAAAATTTTTATTCATAATTATAAAATTTCTTTATTGTTACTCAGATCCTTAACATCATGAACCATAACTTTTCAATTCATAATTCACATTCAAGAGAAATTTAGAAGTAGACTTCAAGAAAGTATTTTAGTTCAACTGTGAATTCTTTGAGATCCATCATTGATTATGTTTTGAGGAAATAAACAAGATAATGAGAAGAGTCGTATACATGAGTTCCATTTAATATGTATACCTACGAGTCGAGTTGTTCATGTCCATAAATTTCGCATGGACTCCACAAATTGATTATCTTTGATAGAAGTTGTACCTTCAAGTTCTAAGTCTTGATTATTAAGTTTCTAATCTCCTTTGAGATTAGATTCTAATCATGGGACTATAACATGTTACCCATGAAGTCATCGAGTTGAATAATTCATGCCCTTAATTCCACATGAACCCTATAAATTAAATTGTCTTGAGATAAGGAGTACCGTTCAGTTCTCGAATTCAGTAGTTCATGCTCATAATTCCGCATGAACCCTCCAAGTTGAAAATTATTAAATCATCCATGAAAATGAGATCATGAACCCTTAATCCATGAATCATTTCAAGGAAAGTTAAGAGTCAAGTTTAGAAGTTAGAAAGAATGTCAAAGAAAAATTTATAAAGTTCTCAAAAGTCTTTAACAAAGGTTTTACCTTTGTTTTAAGCCTACAAGTTTCAAGTTAAGATAAGAGGAAAGAGTTGAGTTCACTTCTCAAAAATCTATAGGGAACTAAGTATTCCTAAAGAATTTATAAATGTTTTCACATTTAAGATAAGAGGAAACTAACATTTCCAAAAGAGTTTTGAGCAAGAAAAGGGAACATCGATTCAAAGAGAGTTTTTAAAGTTAAGTGTTGAGAAATTATCTCAACCTAAATAAGTTGTTTTCACACCGCTATCTCATGATAGAATAAGGCCCCTTTGTCTTGCCAGATCGAACTGGCTGTAAATTCAGGAAGAGGCACCTTTCAGGACAAGGGTAAACTCAAAGTAAGAAAAGTGCAGATAGCAGTCAACAAATGTTTAGTGCTTCTCTTACACTTCACCTTCCTTCTATAGGGTAGTTTTCATTCGAAATAGTGTTATTAAAAACACATGAGCTAAGTATATTTTTGGGAGTAGTATTTAGCAACGATATGGGGATGCGAGTTCATAATAGATCAAATCTCCATAAACAATGTAGTCATCATAGGTATTAATGGGTCATACTTTTTTGGTGATCACATAAATTAAGCTAGTGGATCCACAAAGTTAAGTGAGCTTCCTTACTCATGCAAAGGTATTGGTCGGTCCTTGGTAGCGCGATGTAAAATTTTGTATCATCACTATGACTCTTAAATGATGGTTGTCGGTTAGAGAAACTCCTACACTACTATTTTCATGGTTCCTCAAGGGGTTTTGCTTAGTGTGAATGGGGGTACGCGACTTCATTCATGCATTGCACAAGTAGAGTTTGAGAGGGATCATGGTATGTCTTTTATGATATTATGATTATGCGTTGACATCATGTTTTTTAAAAGCTTTCTTTATATTGCACTTGTTTTAACTACTTTACATTGAAATGAATTCAGTTAAGTATCAATGGTTGCGTATTTCGAGTTGAGTATCTTGAGTTGATCTATGCGTCAATGAGTCATGTATCATATCCTTGATGTTAAGTATCTAATCTTTGAGTTGAATATCTAATGTTCGTTTTGAGTATCTTTTTCTTAATTTGAGTTGAGTGGAAAAGAGGTAAGTACGTTTATTTTTTATCAAATTAAAGCCTATATTTTATGATTTAGAATTCCTCTCACATTTGCGTACATTCCACATATTAAGTCATTTGCCCTGCATCTTTTGATGATGTAGACACATGTATTAAGGATCAGGAACTAAAGCTTTTCATACATATAAGAGTTCAAGTTAGCTATGGTGAGCCTCCTTGCTTCCGGA
>CM064970.1:38680360-38718218 GCA_032847665.1 Solanum chilense
CGGAAATTCAGGGTGAGCTAATGCGTCTAGCTTGGACTGGATCTTCTTCTTCAAGTCTTGATGCCTTGAACTTCCGGCATGGACTAGCTTTTATTTGTTTTAGTTTCTTAGACATTTTTAGTTTAGTAATTTGATCATAGATGTTCTTGTGATGATGACTTCCAGATTTTGGGGGAAATAATAGATGTTGAATTTTAGTAGTTATTGAATTGGTTTCTATTAATAAGTTAAGTCTTCCGCATTATTTTCTGTTGTTATACATTGAAATGTTAAGGTTTATATTGGTTGGTTCGCTCACATAGGAGGGTAAATGTGGGTGCCAGTCACGGCTCGTATTTGGGTCGTGACAAAACTTGGTATCAGAGCATTAGGTTCGTTGGTCTCATCACACAAGAACGAGTCTAGTAGAGTCTTAAGGAACGGTAGGGGGACGCCTTTACTTTTCTTTGAGAGGCTATAAGACTTTAGGAAAATTCCATTCTTTCATTCTTTCTTTCGTGCTACTACTTGAGTCCAATTGGTATCTAGGTGATACAAATTGGTATCTGACCATCTTCACTCTATTTCGTGGATGGTTAGAACTAGAGCAACAACGGTGCCAACACCAACACCGGCAAGACAAGATGCAACTGAGTCAGACACTGGGGCTGTAGATCGAAGAGGAACAGTGGCGAGAGGCCATGGAAGAGGTCGTGGGAGGACGTCCTCTAGAGGAAGAGGGCAAGCACCTAGCCCACCCGGTACTAGGGCGGTGACTCCTTGATATACCGTGGTTTCACGGTATAATTAATACTTTTTCCTTAAGTTTAGTGTGTCCGAAAGCCATTTTGTAATAATTTTGATATAAGTTTCTCTTTGTTTTGCAGGAAATCTGTCCAGAGCTGAATGCGGAGATTTTGATCGAAAAAATGCAGAAGAGACCACCTACGGAGCTCATGACGGTCCGTCGTGCTTGTGACGGTCCGTAGGTGGCAGCGTAGTGCAGCTGCTGAAGGAAGATGGGGAAGTCTGACCAAGTGTGGGATTACGGAGCTTGTGACGGACCGTCACAGCCATGACGGTCCGTCCTGCAGGTCCGTCGTGAAGATCAGAGAAGTGATCCCAGTACCCAGATTTCAAGAGTTGAAGTATTTTGCAACGAAGACCCTCGACGGACCGTCGTACCTATGACGGTCCGTCACACTTGCCGTCGAGGGAAAGAAGAGAGCAGCAGAAGAAATGACCAAGTATAGGACGACGAAGTACACGACGGTCCGTCGCGACCACGACGATCCGTCGCGTGGTCCGTCGACCCGGCCGCGTTTTGGCAGATTTCCAGCAATTAAAGTCCTTGTTTATTTAGGTTTTCATTTTTATCATGGAGAGACAGACGAGAGGCGACGAAAAAAGCCTCGGTTTTAGAGAGATTTTGTGACTCTTCCATTATCAAATTCCATATAGTTAGATTTTGTGAGATTAAACTTTGGCAAAATAGTGTTTGATTCTTGGATATTCTTACAAGCGATTTTCGGTGATTAATCAAGCAATTTTCGGATTTTCTTCTTCCTCATTGCAGTAAGTACATGAATTCTCATTTAACATATTTGAATGTTGTGTTTATGGCTATGAGTAACTAAACTCCATAACTAGGGTTGTGGGAACCATAGGCAAATAATGAGATAAACCTAGCTTGAATAGCAATTCTAGAATAGTGTCTTGCATGTATTAATAATTCTTTCGCTTAGAAGTCTTTTTAACGGATGATCAACGTTGAAACTCGCCTTAATGCTACTTGCCGGACCAAGGAGATAGATAATAGGAAAAGAATTATTAACATAGATTTAGTGTATACTATCTAATAGGCTAGTATTGATTGGTACGAGGTAATAACTTAGTCAAATATCGAATACGATGCTTAATATGAGGTAAAGATAAGGGTTAGGAAAGCAACACACGTAGCCGGACCAAGGTACGGAGTGAGATTTTCTAGATGCCGGACGAAGGATTTAGAAATTCATAACTTATCACTTTGCATGCAAGATACTAGGAAAGAATTGTTATAGTTAGAATTATCAAGTTATGAACCTGTGGGGAACACGTAAACCCTAGTTACTTTAATTCATTGATTAAAACCCAATATTAAAAGCTGTCAAGTGTCTCTTTCAATTACATTAGTTATTTTTACTCATTAGGTAATACAAACCCCCCTTTTTATATTTTTACTTTCCAAGAACGTTATCGACCAAACGATAGTAATACTAGGTTAAAGTTAAGTCTAGACTATTTTCCTCGTGGGAACGATCCCAACCTCACTAGTTGGGTTATTTACTTGACACGACCGCTTTACTTCTCATTTGAGAAGTAAGTTTGAGCGTATCAAGACCGCGTGAAAGTGAGAGTAGATCTTCCATGATACAATTATCATCTTCTTTATGCAATTGTGCGACATATCAATAAGATTTCGTTGAATATTTTAGAATGAGTATTACACTTTTAGAATATAAAGTTTTATATTTATTTATTACTCACCCTATATTTAAATCATTCAATAAATTGTGGGCTCTCGTATGCATCAGATAAGAGTCGATCATTCTCATCGGTTTATGCGAACTCTCTACCAAATAAAAATGAACCACAAGTCCTCATATAGAAAATAAATTACCCTAAAAGAAATAACAATGAGATTATATGAATAACTCTCCATACTCGAGATATGGTAAGACTTAATTACATTCTTCAGTATATATATATATATGTGCTTGTTATAATTCATCCTCTTCAAGCTCACAAGGATCTTTAGCTGCTAAGGTTATTCCAATTTATTCAGTTGTTTTAAACCACCATCATAATTTTGCTCGGGTCGATCGAATCTTGTGTCAACTTTACGCAAATACCTTGAACATAGTGTCATACATTCATGTGCAATGTATCCCTTTGCATAACAACATTCTGGACATGATCTATTACCAATGAGAGATTTCAAAACAATAACCATTGTTACACAGGATACATCCCATGATAATGAATCTGACTAATAATCATAGCTTCAGTAGCTAAATGAACATGTAAGTGCACCCTGACATCAAAAAATGAAGAAGGGGAGACCTTCTCTAACTTCCAAAGTGTTATAGGTATATGGGCTTCAATGTTTTCCAAGTTATCAATTCTCAACTCCTTTGATCCAAGGATACTAAATATATATATATATATATATATATATATATATATATATATATATATATATATATATATATATATATATATATATATATATATATATATAAATATATATAAGTGGTTTACACACTTCTTTTGACAACATACTGATGTACCAGGATATCCAAGTAGATCTAATGCTTAAAAACAAATAACCAATACTAGAATCGAGTATATTGTGTATGATTTGATGTGTTTGTTGATGATGTAGGAAGATTCACGAAGATAAGAAAAAGAGAAGAAAAGAATTAAAAATCACGACCATATTTATGGTTTGTGGTTCACTTCACGGACCGTGAAAGTGATCGTGAAGCGTGATGGAAATAGCTAGATTCTGAAGACTCACATTTGAGAGAATTGAAGTCAATACCATGGAAAACTTCATTGATCGTGATAACTTTTAACGGTCCGTGGTTCAGCTCGTGAACAAGATTACAGAGAGCGCTATAAGTTTCCAGAATTTGGGAAAATTAAAGTGTAAACCACGGACGTCTTCACGGTCTGTTATCACTTTAAAGGTCCGTGGCTGAACTCATGAACAAGATTCCAGAGAGCAGCACAAGTTTTCAGAATTTGGAAAGTTGAAGGCAAACCACAAACAACTTCACGAACCGTTGTCTCCTTTACGTCTAGTGATCCTATCCATTGAGCTAGGTCTAGAGGCTGATGAGAAAATCCAATCTTGGGGCACTCTAAGGGAAGACCACATAAGGATTCATGGACAGTGAAGCTTTTTACGGGACCTGATGGTGGCCGTGAAGGGAATCAACAATGCAGTTTTAGTTCTACTAGGTTTCTTTTTAAAACTTTTTGTGGGGTTTTACTTAGGTCATTTTTGAACCAATATAATATTATCCAACATTTTACAAATGGAGGTACGATAGAACGTGGTATTTTAGAGTCATTCTAGTTTTCAAATAACTTGGCAATAAGAGGAAGTTTAGCTCTTAGATTATCAAAGTGGTTTTTCAGTTGCAATTTGCTTTCGTAAGTATTCAAAATTATGTTCTCAATTATTGTCAGCTGTTATGTATGTGGAATGATGAGGCACTAAACATTTAAATCAAGTGTGTGGGATCTATGATGATACCGTGAATCTGACTCTATAAAATGAGTGTGGAGTAATCGTTTTTTACATGTTTTACATTAGAGCTCTGATTATAATTTTTTCTAATGAGTGCACACTTTATACTAGACTGAATCAGGTGGTTGTTCGAGTAGAAAATCATTTATTAGGAGAAAGCAAAGATCTATTTACAACATTGAAGTTAAAATTAGAGTTCAAGAGAAGATAAATTTATCTTCATACCCATAAAGTGAGTTCTTAATGCAAGAATTACTTGTAGTTTGAGAGAATATAAATGATTGGTATCTAATAAGGCTGAGAAACATTTGACAAAGTCTATTCCATGAGCTTTGTGAAGTTATAATTGCTTGAAGCTCAGATTGCAGAAAAGTTTCATAGCTTTTGTCATAGTGACCAATAACCTGATTTCTCTGAATAAACAGAACAACCCATGCATAGTGTCACGACCGGGAAGAACCGCCTAGAAGAAACATGGAATACTTGACCTTTTGGAAGTCTTATACAAGCCCATAGTTATCATTCATCTCATTTTCATTGGTAAATTTAGCAAAAAATTTAAAACTTTCATAGCATATCATATGCTATATATATATATATATATATATATATATATATATATATATATATATATATATATATATATATATATATAAGTAACATGGATACATAGTTAGAATCTAAGTCTCTTTGCCATCTTAGATTCAAAATAATTAGAGTACATTAGGGACAAGACCCTTATAACATAAAACATAACTAACTATTCCATGACTTTACAAGAACATGACATAGGCAATCCTTGAACTTAAGGATTCCTTTACTTGAGCTTGGGAAACACATATCAAGCCCCTTCACTTTAGAGACATCCATTTAAGTATCCATAACCTACACTTTGTGTAAAAAGGTCAAGAAGAATTATGTTAGTACTAGAAAGCTCTAAGTATAACAACCATGAAAAAACATGCATTTACGAGGGACATTTTACTTGAAACCATGCATCATGCCTTTTTTTGTGAAAACTTCATAAAACTTGATACAATAAGCATCATACAATTCACATACTTATTTTAGGCATATAAAATAGTCATAGCATCACACAAGTCATATATTGCATTTAAGACACATTTGCACCACTTTATAGTGAACTTATTTCCCTTTACAGTAAGCTTTATTCTAGTTTACAGTGAACCCTTTTCTTCCTAATTCCTTAACTTCTTAACTTCCCAAGTAACCCTCTAGTGATACTTGGTGCGATGCATCACCTCAAGGCCACAAGGTACTCACACATTAACCTTCCTAACTCAATACCATAATACACATTTAAGTCAATACTCCCAATACCATTACAGTGAATCATAGCTATCACATATACTAACTTCACTTTACATAGACTTTTTTATGATGTTACTCATAACTCCAATCTAAGCCTACCAGTGCAATGTACATGTGAAGCGCCATAACCTCACACGTACTAAGTAAACTTATCAAGAGACCACAAGCACATCATTCTTTTCATACATAAACATGGAATGTATAGAAACTTCATGCATTTCAAGCAAGACCTTCATCATATGGTCAATAAGATCCACATTATGCATATAAGGTAAGACCACATCACATGGACACGTTCGGACTCATACCATGCACATTATCACAACAAGTAGACAACACTAAAATGTCATGCATAAGGAACACAAACATATATATATATATACATTGAAAACCCTTCCTAGAACTTCCTTCAAGATCTACTTGTGTAATGCATAGGTGAAGTCCCATACCCCCACCTACACTAAGAACTTCCCTTAGGTTATCCTAGTTAGGGTCCTTACTTTACTTCTATTTTCCATTTTACTTTATGGAAACTATAGCCTTAACTGACACTAAGACCATACGTGCTTAACATGGAATTTTGTGCTGTAGAGTCTTACACTAAGGGAAGGTGCTCTACCTATCCAAGGTAGAACAAACACAAGCTAGCATATTAGGTGATATCACTTGCTAGATGCTATGTGGAAAGCATATTTTATGGGACTTGGAGGTTTATATGAAACCCTCTTTATGCCTATTGAGGCATTGTAGTTATCCACCTCATGAGAACAATGGTGAACAATAATTCCAACATTGGGAAAGGGCACCGCTAATCTAACTTCACTCGGTGCTAAGCTAAGTTCCTTTATTGAAAAATGATTATTATATTTACTTTATTAGATGTAGTCTTAGGAGAGTTCACTCCTTATATGCTTAGCTAATAGGTCATAGATGAGAGTTCATCTACCTAAATCATGTGAGAACTCCTCTCACATGGACATAGCATATGTAAAGCATCATCTAGTTTAGGGTACTCTTGATTACACCTTTCAAGATCCCCTTCATTGAATAGGTCATCATACACAAGTGTGTGTGTATACATATATGTTACCAAACTTTTCACATGACCACCTTAGGCCATACATGTTCATACTTGTACTTTATTCATGCATAAGTGCTTAGGTGAAACTATATGAGCAATCCCTTTATATAAAAACATTTAGACACTATTCATACTCATACTTCATCATATCATACACTTTATACATAATATATAAGACAAGTTCATAACATATTCATGCATTCATTTTCATGTATATAGATCACAAACCTCGGAACTATCCGATCAAGGAACACATGTGTAATTCATGGAAAAGGTCCCATACCCTTACCCATACTAGTACACCTATCAAGTCATCCTATTTAAGGGCTACATAACATACTTCATAGACAAGCTTTACATGCAATGTAGTAGACACAAGTGCATATGAGAATACCCTTTCATTAGACACCATGAATCTATACTACTTTGTAAGCATACATGATGTGTAAGTGTGTTTACATTGGTCAACGTGATCATGCAATGGCTATCAACAACACATTGAGGCATTCTCCCTCTTGAGACCACGATGCACATTCAAGCATAGAACACACATCACAATCTACAATAGGAGACACACTAACTTCACATTAAACTTAAGACTCCTAATATTAGCTAAAAACACATTAACATAGGGGAACATGGGCAGGGATTCATTGATCATTAATACTTCATTAGTGGCAGAACCTAAACATAACCTAACATAGTAATTGAAAAGTTCATACATTAACAACACAACCTAGATCGTAACTGGAATAGAAGACTTGGCATGCTTCACATTTGGTGATCATCACCACCACACCTTCTTAATACAATTGCCTATAATGACAATAAAGTAAACACTGCCACCATAATGGATCATACAACACAATGCCATACAAGGCAAATAATCTACCAATTAGAGGAAGTAGGCAATCTTACCAATTTATTAAGGCCTTGATCATCATTTATCAGTTCCCATATTTCATCAACAATCCATATCCAGGGCATGTAAACTAACATAATCGAAATCATGCATCAATCATAAAAATATCAAAATCATATCCAGTACTCTACATTGCTAATCAATAAAAGATAGAAGAACATAGGTCAATCTCATTCAAATCTTCAAAACTTCATCCACATTGGATCGACTATTCATAACTGATCATAAATTTACATCTTATGCATTAGCTAAATCAGTTTATCATGATTGAATCTCATAACAATCCTTAGCATCAAGATCATAGTATGCAACCATGTAGGCTAAATTTAGATTGGGATGGATCATGGGTTCAACATGAAATTTGATTGAATTCAACATGAAAACAGTATATAGTCATCAAACAATCATAATTATGCTTTTGAAATCATTTATAGAAAGAACCCATTGCTAGATTGATAGATAAGAAGTTTGATCATAAATTCTATTTGGAAAGCTTTGAAGGAGCTCCTTAGATGAAAGGTTATCTAAATATGAAGGATAACCATACCTTTATTAGATGAAGGAAACAGGAAAAGATGGTGAAGAAACCATCACAATCCCATCTACAAGCTGACCTTGAGCTTCATCTCTGATGGAGGTTTCTAGAGAGTTTTGGTATAGGAGGGAATTCTAATTTTGAAGTAATGAATTGGGTAATGGGATTTCACGTTATAAATAAAATTAGTATACTATAAATACATGAATTAACCTCCTAGGGACAGTTTGGGAGGTGGGGTGAATTTTCCAATTCACCTTTTTCATAGCAGCGTGTATGCTGCAAATTGCAGGCAGAACCTACTGACACCAGTCGACAGGGCCTTGATTGAATGACGGCCCTTCCTGGTGCTCCGTTGATGCTGAGTGAGGCTTATTCTTTGGGTTTCATGCTTACATGTATAATTGTTGAGCTACGCCCCCATTGACGGGGTGTCATCCCATGCACGAGGCGTCGATTGGCAGTGTCTTTATAATATTTGGGTACTCCTTGAGGGCCTCTTGCAGGGACACTAGGGAGTCATACCCAGATGTTTCCAACATAAATACATTAACTAACAAGTTAAGGACCTTACATATCAACTTCAACCAAAACGAACACGTAAAACATGTAAAGACATACCAAGACACACATGCACATCTCAAGGGCTAACTTTCGAACGTCTTGGACATTTTTGTACGTTTGACTTCCAAATGACTTCAAATAAATCATACATGATGATGTGAGGCTCTAGACACCTTAACTCATTTTTAGGGGTCTTGTTATATCCCCCACTTGGGAATATTTATCCTCGAATGACACTTGGAACACTTTAAACACAACAAGGACTTAAAGGACACATAGAGAAGCTCATAACATTCGTAACCTCTTCATATAGAAGTCAATGTACCAAACGTACAATGAACACCAACCTTTAAACAATTTAGCACTCGATTAAACACAAGCAAGAAAACCTTATTCACTCACTCCTTAATGCATCAATTCACATAGGCTCTTGTCATGTTCAAAGGAGGAACATCCTTCTCCTAATCATAACATGGTCATTTTCATTTCATTTTTTACGACCTCATTATGCAATCACATTTAAGTCACACTTAGGAAAATTCAACAACACTCAAGAAGCAATTGGGCACTCATACTTTAATGCATATAGACTTGGGTCAAGTAGATCAACAATGGATTCTTATTAGTTACGCCTAGTTCCATGAGGGTCATACTCAACCGTACCATGATTAGTAATTTTTAGGGAGGAATATCCTTCTCCTCAACATACATATATGCCTCATGAGTTCATACCCAAGAAAGGCACAAAGGTCGATTCATTTTAAATGAGAAGTTCCTAACTTTTAAACAAAAACATGCGCAAACATTCTTCCTAGTGAAGTCAAAATGGTAAATCACACCACACACTTACAACAATAGGAAATAATTTCACATAGATTTCAATTTCTAGCATAACACTAGCTTTCATAATCATGCACCATTTAGGGAAAATCTTACAATTTATAGGCATACACAAGGAAACTAGCTAGACATGCCTCTAATTTTCAAGAGTGAGCCTACATTCATACTTCCAAAATCATGACAGTCACATAATTTTCAAGCGAGTCATCATTTTTCATTTTTAAGGAGACGCAATTGCTCATTGATGGCTTAAAATACGACACCTTAGAGTGACATCAATATGCTTCTTACCTTATCTCATGAAGTCTAATGTATAATGTACACAACAAGATGCACAATCAACATGAGAGAATATGAATTTGATCAAAAATCCTTTTTCATGAAAATTAGAATCTTTAAACAAGCTTAACATAGTATCAATTAGGACATACATAACATATGGAGATTATACCACTCATACTTTTATGCAATACTCCTATCATAAACAGTCTTCTAGGAACTCCTTAATTTCAAGCTCAAGTAAGAATAGAAGGACAAGATAAGAATATAAAAATCTTACTACTCACATCACCATCCCCCACTTAGGGTAAACCGATTTAAGAGTAACTTAACTCAACCATCATCATTCCTCTAGGCCTAACACCCAAAGGAAAATCATAACCATCAAGTTAGGTTATACTACCCAACCATATAAGGTCTCAACTATACCATAATTACTAAGGATCATAAAAACCATAGGGAAACAATAGAGGAGACTTAGCCATAAGGCCTCTTTCATTTCTTTCAATACTAAGGTAAGGTAACTTCTAGGTCATTCAAACCCACATCATCACTCCACAAGGTAGGCACACTATCATCACTTCTAGGATCAAGTCTATACAAAGGATTCCAATCCATACAAAGCAACTATGAAGAACAATTCATATACAAAGGGCAACATATAACCATTTCATCCATTAAAAGGTAACATGCATCTTTATCATTTAACACATTCATCAAAGAATTTCAAGACTTAATGATATCATAAGAATATCATTATGGAAAATCATAAAGCAAATTATAATCCAAAAAGGAATCTCAATTCAACGATAACAACTACTTCAAAGAGATCTAACCTCATCATAACATAAATCTTCACATTACATGTCATCTCACTTGAATCACATATAGCCATAAATGTCATCACATCATCAAAACATGCCAAAATTTAATTTTACACATACTAATCAAACCATAAAACCAAGATAAACATCAAAACTCACCTTTTCTCATTCAAGCATAGAGATAACATCTCATCCAAGCAATCATATCTAAAAGATTACCGGACAAGAAAACACAAAAGAGAGATATTATAGTGTTAAGTTTTATGGCACACCATGAGAATGATGAAGAAGGGGAACTCTATCGTCCTATAGCCTCTTGCTCATAGATGTGTCGCGACTCACCACTGATGAACGAGATTCTACTATACATGGCAATATGAAACTTTTGGACCCTAAAACCAATTTTATAACCTCATGCTCTGATACCACGTTTATTACGCCCGGGGAGCACCCCCAAGAAGTAACATGGCGTACTTGAACTCTAAGAGGTCTTATACAAGCCCATAGTTATCATTCATCACATTTTCAAAGGTAAATTTAGCAGAAAATTTAAGACTTTCATAGCACATCATATGCTAGAAGATCACTTCAATTATATATATATATATATATATATATATATATATATATATATATATATATATATATATATATATATATATATATATATATATATATATATATATAAAGTATCATAGATATATAGTTAGACTCTAAGTCTCTTTGTTATCTTAGAGTCAACATAATTAGAATACATTAGGGACACGACCATTACAACATAAAACATAACTAACTATTACATGATTTTATAACAACTTGACATAGGCAATCCTTGAACTTAAGGATTCCTTTGCTTGTGCTTGGGAAACACATATAAATTCCCTTCACTTTAGAGACATCCATCCATCATCCATAACCTATAATTTGTGTAAAAAGGTAAAGAAGAATGGTGTTAGAACAAGAATGCACTAAGTATGGCAACCATGCAAAAATATGCATTTAAGAGGGACATTTTACTTGAAACCATGCATCATCCCTATTTTGTGAAAACTTCATTAAACTTGATACGATAAGCATCATGCCATTCATATACTTATTTTAGGCATATACAATAATCATAATATCACAGAAGTCATATATTGCATTTAAGACGCATTTGCATCATTTTAAAGTGATCTTATTTCCCTTTAAAGTAAGTTTTATTCTAGTTTACAGTGAACCCTGTTTTTCTTAATTCCTTAACTTCTTAATTTCCCAAGTAACCCTCTAGTTATACTTGGTGAAACGCATCACCTCAAGGCCAAAAGGTACTCATATATTAACCTTCCTAACTCAACAAATACATTCATAGGATAATAACATACCATAAGACACATTTAAATCAAGACTCCCAATGCCTTTATAGTGAACCATAGCTAATAATCACATATACTAACTTGACTTTGCATACTCTTATAAAATCTTACTCATACCCTAATCTAAGTCTACTAGTGCAATGTACATGTGAAGCCCCATAACCTCTACTAAGTAAACTTATGAAGAGACCACAAGAACATCATTCACTTCATACATCAACAAGGCAAGTACAGACACTTCACAAATATCAAGCAAGAGCTTCATCATATGGTCAATAAGACCCACATTATGCATAAAAGGTAAGACCACATCACATAGACTCATTAGGACTCATACTATGCACATCATCACAACACGTAGACAACGTTACAACATCATGCTTAAGGAAAATAAATATATACATATACATTAGAACACCTTCCTAGAACTCCCTTAAAGAGCTACTTGTTCAATGCATAGTTGATGTCTCATACCCCCATCTACACTAAGCAACTTACCTTAGCTTATACTAGTTAAGGTCCTTACTTTACTTACATCTTCCATTTAATTTAGGGAAACTGTAGCCTTAACTGACACGAAGACCATGGGTGCTAAACATGGAATTTGGTGTTGTAGAGCCTTACACCAAGTGAAGGTGCTCTTCCTAGCCAAGGACAACATTAACACATGCTAGCATATTAGGTGATATCACTTGCTAGATCCTATGTGGAAAGTATAGTTTATGAGACTTGGAGGCTAATATGGAAACCCTCGTTATGCCTATTGTGGAATTTTAGTTATCCACCTTGTGAGGACAATGGTGAACAAGCTTTCCCACATTGGGAAGGGGCACCCGTCATCTAAGTTCACTTGGTTCTAATATAAGTTCCCTTTAATGAAATTCCATTATTATCTTTACTTTATAAAATGTAGGCTTAGGAGAGTTAACTCCTCATATTCTTAGCTCATTGGTCATAGATTAGATTTCATCAACCTAAATCATGTGAGAAGTCTTTTCACATGGACATAGCATATGTAAAGCACCATCTAGTATAATATACTCTTGAGAACACCTTTCATGAGCCTATACATTGACTAGATCATCATACATGAGTGTGTGTGTATACATATATGTGAGGAAACCTTTCATATAAACACCCTTAGGCCAGACATCATACTTGTACTTCATTCATGCATAAGTGCTTAGGTGAGACTATCAGCAATCCTTTCATATAAACATGTTTAGACACTATGCATATTCATACTTCATCATATCATACACTTTACATCATTGAATATAAGACATGTTCATAACATATTCATGCATTTGTATTCATGTATATTGATCACAAACCTAGGCACTATCCTATCAAAGAACACGTGTGTAATGCATGGACATGGTCCCATACCCTTACCCATACTAGTACACCTATCAAGTCATCATAGTTAAGGGATACATAACATCCTTCATACACATGAGCTTTACATGCATAGTAATAGACATAAGTGCATATGAAAATACCCTTTCATTAGACACCATGAACATATACTACTTTGTAATCATGCATGAGTTGTAAGTGTGTGTACATTGGTCAACAGGATCATGCAATGTCTATCGACAACACATTGAGGCAGCCACCCTCTTGATACCAAAATGCACATTCAAGCATAGAGCACACAACACAATCTAGCGTAGGAGACAAGCTAACTTTATATAACACTTTAGACTCCTAACATTCGCTAATAACACATTCACATAGGTGCACATAGGTAGGGGTTTATTGATCATCAATACTTCATCAATGGAGCACCTAAACATTACCCTAACATTGTCATTCACAATCTTATACATTAACAGCACAACCTAGATCACAACTGGAATAGAAGACTAGGCATACTACACATTTTGTGAACATCACCATCACACCTTCATAACAAAATTGCCTTCAAGTCCATGATCACATCACATATATAATGACAATAAAGTAAACACTACCAATCATCTAGCATTCTATAAGAAAAGTATAGGAAGTAAGCAATCTTACTGATTCACCAAGTCCTTGATCATCATTGATCAATACCCATATTTCATCAACAATCCATATCAAGGGCATGTACACTAACATAATCGAAATCATGCATCAATCATAAAAGAATCAAGATCATATTAAGTACTCTACATTTCCAATCCATAGAAGATAGAAGAATAGAGGTCAATGTCATTCAAATCTTCAAACCTTGATCCATATTGGATAAACTATTCATAAATCATCATAAATTTACATCTTGGGCAGTATCTAAATAAATTTATCATAATTGAATCTCATAATAATCATTCTAGCATCAAGATCATAATATGAAACCATATAGGTTAAATCGAGACTGGGATTGAATTCAACATAAAAAAACAGTAGCTAATAATCAAACCATCATAATCATGTTTTTGGAAAAAAATTTAGAAATAATTCATGGCTAGATTAAATGATAAGAAATTTGATCATAAATTCTATTTGAAAAGTTTTGAAGGAACTTCTTATATGGAAGGTTATCTAAATATGAAGGATCACCATACCTTTATTAGACGAAAGAACTAGGAAAACATGGTTAAGAAACCATAACAATCCCATCTACAAGATGACCTTGAGCTTCATCTCCGATGGAGGTTTCTAGAGAAGTTTGGTTTGGGAAGGAAGTCTAAGTTTGAAGGAATGAATTGCATTTTGGGATTTAATGTTATAAATAAACATAATAAACCCAAAAATACATGAGTTAAATTTCTAGTGTCAGTTTCCAATGTGGGGTAAATTTCCCAATCACCCCTTGCATGGCAGCGTGCATGCTGCAAATTACAAGCAGCACCTACAGCCGCAAGTCGACGGGGCATCGATGGACAGGGGCCATCCTGGTGCTCCGTTGATGAAGATTAAGTCTTATTCTTGGGGTATCATTATCACACGACTAACTTTTGAGCCACAACCCCATCAACGAAGCGTCATCCCATGCATGAGGCTCCAATTGGCTCTCGATTGACACTGCCAAGGCAGTGTCTTGACGGACTTTGGGTCCTCCTTGAGTGACTCTTGCAGGGCCCTAGGGGATTTGTTCCTGGATATTTCCAATAAAAATACATTCATTAACAAGTTAAGTACCTTCCATATCAATTTAAACCAAGACGAACACGTTGTCAAGACATACCAAGACACGCATGCACATCTCAAGGGCTAACTTTCGAACATCTTAGATGTTTAACTTCCTAATGACTTCAAATCAATCATAATCGTTGTAAAACACTTATGTAACATATTTTACCCCTTTTAGACATATCTGAGGCTCTAGACACCTTAACTCATTTTTTGGGGTCTTACACGTAGTTATCGTTTATTCAATAGATTTGTTAATCTTGATCATTAGTTTTAAAAATTGGTACTTTCTATTCATACCCAAATTTTACTTTTTGTCTAAATTCAATACGATATAGTAACAACAATTGTATAAGATCTAAAGTAAAACATTATATGTAAAGAAATTCAATGTGGGAACGATCTCAACTACATTTGAGTTCTGTAAATTGACAGCAACCGTTTACACTTTTATTTGAAGTGTAAGTTTGGACGTATCAAATTTTTGCTCCGCTCGCAGGGAATTCCAATTCAGGAAGTGTTTTAGTAGGTTGTGTTTAACTTGTATTTATAATTTCCGAATTTCACTTGTGTATTTGTTTTTGATCTATTATAGATAAATTTTTTTGTGCATAAACACTACTAGAAGTAAGCGAGCCAAATTTCTTCCTTATCATTCGGAACTCTAGAAAACTTATGCAAGATGCTTACTACTCAAGAATTAGGGCTTAGAGACAGAAATAGGGCCTAGATGCTGAACTGGTTGCTGCACGACATGTGCAACATAATGTGGGGATTTGTCAAGCTAGATCAGGTATTCCTCAAAATGTTGGGCTGGTTCCACCTAGAGGAGTAGATGAAAAACAGAGATGATATGATCCCTCCATATAGGCCACCTGTAGCCCAAAAATGTAGATTTCAACATCCAGTTCACATGATGTACGAAGAGAATAATGTTTATTTGGATGGACCTGGAGCCACCGGAGCTATAGTTTTACCTGCACTACCTCCAGGGGTGAAATTCACCATTACCAGTACAATGATACAATTTCTAAATCTCAAAGGAATATTTAGAAGAGGGGTTCATGATGATGTAAACCAGCATCTGATGAATTTTTAAGGGAATATGAAAATCCTATTTAACTCTTGGAGTTAATCAAACTGCAATGAGGCTATGGTTATTTCCCTTATCTCTAATGGGGAAGAACTAATTGGTTGAATGAGATGCCAAATGACTCCATTCGAACTTGGAGTAAATTAAAAGACTGCATATGAATGATGAGATCAGTACACATAAGCAGTTACCAGAAGAAGCAATGCATGATACTTGGAGGAGGTTCAACCAAAGTTGAAGAAATACCCCAACCATGATATTACCAAAAGGCATCTTAAACTAGTATTCTATAAGTCTCGTAAATATGTGACTAAACCTATGGTTGATGTAGTCCGTGGGGGTTCTTTTATGAGCAAACCATTTGCAGAGACCATGCAGCTATTTGATGGTACACCAGAGATGCAGAAGTAGGGGTACTAGGGTATGCATATGAGATGTGAGCTGAACAGAGAAAGAGGGAAGAATAAAGGGACTAGAACATGGCACATCTGAGAACTCAAATTGATTTGTTGACAAAGCATATTGTGTCCAAATCTAAAAAAGTCAATGTTGTGGGACAACAAAGCAGGTGTGAAGATCAAGACATTGAAATTGATGACGAAGCTAACTACTTGGGAAATCAATGAGGTTTTCAGAATTATAACTCTACAGATTAGGGTTACAATTCTTTAAATGCAGGTCGGAACTACACCATAGATGGTTAGTATGATAGACCACCAAACAAAGAGCGAGAAAACTGGCAAAATAGAGATGGTTACAGAAATGATTGTAGTGTTGTGTGTGGCCCCTAGGTAGCAGAGAAAGAACGAATGGTAATTCCAATTAATGTAAGTTGGAAGACATGATTGCCAAGATGCTTCAAAAGATTGAATCAACAGATGCATGAGTTAAGGAAATGAGGGGTGAATTAGAGAAATAATGGTTGACTACCAAGTGATACCATTCAAAATTACAAAAAGGACGGACATTGAATGGAAATCACTACCAGGAGTGGTAAAGTGTTATCTAACTAAAATTTTATAAATACCAAGGATGAATAGGTTAAGGAGCAAGCTGGCATAGAGGAGGATGAAAGTACACCTGTAGATGACTTGGAGGAAATCCAACACACAAAAGTTCTTGCATGAGGAAAAGAGAAATAGATCTAGGAAAAATTGCTTTTACAGCAGATTCCTAGACCTCGTCATCCTTTTCCACATAAACTCAAAAAGAAAGCTAAAAATGGAAATTTTACAAAGTTCATCACCATGCCGAAGCAACTTTTAAAAAATATTCCGCTGGTAGATAACAAATTCCAGGATATGCCAAGTTTATGAAAGACTTGGTTACCAATAAAAGAGTTGTAAGTCTTGATTTTTCTAATGATGTGCATCATTGTGCTATTGCAACTAGATCTCTAGTTCAAAAAAAAAAAGATCCTAGTGCTTTTACAATCCCATGCACCATTAGGTCAATCAAGTTTGCAAAAGTTTTGTGTGATCTGGGGGCTAACATTAATTTGATGCCATTAGCCAACTAAAAGAAGTTGGGTTTGAGAATGCCAAAACCTACAACAATGAGATTGATGATGGCTGACAGGTCAGTCAAGAGACTAGTAGGAATCTTCTGTGATTCTTTGGATAAGGTAAATACATTTATCTTCCCAGCATATTATGTTATTTTTGGTTGTGAAGTAGACTTTGAAGTTCCTATAATTCAGGGAAGACCGTTTTTGGCTATGGGAAGATCTTTAGTTGATGTTGAGCGAGGTGATTTGAAGTTTAGACTCAATTTAGTGGAAGTCAAATTTAACATATGCAGATCAATGAAACAACCACGAGAGATTGAAGTATTATCTACAGTTGAAGTTTTCACTGATTATGACTTAAGGGCACCCATAGAAGAGAGGATAGCGGTTGAAACATAAGTCGCAGTGTTGATGAACTTTGATGCGGATTTGCGGTCTGATAATGGAGAAACTATAAATGCTTTACATGGTATGGGAGCACATTCTTATGCTTCAAAGAAATTAGACATAGATTTGAAAAACAGACCAAATCGTATAGCTAAAACCTCCACTACACCATTTTAGGTCTACAGCCACACTAATTCTAGACTAAGCTTGTAAAGTGTTTTCTAAAGTATATTTGGGAACACTTTTAAAGTGTAGCAAAAAAATTTAACTTTTAGCAATGATAATATTACCAAGACTTGAAAAGTGTACTCTTTAATGATATAAGCTACACTTTGTAAGTGTTGTTACAATATGATACAATTGGAAACAATTTTTTACATATATGACCACACTGTTTAAGTGTCCTATGTTTATCATTGTAAAAACAACACATTATAAGTGCGGCCTTAAAATTTTCACCAAAATTTTATATTCCCTCCAACAATTTTAACTCTACCTCCCATTTTTATTGGCCAAAAAAATAAAAAAAAAACTAATAAAAAATTATAAAAATATTAAGACAAAAAGATTCTTTCTCTTTCACTTTACTGAAGAACGCGTCGAGCTGAAGATTGAGCTGAAGAACTGATCGAGCCGAAGAACTCATCTTTCAATTATGGGCATTAGATTGTCGAGAAAGATGTTACATTTCTCGCTTCAACAGATTAATGTCTTGCTCTGTGATTTTTTGTGTTGTTATTTTTAGTGTTTAGTCTTAATTTTGGTATTCTTGTTAAGAGACAAAGATGATGATTTTGATTTTGTTATGTAGTTGCTTTATTTCGTGAATTTTGGTGTGCAATGTTCTAGGTTTTTTTCATGAAGTTCTTGTGGTGAAAATACTTGAGCAAGGGAATTGGGTTTTTGTGTAGAACATGAAGTATAGAGTAAGTGGGGATTTTTTTTAAAAAATGACATTAAGGTGACATAAGTCCAAAGTATTGGGTGTAGGTGACAATTATGTGATTAATGATTAAGGATTTTGGAGTAGCCCTCAAGTTTATATGTTGACAGTTTGGTCCACTGAATTAATTTAACAAGCTTTTGGTTGGGATTAAATGAGGAGTAAATGGTAAATTGACTATACCAAACCTAATTTAACCAATTTTGGTGGGAAAATATCAAGCCATATGAGGAAATAAAAGCTTTTTTCCCCCGCCTCCAGCCGTCGTATTCGTCCTCCTCTTCTTCTTCTACTGTCGTCTTTTCTTGATTTCTTTCCTTTCTTCCTACTCTCTTGATATTCCTCTTATTTTTCTTGTTATTTTCGTACATTGCGGGTCTTCCCTGGTAATGTTTGTGCTTTCTTCTTCTTGAACAAGGTTTTACCTAATCTGTAACTGGTGGACCAAATTTCATTTTGTTCAATTGGAATTACCGCATAAGCGTTATACACCATCTTTTCTAGTAAGTACAATTAATAGTTATTTAAAATCAATTCATTATCATCTGATCTAGGTACCTACAATTTTTCAATAATTTGCATTCGCATTTCCAACATATTGTTATATATGTTGCAACAATTGACTTTTATAATATATTATAGTCATATGTAGCAACATGTGATTTATTTTCAAAACAGAACTGTAATATATAGTAACATATGACTTACATCTCGCAACAGAATAGTCATATGTAGCAACATGTGATTTATTTTCACAGCAGAACAGTCATATGTAGCAACATATAACTTAATCTCGCAATAGAATAGTCATACGTCGCTACATATGATATAACTAAAAATTGTATCAACATGTTGATTTATTTTTCACAACAAAACAGTGATATGTAGCAACATATGACTTACAACTCGCAACAGAATAGTCATATGTTGCTACATAGATATAACTAATAAATGTAGCAACATGTGATTTATTTTTTACAACAGAACAGCCATATGTAGCCACATATGACTTACATCTCGCAACAGAATAGTCATATGTTGTTACATATGATATAACTAAAAAAATATAGCAACATGTGATTTATTTTTCACAACAGGACAGTCATATGTAGCAATATATAACTTACATCTATGAACAGAATAGTCATATGTTGCTACATATGATATAACTAAAATATGTATCAACATGTTGATTTATTTTTCACAACAGAACAGTCATATGTTGTTACATATGACTTACATCTCGCAACAGAATAGTCATATGTTGCTAAATATGATATAACTAAAAAATGTAGCAACATGTGATTTATTTTTCACAACAAAATAGTATATGTAGCAACATATGACTCAAATATCGCCACAGAATAGTCATATGTTGCTACATATAGTTATTCTTCATAATTAGTAATTGTTTTTTTAATTATTTTCTTCAGGTACAATGTCATTATCTGTAGGGATTAATTGTCGTGGTGAATGGGTCGAGAAGACAAATCGATTCACATGGTGTTGGGAGGATAGTAAAAAACGAGGAGGCGATTCAGTAGGGATGTATGTCGAAATTAACATTTTATATGATGAGTTCTTTAATTTAGTTGTGCAAAAGTCTGGATACAATTGTAAACCGCAAGATCTTGTCTTGAGTTACATTCCCAATTTTTTTCATAATGAGAAGGTTTTACCTTTTAGAATAACTTATCAATCTAGTTTGAGTGTTTATTTGGGAGGAACAGAGAAACCACAAATATTAAGAGTCTACATGGAAGAAACTCCTATCGAGGAGGATCATAATGTATTCCAAGGCAAACAAGATATGTTTAATGATGAATTTCATCCTGCGGACATGAATAATCCTGATGATGAAATTTAAATAGGTGAAGGTGAAGCTCAAGATGAAGGGTCGTACCTTGAGAGCAAGTTTCCTCCCACACCTATAGTTGGCAGCAACAATCCATGTGCTTCTCAAACTTCACGTGTGAATAATGTTAGAGATGATGAAGCAAGATTTTATAAGGGAATGACATTCAAGAACAAGCAAGAACTGGCAAATTCATTGAAAATTGCTTGATTGAAAAACAAATTTAGACTGAAAAAGGTGATTAATTCCCGTAATGTGTTTTCCTTTAAATGTTCATATCCGAATTGCAATTGGTGGCTGAGGGTTGTGAAATTTACAAGTAGTGATAGGTTTTCCATTAGAATCTATGAAAAGTACCATATGTGTGGTTCTGAGCATCTTACAAGACATAATCCCCACGCCACGACAAAAGTCATAGGTAAGTACTTTGAAAATAGGTTTCCCTATGGTAAAGACCCATCCACAAGAGACATGTCAAATCAACTCCACATAGAATTGAGTTGTAAGGTAAGCTATTGAAAGATTTATAAGAGCATGGAGCATGCTAAGTCTAATAATAGGGGAACATATGAGCACGGGTATGCAGTGCTTAATGCGTACCTATATATGCTTGAGGTTGTGAATCCACGAAGCAAGACGACATTGTCGCTCGATGAAAATGGGAGGTTCCAATACTTCTTTGTATCATATGCTGCTTGGATAATTGTTTTTCAAGAAATTAGAAAAGTAATAGCGTTAATGGTACATTTCTAACGAGCAAGTATAGAGGAGTTCTGCTATCGGCGGTGGCACAAGATGACGAGAATCATATATTTTCAGTGGCTTTTTGTGTCGTGGACAAGTAATGCGATGCCTCATATGAATATATTTTTCAAAATATAAGAAGCTTTGTAGATGATACTGATGACCTGTGCATTATCTTTCATTGGCATCCAGGTATTCAAAATATGGTTTTAGGAATCTACCTTGCATCTCATTATGGTTTTTGCATGAGACACCTTGGGGAAAATATTCAAAATAACTTTCACAATTCAAAGGTAGTGTCCCATTTTTATAAAGAAGCAAAGGCGTACGATATATGTGAGTTCAATGATCATTTCAATCAAATAAGAGATTTGGTACCAAAGGGAGTTGAAGCTCTTGAACGTATTGGATTTCACACATGGAGTAGGGCATTTTGCCTGGGAAATAGGTACCATCTTAATTGAGTTTATTTTTACTTTATGTGTTTTGTTTGATTTTTATCTGTTGTTGTGTAGATATAACTTTATGACGTCAAACATCGCGGAATCTGTCAATGCTATGTTTGATGTTGAAAGAGAATTTCCCATTGTCGCTCTATTTGATGAAATAAATAGGATATTTGCATTGTTATTTCACCAGAGGCGTATGGAACTAGTGCACTCCACAAATATATTTGTTCCTTCAATTGAAAAAGACATATTAAAGTATGTCAACGCGGGTAACAAGTTGTTAGGACATCAAATCGCTAACTACAAGTTAAGTCTCACTGGTCATAGAGATGTTTCTACTGTGGATCTACAAAGAAGAGCTTGTACTTTTAGAATTTTTTATTTGAAGAAAATACCTTGTCCACATGCCATGGTAGCGATTTGATCCCAACATGGTGATGATTTTGGAAATCAGATTTACTTGTACTCCTCTCCATATTATTCAGTGGAAAAATACATAATGGCATATTGTCAGGAAATTCACCCGGTACAAACTAAAGATTCTTGGATTGTCCCTTTGGATATCATACAGAGAGAAATATCTCCTCCATATATTTATCCAAATAAACACGGAAGCAGGACATATAAAAGATGGCGTGGATTTGGTAAATCATTTCAAACAAAAAAAATAAGTGTTCAGTATCTAGGGACTTTGGCCACAAAAAAATTACATGCCCAAATTGAAATGCCTCATAAGAAGTGTTAAGCATTGTGTTGTTGAATTTTAATGAATGTTCTTTCTTATTTGAGGATGATCTATATTGTATAATCTTATTTACAGATGCCCTAATGCGTAATTTGTTGTTCTTTTTTGTTTTGTGTCACCACATGTCAAATGTTGCTTCACGATATACTAGATGTGGCAACATATGTTGCCATAGATGATTATATGTAGCAACATATGACTCAAATGTTGCTACATATAATCATCTCTATCAACATATGACTCAAATGTTGTGACAGACGAATGTTGCGATATACGCATCAGTTGTAGCAACATTTGACTCAAATGTTGCTATATATAATCATCTGTAGCGACATATACTATTAAATAATGATTACTTGGGACTGTGCTTTTAGATATATTAGATGTGGAAACATATACGATAAATGTTGCTACAGACGAATCAGCTATAGCAACATATGCCACAGGTTGTGACGGATGAATGTTGCTACATATAATCATCTGTAGCAACATATGACTAAAATGTTGCTACATATAATCATCTATAGCAACATATACTTTTAAATAATGATTACGTGGGATTGTGCTTTAAGATATATTAGATGTGGCAATATCTGCAATAAATGTTGCTACAGACGAATCAGGTGTAGCAACATATGCCACATGTTGTGACGGACAAATGTTGCTACATATAATCATTTGTAGAAACATATGATTCAAATGTTGCTACATATAATCTTTTTTAGCAACATATACTTTTAAATAATGATGACGTGTAAGAGTGCTTTTAGATATATTAGATGTGGAAACATATGCAACAAATGTTATTAGATAATACCTTTTGTTTAATAATTACGACTCTTCAGTTCACTCTATTGAAACGCCATGTCTTGCAACATTTCAAAATTGTTGGACTTTATAAGAACACAAGAAGGGAGACATAAGTCAAAAGTTGTCTTCTCTTATTCTCTTCTTCTTCATTCTCAAAAATGGATTCAACTAATTTAAACCTCTTTGAATCCCTTCCGACTGAACTAGTAATTCTTATCGTTGAAAGGGTTTATTCCTACTCTCTAGAAATTTAGAAGGTGTTAAATTATGATCCTGGTTCCTCAATGAAGTTGGTAATGAACGTTTTGTATATCAGAAGGTTACATTATCCATTTTTCCCACTGAACCTACATGGACGACGAATAAACATGTCGTGTCTTTCATGAATATTTTCATAACATCGGAGAACTTAGAAGCCTTATATAGAAAAGGTGTGGTAATTTTAATGTTTTTTGTTCTTTTTCACCTTGCATCAATTTATTTTGTAATGTTAATGTGTTGTTTATTTTATAGTTTAATTTTTTCAATCGTAATGATCCAACTGCACTGAGAATGATTAAAAAAGCAGCAGAAGGTGGCCACCGTGGTGCAGATTATATGCTTGCCGTAATTTCAATATTTGAAGGCGATATTTCTATGAGAGAAGGTTGATGTACATTACTAACATGAAGAAAAACATGCCACTAATAGTGAGAAGATGCGACACCATTTGCGATGCATTTAAATCGAATGTGGGTGCAAGAACCTAATATTTTGGGTGTAAGACCCATTTGTTGCACTGTGCGTCAACCCCAACAAAATGCCCGCAGGATTGGTTGGCCAAGAGGTAGTGACGATGAAGACGATATTCGTTACGAATTGTGTATTTGTGATTTAGAACTAGATTATCTAGTTAAATTTCTTCTGCATACTATTGTGTGGGAATAAATTAATTTAATCTGTGTTGAAGACGATGTTGATTTTATTGTTTTTTTGTATTTATTTTGAAATTATATATGTGGCCACATATTATATTACATATGGTGAAAATGTTGCCTTCACTTGTTTCGTACTTATTTTTTAATTATGATATAACAAAGTAAGGTCGTACACAACACTTTTCATCGTTATACCTTATTATTATTGATTATTTATTTTCTAAATCGATCGAATCATCTATTAGTGTCTCCTTGATTTTTCATCTGTAGCAACATATGCAGTTTCTGTTGATAAATTCGCAACATATAATGAAACTGTTGCAACATATAATTATAACAAATGACTTTTTTGGGGATTAATTCAATTAAATTGTCACGTTATTCGATATGTAACACCTATATATAGTCCTACAACATGTTTAAGTAACAAATTATGGTCGTTAACAACACTCTCAATTGGATTATAGCAATTATATTTATAAAGACAATCATCTCACTAGTTCATCATACATTGTCCTAGTAAATCCATATGATAGTTATATAACAACCTTCTAAATCGTTGTTCCAAATGTTATAACTTATTATTATTGATTATTTAAGTTCTAAAACACTAAAATTTGAATCAAATTTCAATTTTTTCTTTCCTAAATCAATCGAATCGTCCATTAGTGTCTCCTTGATTTTTCATCTGTAGCAACATATGCAGTTTCTTTTGTTAAATTCACAACATATAACGAAACTGTTGCAACATACAATTATAATAAATGACTTTTTTGGGGCTTAATTCAACTAAATTGTCACGTAATTCGATAGGAAACACCAATATATAGTCCTACAATATGTCTAAATAACAAATTATGGTCGTTAACAACACTCTCCATTGGATTATAGCAATTAGATTTATAAAGACAATCATCTCACTAGTTCATCATATATTGTCCTAGTAAATCCATGTGATAGTTATATAACACCCTTCTAAATCGTTGTTCCAAATGTTATAACTTATTAATATTGATTATTTATGTTCTAAATCACTAAAATTTGGTTCAATTTTCCATTTTTCCTTTCCTAAATCGATCGAATTGTCTATCAGTGTCTCCTTAATTTTTCATCTGTAGCAACATATGCAGTTTCTTTGGTTAAATTCGCAACATATAATGAAACTGTTGCAACATATAATTATAACAAATGACTTTTTTGGGGCTTAATTCAGTTAAATTGTCACGGAATTCAATATGTAACACCAATATATAGTCCTACAACATGTCTAATTAAATAATTATGGTCGTTAACAACACTCTCCATTGGATTATCGCAATTATATTTATAAAGACAATCATCTCACTAGTTCATCATACATTGTCCTTGTAAATCCATATGATAGTTATATAACACCCTTCTAAATCGTTGTTCCAAATGTTATACCTTATTATTATTGATTATTTAAGTTCTAAAATTCTAAAATTTGATTCAAATTTCCATTTTTTCTTTCCTAAATCGATCGAATCGTCCATTAGTGTCTCCTTGATTTTTCATCTGTAGCAGCATATGCAGTTTCTTTTGTTAAATTCACAACATATAACGAAACTGTTGCAACATATAATTATAATAAATGACTTTTTGGGGGCTTAATTCAACTAATAGTCACTTAATTCGATAGGTAACATTAATATATAGTCCTACAACATGTCTAAATAACAAATTATGGTTGTTAACAACACTCTCCATTGGATTATAGCAATTAGATTTTTAAAGACAATCATCTCACTAGTTCATAATATATTGAACTAGTAAATCCATGTGAAAATTATATAACACCCTTCTAAATCGTTGTTCCAAATGTTATACCTTATTACTATTGATTATTTATGTTCTAAATCACTAAAATTTGGTTCAATTTTCCATTTTTCCTTTACTAAATAGATCGAATTGTCTATCAGTGTCTCCTTAATTTTTCATTTGTAGCAACATATGCAGTTTCTTTTGTTAAATTTGCAACATATAATGAAACTGTTGCAACATATAATTATAACAAATGACTTTTTTGGGCTTAATTCAATTAAATTGTCACGGAATTCAATATCTAACACCAATATATAGTCCTACAACATGTCTAATTAACTAATTATGGTCGTTAACAACACTCTCCATTGGATTATAGCAATTATATTTATAAAGACAATCATCTCACTAGTTCATCATACATTGTCCTAGTAAATCCATATGATAGATATATAACACCTATCTAAATCGTTTTTCCAAATGTTATACCTTATTATTATTGATTATTTATGTTCTAAATCACTAAAATTTGATTCAAATTTCCATTTTTCATTTCTTAAATTGATCGAATCGTTCATTAGTGTCTCCTTGATTTTTCATCTGTAGTAACATAAGCAGTTTCTGTGGTTAAATTCGCAACATATAAAGAAACTGTTGCAACATATAATTATAACAAATGACTTTTTTGAGGCTTAATTTAATTAAATTGTCACATAATTCGGTACGTAACTACGATAAATAATCCAACAACATGTCTAACTAACAAATTATGGTCGTTAACAACACTCTCAGTTGGATTATAGCAATTATATTTATAAAGACAATCATCTCACTAGTTTATCATACATTGTCCTATTAAATCCATGTGATAGTTATATAACACCCTTCTAAATTGTTGTTCCAAATATTATACCTTATTATTATTGATTATTAATGTTCTAAATCACTAAAATTTTGTTCAAATTTCCATTTTTTCTTTCCTAAATCGATCGAATTGTCTATTAGTGTCTCCTTGATTATTCATCTGTAGCAACATGTGCAGTTTCTGTTGTTAAATTCGCAACACATAATCAAAATCTTGCAACATATAATTATAACAAATGACTCTTTTTTAAAAGTGCTCCAATGATAGGTAAAGCCCATTCTGTTTAACAAAAAGTAAAATAGGCCCAACTCATTCTAGAATACGTTTTCATTTTCATTTCAAGAATAGGGTTTTCAAATTTTTCATCTTTGCCGCTTCAGTTTTGGCGCCTTATTTCAAATCAAATTTGATTTTCTGTCAGTCACACTGTTCTATATTTGATTCGCCTTTGGTTAAACCAAATTTCGGTACTCCAATGGTATGATGTCAAATGCTCTACTACGTCAAATTTGTGATGATGAAAATGATACTATGTTGATTGTTTAAATATATTTCAAACATGGAGATCTACTTTCAATGCAAACTTCATGGTCAAAAGACAATCCAGATCGCAGATTTTGGTGTCGTCCATGATACCGTGTATGTATGTTTATTTCTATAATATTTTGGAGATTTTAGATATCTTTATTTTTTAATTAAAATTTATTTCATTGTGGTATTATAGTAGAATTCATGCAACTTCTTTAGATGGAGGGATCGTGAAGATGTTGATATACGATCCAAGTTTGTTATTCCCCGATTGGTGAATACAATTAAGGAGTTGACACTGTTGATGAAAACCATATCAAAAGAAGTATCATATGGGGATGAAGGAGAAGAAAAAGACCAAATGTTGTAGCATCTGGAAGCTAATGTTGGTGTTCTTTATTTTTTTCTCTTGTATTTTTAAGCATTACCAAGAAGAACTTTGTAGAGGATACAAAATTATTATGTAGTTATGTACAACCAATATAATTATCATAGTTGTGGAATTAAATAGACGTAGTTTGCACTCCTGATCAAACAACAAATGATTATGTAGTCATGACGGACGAATATTGCGATAAACGCTTCAACTGTAGCAATATATGACTCAAATGTTGCTACATATAATCATTCGTAGCAACATATGATTCACATGTTGCTACATATAATCATTAGTGGCAACATATGCAACAAATGCTGCTACAGGCGAATCATCTGTAGCAACATATGCCACATGTTGTGATGGACGAATGTTGCGATATACGCATCAGTTGTAGCAACATGTCACTCAAATGTTACTACATATAATTATCTGTAGCAACATATGACTCAAATGTTGCTACATATAATCATCTGTAGAAACATATGACTCAAATGTTGCTACATATAATCAGTTGTAGCAACATATGACTCAAATGTTGCTACATAAAATCATCTATAGCAACATTTGGAGTACATGCATGCTGCACATTCTTTGATACAATGCCCTTCACACCCTCTTGTTTTTAAATTCATTGACAGCTTCACTCATTTTTTGTAAATACATGATAGAATCTTTATCATGTTTCTTACACTTCTCATAGAGAAAGCCACAACATCATATACAAGAGGTAGCCCCTTCGTGTTGTCCCGTAGCAGCACCAGCAGCAGCACCAACACAAGCAGTAGCAGCAGCACCAACACCAGCATCATCATTAACATCAACACCATCACCAGCATCAAAAACAACTAATTCATTACTGACTTCATTAGGAACTCTCTCTCTTTTGATGGTTGTTGTTCCAGCCAACACCATTTTAACTCTATCCACAACAGGATCAAAAATGGTTTCAACCAACCCTAGAGTTATTAGATATGGCATTTGCAATCTTTATTTTGTTGGGGTAATCCATGGATGGACAACCTAAAATAGTAAAAATGAGTCATCAAAAAGAATTTTCTGTTGCTACAGATAAATTGTATGTCGAAACATGTGTCACAAATGTTGCTACAAATGAATCATCTATAGCAACATGTGTCACTTATTGCAACACATGACTCGTCTGTAGCAACATGTGAAACAAATGTTGCTATAGACAAGTCATGTGTTGCAACATGTGCCACAAATGGTTCTACAGATGAATTGTATGGTGTGACATGTGTCACAAATGTTGCTAAAGAAGAATCATCTGTACCAACATTTGTAACACATGTTGCGATAAACAATTCATTTGTAGCAACAAATGAATTATATGTAGAAACATGTGACACAAGTGTAGCAACATATGCTTGTAATATACTAATAATACTTACAGCATCAGAAAGAGGGTTAAAAAGAACTGGAATATGCCCTTCTTTGGTATTTTTTGTTCTTGCCATCAACCATCTCATCATCCTTCGGGATGATCTCTCTTCTGCTGCAATTACTTGTTGGGTCAAATAAGGAATGGCTTCAAATGCCCAGGCCTGTAAAAAAGGAAAACCTGTCAATAATCAAATGTTCAATTATTACTTAATATAATTTAAAAAGATTAAAACAATTCAGCTTTACCATGAAAGCCCATGAAAAACCAAACAAGTTGCTGGTCTTTTCTCCTAAAGGCCTCAACATGTAGTTGACGGTTATATGAAAGCTCTCATGACCCCAAGGGTAGTTCTTGAAAGCTTCAATATCCTGACAAAAATTGACATACTTTAAAAGTATGTTGTTGCCCGGATCCTTCAGCAAAAGATATTATGTGTTAACCAAAGTAAGCACAATGACTCCTTGAGCTTCCTTTTCTGTATCCTCCCATTCCAACAAACTTAATAAGTTAGAATTTTTAAAGCTTTTGCCAACAAGGGACATCAAGTCCTGCTCCTCCTTTGGCAGTGACTGTTGTCCTGCTTCTGCTACTTCTTTAACTATTTTCTTTCGTCGTAGTTCTGTTTTGACGATGTATTCAGGGATGGGCTCAGCATGAGGATGACATTTTAGCCCTGTAACTATGGAAAAGAAAACTGGCATGCCACAATAATTAATTAGAATTTCACCTTCTTCTTGGGATTTTCAAAAATGAACCTTCTTTTCAAAAGTTCATACACGATGATCATTTGAAAACGTGGAAGTGGATCAATGGGTAAGTCAAGAAAATGACCAAAACAGCTATTTCTAGAAAAATCTTCCAATTGATTTCTCTTGAGGATATCCCTGAATTTGATAAAAAGGTCTTCCCAGGACTGACCTAATAATGTTGTCACTATTAGCATCAGGTTGCAGATGCACAGGAAAAGTGTCTGCATGATGATTTTAATCCCATCGTCACCACTAGCATTGAACACTTCATGAAGTTCTTATTCTTCTTCATTGACTTCATTTATTTTTTCTTGTTGTGCCACAACTACTACTTCTGTATTTTCTCCTTCTTCATCCTGAACTTCATTTATTTTCCCTTGTTCCTCAACTTCTTGTTTACATCTTCTTCCTCCACTACTTGTCTTTGTTCATATTCTTTTTGACAAAATTCTCCTTCTGCTTGAGAAGAAGAAATTGCTTCAATTGCAAGTTTTCCTAAAAGTGTAGTATTTTCGTTCCTTTTCCTATGTATTTTAGACCTAGCCTTCTTCTGGATCTTTGTTTGGTCAGATGTATCAATATCAAGTTCTCTTTTGACAGGAGTCATTATATTTGTATCTGCAACCACAAAAATAAAATATTTGAAAGCCACACACACATGAGCTACAACCACAAGTCAAAACAGGGCAATAAGCAGATAAGCACATGCATTTGAAACCCTAATTAAATGTTACCTTACCTGAGAAGATATATATCAACGATAAAGTAGAAATTATGAGGACAACACCGCCTTGCTGTAGAAGATGATCTGTGAAGGAAGGACTAAGAGAAGAAGATAAGAAGGAGAAGTTGGCAGTAGAGAAGAAATAAATAAATTTTGTGGAATACGAAACGACATTTATAGAAGAGAGAGGAGAGACAAGAGAGAGAAAATGAAAATTAAAACCGTTTAATTTCTTTTTTTTAATTTTGACAGTTCAAACTGTGACATATGCTACTACATATATAATATATGTTGCTACACATATACTAACTGTTGCAACATATAATTTTTTCGTGTTTATTACTACAGAAATTACATATATAGAAGAGAAATTAGTATAAATAAATAAATCTTGTGAAATACGAAACTACATTTATAGAAGAGAGGAGAGAGGAGAGAGGGAAAATGAAAATAAGCCTTTAATTATTTTTTTTAATTTTGACAAATTCAAACTGTGGACATATGTTGCTACATATATACTATCTGTTGCTACATATATACGAATTGTTGCTACATATATAGTATTTGTTGCTACATATATACGAACTGTTGCAACATATAATTTTGTCGTGTTTATTACTACCGAAATTACATTTTAATTAACACTTCACCAATTGTTTTATACAACTTATCAACAAAAAGGTAATTCACAATGATATTATATACATAACCACCTATCTAATCAATGGTTGTAAACTCAACATTTTCATCGATCTTAGATTTTTTTTTTAGTTCTACGCCTCTCTAGGTCTTCATTATTACTAACGTAACCATTTTGAGCCTTTACAATCTCATAATTCCATAGGAGTGAAACATATCTCAAGCGAAGGGTTTCATCATTAATTCCATATGATGGCACTTGTAATCCATTACTCAAATACTCAGCGTATGTAGTAACCAAAATTCCACAATCTCTGCATGGTATATCATCAATCAGAAAATATAATAACATCACATTTCGATAGTCGTAAGACAAAATAATATTGTGACACTACAAACTACTGCTTTCTAGTTGGGCAACACCAATAACATGACTGACTTCAAATGAGTGAGATTTGTTCTTTCCTTGCTAACATTTAAGAACTGACCAGCTGGTTCGCTCATTTTGCTCAAAAAATTCACTCAACTCAAGGTACTTTGACAACATTGTAGCCATCTTTTGATTCTAGATAGATAGTTTTCTATCAGGCCTATTTGAGGACATGAAATCATACACTTTTATGCACCATTCCTTCAATGCAACGACTGCCAAGACCCAATGGAATTCTCTATTACTATTTACAGGGACATAAACATCATCCGTCAAGTGTCAAGGCATTCCAGAAGGTATAGCATACCCTTTCATTATGTCAATGATTTTATCATCATATTCACTAGTATGTTTTGAAAAAACAACTAGTAGTGGTATATTGATATTTAGACTGAACCTTTTGCTTCCACTTCTTACGCAAATAGTAAAATATTGACATCCACATACTGCACACATGCATCAAATAAGTGTATCAATTTAATTGTATATATTTATGTACTAAACAGTACATATAAAAGTGAGCATGAATTTACCTCATCATTCTAGCACCTATTGGGTTGAGACATTACGTAGAACCAGTCCTTATTCATTGGAAATGCAACTACTAAATCAAGTTTGTCAAATTCAAGTTTTGAGCAATTGGCTAAGTAATGATCCTCCTTGTTTCCTCTGCAATTGTGTAATCATTATAAATCATTATATATTGGACAACAAGAAGAATTCTAATAATAGTTGAACGGCTTTACTTGCTTTACTTTGCTTACTTTTTTGCATGCTGCTTGTAAAGACCCTCTTTTATCCATTGCGAGAAGGATGACATTAGTTCAGTTGGACCCTCGCCGTCAATGTTAAAACCTTAAAATGGATATTGTCGCTTCACATCACAACTGACAACTTTGACTTTCTTACCTTTCTTTTTCGCTTTCGCTTTTTCTTTCTGCTTCTCCTTATCCTTTGCCCTCTTCTTCTTCTCCTTCTCCTATTTTGTCTTCTTCTCCTTCTCCTTCTCCTCATTTGCCTCCTTCTCCTTCTCCTTCTCCTTCTCCTTCTCCATCTCCATCTCATTTGCCTTCTTCTTCTTCTCCATCTCCTGTTTTGCCTTCTTCTCCTTCTCCTTCTCCTTCTCTTAATTTGCCTTCTTCTCCTCTCCTTTTCCTCCTTTGACTTCTTCTCCTTCTCCTCTTTTGCATTCTTCTCCTTTTCCTTCTCCTTCTCCTCATTTGTCTTCTTCTCCTTTTCTTTCTTCTCAATAATCATAAAAAGTGTTTGAGAAATAATTTTTTCAACCTCATACATTTCAAAGGCTGTGAAGTCTTCTTGGATCTTCGCACATCAATATTATGAGACATTTCCTTAAGAAAAACAGTAAGTTTTTTAACACGACTAATAAAATAATCATGTTGCTGCTCACATTCTTCGCATAGAAAAAAAGAGCATTTCATGTTAGAAGATTGAGTTGTTGACATGGACGAAGATTCTTGTATCATTTCATCTACAAGGTAAACAAAAACATATTGAGATTTTACAATTCATTATAAAATAATAATAGCAGTATGTTGCAATCGATGGATAGTCTGTTGCGATAAATTAACATTATGTTGCCACATATATACCTGGTGTTGCGCAACATATCCATCTTATGTAGCAACAGATGCATCATATGTTGATACATCTATACAGATTATTGCAACATTTGAATCTTATGTGGCAGCAAATGACCAACATATCAATTTAACAATTTATAATAAAATAATATTAGCAGTATGTTGCAACCAATGGATAGTCTGTTGCGATAAATTAACATTATATTGCCACATATGTACCTGCTGTTGCACAACGTATACATCTTATGTAGCGACAGATGCATCATATGTTGACACATCTGTACTGATTATTGCAACATTTGAATCATATGTGGCAACAGATGACCAACATATCACCAAAATGTGGCAACACACATTAAAATCATATCAACAAAATGGCCAGAAAAAGAAGAACAACAGCAACAAAAAATTACTTTTCACTGAATGATAACATTACACATGCATTTTCTCAAAATAAGGATTTTTCAAGTTGGCTGATTTTCTTTCAAAAATGATAAATAATACACACCATTAAGTCGATTATTCAGTTTTTACACCTATCGAACATTTTATTGTTCATTAATCGAAGAAAAAAACTTTGAAAATTGTAATGTATTTCAAAAAATAACTTAACCATTTTTAGTCGAACACAATTACAGATCATAAAGATGAGAGAGTAATGTAGGACTAAAGAGGAAGAGTAATGACAGATTTGTTAATTTCTAAGGATAAAGATGAAGAAAAGAAGAGAGAGAAGAGAGAAGGGAAGATGAAAAGATTTTTTTAAAAAATGATTTGATTTGAATTATAAAAGTGTGCTTTTTTGTATTTATTAAAAGATTAGAAAGTTTTGAAAATATTAAATTTGATCCCATAATTAATTAATTACATTTTAAAGAAGATATTACCGGCTCTTGGTCAATCTGTCACAAAAAAAAAAATAAGACTTATTTGACACCTTTCGCTTAATTTTCTCAACAAACCAAAACCATTGTGGGTTGACTTGTATCTCCTTAACAAATCAATGGGCAGTTGGTATTGAAGATGTCAAATATTACGGCAGTCATAAACCAGAGGAGTAGAAGCTGTGGGTATATATATTAAACAAACAGGCACTTTAAATTCTTTTAAAAACCTCTTTATCACCATCCCCCTTAATCATCCCAAGAGAAAAAATCCCATTATTAATAAACTAGTCTTGTTTTTTTTTATAAAGAAAATAATCAACCATGCTTACTCCAATTCTCTCCTCTCCTTCCACCCCATTTCCTTTTTCTCCTTCCCTCCACTCTTCCTCTTCATCTATCATTAACTTGCCCCTCACCATTCCCTACTCATCTACTAAACAATTATCAACAGCCAATTATTCATTTCAAGTTCAAGCATTATCTTCCTCAATGATTGAAAAAGAAGTAGCTCGTGAATCCCAAATGGGACAAACTTTTGTTCGAGATTCTGATATAGGATCCCCTGTTACGTCAAATTCGAGTTGTATTAGAGGTCGGTTTGAGAAGATGATCAGAGAGGTCCAAGACAGTGTTTGTTTGGCTCTGGAACAAGTGGATGGAGGCGCAAAGTTTAAAGAAGATGTTTGGTCAAGGCCTGGTGGTGGTGGTGGTGGAATCAGTAGGATTTTGCAAGATGGGGCTGTTTGGGAGAAAGCTGGTGTTAATGTATCTGTTGTTAATGGTGTTATGCATCCTGAAGCTTATCGGGCTGCTAGGCCCACTGACCATGGAGATGTCATGCCTGGCCCTGGCCCATTTTTTGCTGCTGGGATTAGCTCTGTAAGTTTCTACATTTCTAGATTTGATCAAATTCTATCAATATCATGGATGGATGGTATTACAATGCCTTTCTGACGTGATAAAAATTGTCAAGTATAATGTGTTACGTAGTTCAGAATTTATGTTTCTACTGCTCACTTAACAGACATTAAAATGCTACAGCTTATTACTCAATTCCAAACTAGTTCCGATCAGCCATTCAGCTCAAAAAATAACTTAATACAAATGATGGTTTTCTGTTCTTTAAATGTTTCCTTATCTGTATACTAACTGATCAACTTCCATTTTCTTTTTTGATTTTGGACAATTATGTGCTCCCTTCAGAGTTTTATCAGAAAATTCTAATCATTAGTGTGTGATGTTTCCCAGGTGCTGCATCCAAAAAATCCATTTGGTGCTGCATCCAAAAAATCCATTTGCACCATCATTGCATTTTAATTATCGTTACTTTGAGACTGATGCTCCAAAAGGTAATCTCTCTCCTGAGTATTGTTATTCTTTGTCCATAATTAATGTTCCACTTTGTTTAAGATAGAACAAGATTTTATTGGTGGAAAGCAGAAATTGCACAAACTACGACTGGAACATGCTGATTCAGAAAGTGGAAAGAGACTCATTTTACTTCAAAAAGTGGAGATAGGACTGGACAGTGCTCCTGGTGTGCACTGAATGCTTAGTAGTAATACATTTCACTGCACTCTAATAGCACTGATAATTATCACCTGACTTGATAGTAAAAAGTAAATGCAGCTCCAAGGTGGTTCTTCACCTTTCCTAGTTGCTACCTTATTCCTCATAGAACCAAATCCTATTACAGTAGTATAACTGAATACGCCTCAGCATAATATTCTTAAAATTGCAAAAGTGAGGAATGAGGACACATAGTTGTGTTAAAAACATTGCAAAACATTATTTTTCACTGGTGAGGTTGTACAATATACAACCCGATGTTTTTTTCTTTTATCACACCATGTGTGGCCCAAATTTTATGTCTCTATGCTTTTCACAAATTAAACTTTTCTTCCTCTTAATCTTTTTTGGATATAGCAGTTTTAGATCCTCAATGCTCCCTCCACACTCCTCACTAGTACTGACCCCATATCTGCTTAAACATAGTAAAAGAAAACGGGGAGGGGCTGAGTACAAACATGCTGAATAAGCATCTTCAACCATCCCCCAATAGGTTTAGACGAGGTTTTATTATTACAATAGTGCCATAATCTGTATTTTATATCATACATCATAAAAACATATGATTGATTATGCATGAGAAATCTACCACTTAGCACATCTGAGAATATGCTGGAACATAAGGGCACATAAATGTAATCTGTAAGTCAAAACATTCTGAAACATTAAGAATATAGAAAACTGTAAACATGGATGCCGTCAAGTGTAATGCTTATGCTCCATCATTCTATGCATCTAACGTTGGGTGGAATACCTCTCACAACCTCGCACCTCGTCCAAGGCTTCTTGTTGTCACGACCCAAAACCGAGCCGCGACTGGCACCCACACTTAACCTACTATGTGAGCGAACCAACCAATCTAAACCCAAACATATTGAATAAAATACAATGCGGAAGACTTAAACTCATTATATAAATCAAACAAAATAAGTTCTAAAATTTATAACTCATTATCCCCAAAATCTGGAAGTCATCATCACAAGAACATCTATGATCAAATTACTAAACTAAGAGTATTCTAAGAAACTAAATAAATAAAAGCTAGTCCGTGCCGGAAGTTAAGGCATCAAGACATGAAGTGGAAGATCCAGTCCAAGCTAGAAGCATTAGCTCACCCTGAAATCTGGCTTTATGAAGACTGGCTAGAGTTGCGGTTGAGTTGAAGACGACGGAACGTTTGCTGCACTCCACATATAACAAAGAAAGAAACATGCAAGTAGGGGTCAGTACAAAACACGAGTACTGAGTAGATATCATCGGCCAACTCAAAATAGAAAACAGTATATATCAGACAATATCATAAATCAACTACAATACTCAACATGTAGCAACAACAAGTACTAAATCATTAATAAGTACACCAAGTTCATCCATGAGGACTCAAACCTCAATAGCATACTCATTTGGGAATTGGGTTCATTACATTGAGTATATTAACATCTTTCCAGATTCATTATCTTTCTCCTCTTGTGTCGGTACGTGACACTCCGATCCATATTCTATCCTGGTGCCGGAACGTGGCACTCCGATCCTCATTCTATCCTGGTACCGGAACGTGGCACCCGATCCATATACTATCCTGGTGTCGGAACGTGACACTCCGATCCTCATTCTATCCTGGTACCGGAACGTGGCACCCGATCCATATACTATCCTGGTGTCGGAACGTGACACTCCGATCCTCATTCTATCCTGGTACCGGAACGTGGCACCCGATCC
>CM064970.1:38718485-38833359 GCA_032847665.1 Solanum chilense
AACCATAACCTACCTCCACCGAAGACTAATGATCAAGCAAGAATTTCCAAAGCTTTGTTTTCTCCTTAGCCTCTCGATCAATTCCTCCCTTTCTCTTGTTTCTTTCTGTTTTGTTTTATTCAAACCCTCTTTCCTTTACCCTAATTATCATATAATTAAGAATAAAAGAGGACAATAGAACCCACTAATTAACTTAAGGTTACCTCTTTTAACCCCCAAGTAATTAGACTTATTAATATTAACCCTCAATCTTTATAATTAAGGAAAGAATAGTCCAAAACGTCCCTTAAAACGTGTAAAGAAATCCGATTCTGCCTGGGATTTGCGCAACCTGTGACGGCCCGTCGTGCCTGCGACGGTCCGTCACGAAGGTCGTCGTAGCATCTTAAAACTCATTTTTCACTAAGTAATCTGTGACGGTCCGTCATACCTGTGACGGTCCGTCCTGCGCTTCCGTCATGACGATCAGAAACTCGTTCCCCGTACCAATTTCTCAAGAGTTGAAGTGTTTTGCAATGGAAGACTCACGACGGTCCATCGTACCTGTGACGGTCCGTCCTGCAGGTCCGTCACAATTTACAGAGAGTCGATTTTAGAACACAATTTTCAGAATTCTAAGTGTTCTGGGACGAGACACCCTCGACGGTCCGTCGTGGTGACCGTCGTCTCAGCCAGTTTTTTTTTTTTCAGAAATAAAATCTGCTGCTCAAAACGACTAAACAGGTCATTACAGAATCATTAGAAAGTGGTAAAACACTTAAGAAAGGATTAATCGGACTGAATTATAAAAACTGGACGACAAACGCCGATCCGGGCGCGCCGCTCCAGGCCTCATGTTCAGAGGCCACATTCTGGTGCACTTCGAGCATGCCACTCCATGCCTTCTAGTGCAGATTGAGCATGTCACGCCCGGACCTACCTAAGTGACGCGTCAAGAGTTTCTCAACTCATTTTCTAACATTAAATGGTTCTTTTTCAATTTCTTTTGTCAAATTCACTTAGATTTTAGGTACACATATCATATATGCAAGGATATAACCTAATGAATTAAATACACAACACTTAGATCATCGAACAACTCCTAAAACTCATACTCATGTTCAAGAACGAAACCAATTCAAGAACCGCATTCACGAACATTCAAATTTCAAATCTTTTAGCATAAAAACAAGTAAATCATACATGATTGGCAGGTGGGTGAACGAACCCATCATTGATATAGACCCACATACGTTATTAGGGATCACCCCCAATGAAATTCACAAGTTAATTTGATGATCTAGACGAATCTTTAACACCCTTCTCCTTTTCCCTCTTTCTCCACTTCTTTTCTCTTCTCTCAAAACCCTAACTCGTTTGAGAGAAGTGTATATTGATCTGATTAAATTAGACCTCTGACTTAATTACCAAAATGTTATAAATTAAGAGGATAAGGAAAACACCAAACTACATTTAAAAAATCCGGATTTGGGAAATTTCTTTATTCCGACAACCCAACTTCCAAATAGCATAACTCACTCATACAAAGTTTAAATCATAAAAAACACTTACCTTGGATCTTCTAAACTCGTGAATACTTAGCTGAACTCATTTCATTATAAAGCAGTTTAAAAAGGTGCAATATAAAATAAAGGCAAAACTGTTCAAAATATGATGCCAACTCATAAATATAATATCATAAAAATATATCATGCTTCCTCTCAAAGTCTACTTGTGGAATGCACGAATGGAGTCTCATACCCCCATTCATACTAAGTAGAATCCCTTGAGGAACCATGCAATCAATCATGAGATTTTCTCTAATCGACAACCACCATTATGAGCGTAAGTGGTCATAAAACGTTTTTTATCATCATGATGCCAAACTATCCTATACTTTGCCGTCATATAGAACTACATAACTAAGTGGATACACTAGCTTAACTTATGTGATCATCTAAAAAGTATGATCTATTAATACCCATGATAGTTACATGGTCTTTGGAGACTTGAGTTAATATGAACTCGCATCACCGTATTAGTTCTCAATAATACTCCCAAAATATACTTAGGTCATATGTTTTTGAAGAAACTACTTTTTTTATTTGAGATAATTACTCAAACTTATCTTAAAAGCTCTTTTGAAATTGATTTTCCCTTTTCTTGTCAGTTTCATCTTATCTTAAATGTGAAAACATTTATAAATCTTTGGAAATACTTAGTCCCCTATAGATTTGAAAAATGAACTCGGCTCTTTATTCTTATCTAGACTTGAAATTTTACCCTTTAAACAATGTTCGAACATTGGTAAAAGACTCTTGAAAACTTTGAAGATCCTCACCTGACTTGACTCTTAACATTGGTCCTTAACTCTTTCTTGAATTTGACTCTAAATTGATCCTTGAATTGAATTATGAATTCAAGGGTTTTGATTTGTGTTTGGAGAGATCCTATGATGTTTAGGAATGATTCCAAATAGCTAAACTTGAGAAAAGTTATGAAATCACCATCTTCGAACAAGTATGCGACGCAGAGATGCTCCTAAATACTTATTTATGAAATCATATTTTGAGACAATGGAGTCCACTTCCTGTCTGCGACGAGGAGTGACTTTTTGTTCACAGAGGGTTCAAGTCCGTGACACAGACTTGATTGATGCAGCAAGTCTCACTTTTTCCTTCTTTATTTTTCAACCCCATTTCACATAAACTAAAATATCTTGCTCCAAATCATTTTAGATCCCGATACCTAGCATTGGTACTCATGAACCTTACTGAAAGCAACTCTATAAACCAGCATTAAATGTCTCAAAACTTAAAGATTTAACCAAATTCAACAACACATTTAAATACATGAATAAAAGTCAAGAACATCAACTTTCAATCTCTTTTTAGAACGGATTTCACTGAATTAAACATATTTGGCGCATGAGTGAATGAACTCAACCGCTATGAGAGACTCACATACCTTGTAGGGATCACCCCCGATGAATTCCACAAGTTATTCTTGACGAACTCGACAATCTTGTATCCTTTTTCCTTTTTTCTTGTCTAGAATTCTTTCTCCAAAACTCTAACCTTTTTCCAAAAGTGTAAAAATTTCCAAGTTCCATTTAGACCCTTAATAATATTATTAATAACGAATTTAATTAATTGGGTAAGGAAAAGACCAAATTATCCTTTTAATTTACGCATTGGAAATGTCCTTAATCCAACAATGCAACTTCCAAAGGGCATAACTCACTCATCCTAACTCGAAATTTCGTAAACTTCACGGAGTTGGAAATATTGTTCTTAGGTCTTTCCTACCATATCTGGAATTATAGCTAACTCATCCTGAGCTAGGATTTATGGTCATTTGAAGTTGACCACAAACACACTTTCCTCACTTAACTAAATTTCTAGATTTTAATTCTTTCCAAAAGAAAATATTACCAATTATAAGTTTCTTTCTAGTTGTTTCGAATTGCGAGATGTTACACTATTTATTTTCAAATCTTACGATTCAAAATTAAAAATTATACTCCTTCTATGAGGTACTTTGACTCGGCACATTGTTTAAGAAAAAATTAAGACTTTTAAAAGCTTCTGCTCCAAAATAAATAACAGAAATTTGTGTGGCTTTAAATGTTTTCATTAAGGGTATATTGAACATTTTGTTGTTAAATATTTACTTAAAATAGAAATGGGCCATTTTGGACTGACTCAAAAGAAAAGTAAGTTACATAATTTGGGATAGAGGGAATACTTTTTACTTCAAAAAAACATGGCTAGAGAGGCGATGTGTTTGTCGTCTTCTTATTTATGTTAATCCGTTATAATGCCAGATTATTTTCTCTTTATAAAATTATGATTCCGTTTTATTCAACAGAACAAGGAAGTACTAAAGTCTAAACAAAACCCTAAACTCTCCATCGATAATAAATAGAGGAGATTTTTATCTACAAAAGAACTTTTAAAATAAAAAAGAAAAAGAATATTTTTAAAAGGATTCAATAAGACATATAATAAGATTTCAAACATTGAGAAGCTAGCAAGGTTGAACAGTTACAACACTGGTGCAAAGGTGCCTCCCAAAGAATGGTTGAGAGAATAATGTGAATTCCCTACAACTAAGCTCGTCCCATTGAAAGAAAATATTGATAAATGATTATATTTGAGTTGAATCAATATTGTGAGTGATACTAAAAATTGCACGAGGGTATGTGAATTATGGAGGTTAGGTTATACATATATATGTGTGTGTGTGTGTTTTTATATATATATATATATATATATATATATATATATATATATATATATATATATATATATATATATATATATATATATATATATATATATATATATATATATATATACCCTAGAAAAATTTTGAGCTAAGATTTTTTTTTTATCAAGGAAATTTTTTGGAGTACTATTGAGCATAGATATAGGGACAAGTTCAGATAACTCAAGTCTCAATAAACCATGTACCAAAGTTGGTACAAGCACTCATATTTTTTAGATGATTCCTTAATGCTTTTTAGCATAGACTAGTGGTTTCACTTATTGAGTTAGGATCTATATACCTAACAAGGTATTTGACAACCCTAGAATGGTAAGGAAAGACGTTGTCGTAACACCTGAGCAATTCTTTTTGAACTAATACTTGAACCGCTCTTTATAGTGATTGAGATTTTTGCAAGGAATTTGAAATTTCTTGAGCGTTAAGGTCAATAGATGTAGCACCTTAAGTTCCAAGAATAACAAAAAAGAAAAGCATTCAATTCGGTCCTACGTTTTATTCAGTTTTGTTCAACTTCAAATGATCAAAACTCCCAGTACAGGATAAGTTAGGTATGCTACAACATACCATATGAAATATCTTCCCAAATCCACCAATTTTGCTAAGTTTCGAGTTTAAATGAGTGAGATATAACCTTTTGAATTTAGGTTGTCCAGTTTAGGAATTTTAACCGAAAACAGTGACGAGCATTTTGTTTTGTTCCTTATCCAATCAGATTTAATCTCTTTATGGAAGGTTTTAAGGGTCTAATCCAATTTGGTTTAGTTTAGTGATCCTAATATATGCACAGGATTTCAGTTAGGAGTTCAACAAGAGAGAAGAAGAGAAAAGAGGAAAGGATGAAGACGTTCGTAGACGTTCTTGAGTTTAGTTGCGGATTTTCGCCATGGATTTGATCCCTAAGAGGTATGTAAGCTCTCATAGTACTGAGTGCGTTCACAGACACGCCAATCATGATCTATTCAGTGTAATTTCATTTTTAAATATAAGGATTTAAGTTCTTGATGAGTTCTTGATAAGTGTTCTTGAAGTTTTACTAAGTTTTGATAGAAGATTTGACTTAGGTCAACTTTAAAAGACGATGTCTCTTAGAGTATTAAGAGTTATGTGACACATAACCTATCCAATTAAAGGTAATTGAATCTACTTTCTAACGCCACCAATTTTATGTCAATCAAATTTCGAAGTAAAAAGTTATGACTATTTTAGTAACCTATACATTGCTGTTATGAATTAGTCAACGGGAAAATATTAAAAATAGTTGTTTTTGTATGTTTACCTCGAAGAATCCATAAACAAATTTCTTGGCTTATAAAAGACTCAAGACAATCAGATGAAAACTCATAATTCTTGGCCATAGTGATTTAAAGAAACTAATTTGAGAATCTCAAGAAAGATTTTCTTGATTGCTTACGTTCAAGCTAGGGTTTCAAGTGTTCTAATCAAGTTCATCTTCAAGATTCAAGATTCTTAAAGATTCTTCAAGATTATTATAGAATCTTGTTTTTTAAGTAAATAAGTCTATCATAGTTTTGTACTAGCTCGTCCTCACGGCCTACATATACATTGAAATAAGTAAAAGAATAATCTAAGATTTTACCCCTAGATTTGAGTATTGTTGAGATAAGTTAATTTTGAGTTCTTGAGTTCATGTTTCTTTTAAAATTTTTATTCATAATTATAAAATTTCTTTATTGTTACTCAGATCCTTAACATCATGAACCATAACTTTTCAATTCATAATTCACATTCAAGAGAAATTTAGAAGTAGACTTCAAGAAAGTATTTTAGTTCAACTGTGAATTCTTTGAGATCCATCATTGATTATGTTTTGAGGAAATAAACAAGATAATGAGAAGAGTCGTATACATGAGTTCCATTTAACATGTATACCTACGAGTCGAGTTGTTCATGTCCATAAATTTCGCATGGACTCCACAAATTGATTATCTTTGATAGAAGTTGTACCTTCAAGTTCTAAGTCTTGATTATTAAGTTTCTAATCTCCTTTGAGATTAGATTTCTAATCATGGGACTATAACATGTTACCCATGAAGTCATCGAGTTGAATAATTCATGCCCTTAATTCCACATGAACCCTATAAATTAAATTGTCTTGAGATAAGGAGTACCGTTCAGTTCTCGAATTCAGTAGTTCATGCTCATAATTCCGCATGAACCCTCCAAGTTGAAAATTATTAAATCATCCATGAAAATGAGATCATGAACCCTTAATCCATGAATCATTTCAAGGAAAGTTAAGAGTCAAGTTTAGAAGTTAGAAAGAATGTCAAAGAAAAATTTATAAAGTTCTCAAAAGTCTTTAACAAAGGTTTTACCTTTGTTTTAAGCCTACAAGTTTCAAGTTAAGATAAGAGGAAAGAGTTGAGTTCACTTCTCAAAAATCTATAGGGAACTAAGTATTCCTAAAGAATTTATAAATGTTTTCACATTTAAGATAAGAGGAAACTAACATTTCCAAAAGAGTTTTGAGCAAGAAAAGGGAACATCGATTCAAAGAGAGTTTTTAAAGTTAAGTGTTGAGAGATTATCTCAACCTAAATAAGTTGTTTTCACACCGCTATCTCATGATAGAATAAGGCCCCTTTGTCTTGCCAGATCGAACTGGCTATAAATTCAGGAAGAGGCACCTTTCAGGACAAGGGTAAACTCGAAGTAAGAAAAGTGCAGATAGTAGTTAACAAATGTTTAGTGCTTCTCTTACACTTCACCTTCCTTCTAAAGGGTAGTTTTCATTCGAAATAGTGTTATTAAAAACACATGAGCTAAGTATATTTTTGGGAGTAGTATTTAGCAACGATATGGGGATGCGAGTTCATAATAAATCAAATCTCCATAAACCATGTAGTCATCATGGGTATTAATGGGTCATACTTTTTTGGTGATCACATAAATTAAGCTAGTGGATCCACAAAGTTAAGTGAGCTTCCTTACTCATGGAAAGGTATTGGCCGGTCCTTGGTAGCGCGATGTAAAATTTTGTATCATCACTATGACTCTTAAATGATGGTTGTCGGTTAGAGAAACTCCTACACTACTATTTTCATGGTTCCTCAAGGGGTTTTGCTTAGTGTGAATGGGGGTACGCGACTTCATTCATGCATTGCACAAGTAGAGTTTGAGAGGGATCATGGTATGTCTTTTATGATATTATGATTATGCGTTGACATCATGTTTTTTAAAAGCTTTCTTTATATTGCACTTGTTTTAACTACTTTATATTCAAAATGAATTCATTTAAGTATCAATGGTTGCGTATTTCGAGTTGAGTATCTTGAGTTGATCTATGCGTCAATGAGTTATGTATCATATCCTTGATGTTAAGTATCTAATCTTTGAGTTGAATATCTAATGTTCGTTTTGAGTATCTTTTTCTTTTTGAGTTGAGTGGAAAAGAGGTAAGTACGTTTATTTTTTATCAAATTAAAGCCTATATTTTATGATTTAGAATTCCTCTCACATTTGCGTACATTCCACATATTAAGTCATTTGCCCTGCATCTTTTGATGATGTAGACACATGTATTAAGGATCATGAACTAAAGCTTTTCATACATCTAAGAGTTCAAGTTAGCTATGGTGAGCCTCCTTGCTTCCGGAAGATTTCATTTACCTTTCAGTTATGTTAGTTGGTAGGATGTCATTGGCCTTGTCCCGACTTCTATCATTGTCATTTAGAGGATTCATAGATAGCCAGTAAAATTGAGAGGTATGTATCATTTATTTTATTTAATGTTTAAAAGACTTAACTTGCCTATTTTATGGCGAGTTGAATAATTTGTTTTTATTCGTAGTTTTTCATTTGAGTTTCAGTTTGTATTTCAGTTTCATGAGTTTTATCATTTTTAATGCTTTTGCATGCTTATGTAAGTCTGTTGCTTGTAGTCATCCAGGATGAGGGTTCGCTTGGAACTAGTAATTGTTCTTGAGTGTCAGCCACGTCCAAGGTTTAGACTCGGGTCGTGTCAGTTGTATCATCACTTAGCTCGTAGTGATGGTTGTCGGTGAGAAAAACTCCCACAAGGATATTTTGTATTCTTATATACACATAGTTTACTTAGTATTTTCATATATAAATAAAGCTTATGTGGTATCCTTGCATACAAAATTAGTTGCTTTCAAATGTTTAAAAATCTTCCTATATATGACTTATGTATTGTTACTTTATACTGAATTGAGTACCCAGAGTTGACTGTCCCGAGTTGAGTACCCAGAGTCGAGCTTCTTATTATTCAATTGAGCCTTATATCACCATGTTGAATATCTTATCATTGAGTTGAGCCTTATTTTACTAAGTTGACTATCTTATCATTGTGTTGAGCTATGCTTCTTTGAGTTGAGTTTAGTTTAGTGAGTTAAGAAGAGGTAAGAATATTTTCTTTTTAACAATTAAGATTATGTTTTCTTCTTTAGAATTGCCTATAAATGCTCGTACATTCCACATACTGATCAATTTGGTTTGCATCATGTCATGGTGCAGATACAAGTATTTAGGGTCATAAACAGTAACTTTCTCGATACTACTTGGAGTTCGAGTTAGCTTTGGTGAGCCTCTTTTCTTTAAGATGATTTCATTTACTTTTTAGTTTTATCAGGATGTCATGGGTCTTGTCCCAACTTCCATATTTTTCATTAAGAGACTTCATAGATAGACAGTAGTAGAGTTTGAGAAGAATGTTCATTTATTTTGTGAAATATTTTAAAGATTTAAGTGGCCTATTTTATGGCAAGTAAAATAGATTATTTTTATTTAGTTTTTAAGCTTTTGTATGTTTGAGTTAGTCTTTGGCTTGTAGTAAGACATGATGAGGGTTCGCTTGGGGACCAACAATGGTTCTCAAGTGCCGACCACGTTCAGGTTGTAGGCTCGGATCGTGACATATGTTGTCAATAGTATAAGATATTTATTATTAGTTTTTCTTAATTGGTTGCACTTTATATGTAATATATTTTAGAAAATATTTTAAAGAGAATAATAGAAAAATTGATATGCCGTTTAAGTTTTTTGGGTGAAAAAAATTGACCTTTTGATTGCAGACCCTTTAAGGGTATAAAAAATTTAAGAAAAAACGTATAAACATTAATAATAATGTTCTTTACCTTAAATTGGTTTATAGCCCTTCTATGGCCTCTGCTAACGCGGGATGCTTTATACACTTGGGTGCCCTGCAATGACCATGCTTATAGCAGAAAAACAAACTTTCTAATAATTTATCAATTTTCTCTCCTTGTATTGAGTAGTTTGATGTGGCTCTTGTTATTCCTATTTGGCTAACCATATCTTGTGGCTATCAATTACATGAAGATTTTTTTTCTTTTTCAGTACGTTTGATAATATACTAAGCATGTAGAGGTTTTCAAAAATTATAGTGTAGTATTCTACTTGAGCCGGAGTTGGCAAGTCTCTTACAATACTCTTACAATGAGGAGTTCGGTGGAAAGGGATGACCCGCATTAGATATTTAAGTTGATTGTTCAAAACAATTAAATTTTTGAATTTTTTTTATTGTTTAGAATGAGTTATTTTTTCAATGTTAAAGAAAATTGATAGAAAGTTCTTTCCTTTTTGTCGTTCATTTACCTTTTCTAAGTGATTAATCCAAGAGATTTAACTATTTATATTTATGATTCTTCTCTGAATTATTTCTTTCAATAGTGTGAGAATAACTAAAAAGATAAAAGTAGAAATATGTACTAAATTTTCTTCTTAATAGGTGTATATTACCTCACAAATTTAATTAATACTTATTCCATATTAAGTGTATTTTTGATACTTTTTTCATTTGTTAAATAATTAAATTGTTCAAAGTTGAAGATTAATGTTTAAAATTTTTTCCATATTTGTCCTTTCCTTTAATGATGTTTGATATTTTCTAGTAGATGATATTATATAATATAATACAATATAATATAATATTATTTCCATTAGAGTGAATCTACATGTATTGGAAGATATTTTATAGGAGAAATAGAAGTGGAAGGTAACTTTTCTGAACTTAACTTAAAGATTTGTATTTGTAAATTACATGACTATAGAATTGGGACAGTTAAGTTTAAAAAATAAGGGTTAAAGAGATAGATAAATTAAATTCTTGACATTCGTGTGGGTACATCCAGTGGAGCAGCCATAAATATTTTTAAGGTTGTTAGAAGAATTATTTTTGATAAGTGAAATGAATGTCGTTTTTTTAACATAGGGATTCTACCATGAACAATCCCAACATTTGTAACTACCAAATACAAAAGACTTTTTTTTTTCTTTTTGATTTATTAACCTTATATGATAAAAATATATGATTAAACCAGTTTTAAATATTTTTACTGGTAATAAGAAAATTATAAATGGGAGAAGACCTTGATTGATCCTATAGGTAACGATGGATTCATTAGACCTGATGCACCTTGTATTAAACAATTACTTATATAGTCCATGCTAGTGGGAAGGTAGAACTTACATACCCTAACCGATATCCCTCAAGTAGGAATGTATTGATATGAATATTTGAATCCTAGCATGTTTTATGACTTGTCCCTCATTAAAAGGGTTATACTTAAGTGTTATTACTCATTTAACATCGCCTAGTAAGAGATGTATCGAATTGATATGATTTTGTTTTATTTCAAAACTCTTAGAATCGCTCTATTTGTACTTCTCTTTATTAGAATGATGATTATTACTTTGATTTTTTTGTCATGGGACTTTTTTGAACTTCTTTTTATTATTGGAGATGAATTGCTATATTGGCGTGATGACTAAATTATCGATAGAATATTATGTTTGGTTTAGAGTTGTTATTAGTTGTGTTGTTGATTTTTGAGACGAGAAAAATTAGGATAAACCTAAAAATAAAGGAAACAATGCCCGATCATCTGTAGATTCTGGCAAGGTTTACTCTGGAATTCTCCCCCTTAGCCGTGATTAAAAAACGAATGTGAGATATTTTTAAAATCTTACACAATGATATAAAACTAACAGTAAGTGGGTTTGTTAAATTGATAGATATCTACTGTCGAGATTGTTCTTTATTTATCATAGGAAAATGTCATTTTTCAATTGGTTTGCTGTAGATGGTTTTAGTAAGTAGTTCTTCGACCGTTGTGCGTGTATTCCTAATAAGTTAATATACGATTTAATAGAATAATGTTAGTAATAAATGTCTAACAGAATCCTAGTAAAAGATAAATGATCGAAAAATTTGGTAAAGGATAAAATATGTCAACTTAAAATATTGTCCTTCTATCCATATATTTAAAAACCAACTACTTTTTCCGACCTAATATCTTTAATTAGGATTATTTTTCTAAAGAGCTTATGTCTCATTAGCCATAAAATTTATTGTTAAAGGATAAAAAAATCAACAAGACGTTTTTCAAAACGTAAACCGTGCAATTTTATGTAATTGCCTCATTAGTATCCAAAAGAAGATAAATAGTTACAATATGCAAATGTTCTTACGTCAATTTTTTATAGGTATTTGCTGCCATTGAATTTCTAAGAAATGTTTCATCATCATACAAAAGTGAGATAAAATTCATAAATAAGCTCGGTGACAACAAAGAACTTGTGGCCGCTCATAGTCATTTACTTTTTGTGAACACAAGTGAGGTGTCTTCTCTTTTATATAATGATGCAACTTTTATGGTAATCAAACCGTGAAAAACACCTATAAATATTTTCACACATAAATTTTTTTATATTGAAACTATTTTTCTTCTTTCTGATACTAATGAACAAATTATATAAACTTGCATGTTTTTCCATTAGAACTGACTAGTCTTTGATTTTTCTGCTCTTTAACTATTAAATTTATGCTTCATGAGACGTAAGATATTTAGAAGAATTATTCAAATGACAGAAGTTGATTTTGGCATACACAGGTGGAGGGACATTATTTGAAGTTTACTTATTTATTCTCTTTCAACTAAATGAATATTTAAATAAAGTATCTTTTACTGGGACTCCGTTACACATGTATAACTAATAAAATATATATTCTATAAAGTCATATCTAATTTGCATTGTCATACATGTGCAACACACATGCCGAGAAAGTAGAAACTAGTTGTTCAAAAATTATATACAAAAAATGATTTCTGAAAAAAGATATCTTCTAATAATAAATAGACTATACTCTCGAGAGAATATATCCATTAACTTGAAAAATTATATAATCATTTTTATCTCATTGTTTTAGATTTTAAAACTATCACCGCTTCTTTGACCATATCTTTAGTCATTTCATGCTTATCTTCTTCAGCAAGCATTAAAATGGTGGGATTGTACGTCACGCTACCCCAACTCATTATGGAGGTCCTCATTAAGTTTTTTTTATACGTCACGCTACCCCAACTCATTATGGAGGTCCTCATTAAGTTTTTTTTTTTTAAAAAAAAAGTTTGGTGCTCCGATGCGCCTGATTAATAGGCTAGTACACATGAAAAACCAAGAAAGTCGCATAATTCCTAAAAGTGGCTTCTAAATGCAAAAGTCTGCCTCGAAAAATGGTTGGACTCTACGTAAAACTATCAAACTCATTAAGGAGTTCCTTATAAAGTTTTTTCAAAAAAAAATTGTATGCTCTAAGGCTCAAGAATTAAAGAAGTACATAGCTAGGGTTTTGGAATATCTGACTTAACATGTGTAATTCAAGAATTAAAGAAGTACATAGCTAGGGTTTTGGAATTCATGCAATAAACTCATTAATAACATGGTAATTTGATTTGGAACATGTTAATAACTAATTCGTGATGATATATTGTAATTCTAGAATACCTAGGTATATTCATAATGAGGGAATAAAGAAACTGACTAAATTCTAGGGACCCCATGGGCAAAATAAACCCACTAGTGAAATCCCACATACCTAGTGATGAATTCATAGAGAAATCTTTCGATTTCAAGGTGGAATTGCTGGAAACTTTCTGCATTCTTGAACAAGGGTTCTTGACCTTTTCCTCCTCTTTTCTTCTAATTTTCAATGTTTTGATTAATGATTTTAATTTGGGTAAGTTCTACTTATGTTTCTAGGCTTAAAGTGACTAAAACCTCATGATTTAGAGTCTAAAAAATGTAGCTTAGGGGACAAACGAATAAGGAAAAGACCAAAAGACCCCTGACTTAAAAGTTGTTGGAATCAATAATTGAATCGACTAACGGACCGTAAGTCGACAGACGGACCGTAAGTCAACTGATGTTCTGTACTGGTTGACCGTCGTTTGTGACTAAGAGCTCCAATTCAGTTGGCGAATCGATGGAGTTGACTTATGGACCATAAGTCGACTAACGGTCCGTATTGGTCAATCATCATTCCTGACTCAGAATTGGAAGTTAGCTAGTTAATCACCATAGTTGACGTATGGACCGTAAGTTGTCTGAAGGTACGTACTGGTCAACCATCGTTCATGACTAAGAGATGGAAATTTACTGGTCAATCAACGAAGTCAACTGGAGGATCATAAGTCAACTAACGGTCCATAAAGTTTGACCATTGTTCGCGAATGAGAACTGGAAGTTGACTGGTCCATTGATTGAGTAGACTGACTGACCGTAAATGACTTACGATTGGTAGTTGGCTCCGTCACTTGCACCTGCAACTTTTACAAATATGTATTGTTGGTATTTTTTTGATATGGGGTGGCACTTTATCTTCCGCTTGGGACCATTCTTCCTCGAATGAAGACACAACTATTTAAAAGGGAGGGAGAGGGCTGCAATTCCTACCACTACACACTGAGAACTGAATTAATGACTGAACTGAGTTCCAAGAACACGGAAATCCGCTGAAAATGCAGGTACAAACTGAGGGAACATAATTCTAAAACTAAATTCACGCATCAATGAGTAAAAAACTAAAGATTAACTATTACCTCAACCTTTAGTGGAATTAGAAGGAAAGAGGTGAGGATACTTGGATTTCATTGGTGCTTCTTCTTCCCAAGTAGCTCCCTCTACGGACTGACTCCTTCACAATACCTTGACTAAAGTGACTTCTTTGTTTCTCAACTTTCTAACTTGACAGTAAAGGATCACAACTGGTACATTATCATAAGAAAGACTATCATTAACAACCACACTGTCTACTGGAACCATGGAGGCTGGATCACCCACACACTTCTTCAAAAGTCAGATATGTATGACATGATGCATTGCTGCTAGTTCTGCTTGCAACTTTAACTCATATGCCCCTTTGCAAACCCTTTTAAAGATTTTTAAGGGCCTAAATATCTAGTAATGAGCTTCCATTTCTTGCAAATCTCATCACCCCCTTCATAGGTGACACTTTAAGGAAATCCATTCATCAACTTGGAACTCTAGTTCCCTTCTCTTTACATTTGCATAAAATTTTTCATGAATCTGGGTTGTTTTAAGTTTATCTCTAATGAGTTGGAATTTCTCCATAGCATAAAGGACTGAATCTGTTCCTATCAAAGCTGCTTCACCTACTTCAAACCAACCAACATGAGATTTAAATCTACGCCCATAAAGTGCCTCATAAGGGGCCAACTGAATGCTTGAATGGTAGCTATTGCTATAGGAAAACTCAATAAGAGGAACATGATCATGCTAAATACCCTTGAAATCGACAAAAAAATCTCTCAACATATCCTTTAAGGTCTGAATGATACGCTCTGTCTGTCCATCCGTCTCCGGATGAAATGTTCTTCTAAGGTTAACTTGAGTACCAATACCCTTCTAAAATGAGTTCCATAAATGAGAGGTAAACTAAGGACCTCTACAAGAGATGATAGACAAAAGAACCCCATGGAACCTCACAATTTTATTAATGTAAAGCTTGGCATATCCTTCGCCAAATCTGTAGGCTTGACCGGCAAAAAGCGTGAAGACTTAGTCTCCTATCAACTATCATCCAAATAGAGTCATGCTATCTGCGAGTACGGTGTAACCCTGTGACGAAATTAATATTGATCACTTCTCACTCCCAAGTAGGAATGTCGATCTCATGATATATACCCCCAGTTTCCAATGTTCTACCTTGACTTCCTAGCAATTGGGCACTTACTTACAAAATATGCTATATCCCTCTTCGTGACAGTCCACGAATAGACTTCTTGTAGATCGCGGTACATCAAAGTAGCACCTAAATGAATAGAATATCTGGATTTATGGGCTTCTTGAATAATATATGGTCTCAACTCTCCCATATTACGAACAACACAATCTACCATGGTAGCAAAGTACACCATCTTCCTTTTTGGAGAAAACTTCCACTCTGATTATGGACTACATTATTAAGTTCAAGCAAAATTGGATCAATCTCTTGCTTTTCCTTAACCTCCACTGCCAAACTAGATTCTCCCCCTTTATGAACTATTCACACCATTGTTTGATATGGTCATATGGAGAACTCCCAAGCGAGTAAACCTATGAACATCCTTCACTAGTTCATTCCTTTATTCCTCAACAAGGGCTACAATTCCCCTAGATAATTTGTTAAGAGCATCTGCTATTACATTTTCTTTATTAGGATGGTAATTCACACTCATATCATAATCCATAAGGGACTCAATCCATCTCCTATGGAAAATATTCAACTCTTTCTTGTTGAACACATATTGAAGGCTTATATGGTCAGTGAACACATCTACATGAATACTATACAAGTAGTGTATTCGGATCTTGAGTACAAAAATCACTGCTGCAAGCTTGAGGTAATGAGTTGGATATTTTTTCATGCACCTTAAGGTGTCTAAAAGCATATGCTATAACCTTATCTCGTTGCATCAAAACACTACAAAGGTTAACTTCGGATGCATCGTAATAGATCACATAACCATATGAACCCTTTGGTAAAGTCAAGAAACAAGCTGTAGTCAATCTAGTTGTCCATTATTCAAAGTTTTCCTCACAATCATATAACCATTGAAACTTGACCATATTCTGAGTCAACCTAGTCAATGGTGAGGTTATGGATGAAAATCCTTCCACAAACCTTCTATAATAACCCACTTGAGTAAAGAAACTACTAATACTTGCTAGATACAATGTGACCAAGGAAAACAAATAATTTCAACAAGAACTCACATTTTCTAAACTTAGCAAATAATTCGCGATCTTTGAGAGTTTGTAGAACAACTCTCAAATGACTCCCATGTTCTTTCTCATTCCTAGAGTATACGAATATATCATTAAAAAAGACGATAACAAACAAGTCCAAGTACTGTTTAAACACTCTGTTCATCAAATCCATGAAAGCTGCAGGAGTATGGGTTAGTCCAAATGATATAACTAGAAATTCATAATGACCATACCGAGTTCCGAAGGGACTTTTTGGAATGTTACTATCTCTAACACTTAGTTGGCGATAACCCCGTCTGAGTCTATCTTTGAAAAATGACTAGCACCCTGAAGTTGGTCAAACAAATCATCAATCCTGGCGATAGGATACTTATTGTTGATTGTGACCTTGTTCAACTGTCTATAATCAATGCACATTCTGAGAGAAATATCATTCTTCTTACAAACAATATTGGTGAAGCCCATAGAAAACTACTAGTTCTAATGAAGCTCGTATCTAGAAGGTCTTTCAACTACTCTTTCAATTCATTAAGCTCATCTGGAACCATTCGCAAAGAGGAATTGAAATAGGCTAGGTATCTCGAATGAGATCTATTCAAAACTCAATTTTTCTATTGGTAGGAACTCCGGGAAGATATTCCGGAAACACTTTTGGAAACTCACTAACTACTAGAACTAGCTCAAGAGTTGGGGTTTCAAAGTTAGAATACTTAACCCGAACAAAATGATAGAGATAACCCTTATATATCATATTTCTAGTCTTATGATAAGAAATAAATCGTCCCATAAGCGCTAAGCTACTACCCTTCCATTCTAAGATTCGTTTATGTGGAAACTGAAAATGAGCAATCCTAGTTCTACAATGGACTGAGGCATAATATGAATGTAACCAATCCATGCCTAGAATGACATCGAAGTCTACCATTTCAAAATCTACAAGATATGATGAGGTGACTTTCTGAGAGACTGTGATAGGGAATTTTTGTTTACCCATCTAGCTATAACTGGGTCACCTACTGGAGTAGAGACTCAAAAAGGTTCTGAGAGAATTTATGGACTAATATTGAATTGGATTGCTATGTAAGGAGTTACAAATGAGAGAGTATCCCTATATCTAACAACTAATAAAAATCAAGTAAAGACTTGTAACGTACTAGTGACTACATCAAGAGAACTTTCCTTATCATGGCAATCCTGAAGATCATAAAATAAATTCTGGTGTTGACCACCACCTTTACCAGATGAGTTACCCTGTTGAGTTGGACCACCAACTAGTTCTACTGATGTTGTAGACATAGCTCTACCTTCTTCACCTTGTCTAGGAGGACAAACCCTCAACCTGTGATCAGACTAACCGCATTTAAAACATCCTTCCTTACCTATGAGACACTCGCCGGATGGTTCTTACAACACTTAGGACAAGTGGGTAAACATTGGTGCCTGAAACACTTATCTGACACTTGGAGTGTGGTTCCCTAACCTTCTGATCATAACTGTTCTTGGATCATGGAACACTAGCTAAGGCTGGAGTTAAAAAATTCTACCGAAATTGGAGTGATTTCCACCAGTCGATTTCTAATCAGAGTAGTCATAGTTCAAAGTCCTAGAATTCTTATTCTCCTTGGACTATTCCCTAAGTTTATCACCATCAACTTGCTAAGCATGTGTTATAAGCCTAGAGATGTTCATATCTTCCAGTAACATAACATTTCTGCACTATGTTTTCATCAAATCTGACACCCCATAAAATAACTTATTTATCTAAGCCCTGGAGTCAGCGTCTATGTGAGGAGCATAACTGGAGAGTTGATTAAACTTGAACTCATACTGTTGGACTGTCATGTTACCCTGCATTAAGTTCATGATTTCCTAGGCCATTTCTTATCTCAACTCTATTGGGAAAAACATTTCAGCAAAAGGTCTCCTTAAAGTAATCCAAAGTAATAGGAAATGCATATGTACTCTTGTATTCCTCCCATTGAGTGTACCAGATATGAGCAACATCTTTCAGCTGGTACGATGCCAACTGACCCGATCATTCTTCGTGACCTGCATCACCTTAAATATTTTATTGATCTCATCTAAGGAATTCTGAGAATCCTCAGTACTCTGCGACCTAAGAACTCAGGCGTATTAAATCTAACAAAGTTACGGGCAATATATGTTATTGCTCCACCATTAACATTTATAAGATCATGAAACCGCTGGGGATACTCTAAGCCAACATCTTAAAAGCATTCCTAAATTCAGCATAAGAGACTTCCTAATCTGGGATTGGAGAAGCTACATTTACATTCCAGGCATTCACATTCCTATCATTAGCTCTACGAGGAGGTATGATAAAAAATGTAGAACGTTGAGGTAGAATTAAATTAGATCATACCTTACATACAATAAGAGTAACAAAAAAATGATGTTTTTCCTGAAACTCTTCATAGCCTTCCTCTCATTAGATGTGGTGCACCTCACACCATGAAAAGGACGCTACATAGTGTGACTTTTAAGAGCATAATTAAAAATGAAAATATGTGGAATACCCATATACTATAACAAAAATATATGAAAACTGATGAAATTAATACAAAGAAGATATTAACTCAATACTAAGCTAAAAGTAACTATGGTTGACAATAACCTCTAACTGACTAGAAATGTTAAGACAAGCCGTAGATAAGTCTAGCAAAACTGAAACTAAAGACTAAAAATACCGAAATAAACTCATAGCTATTGTCCTCGTAGAATAAGGACTCACCACAGATTCTGCTGAATTGGAGATCAGGAACTAATCTAAGCGTGATCTGCATACTGAGAACCTAAAACTACATCACGAGAAGATTTAGCACATGTATGTGTTAGTATTTAAAAGGTACTGAGCATGCAGGATACAATCAAGCTGAAATTAGGAATAGATGAACAAAATAGTAAACTAATGATATAATTTGAACATGATATTGATTCTCAATGCTGAGATAAGTAATGCATCGACAAATTTATAACATATTGAAACTAAATACTAGATATAATGATAAATGGTCGATGAAATGGAATCTACCTGAACTGTGAAAGCTTCTAATAACAGATAATAAAATTACATGAGCTAAATGAAACCAAGGTACATCAAGATGTTTTCTCAAATACTTGTCCTATATCTATTCTTCCATATAGAATTGCACCAGCAGAGTTGAAAGAGTTGAAGCAGCACTTGAAAGACCTCCTAGAGAATGTTTTATTCGGCCAAGTGTCTCACCTTGGGGCACTTTGGTCTTATTTGTAAGGAAGAAGGATGGTTCCCTTAGGATGTGTATAGAATATTGTCAGTTGAACAAAGTTACCATCAAGAACAAATATCCTCTTCCATGAATTGATGATCTTTTAAATCAATTTTAGAGTGCCACATATTTTTTGAAAATAGATATCTTGTCTGTATATTATCATTTAAGAGTGAGGGAATGTGATATTCCGAAGACATATTTAAGAACCCAATATGGTAGAGGGTTTCACATACATTTTATCCCCTTTCACTATGTTAACTCAGAAGACAGTAAAGTTTTAATGGTCTAAAACTTGTGTAAAAAATTTTGAGAAATTGAAAAAAAGGTTGACTACTGCCCAAGTTTTCATATTACTGATGAGTCCTCAAATTGGACACATCTAGGGCCTTAATTGAATGCATATAGTGTCAATAATTGTTTGTTTTATCTAGATATCTGATAAACACTCCTAAGTTTAAGAAATTTGAGATTTTGGTAGGAACATTGACACTTAGGCGCAAAACGCAAGAAAAATAGAGAAAAAGAGATAAAGATCAATAGTTGTGTATTTCCAAGCACACTTGGATATCTTCCGTATAGTGAAGCTCCGCCTTCTGTTACAACAAGTGATTCTTCAAATAATTGGATTAAAAGGTGATGAAAAGGAGTTGTGGGTGCTTCACCAATATTTTTCTCACTATCAGTCTAGAATACAGACAAAGAAGGCAACATGCAAGCAGCGATGAACTGAACGAAGAGTAATTCGCCGAATCACTTTGTGAATAATGACTAACTTCACCTAAAGGATTCTCCATATCAATTCCGAAGTCTATAAATATGAATATTTTATTATTTAGATATTGAAATTTAGAAAGTGAAACAATTACCTTTGGGTTTTTGTTGTTAAGTTTTCTTTCAAGTTTGGAGAGGGTTTTTGTGGAATCTTGAAGAAAGAAGATCTTCTTCCAATTTTGGAAGTGGGTCTTCTCCATTTACCTTCCTTTTCTACTATACACTTTTAATCTCTTATACCCACTTAATTTCTTTATCATTTTGATTATTTTTTTTTATTTAAACTTGATGTGTGGCTAAAAACACCCAATTCTTTGGGTGTGATTTAGCAATTATGGGTTGATTCATTTATTGGTCTTTCTTGCCTGTAACATAGAGTGTATTTTAATGGTGACTTCATTTAGGGGTTGTTGTTTAATATAATGGGTTTGTAGTTGCAAATACAAAGTCACCCATGTGATTTTTGCTTGCTCGAGAGATAGGTGGTGAAACTATGACCACTTGACTGATCTCCCAAGGAGTGGATCGACATGAAGTTCAACCGGAGAGGGTGAACCCTAGTATCATATCCAAGCACTCCCGTAAAAAAAGCGAGTGTGGATAAGGTGTAGGTTGGATAGTTTAGAAGAGTGTGTTACCGAGAGGTACAAATTTGATATTCGGTATGTTGCCCGAGAAGGAACTTGATTTAACCTAAAGTTTAGCTAGTCACCATTGTTTTGTGAAATCAGCTACTGAAGGCATGTACCCACCACTTTTATCATCATATATAGCGATCACACCCCAAGAACTTTCCCCCGTATTTGATTATCCTTTAATTTTTGTTATTTTACTACTCGTAACAAAATACCTTTTTGATATTTAACACTTTGGTGTCAAACATCTAATTTATTTCGTGTTAGCACTCGAAAATGTCTTAAACTATCAATATTTAGAACGAAATTCTAAGTAGCTACTACTTTAAGTACAATCCCTTAGGACATGATTCCAACCCCTGGTTGGGATACTAAAATAACTTCGATTCGTAGATACTCAGGTAATAGGCTAGTATAACGAACGGGGAATACACCCTAGAAGATACTTGCTTCGTCGACCTCTCGCAGGTCTTGGATAAGCGTCTTAGCATTCATTCATTGAAAACTCATAGAAATTTAGCAGAAAATTATAAAAGTTTTAATAGCACATCATATGCTAGAACATCACTTCATAAATATGTAGAATATCATAAGTACATAGTTAGACCCTAAGTCTCTTTTATTATCCTAGACTCAACATCAATAGAGTAGAATAGGGACACGACCGTTAACAACAAAATATAACAATATAAACTATTACATAAACTTAAAGAATATCTTGACATAGGCAATCCTTGAATCATAAGGATCCGTTTCTTTGTACTTGGGAGATCTATCAAAGAACTTCACTTAGGAGACATCCTCTAGCCATTACCACCTACACTTTGTGTAAAAAGATGAAGAAAAATGTTATTAGTACAAGAATACATCTAAGTATTGAAATTATGCAAAAACATGAGTTAAAGAGGACATTTAGTTATAAATCATGCATCATCTCTATAATAGAACTTCATGAACATTCGTATAATAAGCACAATATAGTTCACATATTTCATATAGACACGGATATCACTAATAACCATACTTGAAGCCATTTGATCACATTGAAGACATAATCTAAACATATGAACCATCACCTAGAAAACCTCCCAATCTCACTAGTGCAATGTACAAGAAGTATCCCGTACTACTAGTCATACCAAGTGATCCTAGGAAGTCACCTATGACTTAGTCACATCACATTTCATAACATACCACACATGCACTTAACCTTCGACATAAGACCAACATACTGCATTAGTGGTCACATGAGAACTCTTTTATTCATTATATCTTAGTCATAAGTAATTTAGTCCATATCATAAGTAAACCACCATCACAACCTTTTCACAAGCTTGCTTGTGCAATGTATACATGGAGTCCCATACACCCAAATATACCAAGAAAACCCATTTAGAAGCCACAAGTGTAATTCACATGCATAATCAAAATTCATGTCTTGACATAAGTAAAGCCAATCGTGACATGCATTCATGCTAATCATACCTAAACATAATAATTATTAATAAAGGAACCTCATCATAACTTCCCTTAGAGTCCACTTCTGCATTGTATAAGTAGGGTCCATAATCCTACTTTCACTAAGTAGTCTTTAAGGAATCATGACAATTATTTATAATCTTACCTTAGTTCAATTTTAAATCTAGGGATGCTTAGTGATAACCGACATAGACCATGTGTGCTACATGGAACTCATTGTCGTATAACCCTAGAGTGAAGAGGGTGTTCTACTTGACAAGGTAAAACCTACATAATAGCTATCTAGGTGGATCCACTAGCTATATCCTACGAGGACACGTTGTTAAGTGATAGTGAGATTGCTTCTAGAAGTCCGACCTATTGCATTAGTTGAGAGGCTTTCATATCATGAGTATCACTTCGGAGACCCAAACTATTGCATTAGCAGAGGGGTCTTTTCCTCACTGTACATATCCACATGGTGTTAAGCCTAAACACCCTCTTTTATATATTTAATCCTTTCCTAATCATTTGTTCATAAAGAAGGCTTTAGGAGCTTGCTCTTTCTTATATCATATAGCTCAAAGCTTTCTAAGATGAGAATGTCCTTTCATCATAGAAGCTACTTGATGTGAAAATGTCCTTTCACATAATTCTACCATTCATACAATCATGTGTGTGTGCCTCAGTCTATGGATGAGGCGAGGCAGATGTCAAAAGTTCCATATGCACAGTTTGTAGCATTATATATGCTATGGTGTGCAAGCATCCAGATATTGCTCAATTTGTAGGTTTGGTAAGCAGGTAAATGGCAAATCTAGGAAAAGTCACTGGGAAGTTATCAAGTAGATTTTGAGATATCTCAAAGGAGCTCGTGATGTTGGCCTAACCTTCTGAAAAAGTGTAGGTATGTCAATTCTCGGTTATGTAGATTCTGACTATGCAGGGCATCTTGATCGAAGGAGGTCAACAACTGGATATATCTTTACTCTCATTAGTAGTGCATTTAATTGGAAATCGACTTTAGAATAGATTGTCTCTTTGTCTACAATAGAGGTAGAATATATGGCAGCAATGGAGGCAGTGAAAGAAGCTATTTGGTTGAAAGGTTTGGTGGCAGAATTGAGTTTGGTTAAGCTGGAATCAATTCTAAGATGTGATAGTCAAAGTTCTATTTATTTGATTAAAAATCAAAGATTTTATGAGCGCACCAAACATATTGGTGTAAGATTCTATTTTATTCGAGATGTCCTATAAGAGGGAGCTATCAAGGTTGAGAAGTTTATCATACACGATAACGCCGCAGACATGCTGACTAAGATAGTCCCACTTGCCAAGTTTGCACACTACAAGAATATGGCGGGAGTATGCATCAAGTGATGAAATTCTAGGGAACAACTGCTAGGTGGAGCTAGTATGTTCAACAAATAATTGATTTTTCTTGTTTCTTACAGCGGGATTTCCCTGTAAGCTTAGTAGATTTGGCCGGAGTTGCTTATACGCATGCTCGGAACACAAACAAGAGTGGAGATTGAAAGATTTAGTTTGGTTCTTATGGAATCAAACTAAATAGAAGATGAATTAACATGTGTTCTCTTTCTTGTTGTATTTCACTTGTATTCTTTGTAGGGTGAAAAAACATTGGTGCAGTTGTTCTTTGGTAGATGTAGGATCATTTTGATCATAACCACGTTAAATATTGTTGTTCTTCCTTGTTCTTTAATTTCACATTTCCGCTAACAGTAGCCCTATTGTTTCTTCTTCAATCTCATCCCACACCGTTTTAACAAGATATAATGTATTATTGTACAAATATTAGGGCATATCTATTTATCTAGCACATTTTTGGTCGCAATCCAATGTCGTTATAAACTATTGATGATAATTAATTGACATTAAAAATCATTTTTGGTGTAGTGATTGATAGACTATTTATATCCAAGAGTATTTCTTATATTAATTCCTCTAAATCTTTTTTTTTTCGACTATAACTCATGATCATCGGAAATATTAATTTATATCACATCTGAATTCAGACGCAACACAAGAATCAGAAAGCAATATTAGAATGACATTCAAAGTTGAGAACATAAGAAGTCAAAAATTAAGATATTACCAACACATTTCTAGTCACCCCATTAATTATGCATATAAAATTATGACTTCAATGCAATTGATTCTTAGAAATTACCTTCATATTTATGGTGATTATTTCACAAATATTAACTTTCATAACTTGTCAGAGCTATAGAACAATAGAAAAGGATAACTTCTTTTCTTGATCCTCCGTTGTACATTGGTACAAAAAGTGCCATATATATACAAAATAGTATTATTAAATAACTTCAAAATAAAATGTACTTCTTCCCATGCCATGTCCACTTATTACTCTCGAAGAAGAGGGAGAAGAAGTGCTCTGCAGTTGATGTTGAACAAAGAGACGAGGGAGTTATATTTGGAATCAGTAAATTCCAAATCTATAACTGTTTTTGATTGTCAAATTTTGAATTTTAAAAAGAAAACTGATTTAAACTTCCCAAATCATTATTATCATCTCAAAGTACATAATTAAATTAAATGAATAAACATATCAGTTTTATTTTCTATTTTTATGATATGAACTTATTCCTTAAAAATGATTTTTTTAAATGCGGTAAAAATTGATTTTGTAGTAAATTTACAATTATTCTTATATTATTCATTTTTAAATAAATATTAGTAGTAATTTATTATTTAATTCTATAACATGTAATTAATAATTCTTATAATTATTTAAAAATCTTGTTATTGGTGGTGTTCACACGGGTCACTTCTTATTCTCCTATTATACATAGATAGATTTGCCATCATTGAATTCCCAAAAAAGTTGTCATGCCCAAGCCTAAACCCTGGGCGTGGCCGGCACTCAATGACCCTTATTGGCATCGAGCGGACCCTTGAATTGACTTACTTAAATTAGCAGAAGACAACAATCAATATCTTAATGATCAAAGAATTCAACTAAACTAAATAATAAGATAAATTGGAATGTTTGAAAGATTTAAATATTCAACATGGCCAAAATGGAAATGCATGTCTTTAACATAAGAATGATAATGTAAAGAAAACTGAACTACTAACTGTCTATGAAGCCTCTAAAATGACTCAGATGAATGTTGGGACATAGCACACAACATCGTAAGGAGGGTCACCATTTGGCTCTTAATTTCTCAATTGGATCAAGGTGCCCTGGATGTGGATCCTCGTTACATGCGTCTGCATCATGATACGATGCAGGCCAACTGTCTCTGAAGCCTGAACTACTAAGATTTAAACTTTCAACTTAACCAAAATGACATCCCAAGTCTTTAACATCAAAATGATAATTCAAAGATCACTGAACTACTAACTGTCTATGAAGCCTCTAAAATGAGTGAGATGGATGTTAGGACAAACCCTACAACATCCTAATGAAGTAACAAGAAGTCAATAAAAGATGTCCTCCGGAATGCAAGGAGGCTCACAAATTGACTCTGCATTGCTCAATTGGATCAATAAAGCGCTTGATGCTAATCGTCGTCACATGCGTCTGCATCTTGATACGGTGCAGGCTAACTGACATCAGTACCTTAAATTTATGAGTATGGCAGTTGGAATGCTAAAACAACTTAAGCTTCAAAAGAGTAAGAACGAACACTTACCTTGGCTCTGCTCGACTCATGAATAATATAACTCAGTAAAACTGACTCATTTCAATATAAACAATTTAAAATTAAGTTCAATATAAAGAAAATTTGTTTGAAAAGATATTGTGAAGTGTGAATGTACACAAGAATACAATTAAATCTAAGATGTATGTAAACATACAAGTTGTTGACACCCAATTTTTGACCTAAGCATATAAATTGACCTTCTAGCTTCATTAATTTTGAACAATTTTTGAAATAATTAGCTATATAAAATTCAAAATATTTTCCAAGTTATTTAAAAGTAGTTTTAGTAGACTTTATAAATTTTAAATAGAAAAATATGTTTTTTTATATAGTTAGTTATTTTATAAAAATTTGAAAATATTCTCAAAAAATTGATTTTCCTTTTAGTAAGTATTTTATTAAATTAGTATAGTTTAAATTGTACTCATATTATTGAGTTATTAGTTTATAATTAAGTTAATTATTTTATTTCGTTAAGATTAAGAAGCTCCTAAATTAATTATGTTAGTTCGTCCTATCTAGGATTTAGCTAAATTCACTAGTGATATTCAATTTGGCTGAATCGATAATTCATTTGGCTATATTAAAGGATCAAATTTTGGCGCCCTTAAATTATTTTCAACAGCCCATTATTTATTCTAAAATTCCCCTATAATGACCAAGGCGCATTTTATTTTTCCACTTAGCCAACACACTCCCTCTCACCCGACCCGGTCCAGCTATCTCTCATCATAAAAAAATCTCGAACGACAGTCCAAGCAGCGACAAAACGACCACAATACACGATGTGAATAACAACGGAGTGTAAGCAAAGGGTCCAAGAAATTTTTAGCTGCTTTTTCTTTGGGTTAGAAATTTTTTTGGGGAAGAACAGAGGGAATAAATATCACATATAAACAAAAAGAAGAAGAAGGAAGTTAGGAAATTTTAAGTAAGTCTCAATGAATCACAACAAAATATTAGCTATATATACACATTTAGCGAACATGCTTCTGAAGTCTTATAGATTGGGAGCACTTCGGTAGTTGTGAAGTCACTGTCTCCTATGCTCGTCCCATCCCTAGTTCAGCTGCCCAAAAAAAAGGTAATGTTGATTCTTTATATTATCTTCCTCGCTTCTTTTTCCTTTACAAAGTGATCTTTGATATGTTAGAAAATTCTGTCTCTGAAATTGTTTACAGTTATATTCCAGTGGTGATATTTTATTTCTAGTAGTATCACTAAGTTAGCAGTAATATCGAGTTGAAATTGTCACTGTCTTATGACCGGTAGTGTTGTTCCTTTTCCTCCTTGTTTTGAGTGTGATTTAATACTACTCTTCTCCAATCCATTAATTGAAGGTTGTTGAAAATTATTTCCTCCTATCCCTACTTATTTGAGGTTCATCTTATCATGATTTGAGCTTTTTATTTTCCAAAAGTTTTGGCTGTTGTATATGAAAGTTACATATGAAGAAGCAACTGGTTTTCTCTGTGAATTTTAGACATAAGTCACTTTTTCCCTCTGTTTTTCTTCCCTCTTGAAAGGTAATAAGAATCACATTTCAGGTTCCGTTTCTTTATGTGTCGACTGATTGTTTCTCCACCATATGAGGTATCCAAGCGCTAAGTTGTTTTTTTAAATATCTTAACTTATAGTTGACTGCAAATCAAGAATGCATTAGCTTTTGTTATCAAAATATTGTTCTTTGTTCTGTTTCTGTGAAGTTTTGATGACTCCCCTTGGCCTCGAGTTCATTTCTTATTACTAAAATTTCTTTATTTCATTGTTGTCCTGTTTGATTGGATGAGAAAGTTGGGGTTCAGCCATGAAGTTTGAAATCCCCTTCCATTGGCGATCTCGAGTTTTCGTAATATGACATATAGGTCATTTTATTCTTCTTGTTATTTTAACTGATGTTAGTCATGTGAGTTGCCTCATTTTTTTTATGTTTACCCCTTTGCATTCAAAGCTAAGTGTTGTGATCAACATGTTATTTTTTTTTTATTTCGATAGTTTGTGCCTAACAAGTTTAGTTTGCATCTTCTTCCTTACCCTTCATTTGAATATGCTTATTTCGAGCCTATCGTAATTAAGATTAAACTAAAATGAGTTGATGGGCTGTATATTTCAAGCTGCTGGAATCCTCTTTTATGTCGATTTTCCTTGTGGATTTTCATCTGTGTTAGAAAGATTATTGCATGTATGTCTTCATTTTGGTTATTTTTTACCTTCGAACATGTTAAAACTGAATTTTAATTTGCACATCTAAGTTATGCCTTGATTCGTTGGTGTTTAGCTTCCTCCTCATTCCTTATACAGAAATTGATCCCTCCATCAGTAATTGATATTGTTGTTAGGATTAAAGTTGGGATGATAGTAACTTAAGAATGTGACAAATGACTGCCTAAGTTTGTGTTTTGGGGGCAATGGAATTTTCAAATCATGTATACATCCCTCAAATCGTTAGGTCTACTCTTTGCACAAAAGGGTCACACTGTTTAGACCGCATAATAACTGTTTATGTAGTACAACTGCTTATGTGAATATGTTGCTTTATTTGGATATATTATAGCTCACTCTTCTTCGTTCTTTTAGAACCCATAAGCACAGATGTAAAGTCACTATCAAAATAGCGTCGAAATACTGTTTGAGTCTTTACTTTCCCTATAAATATTGAACTTCCAATTTTTTAAAAAAATTATTATTATTATTCTCATATCAGAAAAAGATTCATTGTTTCAATGTGAAAAAAAAATTATAAAAAAAAAATTCAAGTTGGTCGAATTACGTAGGACCTAAATTCCCCTTCGTGAGATACGTAGGCAACCTTGCAAGGTTCGATCCCCATTTTTTGAGAAATTCTGTTTTTTCAAAGAAATTAGAGTTACAACTCAATAAAAATTCAGAAGTACTACTATGAAAGATACAAAGGTATTTTTACTTAATGCAAGTCAACGTTCTTAATTCATTGTTCCAAAATTAATAAACAAATTTCTATCTATTTAGTCATATCATATATTCATAGGCTAATTTATCTTTAAATGAAGCAACTGTTGTGCATTTATGATGTTGTGCGTAATATCTTGTATCACATATTGTCGACACGAACTAACACATTTTCCTTTTGAGTTATTTTTCTTTGGCAGGTACTCAAAACTGATTTGTGTTAAGAAATTTCTTCAACATTCGAAGTTCTCAAAGATTCCTCAAAGAATGACACAAAACAATGAGAATATTGACCTAACTGAAGTAGCTATAGTTCAGCCTCCTACCGTTGAACAAAATGTGTTGATTGCACAATTGATAGTGAGAATATCGACCTAACCGGAGTAGCTATAGTTCAGCCTCCTGCCGTTGAACAAAATGAGTTGATTGTACAGCTGATGCAACATATTGCTGAATTGAGGGTTGAGCTCCTGAAAAAATTAGATTTGTCAATTCCGATTGTCGATGTCAAAATTCTAGGAAATGGAAGGCTTCCACTCCATTTTCCTCCTTAAATTTAGAACATGTACAAAATAACCCACCCTCTAACCCTGGTCAAAATCCCTCAATTATAAACTTAACTACACGTAATCTTCATTAGACTAACACTTCATACCAAGCACCGCCTCTTCTTCAAAGCATGAATCCCAACCCTCAAGTTTGATCTCCTCTTCAAAACCAAAACACAAGTCACTCTCAAATACTCCCTCTATTTCAGAGCTTAAATGTCAACAATCATAAAAAAAATCCTTTCATGTATCAGACCCTTGCAAATGGCACTCAAAATCCACCAAAATGCTCAACCTCTACAACCAAAAGTAACTTCTCATATTCCATACCACTCCAAACTCTTAAGTATACAACCTATTCCGAACTTGACCATTACGAAGAGAAGGAAAAGAAGTAGAAGGACAAAGAGAAAATAATAAGCGGATCATGAAGGAAGAGATTATAGAAGTGATAAAAGAACTTGATTATTCTTCAAAACAGATGGGGTTGACGTACGAAAATTTGTATTTATTCAGATTTAGAGCTTTTGAAAGGGTTCAAAGTGCCAAATTTTTTTACTACTAATGGAACTTGAAATCCTATAGCAGATCTGGAAGTTTATAGTGATCAACTTGTGGGAGTTGGTAAAATTGAAGCTTTGTTGAAGTATCTCTTCAGTCGAAGTCTAAGTGGAGAAGCTCTGGAGTAGCTTACGTCAAAGGGATTGAAACAATGGACAAGTTGGAATGCACTCATAAAGGATTTCAGGGAAAGATTTGGACATATCGTAGAAGCTACCCCAGATCGCTACTACTTGGAGAAGATCAAACAGAAGTAAAAAATTATAGAGAGTTTCCTCTTTGTTGGAGAAATGAGGCCGCAAGAGTTCAACCTCCCATGTTTGACGTGAGATAGCTGAAATATTTATTCGAACTCAAGATCCTGAGTACTATGAAATAATGTTGTGTACGATGGGACAAAAAATTCTCGAGATCATCAAAGTGGGAGATACTTTGGAAGATGGTTTCAAGACTGGAATGATTACAAACGTTACCGCATTGCGAGCTAATGAAAAAGCTGCCAAAACTAATTATATAATTATATCAAAAGGAAAATAAGAAGAGGTATCTATGGTCACAACTACCCATATGCGCTCACTATCAGCTCCACAAAAGAAATATCAAAACCAAAATGTCAATCAGAAAAAAGATTCCCCATCAAAACCTTAGGAAGGCTCCTAAAGTATTTACACCATTAAAGAAATCTCAAACTCAAGTGTATGAAAGGTTGAAAGCAATGGGTATGCTCTATCCTATAGAAGGAAGATCAACCAATCCTTTGGAAAATTTTCATAGGGCTGACTACAAATGTGCTTATCATTCAGGAGCCGTTGGACACAACACAGAGAATCGTTCAACCTTGAAGAACAAGATACAAAACATGATCAAGAACAATCTGATCAATATTAAGGAAACCACCTCAGGGGATAACATATCGGATGTTTAAGAGTGTGTACAAGACATTTCTGAACTGAGTCATTTAAAGATATTCCTCATCAAAGGTCGAGAAGAAGAATGCCCAACATTGGCCAAAATTCTGCATATGAAGTTTTTGTTACCTTTCTTTTGAAAATGCATTTAACCCTTTTTCTCTTCCCCATTTTATCGCACATTTCTTGTAATGAACTGCGTTCTACCTGAATTCTCAAGAACGAGATACGTAGGCGGCCTATGTCGGCCTAGGCAGGTTTTTTTTAAAATATCTTATTTTTGTTAACCCTTGAGGGGGGGGGGACTATGTTTGACATGATTTCTTCTTCAATGGAATACGTAGGTTCCACAACGGCTCGGTCATATTCCCTAAAAGATTTCTATTTCCTTTTATAATGAAAACTGGGACAGAATTTTTTAGAGGATCTCAAAAATTCATTCGAAAATGGACTTCTTCAAAAAGTCACGACTGAAATTTCAAAATGCAATTAGGTAGATTTTTTTGGGTGGATCTCAAAATTCCACAATATTTTATTTTATGGAGAATCAAGCTAGAAATCATGTTAAAATGTGCAACTCGTACAAACTTTTTGAGATGATCTAAAAAATTCCACAATAAAATGTCAATTGTGAAGTCTTATAATTATTGTTATTGAGGCAATCTGGGACAGAATTTTGAGAAGGAGCCTCAAAATTTCCAGAATGATCAACCTTAAAATTAACAAAGCAAGTTACCGGAAATTTTCTATATTTTAGACCGGGAATTTTTTTTTGAGGAGGGTCCCCAAAAGTTTCATCAAAACTATCTTACAAAGGATGGACGAGCGTGTAAGCCAACTTCAAGAAGGAGCATAGAGACAAGACCAACACAACTCAGTCTTTCAAATGAAGAATTTTTCTTTGATGCAGGAACAACGAAGTAAAAAAAATGGCAATGTCAAAGCTTTCAAGCGTGGAAACATACAACGTTACGCCTCTCGTGGCCTCATCAACATAACTAGAATATTATAGCCAAACACTAATAGATTCTATCAAATTTGCATGAAAAAAGTGTTGGAGGATTGCTAGTTACGAGCATGATCAAATTTACAATTAGGCTCATCATAGCCTAATCTCGATAAGCCAAATGACTTAATCTAGTTCTTCAACTTTAATTTTATTCTTTACTTCATCGTCGATACTAACATTTGGTGTGGAGTTTGAATATGATAGTATTGATAAAGTAAGAATATTATGTGAAATCGACATAAAATCAGAAAGATGTTGGCAACCTCAATATCTCCATGAAAGTCAAAGTTATTGAATCGTTACAAGTTTTCGATAACGATTGAAAATGAATTCAACAAACTCAATTCTTATTGAGTTTTGTCAAGGAAGACGAGAGTGACTTTATTTTTCATCTGAAAGAATTAAGTCATTCACCTTAATAATTCTATCTTTTAAAGAGAGAATCATAGTCGCAACGTGCATATACTTCAATTTATTTTTTTAATATGTTTGCCGCGTAACAATTTAGGCATACGTTCTTGTTGACAATGTGAGAGTCAAAATTCCAATTTGTTGGGTATCTACCCCATAAGTGGATTATGTGTTTTGATTGGCCGATCAAAGACCTTAGCATATAATTTTTTTAGGTGATCCACCCCATAAATGGTTCATGTATTTGTTTTTCCATTTCAGGTTCCTAGTTTGACTTATAATGGAATATTATTGAGCATCCCACCTCGTTACAATTGGACTATTATAAATCCATCCATCTTGTTACAGTTGGACTATTATTGAGCATCCACCTTGTTGCAGTATTAATATTATCGAGCCATCCACCTCATTACAATTGGACTATTATCAAGCATCTACCTCGTTATAGTTGGAATATAATGGAGCCATCAACCTCGTTACAGTTGGACTAGTATCGAGTCATCCACCTTGTTATACTTGGAATATTATCGAGTCATCCACCTCTTTATAGACTATTATCGACCATCCACCTTGTTACAGTTATAATATTATCGAGACACCCACCTCCTTATAGATGGAATATTATAGAGCCATCCATCTTATTACAGTTGGACTATTATTGAGCATCAACCTCCTTAGAGATGGAAGGTTATCGAGCATCCACCTCGTTACAGATGAAATATTATCGATCCATCCATATCATTAAGTTGGAGTATCATCAAGCCATCCACCTAGTTACATTTGGAATATTATCGAGTCATTCACCTCGTTACAGTTAAAATATGTATCGAGCATCCACCTCATTACAGTCGGAATATTATCGAGCCATCCACCTTGTTACAGTTGGATAATCATCGAGCCACCCACCTTGTTACAGTTGGAATCCATTACCTTGTTACAGTTTGATAATCATTGAGCTATCTAGCTCGTTGTTGACATCACTAGAGTTTGTCATGCAGAAAACAAGCAATGACGTCTCTAGATCCGTAGCAAATTATGAGTTGTGATAGATGTCCTGGGTTCAAAAGCGTATCCATTATCTTTTAGTCTCAATACTTCTTTATTTTCTCATTTAATTGAAAAAGATGTTTATTCTTATCCATTAAGATATACTTATTTGTTATATGATTGATCTTTCTTACTTTTTCACTCAAAGCGCTAGCTAAAAAGACATTATGTCTACTAATTATTTACTTTCAGTATGCAAGCATATACTGAACATACTTATGTGACATCTTTCACATTAAGAGTAACTGAAAAGCATCATAAAAGATACTACCACTTTTGTAGTTACATTTTCTACTAACAAGTTGTCTTAGTCTTTGTCGAGAGCATCCAAGAGGATGCATTCTCAAATCAAACCCATGTACGGACAACATCAACAAGGATACAACACAACGTGAAACTTTTCTTAGTAGGGAACTGGGACATAGTCTGAAGAGGAGTATCAAACTCTTAGGACGCGATCTGAGGAACGACATCCACCACAATCAAACTACACCCCTACAAAAAGGCATGCGTTTTTTTTTTTAGGATTTTTGGTTCATGTTTTTCATCTGGAAAATTCTTGATGTTCACCGGAAGAGACTTTCCAATATGAGTGACAATGCACCTAGAGCTTAATTTGGAGATTAATCCGTGTAAGTTCTTACTTCAGGATGTTAAGAGCTCCACATTCATGACTAAGAGGTTGCTAGTCTCTTTTCCGCACTCTATTTATTTGTCACTTTTTCCCAACCGAAGGATATCTTGTCATAAAAGATTTCCTTCTCTACCGATCGAGTCGAACTACAAGCATCCTGATTCACTAAGTTGAGGGATATGTAGGCGAGCTCAATATTGAAAAATCAGTTGTACTCCAACATTCTCTCCTACAATCTTATTCTCGAACATCTGATATCTTAATAATTTGACATCGATTCACTTTTGAATTCTTTCAAATCGTGTGTTAACTCAAGCATATAGAACTACAAATGCCCTAAATTCTCATATCGCTTGAGATATGTATGAAACCCATTTTTAGGGTTCGGCCATAATTCCTAAATTCCATACCAAAACCATATTCGGAGAAGATAAAGACGTGGTCGGTCAAAATTAGATTACTCAATTTCATTTTACTCAAATTACTTGTATTAATCAAAGTAAATCGAGGGACAGTTGTTGACACCAAATTTTGTACCTCTGCATATAAATTAACTTTCTAGCTTCATTAATTTTGAACGACTTGAAATAGTTAGCTTTATAAAATTTATAATGTTTTTCAAGTTATTTTAAAGTAATTTTATTAGCCTTTATAATTTTTAAATACCAATATGTATTTTTTATATAAGTAGTGATTTATAAATATTTTAAAATAATCTAAAAAAAAAGATTTTAATATTAGTAAGTATTTTATTAATTACTTTAGTTTAAATTGTACTTATTTTTGCGTTATTAGTTTATGATTAAGTTAATTATTTTATTTCATTAATATTTATAAGCTCGTAAATTAATTATATTACTTCGTCCTATCTAGGTTTTAGCCAAATTCACTAGTGAAATTCAATTTGGCTTAATCGATAATTCATTTGACTATATTAAAGGATCAAATTTTGGGGCCCTTGAAACATTTTCAGCAGCCCATTCTTTTTTTCTCAAATTCCCTTTCAATGACCTAGTCCCATTTCATTTTTCCACTCAGCCGACCCACTCCCTCTCACACGACCCGGTCAAAAATATTCCGAACGATAGTCCAAGCAGCAACAAAACGACCACAATGCACGACATGAATAACAACGGAGTGTGAGCACCACCCGACCCCGTGTACGCGCTTCTTTTTTCTTCACGCAAGAGCGAGTAGACGGAAAGAAGTTGTGGCATGAGCAAGCTAGGTATACTGCAATCTTCTTTGTCTTCTCTTCTCGTCCCTTTCAAAATCGTACAGAAGCATAGCAACAACTTTATCTCTTAGAGACTTTTGAATTTCAAATTCGAATTTTGATCCCCATTCTCCCTCTTGGTTTACCCCAAATTCGACCTAATTCTCGTCCTATGAATAGTTTCCTCTCTTTCACCTGGTCAGTGGATGGAAGAAATAGAGTTAAAAGGTTGACGAGTGGTTGGACGATTCTTGTGGAGAAACAGCGGTTTTTTTTTTTTGTCAAAAAAATTTTAGTGTGAGAAAAGTGGTCAAGAAATTTTTAGCTGCTTTTTCTTTGGGTTGGAAATTTTTTTGGGGAAGAACAGAGGGAATTTATATCGCATATAAAAAAGAAGAAGAAGAAAGTAAGGAAAATTTTTCAATAAGATTTAAAGAATCACAACAAAATATTAGCTATATATAAACGTTTAGCAATCAGGCTTTTGAAGTCATATAAATTTGGAATGAAACTTCAAATCCAGTTTTGATTCTTCTCCATTCATAAACACTCTTTGAGTTGCACATTGGTAGTCGTGAAGTCGTTGTCTCCTCTGCTCGTCCTGTCCCTAGTTCAGCTACTCAAAAAAAAGGTAATGTTTCTTCTTTATAATATCTTCCTCGCCTCTTTTTCCTTTTCGAAGTGATCTCTGAGATGTTGGAAAAATCTGTCTCTGAAATTGTTTGTTGTTATATTCCGGTGGTGATATTTTATTTATAAGTATTCACTAAATTCGCAGTAATATCGAGTTGAACTTGTCACTGGATTATGACCGGTATTTTTGTTCCTTTTCCTCCTTGTTTGAGTGTGATTTAATACTTCTCTTCTCCAATCCATTAGTTGAAGGTTGTTGAACATTATTTCCTCCTATGCCTACCTATTTGAGGTTCATCTTATCATGATTTGAGCTTTGTTTTTTTTAACCAAAAGTTTTGGCTGTTGTATATGAAAGTTACACATGAAGAAGCAACTGGTTTTCTCTTTGTATTTTAGGCATAAATCCCTTTTTCCCTCTGTTTTTTTGCCCTCTCGAAAGGTAATAAGCATCTCATTTCAAGTCTCTTCCGTTTCTTTATGTATCGACTGATTGTTTCTTGACCATCTGAGGTGTCCAAGCGCTAATTTTATTTTAGATTATTTAAACTTATAGTTGACTGCAAATCAGGAATGCATTAGCTCTTGTTATCAAAATGTTGTTGTTTTTTCTATTTCTGTGAAGTTTTGAGGATTCCCCTTGGCCTCAAGTTCATTTCTTATTACTAGAATTTCTTATGTTGTCTTGTTTGATTGGCTGAGAAAGTTGGGGTTCAGCCATGAAATTTGAAATCACCTTCCATAGGCGATCTCGGGTTTTCTTAATACGATATATAGGTCATTTCTTCTTCTTTTTATTTTAACTGCTGTAAGTCATGTGAGCTGCCTCATTTTTATGATGTTACCCCTTTGCATTGAAAGCCAAGTGTTGTGATCAACATGTTAGTTGTTCATATTTCGATAGTTTGTGCCGAACAACTTTAGAGTTTGCATCTTCATCTTTACCCTTCATTTGAGTTAGCTTATTTCGAGAATGTCGTAACTAAGATCAAACAAAAATAGTGTGATGTGCTGTATGTTTCAAGCTGCTGGATCCTCCATATCAATTTTCCTTGTTGATTTTCATCCGTGTTAGAAAGATTATTGCATTTATGCCTTCATTTTCATTTTTTACCTCCCAACATGTTAAAATTATATTTTATTCTTCGCATCTAAGTTATGCTTTGATTCATTCATGTTCAGCTGCCTGCTCATTCCTTATACAGAATTTGATCCCTCCATCATTAATTGATATAGTTGTTAGGCTAAAAGATTGGGTGATAGTAACATAAAAATGTGACAAACGACTGTCTAGGTTTCCTCTTAAGTTTCCTTGTTTAAATTAGTTAGTCTTTAGTCAAAGTTGGGAAGGGGAGGGGGCTATTGACTCATATATGTGGATTCAGGTTCCAACTTTGTCATTTCATATTTAAACTCATCTAAATATTATCATTTAGAGGTGTATTTCTTGGCTGATTTATGTGTTACCTAGAGTAATAAACAACAAATTATCTTGACCTTAAATTTGATCTACTTGTTGTTGTTATATATGATTTTACTGATTTGTTATTCACCTTTTATTCTTTGACTTATAACTTGAAGTTTGGTTATGGTTTTATGTGCCCGCGCCTCCATTAACTTGCTTATTTCATTTACTTATCCATTTGCTAAAATTAAAAGTTAATGGTATAAGCATTTGATAACTATGGGTTGCTTTAATCTGTTCTTTTCATATATTGAATTGGCTAAACTCATAGTTACAATCAGCTCTTTTCTATATTTATAATTCATTCGATGTATTTTACTATTTAGTGATCGGTCAATCTTCATTTATTGTTAGTTCGAAGATTTTATTATTAAATATTAACTTCTTTTTTTTTTCGCATGTGAAATCTGTTTGACTTCGCCATGAACTCTTATCTCTTTCTCTTGCGAGAACCAAAGGCTCAAAATTCCTTCATCGAGTTAAACTCATAAATCGAAGCAAGTTAGAAAGTAAAAGAAGTTGGGGTAAACGACCTGTATTATTTTCTAAAAAAATTGTAGTTTGTTATTTTGGCCTAAGCCCTCTTAGTCATTTTGTTTAATTATTTCCTTAGGAATTTAGGACAGGTGAAAAATTAGGCCTAAGGCCCAAAGTAAAATGCGTCCAAATACCGGTCCAGGGGGACAAAAACCGGACTTAGATGCAACCGGACTCTCTCTCTCTCTCTCTCTCTCTCTCACTCTTTTTTTATCGCATGTTTGTTTGATTAATTAATTATCGTTAGTTTTAGGATTAAACGGTTCAAATCCCCCGCAAAACGCCTTTATGTTTTAACTCACTTGAACTAAATCGATAGCCTTTAAATAAACTTAAAAATGATAATAAATAAATTTTGCGAGTTAATTAAATCACTTAGATAATAAGCTAATATTTCACTTTGAAACAACTCTAAATAAATTTTCTTTATCTCAAATCAAGTTTAAATTATTTTAAGTCAAATAAAGTTTGTTGTCAGTTAATAGCGAGCTAACGAATATTTTAGGTACCATAAAACCTTCATAAAATATAATTATGAACCCCCGAACCCCTTCTTTACAGTTTTCACTAAGTTTTCTGTTTAAATATTTTGAAAACTATGTTTTATTGATTTTTCTTTAAAAAATTAAGTAGTGACTCTAAAATCACGTCTAAAAGCATAAAAAAATGATTTAATTAAACACAAATAAATTGATGTATATATATAAGTACGTTTAACTTCTATGTGAGTTTCTCTAATCGACAACCATCACTTAAGAGCTATACTGATGATATAGTGATCTACCATATGCTGCCGGCGTATCCTATACTCGACCAAAGGTATAAGACATGAACTGCCTAATGCATCCACTATCTAATGTGAAAAGGGTTTATCTAGAAAGTATGACCCTTTTCTATCCATGGGGGCTACATGGTTTTATGGAGATGTGAGTTATCTGAACTCATGCTCGTTCCCATGTCAGTGATCAATTCTACTCTCAAAGTATATTGGCTCTCATGTTATTAAAACACACTACTTATGTGATTTGATATTAGTGATAAAAAACATAGCACAAAGGTTATCTTGAAAATCTAAGTTTCCATGTTTGCTTCATTTAGAAAGCTATTAATCTTTTCTAAAAACTAGCCCGAATGCTCATTGGAAATCTCTGTATTCCTTCTTTTCAAATGTTAAAAATGTTTTATAGTTCTTTGGGAATTCTTAGTCCCCATATACTGCTTTGAAGAAAAGACTTCACCTTACACTTAACGCTGAACTCAAACTTAAGTGTTAAAAACGACATTAAAACATTTTTGAATGAATTATAAAACTTGTGATAAACTTCCTCCTTTTATTTTTAGTCCTTACTCAACCTAATCTTTTTTATAAAAACGTTTTAAAAACATTTATAAATGACTTCTTTAAAGGACCCTAAGAACATTATAGACTTGGCTCTAAACTTTCCATGAGTTGGAAGTTATGGATTCAAGGTTGTAACTCATGTTTCTTGATGATTTCGATATGAGTAGAAGTTACTTAGTGTAGTTAGAATCAGTAGGATCTGTTAAAACACTTTTGAACGACATAATGTGACTGAATGACAATAACTGGATGAAAAACACCAATTCAGGCACGTACAAGGCATGCCGCGCCAGGCCTCAAGTTTGGAGGCCACATTCTGGCTCAGATTGGGCACGTCGCGCCTGGCCTTGCCCAGGTGACGCCTGTCGAATTTGTCAACTCGTTTTCAATATCTTTAATATTTCATTACAGATTTCTTTTCTCCAATTCACTTTTATTTAATGTACACAAACCATATAAAGAAGGATCTAACCCAACGAATTCAAGAAACAACACTTACCTAATCAAAGAACACCAAAATGTCGTACTCATGTTAAAGAACGAAAGCAATTCATGAACTACATTCAAGAATATTCAAATTCCAAATCATTTAGGACTAGAACAAGCTAAATCAAAAAGGCTAGGACTCTGGGTGAACGAACGCAACACTTAAATAGACCTACATACCTTTTTAGGGATCATCCTTGATGATATCCACAACTTGTTTCGATGATCTTGACGAATCTTGAACGCCATTATCCTTTCCCCACTTCTTTTCTCTTCTTTCAAGGCCCTAACTCTTTTGGTAGAAGTCCAAATCGATCTAATTCAACATAGAAACCAAACTTAATTGTCAAAAACGAAATAAACTAATAGGATAAGGAAAAGTATCAAAAACGAAATAAACTAATAGGATAAGGAAAAGACCAAACTACACGTTAAATATCCAGATTTGAGCAATTTCCTTATTCTGATTTCCCAACTTCCAAAGGGCATAACTCACTTATATCTAGAACTAGACCTAATTCATCTTGAACTAGGAGTTATGGCCGTTTGAAGTTCACCAAAAAACTCACTTTTCAACTTACGTTAAATAGCAAAATTTCTAATTCTTTACAAAAATATGTATTTTCAGATTTTAAACTCCTTTGTAGTTCTTTCTAATTGAGAGTTGTTACAACATCTCCTCATTGGGAACATTCGTCTTCGAATAAAGTTATCCTTAATAGACTAACGGTAGTAATTTCAAGTACAAACTCCGAACAAGCAATTGCAACAATAACATTCTTTCTTATGACTTTATGAGTACTAAGAAGAAAATTACTACCTTGGTCTACATTTTTTCCGAATTCTAAGAGATGTGAAAATCTTTTCTTCATGTCTCTCAGCTTCCCCAGTAGCTTCTAAAAAAATTGTTTCCTCCAAAGTACCTTGATTGATTCTACCACTTTTGTTCTCAACTTGTGAACTTGGCGATCTAAGATCTCAATCAGAATCTCTTTATAAGATAGACTATCCTTAATCCCAATGTTTTCAGTTGGAATGATCAATGGAGGATTACATATGCACTTCTTCAACATAGATATGTGAAACACCAAATGAACTACTGTTAACTCTTGGGGTAGCTCTAACTCATGAGCTAAATAGACTATCCTCTTGTTATTTGATAAGGTCCAATATACCTGGTACCCAATCATCTAGTTCGAACTCTAACGACCTTCTCCTAACATTAGTATAGGATTTCTATCAACTTTGTGTCGTTTTCAACCTCTCTCTTGAATGACTTTCAAAATGCATATGTAGCAAATTGTGCAACTCTATATGAAATAATGGAGACTGGAAATCCATGCAATATGACTACTTTATGAATATACAACTAAGCATAATGTTCTGCCGAACGTGTTGTCTTTACTAGCATAAAGCGGGCTAATTTGGTCATGAGATCCAAAATAACCCAAATAGAATCATGATCCCTGCGAAACCTTGGTAAATTATGATGGAATCAATGTTAATCATCTCACTGTTTTCATAAACTAATACTCTTTGTTATGAAAATTTGCCTTCAATTAAAGGAAAATGGTATCTTGGTCTTGCTTCTATTTTATTTCAAACACCAATGATTATTCAGCCCCATTCATCGCCACTACTCCTTTTTCTGTGAAATCCATTAGTCTGACTCCCAGGTTTGCATGTCTATGACATCTTTCACTAACTCTCTCTTCTCTTCCTTAACATGGGTAGTACTACCCATAGACAACCTTCATAAGGTATCAACAACAACATTATATTTACATTGGTGGTATAGAATATTCATATCATATTTCTTGAGCAATTCTAACCACTTTCCTTGTATGAGTTCAAGTTCTTTTAGGGTGACCACATATTGTAGAATCTTGTGATCAGTGAACACATCAACATGGACACCATAATTATGCCATATCTTAAAAGCAAAAGCTACAACATTCAATTCTTGTCAAGGGTTAGGTAATTCTTTTCATGAAATTTCTACTATCTAGAGGCATAAGTTATAACATTGTAATTTTGCATTAACACACAACCCAAACATACGCTAGATGCATTACAATACACAACATAACCTTGAGAACCTTCTAGTAAAGTCAAAGTTAGGGCAACAATCAACCTCTTCTTCGATTCCTTAAAACTCTTCTCACGAGTTTCATAACACTGAAACTTAAATGTCTTCTTATTAAACTTGGTTAAAATAAATGAAATAGATGAAAACCCTTCAAAATATCTCCTATAGTAGCCATTCAAACCCATGAAACTCCTAATATCATTTAGAGATGTGGGTGTAGGACAATTATGTATTTGCTCAATTTTCTTGGTATCAACTCTAATACCATCACCAAAGAGTATGTGTCTTAAGAATGCCACATACTTAAGCAAAAATTCACACTTAGAGAACTTGGTGTACATATCTTTATATTTCAATTTCTGAAGAACTATTCTTAGATGACTAACATGATCTTCTTCATTTTTTTGAATAGATTAATATTTCATCTATGAATACAATAACTAACATATCTAAATAATGTTTGAAGACTCCCTTCATAAGTTCCATAAATGTTGCAGGCGCATTGGTCAAGCCAAACGACATGACCAAAAACTCATAATGCTCATTTCTGGTTCTGAAAGATGTCGTTTGGAATTTCACATTCCCTTACTCTTAACTAATGGTAGCTTGATCTAAGATAAATTTTTGAGAAGCAGGACGCACCCTGAAGCTGGTCAAAAATATCATCAATCCTTTTAAGAGGATATTTATTATAGATGGTAACCTCGTTCAATTGACTGTAGTCTATACATATCCTAAGGTAACCATCATTCCTTCTCAAACACAAGATTTGAGCACCCCAAGGTGAGACATTTTTCCTAATAAAGCCTTTCTTTAAAACTTCTTTCAACAATTCGTTTAACTCTTTCAAATCTATTGGTGCCATTCTTTATGGCGGAATAGATATCGGACGAGTGTCTTAAAGAAGATCTATACCGAAGTCTATATCTCTCTCGGGACTGAATTCGGGAAGATCCTCTCAAAAGACTTCTGGAAGCTACTTTACTACTGAAACTGACTGAACATGAGGTACCTCAACACTTGAGTCACTAACTCAAATTAAGGGATCGGATATACACACCCATTATAAACTAACTTCCTTGCTTTAAAGTACGAAACGAAGCGACCCTTATACATTGTTGAAGTGCTTTTCCATGATAAGACTGGCTCATTTGGAAAAAAAAATTCAACTGCTCGAGTTCTACAACCAACTGAGGCATAAAAGGTATTAAGCAAGTACAAACCAAGAATAACATCAAAAACTACCATGTCTGACTCAATTAAATTAACCGCGATAATCTTGTGATTGATGGAAATGGGAGAATCACGATAGACTATCTATGCTAGAATGGATTCACAAATGTGTGTAGAAACTCTGATTGGCTCACTATGTTGCTGAGGAATAAAATCAAAGCTCATGGCAACATAAGTAGTTACAAAATATAACCTTGCTCCTAGGTCTAGAAATTCCTAAACGCTGAAGTAAAAGACTTGAATCATACCATTGAAAAAATCTTGCAAATCCGCTTCATATTTGCAAGTGTTGAGAGAATATAAGCGGTTTGTTCCCCCACCAATACCGGTACTAGATACAGTAGATGCAACATTGTCTGGGCTCTATTGCCCCCATTACCACTTCCCTACTTATTCTATGGACACTCTCTCATGAAATTCCCGGTTTTACCGTGCTTGAAACAACTAGTGGAGCCCTCACGACAATCATGACAGTGGTTTTTGCCACACTTGGCGAATGCAAGAGGCTTACATAAACCCCCTTGCGTAACACTAGCTTGTGAATATGCAGGTTTAACTCTAGAATTCTTAATATACTAGTTAACCTTTTTCTTAGGTGTAGATGCACAAGAAGATGTTGGAGAAGGACCCTTCTGTTTTTGTCAGAAGGATGACCAGTAGGCATTACTCTTTTGCTGCCCGGACTTATTCCCTGTCTTAGCTCGCTTGTTCTTTGACTCCTTTCTGTCCCTTAGCTTTTACTTCTCTACCTGTTGCATAGATATCATCAACCTCGAAATGTCCATATCCCCAATAAACATTGATGCCCGACCCTCTTTACTTGAAGAATGACCCAATCCAATAACAAAGAAACTCATCGTACTCCTCATGTCCATAACCAATTCCGAATAATAATGAGATAGTTGGGTGAAATTTTACCCAAACTCATGTACACCTAGAGAATCTTGCTGAAGTGTAAGGAACTCACCTACCTTTCCTCATTCAATTTTTGGAAAAAGAAATGCCCCTAGAATACCTCGTCAAAACAAGACCAACTCGCTGGTGGTGCATCTTCATCTCTACCGTCTAACCACTGATCAAACAAGGTTCTATAAATAAGTTTTACTTGGTAAGAAGCTAATTTAACTCTCTCAGTGTTAGCACTATGCAATACCTCGAACACCTTTTTCAGTTTCTTAGTGAACTTCTCTATATCCTCTGTAGTACTCGAACTAGTGAAACTTGGGGGATTCATCCTTTAGAACTCACGAATCCTTGAAGTGTGGATCCCTTCTTGTCATTCTTCTATTTATGGACAAACCTGATACTCAGCATCCTAATTGCCTCTATAAATTCGGCATTAGTGAATTCTCCATGAGGTTGAACTTTAGGTGCACTAGGTACCCCTTGTTCCCCAACGTTCGTTGTAGATGGACGACATCTTGCTAGTCTTCATGGAGACATGGTTATCTAAAACACATGCACAATCACGAATTAGAGATAAAATTTTAGAGATATACTCTAACGCACGAAAAGAATATAAAAGAAGCGAAGAAATTCCTATATTTTAGAGCCTCCTCATTATATATGTGATGGGCTTCAAGATGATAATTTGGACCCTACAGACACTGTTAAATTTGGGGAGCACCCCCTAGACGTAACCGACGTCGTTTTCGTTTTGGAGGACTAATCTTAGCTTACATCATAACATTCATAGGTCAAAAACGCAAAAAATTAGAAGTTTTCATTACTTCTACATTGATGTTTGTAGAGACCTTTACATACACATAATATATATCTCGAGTATACATAGACCCTTCATATAGGATGATTACTAAGTCATCTACTTTTATTACACATAGATATATAGAATATAACATAGTCTCAAATATAGTTGTCACATCTCATAATCAACTAATAAGAGTATATAAAATTGGGCCTCGCCCACACATCAATCCAATAAGAAAACATATAGGTCATAGGACGTTTAGTATCCAAATGAAAAGGAAAGAAACATAAGAGTCTTCAAACTAAACAACTTCATAGCTTGATAGTTGCATTGCCCTAGGAAAGTGAGGACCTACCAAATATGGATGAATAAGAATTCCAAGTCTTATTCAAAGTCATTTCCGAAAGTCCTCTAACGACCGGAGTCTAAAATGATGGGGAAAAGGAAGAAATGGGGTTAGACACCACTTGTACTAAGTATGAGAACATATGCACACATATTATCAAACCATTCTAAATAGGGATTATTCTTGAAAACATGCTATTTTACCCTTTGAAAATATTATGCATAATCAATTAGATCATAAAAATCAAAAAGACATATTCCTCAAGTCATAGGCATGTACATCACAAGACCAATAATACAAATCATAATAAAGTTAACATGCATATCGTATAATTGAATACATAGCCAAGTACTCTACCATCAAGATGAATCAAAAAACATGAATAAGAGTTTGTTAAAACATAACCAAAGAAAGAAAATTACCCATGAACTCCTATCAAGTAAACAGGTGCATTGACCAAGTAAAGCCCCGTAACCTTACTCTATCAAGTAACCCAAGAATAAACATGACCAACATCCTACTTTACGTAGCATCGCATATAAGAGTACATATGGTCATACCTTAACAACATCGACCAACACACATTCATAAGTGAGACTTATCAACATATAGTATCAATAATGAGCAAGTTATTCATACGCATATCATATATCATCATAAGCATATTCTTACATAACCAGAACCTTCTAAAGTTCCCTCAAGAAAAACTAGTGCAAGGCATTGGTAGAGTCCCATACCCCCACCTAGGCAAAATCACACCTCCTAAGTCCCTTTTGTTGGTTTGTACTTCATTACTTCATTTTTAGTTTAGGGAAAACATGCCATAACCGACATAGAACACAAGAGCTAAGTGTGGAATCCGGTGTTGTAAAACATTACACCGATGGAAGGTGGTCTACCGGCCAAGGTAAAATCAAACATAAACGTAGATTTCTAGGTTGATCCACTAGCTAGTCATCCTATGGGGGAAACCTAGTTCAAGAACTAAGAGATAGGTATAATCCCTCTCCATACCACTTTGCAATTGGGCCTCCTCTCATGTGAATCTATTGGATTAGTATCCTTCATCGGTGTGTCAACACCACATATGGAACTATAGGGTGAATCTTCCTCTATGGGAAGTCATCACTTCCCATTGTCAAGTTCACTCGATGCTTAGCTAAGTCCCTTTTGAAATGTCTTAAATGTCTTTATGAATCATCATAGCTTATTGTAGGTCATAGGGTCTAATATTTGTATAATCATCATGATCATCATAGGTCAATAAGAATTGCATGAGTATAGTCCTTTCATTACAATTACTGTAAGTGATGTTAGCACATTTACATATCACTTCATAATAAGGCACATTGGTAAATCATTCACCATCCTTATAACATTTACATCTTATTCAACACCTCACAAACCATAGTAATGATATTTCAATTCACCATCATACAAACCTATCAATCCTAGTACAAGGCATACTCCAATACAATATCATCATTTAATCACAATTAAACATATTTTGAAGTTAAGGATAGGATCATAAAGACTTATTTAATATCCTTCAATATCCATTATCATGGTCTTACAATCAACCAACAATTTCAACCAATCAATAGATGTAGTAACATCAATCAATAGTAACATCAATCAATAGTAATTAACACAAGAACTAGATCAATTGTATCATCATTATCCAAATTAACATCAACTCATAACCTAGGGTTAGGGGAATTAGAGTTCAACATGAACTCATATAGAATAAGATCCAATCCAAACACTATGTTACCGTAGTCAATCCATACAAGAATTAGAATAGATAAATCGAGTCTAATAATCAATTAATTCTTCAATTTCCATCAATTCATGACCTAGATTCAATATTTAGGAAATTTGGGAAGGGAACATGATCAACATGCAATTTCGTCAATTAACATCAATCAATCAACAATATATACTCAATTTATAATAGGAAATCACAATTCATAATCAATTTGAAGTTTAGAAGAAAATCCATTAGAATTGGAAAACTCTATGAAATTGGGTAAATTTTTTAGAAGACCTCTTGGGAAAGGAATCCCAAGAGTGAAGAACTCATGCCCTAATTAAGATCAATCCACAAAATTGAAGTGAATTCTTAGAGAAGTTAACCTTCTTTCTCAAGTTTTCTTCCTTCTTTAATGGAGGATTTGGGGAGAAAGAAGAGAGAGATGAAAGCTTCTCAGTTTTGTGTTTGGAATTTGGGTTTGTGTGAGTAATAAATTACTTAAAATGACCCTTAGGCTATATATAATCACCCCATAAATTACCCAAAACATCCATCACTTAAATTGATCTTTTTGTGATGTCTAAATGTCAAAAATACGATTTTATATTAATTCTGCGAAGTGGACTCGCGTCTCGGGGCCAACACACACTTTATTGCCCAAAAATAAATTTTGGGACAGTGAGGTCCGTGTGGGATGAGAGTCGTGAAGCAGCTCACTGATTCTTGACTTTCGCAGGTTGCTTTGGCAGCCTGCCCACCCATGTTCTGTGGTCCTTGGGGCATCGTTATAGGAATTTTAGACTCTTTGTACGAAACTATTCTCAACCAAAGTATTTTTACAAGTTTTAGACTTTATTTGACGCTATGAAACCATCCTCTAACATTGCGACGTCAACTAGTTCAATTAGGCTTATTTTCGGACGTCATGGACGTCCTTTGACGTCTTGGCCCTAAAACAAGTCGGATGACTTCAAATTTTTTCGTAGGTCAAAACCGGTATCTTAACCTTTAGACACTCCTGTTAGTATCTATATTAGGCGTTGACTTTTTGGAGTGTTACATTATCCCCCTCCCCCCTTAGGAACATTCGTCCTCGCATGACGCTAAACTTTTAAAAAGGAAATGATTGACTCAAGACTAGCAGCCCAACCATCAATATAAAACATCATCATGAGTTACAACTCAAATCAACATAACAACATGGAACTTACACAATGACTCAACACATCAATTTTACCACATAAGGCTCAAAGTCACAACTTGAGTTCCTATTCACAACAACAAAATGAGCTTAACATACTTTACATGAGTCAATTATGTCAAAGTTGAACTTACCAACATGTTACATATCCTTTCATAAAGACTCAACACATCGAATTTCACAACATAACTCAAAACTAGCAAAAATTGAAATTTTTCCAAGTCTAAAGCACATTTCACTGTAAGTCACTATAACAACTACAAAAATGCACGGTTTTGCAAATTTTTACCAAAAATCATGAAACTTCAATTTTTAATCATTATTATCATTGTTAGTAAGAAAAAATAATCTTAATTATCATATATATGACAGTAACGGGACTTCATGCCGTCCTCGACCTCCGATGTTGCACCCTCAACTAAGTGATTCTTCCTTAACACTTTTACAGAAGCCACCTCTTTGTTCGTCAATTTATTTACTTGTTTATCAAGGATTTGAACCGGAACTTCCTCATATGATAGGTTTTACTTTGCACCAAGACCCTCATTAGGAAGAATAGACTCGGGATCACCGATACACTTCTTAAGCATACAAACATAGAAAACCGGATGAACCGAAGCCAATTCACTAGGCAATCTTAGCTCATAGACAACCTTAGAAACCCTTTTCAAGATTTCATAGGGACCCACATAACAAGGACTCAACTTAACTTTCTTTCCAAATCTAACTACCCCTTTCATATGCAAAATTTTCAAATACACCTTATCCTCTTCTTGAAACTCTATGTCCCTTCTCCTATGATCTGCATAAGACTTTTGCAGACTAAAGGCCGTTTGCTAGCAATTCCTTATAATATGGACTTTATACAATGTCTTATAAATCAAATTGGGATCAGAAAGTGAAGGCTTACCTACTCCAAGCCATCCAATTGGAGATCTATATCTCCTACAATACAAAGCTTCATAAGGAGCCATAGATATAGATTAATGGTAGCTATTGTTGTAAGCAAATCCACTAAAGATAAATTCTTATCCCAATTTCCCTTAAAATTATAATAAAATCTCTAAGAATATCCTCAAGTGTTTGAATAGCACTTTCCACTTGACCATCCATTTGGGGATGAAAATCAGCTTCACTTTAATACCCAACCCCTCTTGGAATGACCTCCAAAACCTAGAAATAAATTGTGCACCCCTATGCGATATGATGGATAAGGAAGTATTATGGCTACACACAATCTCATCTATGAAGATCCTTGCATAATATTTTGCCGAATAAGTAGATTTGACCGTAATAAAATGAGATGGTTTTGTCAATATATCAACAACAACCCATATAGAATCATGTTGTTTTTGTGTCCGAGGCAAACCTACCACAAAATCCATATTTATGTCTTCCCACTTCAAAGTAGGAACTTGTATTTGTTTTATTAAACTGCCCGAATTTTGATGTTCGACTTTCACTTGTTGGAAATTTGGAAACTTAGCAACAAACTAAGCTATGTCCTTTTCCAAACATTCCCACCAAAATACATCCCTAATGTCATGATACATTTTTTGTCGAACCTGGATGAATGGAGAAACGGGAGACAGTGAATTCCTCAAAGATCCAGTTCCTAAAACTATCTACATTGAGAACACACAACCTTCCTTGATATCTGAAGACACAATCCCCCCTAAGGAGAATGACTCATTAATCTTACCAAGGACCGATTCCTTCAACGCCGTCAATGATTGATCAAGGTGTTGTTTTGACTTCACCTCAACCACCAATGATGACTCGGAGTTATGATGGACCATAAAACCACCATTCGGAGAATCTTCCAACCTCACACCCAACCTAGCCAACCTATGAAAAATTTTCACTAGATGTTTCTTGGTTTCGTCTAGATGAGACACAGTACCCATAGTCATAGAGAACACTCATGTCGTAAACTTTGAACAATGCCAACTACCTTTTTTGAAGGACATTCAATTTCTTTTGAGTAAATACGTATTGGAGACTCTTGTGGTAGATATACACATCAACATGAACACCATACAAGTATTGCCTCCATATTTTTAAGGCAGATACGATGGCCTCTGACTCACGATCATGAGTTGGATAGTTTCTCTTATGCACCTTAAGTCGTCTAGAAGCATAGGCTATTTCTTTCCCATATTGCATTAGCACACACCCTAAACCCACTCGGGATTCATCACAATAAACAACGGAGCCCTTTGAACAATACGGTAAAGTCAACACCAGAGAGGAAGTAAGCCTATCTCTCAAGATTTAGAAGCTTCTCTCACATGCCTCCGACCAGTCAAATTTCTTAATATTTTGGGTGAAAGTAATCAAGGGAGATGCAATGGACTCAAAAACATCCACAAAACCTTTGATAATAACCCGCTAGACCCAAGAAACTCCTAATGTCAATTGTAGTCAATGGTCTAGGACAATTCTTGACAGCCTCAGTTTTCCTTGGATAAACCTCAACTCCCTCACTAGAGATTATATGACCATGAAATGCCACCGACCTCAACCAAAACTCACATTTGCTATACTTGGCGAACAATTGGTTCTCCTAAAGAACTTGCAACACCACCCTCATTCTACATTCAATAGAAGCAAAGCAAACATGCAACCAATCCATACCGAATATGATATCAAAATCAAACATATGATGTTCTACTTGTTAAACGTAAGTAAATCTGTTGGGAAAAATTAAAGGAGAATTCCTATAAAAAACATTTTTCACCAATTGACTTAGCCATTGCGGTACACACTATAAATTGTTCATGCAAGATATCAGGCAAAATGTCATTTTTTTTTGCTACTAGAGGAGTAACAAATGATAAGCTTGCATCGGGATAAAGTAAGGCATAAACTCAATAGAAAAGACTTTCAACATACCTGTCACCACGTCGGGAGAAGTCTCTTAATCACCACTAGAGCGGAAAGCATAAAAGCAATTCTTCTTTAGAACCTCCTTTGAACCACTTCGTTTACCACTACCGTTGTCTTGAACCTTCACATTAGGGAAATCCCTAACCTTATGGCCACTCTTTCCATAACCAAAGAAATTACCGGTCCAACCAAACATTCCCCTACATGACCTTTTCCACATTTGGCAGAAGTAGGCTTCTAGTTTCGTGAACTAGTATCCCTTCCCTTCTTAGACTTAGGGTTACACACCCTATAATTCCTAGCCTTAAGGAACTTTGAATGAACTTGATTAGAAAACCTCTTTTTGAACCTAGGCTTATCTTGAATATCAAGCCTATCCTTGGAAGAACCATCTTGGCATCTCTACTCCTTCTCCTAGCCCTTGTCTTCTCCACTTGTGGAGCATGAACAATAAGAAGGGAAATGTTCATATTGTCGTGTATCATATTTGAATGACATTCTTCTCGTATTCGAAACTCCCGCCATAAAGCGTTTCATTTCATATCTATGGTTGAAAACCAAATAAGTAGCATATTTTGACAACTGAGTGAATTTCAAGGAGTATTCAAGCACACTCATACCTCCTTGGAGAAGGTGGATGAACTCCACCATTTTAGCTTTCCACTTATCCCTAGGAAAAAATCTATCAAGAGAAGCATTCTTGAACACTTCTCAAGTTACCGGTCTCCCTCAATTGGACATACCAAGTTTGGGCCTCACCTTTGAGTTATAAGTGGCTAACTCGACCTTCTCACTAGTAGTCAACCCCATCGTATAAAGGATCTTATAGATTTCATCAATGAACTCATGGGGGTCTTTTTTAACCTTGGACCCATTAAAAGTAGGGGGATTCATTCTAGTGAAATCTCTTAGATGAAATTCAATGGTAGCAACTTGTTGGTTTACTCAAGGTACAATCTCCAAATTAGCTTGGGTGGTCATGTCTTGGGCTTAAGTAGTGGTGGATTCCACTTGGGTAGTAATGGATTTGGCCATTTGGAGAAAAGAAACTGTTATGTCACCATCCGTCAAAAGAGGATTATTGACTTGGTCTTGGTCATCATTAACATCTTTTTCAAGAGAAGGAACTTGATCACATCGGGGAGGAACTCCTGCATTGGAAATCTCTTCTTCAAGTCTTTGTGCCACATTCCTTCGAATATTCATTGCCTATAATCACAATCAAAGGTTTAGATGTTAAAATAACTTAGATATAACACTCTATAGGCACGATATTGGACTTCCAAGAAAGTAAGAGTTTCCTAAGAATCATATAGATTCCTATTCATAAGTGTGGCATGCTTCACAATTATGACTGCGAATCTACATAGACGTGGTTGAGAGAAACATTGACTCAAAGATATTTAACCTCATGCTCTAATACCAAGTTTGTCACATCCGGGGAGCACCCCTAGACGTAACCGGCGTCGTCGTCTTCGTCGAGGACTAAGACAAGCGTCTTAGCTTACATCATTACATTCATAGTTCAAAAACGAAAAAAATCAGAACTTTTCATTACTTCTACATTGAGGTTTACATAGACCTATACATACAAATAATATACATATAGAGTATACATAAACCCTTTGCATAGGATGATTATTTAGTCTTCTACTTTTATTACACATAGATATATAGAATATAACATAGTCTCAAATATAGTTGTTTCATCTCATAACCATTTAATAAGAGTATATGAAATTTGGCCTAGCACATACATCAATATAATAAGACCACATATAGGTTATACAACGTTTAGTATCCAAATGAAAAGGAAAGAAACATAAGTGTCATAAAACTAAGCAACTCATAGCTTGATAGTGGAACTGCCCTCGGAAAGTTAGGACATACCCAACTTGGATGATTGAGAATTCCAAGTCTTCTTCAAAGTCATCTGTAAAAGTCCTTCGACGACCGGAACCTAAAATGTTGTGGAAAATGAAGAAATGGGTTTAGTACACCACTTGTACTAAGTATGAGAACATATGTACACATATAATCAAAACATGCTAAAAAGGTACGTTTCCTGAAAACATGTTATTTTACCGTTTGAAAATCTTATGCATATTTAGTAAGACAATACTAATCAAAAAGACATATTCTTTAAGTCATAGGCATGTACATCACAAGACAAATAATACAAAGCATAGTAAAGTTATCATACATATCATATAATTGAATACATAGCCAAGTAACTCTACCATCAAGTTATGACTTCAACAAGTAAGAATAAGCTTTTATTATAACATAACCAAAACAAGACAATTATCCATGAACCCCTACCAATTGAACAAGTGCAATGAAAAAGTAAAGACCCATAATCTTACTTAATCAAGTAATCCAACAAGAAACATGACCAACATCCTACTTCACGTAGCATGGAATTTAAGAGTACATAATATCATACCTTAACAATATCGACCAACACATATTCATAAGTGAGAATAGTTGATATATAGTATCAGCAATGAGTAAGTTTTTCATATACATATCATATGTCGTCATAATAATGTTCATTCATATCCACAACCTTGTAAATTTCCTTTCAAGTCAAACTAGTGAAAGGCATAGGTAGAGCCTCATGCCCTAACTAGGCTAAGTAAAACCTCTTAAGTCCCTTTAGTTTGTTTGTACCTCACTACTTGTTTTTTAGTTTAGGAAACAATTTCCTTAAATAAAATAGACCACAAGAGCTGAGTGTGGAATCCGGTATTGTAACACCTTACACTGATGGAAGGTGGTCTACCAGCCAAGGTAAAACCAAACATAAACGTAGCTTTATAGTTGGATCAACTAGCTAGTCTTCCTTTTGGGGAAAACTAGTTCAAGAACTATGAGATAGGTATAATCACTCTACATACCACTTGTAAATTGGGGCCTCCTCTCAAGGGAATCCATTGGATGAGTACCACTCATTGGGGTGTCAACACCACATGTGGAACTATAGGTTGAATGTTTCTCTATGGAAAGTCATCACCTCCCATTTTCAAGTTCACTCGGTGTTAAGTTAAATACTTTTTGAAATGTCATTATTGTTTGTATAAATCTTCATTGATTATTGTAGGTCTAGGGTCTAGCCGTTGTATAATCATCATCATAGATTAATAAGAATTGCATGAGTATAGTCCTTTCATTACAATTCATATAAGAGAGGTTACCACATTTACATATCACTTCATAATAAGGCACATTGGTAAATCTTTCACCATCCTTATAACATTTACATCTTATCCAACATCTCATAAACCATAGTGAAGACATTTCAATTCAACATTATACGAACCTATCAATCCTAGTACAAGGCACACTGCAATACAATATCATGACTTAATCACAATTAACCATATTTTGGACGTAAAGGATAGGATCATAATTACTCAATATACTTCAATAGACATCATCATGGTCTTACCATAAAACAACCAATTTCATCAAATAAATAGGTGTAGTAACATCAATCAATATAACACAAGAACTAGGACAATTGCATCATCGATATCCCAATTAACATCAAATTGTAACCTAGGGTTAGGGGAATTAAGGTTCAACATGAATTAATCTAGAATTAGATCCAATCAAAACACTACATTACCCTAGTCAATCCATTAATAAATTAGAATGTATAAATCAAGTCTAATAATAGATTCATTCTTCAATTCCCATCAATTCATGACCAAGATCCACGATTTAGGAAATTGGGGAATGAAACTTGATCAACATGAAATTGCATTAATTAAAATTAATTAATCAACAATCTATACTTAATTAGTAATACGAAATCACAATTTATCATCTTTTTGAAATTTAGAAGAAAACCCATTAGAGTAGGAAAATTCCATGGAATTGGTAATTTAGAAATCAATTTTGAGAGGACCTCTTGGAGAAAGAATCCCAAGAGTGAAGAACCCATACCTTAATGAAGATTAATCCATGAAATTAAAGTGAATTCATAGAGAAATTTACCTTCTTCCTCAAGTTTTCTTCCTTCTTCAATGGAGGATATGGCGAGAGAGAAAGTAAACAGATATGAAAGCCTTTATTTCTTTTGGGAATTTGGGTCTGGGTAAATGATAAATGATCCTTAGGCTACATATAATCACCCTTAAATTACCCAAAACACCCCAACTTAAGTTGGTATTTTTGTGAAGTTAAATGTCAAAAATACTATTTTACCGTGTGGTCCGTGTGGGCTGCCCGTAGGCAGCAGCCCATTGATTCTTGACTTTCGCAGGCTACTTTGGCACCCTGCCCACCAATGTTGGGATCTTTCTCCATGACCCTTTGGGTGGTACTTGGGGCATCGTTATGGGAGGTTTAGACTCTATATAATACACTCAGCCTAACGAAAGTCTTTTAACAGGTTTTAAACTTCATTTGAACCTCCGAAACCATACCTAAACATAGCGACATCAACCAGTTCAATTAGCCTAGTTTCCGAACGTCATGGACGTTCTTTGACGTCTTGTCTCTAAAACTTCTCATATGAATTCTAAATATTATTTTATGTCTTAAAATAGTAACTAGACCTTTAGACACTCATGTTAGGCTCTAGATTAGGTCTTGAATTTTCAGAGTGTTACATACACGACTTCATAGACTCTCTAGGACTCTTAAACTCTTAGGTATGATACAAAGTTTGTCATGCCTCGATCTTAAACCCTGGGCGTTGATAGAAATCAATTTTCATTGGTGTCCTCGAGAGGACCGGTGTCCTAGCTTACATAAATCAATGGAAGAAAATAATTAATAGCTTAAAGATCAAAGAACTGAAATAAACTGAATAATTAGAAAATAGGGAATGTTTTCAAGATTTAAACTTTCAACTTAACCAAAATGACATCCCATGTCTAACATCAGAATGATAATTCAAAGACCACTGAACTACTAACAGTCTATGAAGCCTCTAAAATGAGTGAGATGGTTGTTAGGACAAACACTGCAACTTCCTAATGAAGTAACAAGAAATCAATAAAAGATGTCATCCGCAATGCAAGGAGGCTCACAAAGTGACTCTGGATTGTTAAATTGGATCAATGAAGTGCTTGATGCTAATCGTCGTTACATGCGTTTGCATCATGATACGGGGCAGGATAACTAACATCAGTACGATAAATGTATGAGTATACAAGTTGAAATGGTAAAATAACTTAATCTTGAAAAGAGTAAGAAGGAAGACTTCCCTTGGCTCTGCTCAACTCATCAATAACATAACTCAATATAACTGACTCATTACAATAGAAAGAAAGTTAAAAGCAAGTTCATTATAAAGAAAAGTTGTTTAAAAATGTTGTGAACTCTAAATGTACACAAGGATACCGTTAAATATGAGATGTATGTAAAAATACAAATAAACTTATGTGTGTACATATATATATATATATATATATACATACGTATATTTATATAGTATTTCTCTAACCGCAATCACCGGTTAAGGTATAGCGATGATCTAACGATCTACCCTCACGCTATCATCACATCATATACCCGGCCAAAGGTATAAGACATGAATTGCCTAATGCATCGACTAGTCTACTGTGAAAAGGGGAAATCTAAAAAGTATGAACTTATTCTACTCATGGTGGATACATGGTTTTATGGAGATGTGATATATCTAAACTCATGTTCGTCCCCATTTCGGTGCTGAAAACTACTCCAAAAATGTACTTGCTCTTATGTTATTAAAACATACAACTTTTTTTATTTGAGATAAGTTCTCAAAAACATAGCTCAAAGTGTATGTTGGAAATCTTAGATTCCCTCTTTCCTTCATTTAGAAAGCTATTACTCTTTTCTTAAAACTATCGCAAAGACTCGTTAAAAATGTTAGTTTTCCTTCTTTTTTAATGCGAAAAACATTTTTATACTTCTTCGGGAATACATAGTCCCCATATACTTCTTTGAAGAACTCAATTGGCCTTAGTTTGAACTGAACTCAAATTTTAGTATTAAAATGACATTAAAATGGTTATGAAAGACTTCTAAGACTTGAAATGGACTTCTTGTTCTTATCTTTACTCCTTACTCAACCTAATATTTAATTCTTAAAACAACATTTTAAAAACATTTGTAAAAGACTTCTTTAAATGACCCAATGAATTCAATAAACAACAGTTAGATCATCAAAGAACTCTTATGTAACATTTCAAAACTCCAAGACGAGTCTTAAAGCCTAATATAGGTGCCATAGGGTCTAAACACTGTTGTATGACCTATTTCAGTTAATATAGGTCATTTAGGAAGTTTAAGAACCAAAACATGACGTTCAAAAACTAGTGTTAAGAGGTGCTAGCGTGCCTTAACATATTTGACTAGCTTTCATGTGTCGGAAATGCATGAAATTTGGTGGAAGGGTGTATAACATGTGTTAAAATTTATTCGTGGTGGAAACATTCGGGTATGACTCCCCAAGAAACAACCAAGGTCCCTTGAGGAGGAACCTAGCACGTAGGAGGCAACACTGCATAGGAAGTTTGCAACCACGAAAGAGAGAAGATGGCTTGTGTGTAGATGGACGGGGCGTCAATGCCAACCGTTGTCCTAGAAGTAGCAAAAATATTGAAGAACCACAATTTGCATAGTCCCTGACAAGAACTATAGTTGTGCATCACGGAAGGGAGTCCTGGCCGTCGATAGACTAAAGGCCAGTCGGTCGAGGTCTCGTCGATGGGCCTGTAACTTTTTTGCACATTTTTTAGTTGGATTTAGTTAATTTTTTAGGGATCTAGGTTATTAATTAGGGGTTTAAAGGAATCTAATTATGTTATTTTAACCCCAATATAAAGACCATCAACCCTCATTAGTCTAAACACACCTCACAAAATAAACTCTCTTCCATCTCTCTTCTTTCTCTCTCTATTTGAAGACACCATTGAAGACAAGCTACGGGGAGGTTTTGGGGACTAGAAAGGGACGATTTCACTATTGAATAATCATCAAACGTTAAGGTATGGGATGTAATTCACCTTTGAGACTTGTTTCCTCAAAGGACTGTTTCAAAGTATTTTTAAAAGTTGAGTTTTCAAGTGGGTTTCATCCAATTACGAGTTTGATGTTATGAACTGAGTTGTTTATGATTTATTTAGGATATAATGGATAGATTAACATGTATTTTAACTTGATTATGATAATTTGTGATACTTTTGTCCAAATTGAAGAATATGATCCTTAATCTTTAACCCTGGGTTTGATCTTGGTGTGATTTAGGTTGAGATTGATTCAATTGACTTGATTATTGGTTAAATCACTATTAGATTATGTTTTTACACTAATAATGAACGTATTAGGATGATTTTTAGTCTTTCATACTAGTTTTTGAGAATTCATCTAGGTTATGGGATTTGATCTAAGCATCTTGTCTAAATGCTTTGATTTAAACTGAATTATGGTGTAGTAACTCTTCTAGCCTTGTCATCACATTGATCAATTTAATTATGATTATATTGTGACCTAATTGGGTTGAAGAAAGGTGTTGATCGTAAAACCTTTATGATTAATTATGAAGGAGACTTGGTAAGTCTCGTAATCCCTATTTCTTATTACAACATATGGTTAAGTGTAATTAAGTCATGATGAATTTGTCGGTGTATTCCTTATTTAGGATTTATAGGGTGTATGATGGTAAGTTTAAATGTCTTTATTATGGTTGTGAGGTTGATTAAGATGTAAATATTATAATGATAGTGATGTATAGCAATGTGCCTTATTGAGAAGTGATATGCAATGTGTTAACCTCACCTATATGAATTGTGATGAAACGATTTATACTCATACAATATTATTGAGATATTAATGATGATGACTATACAAGGGGTATACCCGATGACCTAAACTAAGCTATGATTTATAATGAAAGGCTTAAAGACATTTAAAAAAGGGACTCTAGCTTAGCCCCGAGTGAACTAAATTGAGGAGTGTCCTTTTCCACATAGGGAAGGTAGGATAACTAAATTACTCTTGAGATTGAATACTCTATTACATGTATCATAAAGAGAGTCCCAATTATATCTCCTTGTTCTTGAACTATATTGCCCCCATAGGAATACTAGCTAGTGGATCCATGTAGTTGCTATATTTCATGTTTTGGTACTACCTTAGCAAGTGGTCTGTCTTCTTTCGGTTTAGGGTTTTATGACACCTGATTCCACAGTAGATCATGTGGTCTATGTCGGTTACAGAATGATGTTCCCAAAAGGTAAAATGAATGAAAGGATTGAATTTAACAAGGATAACATAAGGGCTCTACTTTAGTTTAGGTAGGGGTATGGGACTCTACCTAAGCATTGCAATAGTTAACCTTGAGGGAAGTGTTTGAAGGATGTTCTTATGTATGTTTATGTTATTATGATATATTATATGTATATGATGAACTTGCACATGACTATATGTTGATTAGTTCACTTATGAGTATGTATTGGGTTATATTGTTAAAGTAAGATGAAATGTCTATCTAAATGTTATGTTATGTGAAGTAGGGTTCTAGTCATGATTCTTGTTGGGTTGCTTGATTGAGTAAGGTTATAGAGCTTTGCTTGGTCATTGAACATGTTGACTTGATCAGGATTCATGAGTATGTGTCTTGCTTATTATGATGTGATTAAATCTTATTCATGCTTGTGATGTTATTCCTTAATTATAGGGTTGTATTAGCTTATGGGTTCAGGTATGTTGATATTCATATTACGTATTTGAGTTAGTAAGAATGTTTTGTTACTTGGTATAAATTGCTTGATTGTGCCTAAGGCTCTTAAAGGGGTAAAATATCATGGTTTCACAAAATGTCCCTTTTTGTCATATTTTGATCTTATATGTGCATATGGTCTTATACTTAGTACAAGTGGTGTACTAACCTCATATTCTTCCTTTTTCCCAAACATGTTAGGTTCCGGTCCTTGAAGTCTTATTCGAGAAGACCTGAAGAAGTCTTGGATATTCTCTATCATCTAAGTGGGTAAGTCCTCATTTTCCAAGGGCAATTCCAATATCTTACCTATCAAGTTTCTTTGTTTTTCTAAGACTGTTTTGTTCATTCTACTTTCGTTTGAGTACGATTTGTATAATCCTATATGTGCCTCTTTACATTGAAGTAAGGTTATGTCCAAATTGCTAAGATCGTTTTGATTGTATGAGATGAGGCAATCTTTGATACTGTTATGTGTATGTAGAGTTTCATGTACACCACAAAGTAGATAGAATGAAATTTTTTAATTTTTCTGCATCTTTCAACCTATGTGTAATAACACGAGACTAAGAGGATAGTTTTAGTCCTCAAAGAGGACGATGATTCCAGTTACGTCTGGGGGGTAAACCCATATGTGACAAACTTGGTATTAGAGCATGAGGTTGAATATCATTGAATTATGTCTCTCTCTACAACGTCTATGTAGGTTTGTATTCATAATTGTGAACAACGCCACACTTATGAATAGGAATATATGTGATTCCTACATATCGCTCTCTTTCTTAGAAATCTTATATCGTGCCATAAGAGTATACTTATGGTGTGCTTTTGCACCTAATCATGTTGTTGTTGTTATAGGAAGGGTTAACACTCTAAGGATGCGACATGAAGACTTGAAGAGATAATTGCCAATGCGGGAGCTACTCTCTGTGGCAAACAAGTTCCTCCACTTGAAGATGATTCTAATATGGAGCAAGATCCGGTCAATCCTCCACCATTGACGGATAGTAACTTACGGGCTGCCTTTATTTAATTGACTCAAGCCGCCACTATTCTAGACCAAGCTATGACGGCCCAATCTAACCTGGAGCTTGTAACCGTCCTCATTAAAAAGTAACCACTATGCATTCCCGTCTAAGGGACTTCACTCGAATGAACCATCGTACCTTCTACGGGTCTAAGGATGAGCAAGACCCCTAAGAATTCATCGATGAAGTCTACATGATACTTTTGGCTATGGGTTTTTGCACAAGTGAGAAGGCCGAATCGGACACTTATCAACTCCAGGACGTGGCTTAAGCAAAGTTTGTGCAATGGAGATATAATAGGCCATTGAAAGGTGGTCCTTTGACTTGGTATATCTACATGAAGGATTTTATTGATGTGTTAGTTTCTAGGGAGATGAGGGAGGCTAAAGTGGTGGAGTTCATCAACCTTCACCACAGAGGTATGAGTGTTCATGAATACTCTTTGAAATTCACTTAATTGTCAAAATATGCTCCTTATTTGGTTTCCGATCCTATAGACGAAATGACCCGATTTGTGATGGGGATGTGAGATGATTTTCAAGAGTAGTGTCATTCCACAATGTTAAATGAAAACATGAACGTTTATCGTCATATGGTACATGTCAAGCATGTAGAAGAGGCAAGGGCTAGGAGCAAGAGTAGGTATACTGAGAAGGCAAGATCTTTTGATGGAGGTTTAGAGAATAGGCTTGAGATACAAGACAAACCTAGGCTTAAGAAGCGGGTTTCATGTAAAGTTCCTTCACACTTACCAAAGGATAGTGGTTATATGGTATCTAACCCTAAGTTCAACAAGGGAAAAGGTACTAATTCACCAACCGAGAAGCCAACTTGTGGAAAGTGTGGCAAGAAGCACTATAATTATTGGCTTAAGGGGATGGACAGTTGTTTTGGTTGTGGTAAAAGCGGGCACAAAGTTTGGGATTTACTTAATGTGAGGGGTCAAGACAAGGGTAGTGGTAAAGCGCAAGCAAGTGGTTCTAGTGATGCTCCTAAGAAGAACTACTTCTATGCTTTCCGCTGTAGGAGTGAACAAGAGACTTCTCCCGACGTGGTTCTCTATTTATGGGTATGACTTAATTGATCCAAATGCTACTTTATCATTTGTTACACCTCTTGTAGCTAAAAAGTTTGAAATTTTGCCCGACATTTTGCATGAACGTTTTATAGTGTCTACTGCAGTCGTGAGTCGGTTGTTTCAAAAAGAGTGTATAAAAATTTTCCTATAATGTTGCCCAATAGAGTTTCATATGTTGACCTAGTATATCTCGATATGCTTGACTTTGATATTATACTAGGTATCGATTGGTTGCATGCATGTTTTGCCTCTATTAATTATAGGACATAAATAGTGAGGTTTAACTTTCCAAATGAACCCGTTGTTTAGTGGAAGGGGGGAAATTCTATTCCTAGAGGTCGTATTATCTCTTGTCTAAAAACATGCAAAATGATCCCAAAGGATTGTATATATCACAGAGTAAGAGTCAAAGATTTGGACTCCAAAATTCCTCCCATTGAGTCAATCCCTGTAGTGAGTTAATTTCAGGAGGTTTTTCCTAATGACCTTCCCAATAATCTTCGCAGTCGCAAAATTGATTTTGGTATCGATTTGCTATATTAAACGAATCCCAATTAAATTCCTTGTTATCGGATGGCTCTGGCCTAATTGATGGTGTTCAAGGCTCAACACAAGGATTTACTAGACAAGGGCTGTGTAAGGCCTAGTATTTCTCTGTGGATGCTCCGGTGTTGTTTGTAAAGATGAAAGATGTGTCCTTGAGAATATGTACTGATTACCGCCAACTCAATAAGGTCATCATTAAGAATAAGTATCATCTCCCTCAGATTGATAGATTGTTTGACCATCTCCAAGGAGAGAGGTACTTTTCAAAAATTTACTTGAGATCGGGGTATCACCAACTTAGGGTGAGAAGTGAGGATGTACCGAAGACGACATTTCGGACTAGGTATGGGAACTATGAGTTCTTGGTAATGCCTTTAGGTCTCACTAATGATCCGACGACATTTATGGACCTAATGAATAGGGTGGTTCGAAATTACATAGATTTATTTGTCATTGTCTTCATTAACGACATCATATTATATTCAAAGAATAAGTATGATCTTAGGAGTCATTTGAGGGTGGTATTGCAAACCCTTAAAGAACATCAATTGTTTGTTAAATATATCAACTGTGAGTTTTGGTTGCGGTCGGTGGAATTTCTTGCACACATCATCTCTAGTGAGGGAATTGAGGTATATCCAAGGAAAACGGAGGCGGTGAAATATTGACCTAGACCATTGACTCCAACTGACATTAGGAGTTTCTTGGGTCTAGCGAGTTATTACCGGTGATTCGTGTATGCTTTTGCATCCATTGCATCTCCCTTGACTACTTTGACCCAAAAGTGTAAGAAATTTTAGTAGTCGGAGGCATGTGAGAAAAGCTTCCAATTGTTGAAAGATAGGCTTACTTCCCTCTGGTGTTGACTTTATCGGAGGGTACAAAGGGGTTTGTTATGTATTGTGATGCATCCCATGTGGGTTTAGGTTGTGTACATATAATATGAGAAGGTGATATCCTATGCTTCTAGGTAACTTGAGGTGCTTGAGAGAAACTACCCAACTAGCGGCCGTGGTGTTTTCTTTTAAAATATGGAGGCATTACGTGTATGGTGTGCATGTTGATGTCTTTACCGACAATAACATATCCAATATGTCTTTACCAAAAAGGATATGAAATCTCCGACAAAGAAGGTGGTTAGAAATGTTGAAAGATTATGATATGAGAATACTCTATTACTCGGGAAAGGCTAAGTCATATGAATATGGGTAGTGTATCCCACATTGATGAAGCGAAGAGAGACCTAGCGAAGGAAGTTACTAGGTTGTCTAAATTGGAGGTGAGGTTGGAAGATTCTTTGGATGGTGGCTTCATGGTTGGTAACAACTCCGAGTCATCATTAGTATTTAAGGTGAAGTAAAAACAACGCCTCGACAAATTATTGATGGAGTTCAAAGAATCGATCGTTGGCAAGCTTAACGAGAATTCTCTCTAGAAGGGATGGTATTTAAAGGTGCAAAGGGAGACTATGTGTTCCCACTGTAAATGGGTGGAGGGACCAAATCCTTGAGGAAGCCCATGGGTCGCTCTATTAAATTCATTCGGGTTTGACAAAAATGTACCATTACCTGAGGGACATATATTGGTGGGAAGGTTTGAAAAAAAATAATAGCTAAGTGTCCAATTTTCCAACAAGTAAAATCCTAACATCAAAAGCCGTGTGTCATACTACAAGAGATCCAAATCCCTACTTGGAAGTGGGAAGACATGAATATGGACTTTGTAGTGGGTTTACCTCGGCCTAAAAAATCATATGATTCTATATGGGTGGTTTTGGATAGGTTGACTAAGTTCGCTTGCTTTATTCAAGTTAAGTCTATTTATTCGGCGAAAGATTATGCTAGGATCTTCATAGATGAAATTCTATGTTGCCATGGTATTCCATTATCCATCACATCGGATAGGGGTGCATAATATACATCTAAGTTTTGGAGGTCATTTCTAAAAGGGTTAGGTAATAACGTGAAGTTGAGTACCTATTTTCATCCCCAAAAGGATGGTTAAGCGGAAGGCACTATTCAAACTTTTCAAGATATTCTTAGGGATTGCATTATTTATTTTAAGGGGAATTGGGATAAGCATTTGCATTTGGTAGATTTTGCTTATAAAAATAGCTTCCATTCATCTATCTCCATGGCTCCGTATGAAGCCTTGTATGGTAGGAGGTGTAGGTCTCCTATAGGATGGTTTTAAGTGGGAACCTTCGTTTCTTAATCCAATTTGATTATATGAATTTAGAAAAAGTTCCTATTATAAGGAACAGGTTGCAAATGGACTATAGTTGGCAAATGGACTATAGTTGGCAAATGTGTCATACCGATCCTTGGAGAAGGGATTTGGAGTTTGAAGAAGGTCATAAGGTGTATTTGAAAATTTCACCAACGAAAGGGGTTGTTCGATTTGGCAAGATTGATTGAGTCCTCGTTATGTGGGTCCTTACGAAATCTTGCAAAGAGTTAGTAAGGTTGCCTATCAATTGAAACTTCCTAGTGAATTGGCTTCGGTTCATCCGGTTTTCCATGTTTCTACATTGAAAAAATGTATTGGTTCTCCCGATTCTATCCTTCCTATTGAGGGTCTTGATGCCAAGGATGACCTCTCCTATTAGGAGGTTCTAGTTCAAATTCTTGATAAGCAAGTCAAGAAGTTAAGTAATAAAGAGGTGGTCTCCATAAAGGTTTTATGGAAGAATCACCTAGTTGAGGGTGCAACATGGGAGGTCGAGGCTGACATGGAGTCCCGTTACCCTAATCTTTTTGATAATTAAGTTTAATCATTCTTTTTAATTATATAAATATGACTAGAAATTGAGGTTTCATTATTTTTGGTGAAGTCATGCAAAAATGGGCATTTTAGGTTGCATTACAGTGATTTTCAATGAGTGGTGTCCAAAACTTGAAATTTTTGCCTTTTTGTTTGTTTGAGTTGTGTTGTGCATTTTGATATGGTGAGTCCTTATAAAATGATATATATATAGCATGTTGAAAAGTTGAACTTTGCGCTAATTGACTCATGTAATGTATGTGGAGATCATATGTGTTGGGAGAAGGAAATGCCTCATGATGAAGTGGTTGAGACATATGTGTGATAACTGATGTTTTGAAATTGCCTTATTTAAATGATATAATTTATGTTGATTTGATATTGTTGATTGGTTGGGCTGCTAGTTTTGAGTCTATTCCTTCCTTCAACAGAATTTTAGTGTCATTCCGGGAAGAATGTTCGTTTATGGGGGATAACGTAACATTTCAAAAATCCAAGCCGAGTATTAATACCTAATATAGGTTCCATAAGGTCTAAACAGTGTTTTACGACCTATGTTACTTATTATAGGTCATTAAGGAAGTTTAGGAACCAAAACGTCCATGACGTTTGAAAAATAGTGCTAAAAGGTGATAGCGTGCTTTAACCTATTTTACTAGCTTTTAGGAGTCATAAATTCATGAAATTAGGTGGAAGTTTGTATAACATATGTTAAAATTGATTCGTTGTTGAAAAATTCGATTACGACTCTCCAAGGACCAACCAAGGGCCCTTGAGGACCCTAGTACGTAGTAGAAAACACTGCCTAGGCAGTGTGCACCCACGAAAGAGAGAAGACAGCTCGTGTGTGGATCGATGGGGAATTGATTCCAACAATAATACCACACTTATCCAAAATGTTGAAGAATTTAAATTGCATAGTCTCTGACAAGAACGATGGTTGTGCAGAACGGAAGGGAGGCCTGGTCGTCGATGGCCCAACGGCTCATTGGTCGAGGTCTCGTCTTTGGGCCTGCAACTTTCCTGCAAATTTTGAAGTTGGTTTCATTTAATTAATTAGGGTTCAGGTGATTAACTAGGAGTTTAAGGGAATATAATTAAGTTAATTAAGCCCCAATATAAAGACCCCCAACCCTCATTAGTCTAAACACAACTCACAAAATAAACTCTCTTCCTTCTCTCTTCTTTCTCTCTCTATTGGACGACACCATTGAAGACAATCTAGGGGGAGGTTTTGGGGGCTGGAGATAGACGATTTCACCATCAAATCTTCATCAAACGATATGGTATGGGATTTAATTCAGCTTTGAAAAACTTCTTTTCTCAAAGGGTTCCTTCAAAGTATTTCAAAAAGTTGAGTTTTCAAGTGGGTTTCATCCAATTACGTGTTTGATGTTATGAACTGAGTTTTGTTATGATTTATTTTAATTTGTGATGGTTTGGTCCAAATTGAAGAATATTATCCTTAACCCTTAACGCTAGGTTTGATCTTGATGTGAATTAGGTTGAGATTGATTCAATTGACTTGATTATTGTTTAAAAAACTATTAGATGATTTTGTACACTAATTATGAACGAATTAATATTATTTGTAGTCTTTCCTATTAGTTTTTAAGAAGACATCTAGGTTACGGGAATTGACCTAAGGGTCATATCTTAATGCTTTGACTAAGTACTGAATTATTGTGTAGTGACTCTTCTAGACTTGTTATCATGTTGATCAATTGAATTATGATTATATTGTGACCTAATTTTGTTGATTAAAGGGGTTGATGGTAATACCTTGATGGTGAATTATAAAGGAGATTTTGTAAGTCTCGTAATCCCTATTCCTTATTTAAACTTGTGGTTAATTGTGATTACGTCATGATGATTGTATTGGAGTATGTTTTATTTAGGATTGATAGGGTGGTATGATGTTGAATTCAATTGTCTTCATTATAATTGTGAGGTTGGTTAATATGTAAATGTTATAGGATGGTGACGTATACCAATGTGCCTTATTATGAAGTGATATGTAATATGTTAACCTCACCTATATCAATTATGATGAAACGATTTATGCTCATACATTTCTTATTTGTAACAACACTAAAATGACTATGCTAAGCAATGCCTAGTGTATGTAGAATGCCTAAGATTAGACCGGGTTCACATGGATTGATGCGCGTAGAACCAGGCCTCTGAACCTATGCAACAGCCAAGACAACCAACTTTGTGAGTTTGTTGAGATAGGCAAGGTTCGGTCCAGTCATGTAGGTACCCGAATATGAAGATTCACCAGGATGAGTCATAACCAGACTTGAAAGGGGTAATCTTAAGTTTAGAGGTTCTAGGGGTAAAATTGTCTTTTCCAGGCTAAGGATAGTATTGTAATTACCGTAAATATTAATTCATTAATAATTTAGTTAATAAATATGATTAAGGGTCAATCCGGGTTGTGGTTGATTGAATTTGACCCTTATTCGAATTTAAGTTTTACCCGGGTTTGAACATGGGTAGAAGCAATAAATTAAATGAATTAATTGGTATTTAGTGAATTAGTTGAATTAATTAATATTTAATTTTCTGATCTAAGTAAAGGGAAACCAGTATTTTAATTTAAAAACAAATTAATAATGAGGAGTCCTAGTTTGAATAAGTCTCCACCTAACTCTCCTAATCCTAATCCACTCATTCTCACGTCTCTCTATCTACTCTCACCCTCACTTGCACGACGAGTATTCATTAAAACAAAAAGACTAGAACAGAAAATAATGTTCAGCAAGAAGTTGAACGCAAAAACTCAAAAGCAAAGACATTCTAAAACCGAAAAAAGGGGTTCCTCGACGGGTTGTGCTTGATGTTTCGGTGGTGAGGCTTGGTTTCGTGGGAAATTGGCAGCATTTAAACAAGTGTTGAACGACATTAAGGTATGGGTTTTCTTCTCTCCTGGTCCCTTTTCCAAGAGACCCCTAAGTTCAGCTTAATTCCAGTCAAGAGACCCCTAAGTTCAGCTTAATTACAGTCAAAAACTAAGATTGTGCCCCGCTGCATGCCCCTGTCATTAGATCCTTTGAAATGTTAAAGTATGTGTTGGTATGACTTATGGTAGTTGATATTAGGGCTGGTTGTGATTATGTTTTTGAATGTGTATTCGGAATAATGTAGAAAAGAAAGAGGTGATCCAAAAATGTGAAGTTTGTTAACTTGTTTGTGCATGTATGTGCCGTGAATTACCCACAGTTTGACGCTTGATATTGACATGTTAAAATGTTATGAATTTGTGTGTGTGAATATGCTAAAAATTTGATGTTCAAATAAGTTCAAAGTTGCTGAATTAAATTATAATTCTTGACCGTAAGTAACCTTGAAGATGCAACTAAAGATCTCCCTAAAAACTACTTGAAAAGTCTTAATGTTTAATGTGAAAGAGGTTGAGAAAATGGACTGCAAAAAGGTGATAAAATTTACGAAAATAACCATGACAACTAACCTAGAGATGCACTAGATTCTACACGAAATTTTTCCTAAATCTAACATTTAAAAGTTGAAAAATGGACTGCAAAAAGGGTGAAAAAATTTCCAGCATTCTGGAAATTTGTTTCGGCCAAGCTTACTATAAAAAACAAATTTGTTCTAAAAAATTTTAAAAATTCATGAGGTCATTGGGAATTGAACCCAAGACCTCACCATAAACAAGTAATCAAATAATTAAATAATAAAATGAGGTGAGGGGGATATGATATGGGGTAAAGCTCAATTGAAATGTTAAGAAAAAAGTGAAAGAAAATGAAGTGAGGCGTGTGGCGTTCGAAACCACAACCTCTTTGATGGGTGAATTAGAGAGGAGAAAAACTAAATAAAGAAATAATAAAATGAGGTATGTGGGAATCGAACCCACAAGCTCTCGGCTGAATGAAGAGAATTAAGGAGAAAAATAAAATAGGGCTGTGGGGGTTCGATCCCACACCCTCTTAGCCTAAACGAAGGAATCAAGTAAAGATATAAAAAGAAAATAATGTGGGCATGGGGATTCGATCTTGGGTCCCCCAAGCCGTAATGTTTAAGACAAAAATCAAGAAAAGAAAGAAAGGAAGTGTGGGTGTGGGTAATGGATCTCGGGTTCCCTAGCCAAGAAGATTATGACAACAAAAATCATAAAGAAAATTAACTAAGTGTTATACAAGGAATTTGAAATAGGGTTCCCTTGCCCAATTCGTTATTGGCACATAAGTATTACGGGATGAAATTATTAATGCATGTTGCCTATAGGAATAAAAATTGAGAACTTGGCATACTTACAAGATGCATAAGTCTTGTATTATATAATCTAGGGCAAGTATGAGTCACTTAGACGAATTATGAATGAAGCCTCATGGCTTGTACATATGGATCCATAAGTCCAGCATACATTTAAAGGTAAGCGAAGCTAAGATGCATGTGATGAAATGATGTGAACCTAGGAGGGTTAAGTAAGAGTGTGAAACATACTAAAAGGCCAAGTGCATTGCAATATGATGAAATGAACTTTCACGTAATGGGAGTGTAGAATGATGTATAGTCAAATCTCAAGCATACTACAAAATAAAGTGTTAAGAATGAATCCATAGTTAATATTTAAATAAAAGAGTGGCTAAATGACTATAGACTAGTGCAAGTGAGACATGCTGCATCTACGCCTAAAAATCAATGTCACTAAATGAAATTTCTAAGAGAATATATATTTCGTAAGACCCCAAAGATGAACTAGGTTAAATAGAGACTAAAATGTTTGTATTTATGGTCTAAGGTCCTAAATAAGTCTAAAATATAGTATATAGGGGGTATCTAAAGTATTAGAGGTGTTGGAAGTCAAACGTCAAGGGACGACTAAGACGTTCGACGACTAAGTCACCTAAATGTATAAAATGTTGTTGTATATGTTTAAGTGTCTTTAATGGTGTTTTAACGTTATTAATAGAGTTAATATAGTATTTATAGAAAGTTTTTATAGCTTCGTGAAGTTTGGAGATCAAACGACCAAGAACGTCCAAGGAGTTTGAAAGATATGCCTTGAGTTAACCTTGTATGTCTAGGCAAGTTTCATCGAGTTTTACAAGTTCGTTTTGGATGAAACTCATGTTAGAGGTGTTATACATATAGATGATCATATTTAGGTTTGAAATGTCTAGGAAATTATCCCCAAGGACCACTAAAGGTTCCTTCATGAAAGACCCAAAATAATTGCGCTGGCTGTCTCAGGCAGACCCTTGCGACAGAGCAGTCAACGGCCAGTCGCGGATGTAAAACCCTGTCAAAGGGTCCCTTCGTGAGGGACTTAACCATGGTCTAAGAGAATAACCTTTTCAAGCCACTGGTGCCACCGACGGAGTCTTGTGACGGCCCGTCGTAGCTGTGACACTTCGTCACTGGCAGGCGTTGCACACACCTGTCTTCCTACGCAGGGTGCTGCCAAGTTAGGGGTGAATTGGTAAATTCACCCCACTTCTAAATTAAGTCATGTATGGTTACTTAAGGCTTTTTTTAGATATTTTGATTAAGTATATAAAGGGTTATCACATGGAAGACTTCATTCTTCATAAACCCAAAGCACTTGGAAAATATCTTTTAACCTACATTGAAGTCCAACTTGAGGAGACAACTTGGTGAGTTTCTTTTTTGTAGAAATTCTTCATCAAAGTGAAGAACTATCATCCTTGAGGTATGCCTTTTGATCATTGAAACTCTTTTCATCAAGGATCAAAACTCTAAATATGTTTTTCAAAGTTTTCTAAAGTGAATTCTCCAATTTCATGATTCTACCATTGGTTCTAGCATAAATGATTTTTAACATTGAATTATGATTTATTTGATATTGTATTGATGATTTCAACATAAATTACCTATTTACCCATGAATTTGTATGAACCGTCGTTTTTGACTATAATATGGGTTATTTGTTATGAAGCTAATATTGTTGCACCGTTATGTAGTTTCTTATGGGCTTTCAAATGATATATGAATTGTATTCAATTGATATCAAATTGATCTTAGATTTTTAAACCTTGATTGAATTGATTTACATTCGTTGAGTTTTATGGTTATTGCTTTGAATTATTGTTCATGGCCATCGGTAAGGGCCTTGTGATGTTGAATTGGTTGATTTATCATTGAATTAAAGTGCGAATAAGGGAATGAAGGTATGTTTCTCGGATTTATTTAATTTGATATTAATTATACTTTGATTCTATAACTATTGGTATGGTCCACTTATGGTGGCGGTGTTATGTGTTTTACTTGCAATTGACATTGCCTTGTTGGCGTTATTTAATGCAATATGATGAGCATGACCTTATTGGCAACTACTTGAACTAATATGGCTATTTGTGTAGTTTATTTGTTGCTCTGTGATCATATCTACATATATGTGAAAGTATGTGTTAAACTATCAATACTATTTATTTAATAAATTTATGTTATGGCTATGTGTTAGTGTGTAATCTTAGAGTTGATACATGGTCGATCCTAAATTGGCTAGATGAGTCTAAAATAATTAGTTTGATAGTGTTAAGGTAATGAATAGGATGTGTAAATAATGTTAAAGATCATTCTTAAGAGTCTAAATGAATATAGGCAATTTGTGTTAAATGGAAGTATATTGTGTCTTGTTTAGGTAGACTTGGGTCCCTTACTTGATGCTTATGTGAATATGTGATGTTGTGAATTAGGAACCTAAAGGGTCTTAGTATTTATTAATGAATATAGGTGAAACCTGGCATAATGATACGAATGTCATTTATGTGGAATCTTGACTTAAGGGAAAGGTTAACATTGTTGAAGCAAAAGCCATAATGGTTTCTTTCAAAGTAAAGGAGAGATGGACTTAAGGTTGATTGGGTGGAAAGACATCATATCACACCTTAGGAAAGTCGCGATGAGATTTTTATCGCCATAGTGAGATATGCCCTAGTAGATCTTTCTTTGGTTGGTTGTATGTAATTTGTTCATGAACTACATATGGACCCTTTTATATGAACCTTAATGACAAATGATCCATGAGAACAAAGTCTAGCACCAACTGAGTAAGGTAAGGGAATGTAGTTCTAGTTAAGTATGAGTCTAGAACACAAAGTCTGCACTTCATATTCCTTAACCATGTGCCTACATGGGATGTGGTTAAGTTCATATTCCTTAACAACCTCATCTAAGTAGGATAGAACTCTGGATTCCATGTCTTGCCACCATGGTCTATGTTGGTTATTTCCTATTCTTATCATATGGAACACCGATTAGCATATGAGGAATATATGGATTTTAGGTGGTTGTATGGGACGCTATCTAGTCATTGCACAATAGACTTTGAAGGTATTATGTGGAATTTCTAGGTCTTGTCCACGACCATTATGAATGTCCTTTATGTAATGTATGAGTCTTAACGAACTAATGACTTATTATAAGGAGTATGTAAATGAATCAGTACCTTATATAAAGTGACTTCAGGATTCCTTATCTAAAGTGTGAAGAGAGCATAACGGATGATCTCTTCATGTCTTGTCTTTGGAAGTCTTGAGGATGACTCTAGTTGGAGAAGTTGGTTGATTTTGTGGACATTATCTAAGCCTTAGGTAGTCTTAAGGATTATTTTGGTAATCGTGAAGAGGTCACTATAGACGTCATCTTCTTGATTTACCTAAGTAGGTATTTTGATAGCCTTTAAGAAGATAATGTCATATCATCTATGCAATGGTGTATTATGGGTGCATGATTCTATCTTAGGGAGTCTATAGAATCTCTTGAGTGTGTACGTAAGGGATCGTATGGATGGTCGCTTCACAACTCACTCAAGTGAGACTTAGAGTTCACCTTAGGTAGAAGAATCTTACCTTGATGTTTATGATTGCTTTGTAAGTATGTATGAGACTCATTATAGGTAATCCTAAGGGTTATTTAGACAAATCTAGAGAGGATTTATGGGCGGTCTGTCTTTTTATGACTTAAGCAAATCTTAGGATGACTTTAAGTGAGGAAATTACATACTGGAAGTATCTTATTTTTTTTTTTTAAATTGACTTACGATGTTATTATGATTAAAATATATTTTGAAAAATGAAAGATTGCATATTCCAATAAAGTCCATTTTCATGATTTTTATGCATAATGTCATACTTAGTACATGTGGTTATACTAACTCCATGCGTTTATCTATCTATATAGTTCATGGTAGGTAAGGAGCTTTTAGAAGTTAAGACTTGGACTTAGAAAATCGTTTAAGACAAGTTGAAGTATGTCCTCACTTGACTCGAGGACATATATGTCTTTCATGTTTTTATTCAAAGTATTGTAATAGACTAAGTATTTCTATATTCGTAATTTGAAGCAATGGCCATGTCCCAAGTATTCTTGTGTCTTAAGAAGATGAGATTTACACTTACTATTTCCTACTACTCTTATATGAAAGAGGTTTTGAAGACTATATTATGTTTTGATAAAAGTTTTAATTCCGCACTACTTTTCACTATGTAATACAATGAATAATATGAAAGAGGCTTGTCTAAGAACTCAAAGAGTTCGACGACGCCAGTTAAAATCCAAGATTGTACTCTAACTTTTAGGGTATGGTTTTGGGTTGTGACAAAGCTTGGTATCGGAGCATAGGATGGTGAAAGTAGTATTCCTATGAATCAAGAAGTTTCATCAAGTCACGTCTAGTAGAGTATTAACCATCAGTGTGAGTCACGACACATTGATGGGCGAGAGGCTATAGGACGATAGAGTTTCCCTTGTTTTCTACTCCTATGTCTTGCAGTATAGTAAATGTTATGATTATCCTACTTATGAGTTTCCTTGTGTTTTCTAGAAGGATGGCCTCCTTAAGGCTGGAAGAGGAGAGAGTGAATAAGGAGGTTCCCCCTAATGTTGAGCAAGTTCCTCAATGTGGGTAAGGAGTTTAAGGTTCTCAATGTTCTAAAGTGCCTCCCCAAGGTTATCCTATTCCTAATGTCGAAGGAGGTATTGAGGTTCCGGAGATGTCTTATAGAAAGATTAGAGAGGCTTTGATTGCTATAGCCCGATCTGTGACTATGCAAGCTAATTTGAATATGATTCCTAGTATTGTGGAGTGCACTATGACATCTAGGTTTAGAGGCTTAGTGAGGGAAAATGTTATATGGCTATGCTACATGACGATATGATCTTATCTAGAAACGTGGTGTATGCACAATCAATTTAATAGTCTAATCTTATGAGGATGTCGAGGAACTTGAAAAGGAGTGTGGATAGTGATCAAGTGAAACCTAGGTTCAAAAAGGGGGTTCAAACTCAAGAAGGACCTAGTGTTCCTAAGAAGAAGTTTGAGAAATGAGGTGGTTCTAGTAATGGCAAATCTTCATGTGCCACTTGTGGTAAGAAACATCTTGGTGAGTGTCTTTTGGGTACGGGGATTTCCTTTGGATGTGGAAGATATGGGCACAAGGTGAGAGATTGTCCAAGCATTTCTTCCAGGAAGGAGGGTAAGAAGGTTGAGCCTAGTTGTCCAAAGGAAGATGCTCCGACTAAGAGGCATTTCTATGCACTCCAGGGTAAAGTAAAAAAGCAGGGTGAGAGTTATGATGATGTTGGAAAGTTCTCTTTCTTTTGTTAAGATATGAGTTCCTTCTAAGTGGGGGAGTATGATTTGTAGATGGGATAGAAGTCCTTGAAATTGTTGCTTGTCCATGATGTTAGTAGTTTTGTTGAAATTAAATTTCATTTACTTCTTGCATTGTGTGATCTATGAAGCATTGATTTTATTGTAAGAGGTGTCTATATGGTGTTACTTTGCATATTAGCATGTTTATATCATGAATTGTCTAAAATTGGAACTTCTGAAAAATTGCTTTAAAATGGCTTAAAAATTCATTGTTGCATTAAAACTGCATGCTACTATATTTTGAGAAAATGACTACTTATTTCTTTTTCCAAAAACTGTTGTGATGTGTTTAAAACTGATGTATATGAGTAGGATATTGAGCATAAAATGTGTTTTTCCTATTTGGATTGAAGAATGTGAATTTTGTAGCATAATGAGTTATAAAATTGTTTTCTAGTTTCTTTTTGTGTTATGAATATCTTGACTATGTGAAATTGATGTTTTCTTGATGAATATGTGTTATATGGAATGGTTATTTTCTGCTGGATGAGTCTCTAATCTTGGAAGTGTTAGGAGAGTGACAAGTGTCATTCAAGGATGAATGTTGTCAAAGTGGTGAAGATTGTAAGACCCAGGGGATGACGTAGGTTAACTAGAGAAAAAATGTTTATATTGATGGTCTAAGGTACTAAATAATTCTAAAATATAGTATAAATGAAGTAGCTAAAGTATGAGAAGTGTTGGAAGTCAAATGTCAATGGACGACTTAGACGTTCAGCGACTAAGTCACGTAAATGTCATAAATGTTGTTCTATGTGTTTATGTGTGTTTCATTATGTTTTAAGGTTCTTAAAAGAGTTAATATATCATGTATAGGCAGTGTTTTGAGTTTCGTGAAGTTTGGAGGTCAACGACCAAGAATGTCCAAGGCGTTCTAAAGATATGCCTTGAGTTGACCATGTACGTCTAGGCGAGTTTCGTCGAGTTTTACCTGTTCATTTTGGAATTATTGTGAGAGGTTTTAAGATTATATAAGATCATATTTGGTTTTGAAATGTCAGGAAAATTATCCCCAAGGACCACCAAAGGGTCCATGAGGAAGGACCCAAAATCAGTGTGCAGGCTGTCCTTGGCAGACCCTGGCGATGGAGCAGTCAACGGCGAGTCATGGATGTGACGCCTTTTCAAAGTCTCCCTTCATGAGTAAATTAAACATCGGAGAAGAGAGGAACATTTCCAATGCTTTGTTGCCACCGAGGAGGCCTGTGATAGCCCATCGTGGCTGTGATTCTTCGTCAAGAGCAGGTGTAGCATGCACCTGTCTTCCAGCGCAGGCTGCTGCCTCATTAGGGGTGAATTGGTAAATTCTTTCCACTTACGAATTAAGTCATGGACGGTTATTTAAGGATCATTTGGATATATTAATTAAGTATATAAATGGTAATCACATGGAAGACTTCATTCTTCAAAATCATAAACCCAAAACACTTAGAAAATATCCTAAAACCTCCGTTGAAGTCGAACTTTAAGAGGATGCTTGGTGAGGGGTTTTTGTGTCAAAATTCTTGATCATAGTGAATAATTATCATCCTTGAGGTATGTCTTTTGATCCTGAAACTCGTTTCATCAAGGAGTCCAACTCTCAACATGTTTTTCAAAGTTCTCTAAAGTGAATTGTCCAATTTCATGATTCTACCATTGGTTCTTGCATAAATGATTTCTAAACATTGAATTATGATCTAATGTATTGATTATTTAAATAAAAATTACCTATGAATCCATGAATTTTGATGAACCCTAGTTTTTGAAAATAATGTTTGTTATTTGATAATAATCTAATATTGTTGAATTGTTATGTAGTTTCTTATGGGCTTACTAATGATACAAGAATTGTATTAAATTGATAGATAATTTATCTTAGATTATTAAACCTAGATTGAATTTATGTAGATTCACTAATTTTTATGGTTATTGCTTTGAATTATTGTTGATGACATGGGTAAGGGCATTGTGATCTTGAATTGGTTGATTTAGCATTGAATTGAAGTGTGAATAAGGGAATGATGTTATGCTTCCCGTATTTATTTAATTTGATATTAATTATACTTTGATTCTATTTTTATTGGTATGGTCCACTTCTGGTGGCAGTGTTATGTGTTTTACTTGCAATTGACGTGGCCTTGTCGGTGTTACATTATGCAATATGATAAGCATGGCCTTATTGGTAACTACATGAACATATATGGCTATTTGTGTAGTTTATTTTATTATGTTTGATCATATCTACCTTTATTTTAAAGTATGTAATAAACTATCGACACTATTTAGTTAATAATGTTGTGTTATGGCTATGTGTTAACTGTGTAGTCTTAGAGTTGATACATGGTTGATCCTAAATTGGCTAGATGATACTAAAATGGTTAGGTTTATAATTTTAAGGCAATGAATAATATTACTTAATAAGGTTAAGGGTCAGTCCTAAGAGTCTAAAGGAATATAGGCGATTTGTGTTAAATGGAAGTATGTTGTGTCTTGTTTAGGTAGACTTGGGTCCCTTGCTTGATGCTTATGTGAATATGTGTTTTCTTGACTTAAAAACCTAAAGGGTCTTAGTCTTGAATAAATGAATATAGGTGAGACCTTGCATGATGATATGAAGGTCATATATGTGGAACCTTGACATAAGGGAAAGGTTAATATTGTTGAAGTGTAAGCCGTAATGGTATCCTTCAAAGTAAGAGAGCGATGGACTTAAGGTTGATTGGCTTGAAAGACATCATATCACACCATAGGAAAGTGGCTATGATATTCTTGTCTCCATAGTGAGATATGCTCTAGTGGACCTTGCTTTGGTTGGTTGAATGTAATTGGGTCATGAACTAGATATGGGACCTTTTTATATGAACATTAATGACAAATGATCTATGAGAACGAAGGCTAGCACCGACTGAGTATGGTAAGGGAAAGTAGTTCTAGTTAAGTATGAGTCTAGATACAAAGTATTCTCTTTATGTTCCTTAACCTTGTGCCTACATGGGATAAGTCCAAGTTCTACCATTGGCAAGTTAGAGTAGAATAGAACTCCGGATTCCATGTCTTGCTACCATGGTCTATGTTGGTTATTTCCTATTCTCATCTTATGGAATACCTATTAGCATTTAAGGAGTTTAAGGAGTTTAGGTGGTGGTATGGGACTCTATCTATACATTGCACAATAGACTTTGAAGGTGTTATGTGGAGTTCCTAGGTCTTGTCCACGACCATTAGTTGAATGTCCTTTATGTGATGTATGAGTCTAAATGAACTAATGACTTATGATAAGTAGTATGTAAACGAATGAGTACCTAATCTTATGTGACTTAAGTATTCCTTAGATAAAGTGTGAAGAGGGCATAAGGGATGATCTCTTCATGCCTTTTCTTTTGAAATCTTGAGGATGACTCTAATTAGGGAAGTTGGTTCATTTTGTGGACATGATCTTTGTCTTAGGTGGTCTTAAGGATTATTTAGGTAATCTTGAAGAGGTCACTATGGACGATATCTTCTTGATTTACTTAAGTAGGTCTAAATAGTCTTTGGGAAGAGAATATCACATCATCTATGTGTTGGTGTATAATATGAGCATGATTCTATCTTAGGGAGTCTATAGGATCTCTTGAGTGAGATTGTATGGGCGGTCGCTTCACAACTCTGTCAAGTGAGACTAAGAGTTCATATTTGGTGGAAGAATCTTACCTTTATTTTTATTATCGCTTTGTAAGTATGTATGTGACTCATTATAGGTAATCTTAAGGTTCGTTTAGGCACATCTAGAGAGGGTGTATGGGCGGTCTCTCTTTGTGTGACTTAAGTGAATCTTAGGATGACTTTAAGTAAGGAAATTACATGCTAGAAGTATCTTACGTGTTTTTAAATATGATATATGATGTTATTATGATTAAATTATGTTTACAAAAATGAACGGATGCATATTTCGAATAAAGTCCGTTTTGATGATTTTTATGCATAATGTCATACTTAGTACATGTGGTTGTACTAACTCTATGCTTTTATCTAATTATATAGTTCTTTTTAGGTTATGAGCAATGAGAAGTGAAGACTTGTACTTAGAAGATATTTAAAGAGAAGTTGAAGTATGTCCTCACTTGACTCGAGGGCATATATGTTGTTTATGTTTTCATAAGTATTGTAATAGACTAAGTATTTCTATATTCGTATTTTGAAGTATGGGCCGTGTACCAAGTATTTTTTTGTCTTAAGATGATGAGATTGAGACTTAGTATTTCCTATTACTTTTATATGAAAGAGATTTTGAAGTCTATACTTTGTTTTTGTGAAAAGTTTTAGTTCTGCACTACTTTACACTATGTATATGCAATCAATGATATGAAAGAAGCTTGTCAAAGAACTCCGAGAGTTCGACGACGCCGGTTACAATCCAAGATTTTACCCTTACTTTTAGGGTATAGTTTCGGGTTGTGACATATTTATACTAAACGATGAATAAGCATAGAAAGAGTGGCTAATTGAGGATAGGCTAGTACAAGTGATAAAAGTTGTATCTACACCTAGATTCAATGTCCCTCAATTTAAACTTCAAGAAATAATATTTATGTTATAAGATGAACAAATAATAAAAGGTGAGTAGAGATTAAACAAAAAGTTGTTAAGAAAGAATAGGGTGGCATCATAATATGAGACTAGTGCAAGTGAGACAAGTTGTACCTACACCTATAGAAGGTCAACAAAAGTACTCACCTACGAGAGTGTTCAATATTAAGACACAAGTCTCCATCACACTCTACATGTAAGTGTAAGGACAATTAGCAGTTAATAAAAAATGATGAGATGTGAAATCATCTAATGAGCTATGATGCCCTCATACTGAAAGCCAACTTTTATGATGTATGACATGAATGTGATGGAACTTTATACTGAGCACCGATAGGCTAGCTATGAGTTGTGATTCCTTCTTTTGGGAAGGCAGAGGTTCATGAAATTCTCATGAGATCAGAATATTTATGCACACGGGTATGGATCTCCCTAAATATCCTAGTCTTTGAACTATGCTGCCAATATCGGAACTAGCCAGTGGTTTCCACCTAAGTGAGGTAGGTATGTTCTTGGTTTCACCTTGGCTTGTGACTCCACCTCTTCTCGGTGTAGGAAGAACACTGGATTTCATGATGCACACATGATCTATGTGGGTTAAAGCTGAAGTTCAAAAGATAATGAAATGAATGATATCAAAAGTGTTTGGATAGAATAATCAAGAGGTGAACTAGACTTAAGTAATGATACTAGGTCATTATTGGTCATTTCACAGTACACTCGATGAATGTATTAAACTATATCCTAGGTATAGCTGGTGTTTACAATAACCTATGAATGAAATGAAATTAAGTACGTATGAATAAATGAAGTAGACTCTGTGTTCGCTAAAGAAGGCTCCCTAGTTGAGGTGTCATATGTTGAGCTCTAATTTTGTGAAGTCCTAATGTTAAGTCCATGATTCCAAGGTCTCGTGGCATATGAACAAATGAAATGCAATATGTTATGTGCTATATGCAATATGTTATATGATGTGTGCAATATTATACATATGATGATGCATGTTACTCTCATGGCATGACTTTCCTAATGCGATTTTGACAAGTCCACTGACTTGACATTCCATAAATCATATGCTTAGGAGAGAGCTAGTCTAAATCATGCATGTTCGTGGTGTGTGCTTGCGTATACCTATACTTATTATAAGTGTGTACTAATTCTATACGTTTATCTACTTTAAGGTGCAACTGGATGTTAGAGCTTACGAGTCAAACAAGAAGTTACCCGAACATGGAGCTTTCATCCGGATTTGGTAGGGCCTCATGTTTTTGAGGATTATTACTGATTATTCTAGCGTAGACGTAGGCATGAGCTAGTGGAGTATGTTCCACTAGCATTTCTTTTGTATTTACTTTCAGACGTTGTGTTGGTGCCATTTTTGCAACTCTATATTTATGACTATGTCTTTCATTATATTATCTTGACTTAGATGGTTGTTGTGAATGCTTATGAGATTACATAGATGGTATAATGCTAGATCAATGTTTTCCAATATAAGGTTTAAGTAAACAAAATTTCAAATTTTCCAGTAAAATTGACCAAGATGAAGTAACGACAACGTATGTAGGCTTGTTACGACCTCTTAGAGGTCAACGACGCCGGTCTAGTCTAGATTCCGGTCGTGACATTATTGATCTATTGATGATGATGATTATTCATGGGGTAGACCCTATGACCTAAAGTAAGCTATGATTTATAATTAAAGGCTTAAAGACATTTCAAAAAGGGACTCTAGCTTAGAACCGAGTGAACTAGATTGAGGAGTGTCCCTTCCCACAAAGGGAAGGTAGGAGCACTAAATTACACTTGAGATTGGAGACTATAATGCATGGATCATAAAAAGGGTCTCAATTATATATCCTAGTTCGTAAACTATGTGTCCCCCATAGGAATACTAGCTAGTCGATCCATGTAGTTGCTATGTTTCATGTTTTGGTAATACCTTGGCAAGTAGTCTGCTTTCTTTCGGTGTAGGGTTTTATTACACCGGATTCTACACTAGCTCATGTAGTCTATGTCGGTTAGGGAAAGATTTTCCCAAAAGGTAAAATGAATTAAAGGATTGAACTGTAACTAGGATAACCTAATGGATCTAGCTTAGTTTAGATAGGGGTATGACTCAACCTAAGCATTGCACTAGTTAACCTTTAGGGGAGTCTTAGGAGGATGTTCTTATGTATGTTTATGTTATGATTATATATGATATGTATATAATGAACTTGCACATTGTTGATACTATATGTTGATTAGTTCACTTATGGGTATGTGTTGGGTTATATTGTTAAAGTAAGATAAAATGTATATCTAAATGTCATGTTATGTGAAGAAGGATTTTAGTCATGATTCTTGTTGGGTTGGTTGATTGAGTAAGGTTATGAGGCTTGTTTGGTAATTGCACTTGTTGACTTGATGAGGATTCATGACTTATTGTCTTGCTTATTATGATACAATTAACTCTTATTCATGCTTGTGATGTTATTCCTTGATGATAGGGTCGTATTAGGTTATGGGTTCAAGTATGCTGATATGCGTATTACTTGTTTGAGTTAGTAAGCATGTTTTGTCACTTGGTGTGAGTTGCTTGCTTGTGCATAAGGCGCTTAACGGGGTAAAATATTATGGTTTAACAAAATGTCCTTTTTTAGCAAGTTTTGATCTTATATGTGCATATGATATCATATTTAGTACAAGTGGTGTAATAACCCCATTTTCTTCCTTTTTACCAAACATTTTAGGTTTCGGTCGTTGAAGGCTCATTCGGGACAATATGAAGAAGCCTTGGATATTCTCTATCATCCAATTGGGTAAATCCTCACTTTCCGAGGTCAATGCCAATATATTGCCTATGGAGTTGCATTATTTTTCTAAGACTCATATATTCATTCTACTTTCATTTGATTACAATGTATAAGCATATATGTGGCTTGTATACATTGATGTAGGGCTATGCCAAAATTTGTATGATCGTTTAGATGATATGAGATGAGACAATCTTTGAAACTATTTTTCTATCTTATATATGTTTATGTATAGTAAAAGTAGAAGGTTATGTAACCTTCCTATACGAAGGGTCTAAGTATATTCGATACAAAAATATTATGTGTATGTAGAGGTCTATGTAAACGTCCAAGTAGATCTAATGAAAAGTTTCAATTTTTTTGCATCTTTCAACCTATCAATGTAATGACATTAGAAGAAGAGGCTAGTCTTAGTCCTCAATGAGGACAATGACGCTGCTTATGTCTAGGGGGTAAACCCAGATATGACATACTAAATCTCATAATCATGTTCATGAATGAAACCAATTTAAAAATCATATTCATGAACATTCAAATTAAAAATCATTTAGGATGAAAAAAAGTAAATCAAACATGCTTGGAACGTGGGTGAAGGAAGCCATCGTTGATATCGACCCACATACACTTGTAGGGGTCAACCCCAACTAAATTCAAAAGTTTATTTGATGATCTTGACGAATCTTTAACGTCCTTCTCCTCTTTCAGCTTTCTCCTCTTCGTTTCTCTTCTCTGAAATCCCTAACTCTTTTGGGAGAAGTGTATACTAATCTGATTCAACTGATACCCCTAACTTAATTACAAGACGTTATAATTTAAGAGGATAAGGAAAACACCAAACTATCCTTAAAAATACAGATTTGGGAAATTTCTTTATTCTGACAAACCAACTTCCAAAGAGCATAAATAACTCATACGAAGTCAAAATCGTGAAAACATGCGACATTGGAAAGATTGATCCAAGATCATATTAACAATATCTACAACTACATCTAATTTATCCAGAGCTAGGAGTTATGGACATTTGAAGTTGACCAAAAAACTCACTTTTCAACTTACTTAAATTTCTATATTTTTCAAATACTTTCCAAAAATAAGTATTTCCAAATTTTAAACTCTGTTCTAGATCTTTCTAGTTGTGAGATTTTAGAGTTTCATCATCATTCTAAAGTGTAGACACCTCATTTGGATTCACAATAATTAAAACACAACGGACTAACAAAAGTTCATTGTTGTCACTTACATATGTGATTTACTTTCTACAAATTTTAAGGGCATCTTTTTGCATGGTTGTGTATAGTACTACTTCTTAAATTTTTAAAGAGGATTTATATGTCAACTTCGAACATTTTTCCTCTACATGTGTTTTCTAAAATTAACAACTTTATTTTATAATCTTTTTCCTTTGTATTGTTCTTCTAAAGCATGTGTTGATGTTGATACAAGAAGATGTCATATTGGTAGAAATATCATAACACGAAATAACATAATTTACCTAACACACAAAACTCATAATGTAGTCTATCTTTCTTGGCCCATAAAGAAGGAACCTATTTGTCACGCCCGAGCCTACACCCTGGGCAGAACTGGCACTCGAAAACTGTTGCTGGCCCCAAGAAAACCCTAGGTCTTACATTCTTAACGTTTGAGAAGACTCAAAGTATTAATACAAAGATTAAAATTCACTTACTTATCTATTTTATAGATAACTTAGAACGTTTTAAAATAAAACATTCAACTCAACCTAATGAGAACTAAAGTCTTATTACATAATGAATGAAAATATGAAGGAAATTGAATTCTAAATTTCTATATATGCATCCTCTAATAAATGAGATTAACGTCGGGTGAATACTCGCTATCATCTAAACAACTAAAAATAAAACTGAAAAACAATGACAAATGAGTCTTTTGGAAGGCGATGAAGCTCACTAACTAACTCTGAGCTGCTCACTAGATCAAGAGTACGCTGGGTGCTAATCCAAGTTACATGTTCTGCATCATAATATGATGAACAGTAACTGGCATCAATACAATGAATGTACGACTATGTGAGTTGGAGTGCTAAAACAACATATTCTTGAAAGAGATTATGAATAAAACACACCTTGGCTCTTTTCAACTCATGAGTACTTCATTGAACTAATTTCATTATAAAGTAGTTTTAAAGAAGTTCAATATATATAAAAGGAAAATTGTTTAAAACATAATGTCAACTCATAATCATAATATACTAAAAACATATCATGCTTCCTCTTAAAGTCTACTTCTGCAATGCATGAATGAAGTCGTATGCCTCAACTCATACTAAGTATAACCGCTTGAGGAACCATTAAATTACTACTTTGGGGTTTTCTATAACTGACAACCACCACTGTGAGCATAAGTGGTAATACAACGTTTTTTAACATGACGCTTCCAGGCTTTCCTATACGTTGTCGTCATATAGAACTACTTAACTTAGTGGATCCACTAGCTTAAATTTTGTGATCATCTAAAAAGTATTGACCCATTAATAGCCATGATGGCTAAATGGTTTATGGAGACTTCAGTTAATATGAACTCGCATATCCATATCGGTGCTCCATACTACTCCCAAAATATACTTAGCTCATATGTCACTATGTTGAATATCTTATTGTTCGGTTTTAGAAAGTGTGAATGATAAAAAGAAAAGAGAGAATATGAAAAGTGAGGGAACTACGTTGGAGGGAAAATGATAAGTCATTTGCAAAGTGAAAATGAAAAGTCATTTCTCCCATATCGGCAAAAGAAAGGGAAATTGTTGTCCTTATAGAAGGAAGCACTTCCATTACTTCTTAAAGAGCTAAGAAGAAGATGCCGCCTCGCGCCTTCGTCGTCGTCGCTCGCTCGGCCTAGGATTCGACTTCGGATTCGGTAAATGATATGATTGATTGGTAAATTTATTTAATAAGTTTTTTTTGTTAAATCAAATAAATCCTTGATAAAATTATCTCTTATAAATTTCGGGTACGGTAACATTACGAAAAGTTGTTACTCTTTCCGAAAATTCGTTACTTTCCAAAAAGTCATTAGTTTCCTAACAGACACAATTTTTTGAAAAGTTGTTATTTTTTACAAAAGATACAACTATCTGGATAAAATAGGTCTGAACAGACACGTTCCTTGCTGAAAATGTGTATAAAAGGAAGTCAATTTTTGATTTTTTCAAACATTGAAAAATTTTCCTTCTCTGCATTTATTTTTCTCTCAAATAAAATCAATGTGTCGATCGACCGAGTCTGTGTGACTTGTTGCTGTTATTAAGTTCGTTGAAGTAAAAGAAGATTGAGGTACCGCTATTTCATTAACAGGTTTAATCCGTTTTATCTTGGAAGAAATTAATCCATAACATTGGGTATAGTGAGGAGATCAAATTTCTTAACGACACACAAGTTATTGTAAGAATAACAATCTTAAGAAATTTACCTGTTTCTGTATTTGAGGTTTCTGGAGATTAAAACCTTTATGGTTTTCTACTCTGCTTGAATTTTTAAAATGCATTCGATTAACGATTAAATGAACATAAAAACTTTATCGTTAAATCAGAAACAGTTTGTGTAAAGATTTTTTCTTTACTGTAAGTATTTCAAATACTTAACTTATCTGTCATTTGTGACAGTAAAAAAAAGATTAATTCAAGTCAAACAAATGCTGGAACAGTAAGTGCTACAACAATATCGGTCGCACATAATCGTTCAAATGCTGCCTTAGCGCCGACTGAGAAACCTGCAAAGTTTTCTGGAGTCGACTTTAAGAGATGGCAGCAAAAGATGTTCTTCTATCTCACCACATTGAGTCTGCAGAAGTTCATTAATGAGTATGTTCCTGTTATGTCAGATGAAACTCCAGCTGATGAACGATTCTTGGTAAGATAAGCATGGACACACTCAGATTTTTTTGTGTAAAAATTATATTTTGAGTAGTCTACAAGATGATCTGTACAATGTGTACAGCAATGCCAAAACCTCAATAGAACTCTGGATGCTTTAGAAAAGAAGAACAAAACCGAAGATGCCGAAATAAAGAAATTCATTGTGGCAAAATTTCTGGAAGATAAGATGATAGATAGTAAGACTGTTGTCACCCAAGTTCAAGAATTGCAGGTCAAAATCCACGATCTCCTTACTGAAGGATTGATTGTGAATGATGCTTTTCAAGTGGCTGCAATTATTTAAAAGTTACCTCCAGTGTGGAAGGACATTAAAAACTACTTGAAACACAAACGCAAGGAGATGACTGTTGAAGATCTCATAGTAAGGTTGAGAATTGAATAGCATAATAAGGCTGCAGAAAAGAGGTCACGTGGTAATTCAGCAATATCTGGAGTAAATTTTGTTGAAGAAGATCCCACAAAATTAAATAAAAGAAAGAAAGCATCTGGTCCAAAAAGCAATCCTCCTAAGAAGAAATTCAATGGAAACTGCTTTAATTGTGGTAAACATGGTCATAGGGCTAATGAATTTCGGGTCCTAAGAAGGACAAGAAAAAGAAGGATCAAGCAAACTTGGCTGAATCCAAAGGAGAAATGGACAATCTTTGTGCAATGCTTTCAGAATGTAACTTGGTTGGAAATCCAAGAGACTGGTGAATAGATTCTGGTGCCTCATGCCCTGTTTGTGCCAACAAAGAATTATTTTCATCATATACTCCAGCACTTGAAGATGAAAAATTGTTTATGGCAAACTCCGTTATTGCAAAGGTGGAAGGAACTAGCAATGTCCTATTAAAGATGACATCAGGCAAGGTGGTGACTTTGAATAGGGTCTCATATGTTCCAGAATTGAGAAAGAATTTAGTTTCAATTCCAGTTCTAACCAAGAATGGATTTAAATGTGTATTTGTTTCTGATAAAGTAGTAGTAAGCAAAAATGATATGTATGTAGGAAAAGGCTACCTTAGTGATGGCCGTTTCAAACTTAATGTAAATGCCGTTCATATGAATAAAGATTTTGCTTCTTCTTACTTGCTTGAATCTAAATGTTTATGGCATGAACGTTTGGGACACGTTAATAACAAAACCTTGCGAAAACTGATTAACTTAAATATTTTGCAAAAATTTGAGTGCAATAAATTAAAATGTCAAATTTGTGTTGAATCTAAGTATGCTAAGCATTCTTATAAATCTGTTGAAAGGAATTCAAATCCTTTAGAATTGATTCACACTGATATTTGTGACATGAAGTCAACACCATCACGTGGTGGGAAAAAGTATTTCATTACTTTTATTGACGATTGCACTAGATATTGTTATGTTTATATGCTAAATAGTAAGGATGAAGCAATAGATGCATTTAGGCAATATAAAATTGAAGTTGAAAATCAGTTAGATAAAAAGATCAAAATGATCAGAAGTGATAGAGATGGAGAATATGAATCTACATTTGCAGAAATATGTTTAGAAAATGGAAAAATCCATCAAACTACTGCTCCCTACACTCCTCAGTCTAATGGAATTGCAGAAAGGAAAAACCGAACTTAAAATGAAATAATGAATGCATTACCTATAAGTTCAGGTTTACCACAGAACTTGTGGGGGGAAGTTATCCTTACAGCAAATCAGATACTTAACAGAGTGCCTCACTCAAAGACAAATGTAATTCCATATGAAAAATGAAAAGGTAGCAAACCCCATTTGAAATATTTCAAAGTGTGGGGGTGTTTAGCCAAAGTCCAAGTTCCTATACCTAAGAGGGTAAAAATAGGACCTAAGACTGTGGATTGTGTATTCATTGGATATGCCACAAATAGTAAGGCATGTCGATTTTTGGTCCTCAGAACATCCGAATTCATGATAATACGGTAATGGAATCAGATAGTGCAGAATTTTTTTAACATATCTATCCGTATAAAACTAGACTTGAGTCATCTAGTGGGGGATCTAAACAACCCATAGAAGAACCAAAAGAGAATGAACAAAATGAAGAAAGTCCAAGACGCAGTAAACGTCAAAAGACATCTACTTTATTTGGATTAGATTTTGTAACATTTCTTCTTGAAAGTGAACCTCAAACATTCAAGGAAGCAATGTTTTCTAGCGACTCAACCTCCTGGAAGGAGGCTGTTAATAGTGAAATTGAATCAATATCAAGCAATCATACTTGGGAGTTGGTTGATCTTCCTCTAGGGAACAGACCCTTGGGTTCAAAATGGATATTTAAAAGAAAGATGAAAGACGATGGAACTATTGACAAATATAAAGAAGGACTTGTTGTCAAAGGTTTTAGACAAAAAGAAGGTCTTGATTATTTTGACACATACTCGCCAGTGACTAGGATTATATTAATTCGGATGTGAATTGCACTAACTGCAGTATACGGTCTTGAAATTCATCAAATGGATGTGAAAACAACCTTCTTAAATGGAGAGTTTGAAGAGGAAATTTACATAGAACAGCCTGAGGGTTTTCTAGTTCCTGGTAAAGAAAAGAAAGTGTGCAAACTTATTAAGTCATTAATGGACTAAAACAAGCACTAAAGCAATGGCATGCAAAGTTTGATCAAACCATGTGGTCAAATGGATTTAAGATCAATGAATGTGATAAATGTGTTTACATTAAAGATACTCCAAAAAAAAGAAGTTATTTTATGCCTATATGTAGATGATATGCTTATAATGAGCAAAGACATTACTAATATAAAAGCTACAAAGCGTATGCTTGCTAGTAAGTTTGATATGAAAGATTTAGGAGTCGCTGATGTGATATAGGCAATTAAAATTCTTAAAACTCCTAACGGTCTAGCATTGTCTTAAACTCATTATATTCAAAAGATACTTGAAAAATTCAAATTTTTGAATTTTAAGAGGGCAAAGACTCCAATTGATGTAAACATTCGTCTTGCAAAGAATAAAGGTGAAAGTCAGTCTCAATTGGACTATGCTAGCGTATTGAGAAGATTAATGTATGTCACGAATTGTACACAACCAGACATAGCTTGCGCTATTTGTAAACTGAGTCGATACATAAGTAATCCTAATTATACTCATTGGTTGGCAATGAAGAGAGTTTTGGGATACTTAGATGACACTCAAAACTATGCTTTACATTACAACAAATATCCAGCCGTTCTTGAAGGATATAGTGATGCAAATTGGATTATTGGGTCAACTGAAACAAAATCCACAAGTGGATACGTTTTTACTATTAGTATAGGAGAAATATCTTGGAAATCATCCAAACAAACATGTATAGCTCGCTCTACAATGGAGTCTGAATTCATTGCTTTAGACAAGGCAGGTGAAGAAGCTGAATGGCTCCGGAATTTCTTAGAAGATATTCCATTTTGGCCCATACAAATGGACCCTATATGCGTACATTGTGATAGTGAAGTTGCAATAGGAAGGGCTGGAAGCATTATGTATAACGGCAAGTCTCGTCACACAAGACGAAGACATAACTCTGTGAGACAACTACTCTCTAGTGGAATTATCACAATTGACTATGTGAAGTCAAAATATAATGTGTCGGATCCACTTACAAAAGGCCTAAATAGAGAGGGAGTTGAGAAATCATCGACGGGAATGAGACTATGGCCGAGAACAAGTCATCATGGCTGTAACTCTACCTAGAAGATTGGAGATCCCATGATCTAGGTTCAAGGAGATAAAACAAAGTCATTGATGACAGTTCAACATTGTCAAAGGAAAAGAAAAATTGTTATTATTTTTATGGTCCATTCTCATGATGAGACAATGTTTAGTAACAAGGATAAAGACATAAGGACTTTTTAATGGTTTCTAAGTTTGATACAGGGAATATCAAATGGTTTATATGTGGGATAACACATTTATAAATCACCTATGTAAGTGTGAAGTGTAAGCCACTTCAAGGAGAATCCGGTAAGGCCAGTTCTTTAAGCACTTACTATCCAAGATGTGTTCATTGCTGAAACGAACAAAACAATGAGAACTAAGAACAGTTCAAAGGTTGATTGTGTGACATATGTTGTCTAGGTATACACCAAAGCTCGACGTTTCAAAGATATCAAATCTACCGATTGACCGAGTATATCCGATATATATTCACTATGGAAAGTATAAAGGGAAACCTACTTATCCAGATACGATTAACCATTACCTATAAGACACACAAGTTTTTTCATGCATATGTTTTAACAATAGCCTTCCCCATTCATGTGGGGGATTGTTGCGTTTTAGAAAGTGTGAATGGGAAAAGAAAAGAGAGAATATCAAAAGTGAGGGAACTACTTTTGAGGGAAAATGAAAAGTCATTTGCAAAGTGCAAATGAAAAGTCATTGCTCCCATATCGGCAAAACAAAGGGAAATTGTTGTCCTTATAGAAGGAAACACTTCCATTACTTGTTAAAGAGCTAAGAAGAAGATGCCCCGTCGCGCCTTCGTCGTCGCTCGCTCGCTCGGCCTCGGCTTCGGATTTAGATTTGGTTTTAACAAATGATATAATTGATTGATAAATTTTTTGGACAAAATTTATTTAATCAGTTTTTTTTTATTAAACCAAATAAATCCTGTTAAAATTATCTCTTATAAATTTGCAGGTAACGGTAACATTCCGAAAAGTTGTTACTCTTTCCGAAAAATCGTTACTTTGTGAAAAGTTGTAACTTTCCAAAAACTCGTTATTTTCCTAACAGACACAATTTTTTGAAAAGTTAGTTATTTTTTCCAAAAGATACAACATTCTGGAAAAATGGGTCTGAACAGATTTCACTGAACAGACATGTTCCTTGCTAAAAATGGCTATAAAAGGAAGTTAATTTTCGATTTTTTCAAACACTGAAATTTTTTCCTTCTCTGCATTTACTTTTCTTTCAAATAAAATCAAAGTGTCAATTGACTGAGTCTGTGTGACTTGTCTCTATTCTTAAGTTCGTTGAAGTTAAAGAAGTTTGAGGTACCGCTATTTCTTTTAATAAGTTTAATCCGTTTTATCTTGGGAGAAATTAATCCATAACCTTGGGTAGAGTGAGGGGATTAAATTTCTTAAGGACACACAGTAGTTAATCTGGACTCGGATTAATTCTTCTATTTTATATTTTTTCTGCTTCATCTTATTTCTGTTTCTGTTTATTAACCTTATAAATACAGGTTATTGTAAGAATAACACTTATCATTGAGTTGAGCCTTATTTCACACAGTTTACTATCTTATCATTGAGTTAAACTATGCTTCTTCGAGTTGAGTTTAGTTTAGTGAGTAGAGAAGAGGTAAGAGTATATTCTTTTTAATAGTTTGAGATTATATTTTTTCTTTAGAATTGCCCGTACATACTTGTACATTCCAAATACTGATCAATTTGGTTTGCATCATATCATGATGCCGATACAAGTATTCAGGGTCATCAACTTGAGCTTCGTTGATACCACATGGAGTTCAAGTTTGCTTTGCCGAGACATCTTTCGTTAAGAGGATTTCATTTAATTTTTAGTTTTATTAGGATGTCGTGAGTCTTGTCCCAACTTCCATCTCTGTCATTACGAGACTTTTAGATAGACGGTAGAGTTTGAGAAGATTGTTCATTTATTTTGTGAAATGTTTTACAGATTTAAGTTGCCAATTTTATGGTGAGTTGAATATATTATTTTTATTTAGTTTTTTAGTTTTTGTATGCTTTAGTTAGTCTTTGTTTTGTTGTAAGAAGTTATTAATGTTCTCTTGGAAACAAACAATGGTTCTCGAATGCCGACCACGTTCAGGTTGTAGGCTCAGATCGTGACATATGTTGTCAATAGTATAAGATATTTTTTTTTTAATTGTTTGCACTAAATATGTAAATTATTTTAGATTATAATTTAAAGAGAATAATAGAAAAATTGATATCCAGTTTATGTTTTTGGATGAAAAAATTGATCATCTGACTGCAGGCCCTTTTAGGGCATAAAAGATTTAAGAGAAAACTTAATAACATTGATAAGAATGTTCTTTTGCTTATATTGGTTATAGCCCTTCTATGGCCTCTGCTAATGCGGGATGCTTTATACAGTGGACTGTCCTGCAATGACCATGCTTATTGTAGAAAAAAACACTCTAATAATTTATCAATTTTCTCTCCTTCTATTGAGTAGTTTGATGTGGTTATTGTTATGCCTATCTGGCTAACCATATCTTGTGGCTATCAAAAACATATATCTTTTTTTATTCTCTTTTTCATTACTTCGTTTGATAATTTACTATGCATTTGTAGGTATTCCAAAAGGTCATAGTTAGTATTCTTCTTGAGCCAGAGTTGTCAAGTATCTTGCAATACACTTACAATTAGGCGGACTACATGCCAAAGTAGTACCAAAACATGAAACATAGCAACTACATGGATCCACTAGTTAGTGTTCCAATGGGGGAAACATAGTTCAAGAACTAGGATATTTAGTTGGAATCCTCTTTATGTGCCATCCATTATAGTCTCCAATCTCAAGTGTAATGTATTGCTCCTACCTTCCCTATGTAGTAAGGGACACTTCTCTATCTAGTTCACTCAGTCCTAAGCTAGAGTCTCTTTTTGAAATGTCTTTAAGCCTTTAAATATCAATCATAACATAAGTTAGGCCATAGGGTCTACCCCTTGTATAATCTTCATCATCAATAGTTCAATAATACTTGTATGAGTATCAGTCATTTCATCACAATTCATATAAGTGAGGTTAACACTTTAACATTTCATAACATATTATGGCAAATTGATAGTTGTCACCATCCTTATAGGACATACACCTTAATGAACCTCACAACATAGTCAAGACATTTCAATTCAAAATCATACAACCCCATAATCCTAATACATGAAATAATCCAAATGTAATATCATGACTTAACAACAATTAATCACAATTGGAAGTAAAGATACAGATTCTACGACTTACCAATTCTTCCTCATAGTCTATCATCAAGGTCTTACCATCAACCCATAACTCAACTCAACTTGGGGAGTAACATCATCACACAATGATAACCAATAGACTAAGAAGACCAAATGCATTTCTGTAACACAATTCAAATTTAGATCACAACTTGAGATAACGTACATAGGTTAATTTCACATAATAATTCATAACACAAATCACATCTGTAGAACTAGCATTATAGCACTATAATTAATCTTAATTTAATCATAATAGCACCATAGGACAGTAATCAAATCAACAACTAACTCAATTGAATTATCATAATACAATATAGGTCAAGATCACTAGCTAGGGTTAGGGATAGAGGATCATATTATTCAATTTAGACCAAACCTTGAAAAATTAGCATAAACAAGTTGAATTACATGTTAATATACTCAATATAACCCTAAGAGTTCATTAACAGCTCAATCCATAACTTCAATTTCGTAATTAGATAAAACCCATAAGAAAACTCAACTTTATTAAATCTATTTTGAAGGAACTCTTTGAGTAAAGAATCTCAAAAGTGAATAGAACCCATACCTTAATGATTTGTCAGCAATTTGATGGTGAATATGTCCCTTTCCAGCCCCCAAACCCTAGTTCTTGCTAGCCTTCAATGGTGAGTTCAAGTAGAGAGAGAAACAAGAGAGAAGAAAGAGAGTTTATTTTAGAGTTGTGTTTTGATTAATGAGGGTTGAGGGTATTTATAGTGGGACTAAATCAACTTAATTAGTATTCCTTTAATACCCAATTACCCCTAAAAAACTTAATTAATTAAATTATTTTAACTTAAAACGTGAAGGAATTTGTAGACCCCATTGACGGTACGTGTTGCATATCCATAAGTTCGGTAAGAGACCGGTGCGCGCAGGGCTTTTCTTTATTTATCGAAGTGTGGGGCGATGGTGGCATCAACGCCTCGTACATCCGCACACGAACCGTAGCCTAAACCTTGGCACCCCGTCGATGAGTCCAGAGACTGTGCAGGTGAAGGTTCCTTCTCCAACAGCCTAAATGTGGGACACGCTGGAATCGATGCCCCATTGATCCATATACGGGGGCCGTCTTCTGTCCTGTCGATGCACACTGCCAGGCATGCTACGTCACACTACAAGAGTCCTCCTCAAGGGCCTTTGGTTGGTCACTGGGGAGTCGTACCTAGAAGTTTTAACCATGGAAAAACTCAAACACCCATTAGCTACCTTTCCACCCATTTTTATACATTTCGGACTCCTAAAAGTTAGTCAAAAGTCTTAGGCACACTAACATCCCTTGGAACCAACATCCCGAATGTTTTGGATGTTTTATTTCTTAAACCTCCTAAATGACCTATATTCATTAAACATTGACTTACAAACAATGTTTAAACTTTATGACACCTATGTAAGGCTTTACAATGAGTCTTGGATTTTAAAGGGTTACATTATCCCCCCCTTAGGAACATTCGTCCTCGAATGACACTAAAATACTTTTGTAGGAAGGAATAGACTAAAGACTAGCAGCTCAGCTAATCAACAATATCAAATCAACATAAATCATGTCATTTCAACATGGAGACTATCAAAACTCATATTACCACACATAAGGCTCAAAACTCTTCATCATGAGGCGATTCCTTCTACCAACACTTATGTGCTCAACATACATTACATGTGTCAATTAGCACAATGTTAAACTTAACAATATGCTATCTATCATTTCATGAAGATTCACCACATTCAAATGCACAACATAACTCAAAACAACCAAAAAGAAAAATTTAAAGTTTTGAATAGTAACACTACAGTAACTTCACTTAAGTTCTTTCAAAAAGGCATATGTGCAAATCTTCACCCAAAAATCAAGAAACTTCAATTTTCTAGTCATATTTTTATTATTACAAAGAATGACTAAACATAATTCTAAAAAAGATGAGGGTAATGGGACTTCATGTCTGCCTCGGCCTCCCATGTTTCACCCTCAACTAGATTATTTTTCAATAACAACATTATGGAAACCACTTCTTTATTCCTCAACTTCTTGACTTGCCAATAAAAAATAATCAAAACTTCCTCATAATAGAGGTTATCCTTGACACTAAGACACTCAGTAGGAAGAATGGACTCAGATTCACCTATACACTTTTTCAACATAAAAACATGGAAAACCGAATGAATCGAAGCCAATTCACTAGGAGGTTTCAATTCATAGGCAGCCTTACCAACCCTTTGAAAGATTTCATAGGGAACCACAAAACGAGTTCTCAATTTACCTTTCTTTCCAAATCTAACCAACCCTTCATTAGTGAAATTTTCAAATACATCTTATCACCTTCTTCAAACTACAATTTTTTTTTCTCCTATAATTGAGATAAGACTTTTGCTGACTATAAGACGTTTGTAACCGGTTCCCTATGATATGAACCTTTTCCAAAGTCTTATAAATAATCTCGGGACCAAGAAGTGATGGCTCACCCACTTGAAACCATACAATAGGAGAACTACACTTCCTACCATACACGACTTCATAGGGAGCCATGTAAATGGATGAATGCAAAAATTTCTTGTAGGCAAACTCAACTAAAGGTAAATGCCTATCCCAAATCCCTTTGAAATAAATAATGCATGCTCTAAGCATATCTTCAAGGGTTTGTATCGTACGCTTCGCTTGACCATCTATTTGGGGATGAAAAGCGGTGCTCAACTTCACTGTAGTACCTAACCCTTTTTAGAACGACATCCAAAATCTAGATGTGAATTGTGCGCCCCGATGGAACGCCATGGCGGCACCAAATCTCATCTAGGAAGATTCTTGCATAATCCTCCGCCGAATATGAATACTTGATGGGAATAAAGCAAGAGGATTTAGTCAACCGATCCACAACCATCCATGTGTAATCATAGGACTTTTTGGTCCGAGGTAAACTTATTACAAAGTCCATATTGATTTCTTCCCACTTCAAAGTGAGAATTCGGATCTCTTGTAGTAAGCCACCCGACTTTAGATGTTCGGCCTTTACTTGTTGGCAATTTTGACACTTAGCGACAAATTCTGCAATGTCTCTTTTTAGACATTCCTAACAATATATTTTCGTTGGGTCATGTTACATTTTTGTCTATCCCGGATGAATTGAGTATCAGGAACCATGTGCTTCTTTTAAGGTCCGATCCCTCAACCTATCAACATTGGGAACACATAATTTCCCTCGGTACGGTAACACATCATCCCCCCTTAAAGAGAATGATTCATTCAACTTGCTGAGAACCGATTTTTTGAACTCCATTAAGGGTTAATAAAGGTATTTGTTTGGACTTCACCTAAACTAGTAAAGATGACTCAAAGTTATGATGAACTATGGCACCCCCATCCGGAGAACTCTACAACCTCATTCCCAACCTAGCCAACCTATGTACTTCCCTTGCTAGATCCTTTTTGGCTTCGTCAAGATGCTATACACTAACTATGGTAATCCAACTTAGGGAATGTGCAACTAAATTATCCTTGTAGGGGTTATAAAGGACACTCATTTTGGGTAATAACATATTGGAGACTCTTATGATCGATAAAAACATCAACATGAACCCCATACAAGTAATGCCTCCTAATTTTCAAACAAAACACCACGACCGCTAATTTAAGGTCATGAGTGGGGTAATTTCTCTCATGTACCTTTAGTTTCCTACAACATAAGCTATCTCCTTCCCGAGTTACACAAGCACATACCCCAAACCCACTCGGGGTGTGTCACAATACATCACAAAACCCATTGTACCCTCCGGTAAGTTCAACACCGTAGTGGAAGCATGCCTATCTTCCGATAATTAGAAGCTCTTCTCACATGCCTCCGACCACTCTAAATTCTTACTCTTTTGAGTCAAAGTAGTAAACGGAGACGCAATGGACGTGAAACCATCCACGAACCTTTGATAGTAACCGTAAACCTAACAAACTCCTAATGTCAGTTGGAGTCAATGGTCTAGGTCAGTTTTTGACTGCTTCCGTTTTCCTTGGGTCTACCTAAACTCCCTCACTAGAAATGATGTGCCCAAGAAAAGTCAACGACCTTAACCAAAACCCACACTTAATATATTTGGCATAAAATTGATGTTCTTTAAGGGTTTGCAATACTACCCTCAGATGACCCATCCGATCATCCTCATTCTTCGAATATACAAAGATATCGTCCATGAAGACATTGACAAACAAATTTAGGTAATTTTGAACTACTCTATTCATTAGGTCCATAAATGCCGCCGGAGCATTAATGATACCAAAAGACATGACCAAGAACTCATAATTCCTATACCTAGTCCGAAAGGCCATCTTGGGTATATAATCCCCTCTAACCATAAGTTGATGATACCCAGACCACAAGTCTATCTTTGAAAAGTAACTCGCCCCTAGGAGTTGGTCAAATAAGTCATCAATCCGAGGGACAGGGTACTTATTCTTAAATGGTGACCTTGTTCAGTTGGCGGTAATCAATACACATTCTCAATGACCTATCTTTCTTCAAAGAAAAAAAAATCGGAGCACCTAACGGTTAAATACTAGGACATATCAAACACTTATCTAGCAAATCCTGAAGTTGAGTCTTCAACTCTTTCAACTCATCCGGTGCCATATGATAAGGAGTTATTTATATGGGATTTGTATCCGATAGCATATTAATGCTAAAGTCAATTTACCATTTGGGAGGAATACCGGGAAAGTCATTAGGGAAGACCTCAAGAAACTCACTCACTACGGGCACTAACTAAATGGAAGGTATTTCAGAGTCTTGATCTTGAACTCTTCCTATATGATAAAGAAAACCTTTTGAGATCATTTTGCATGCTTTTAGACAAGAAATAATATGACCTCTAGGAATAGAATTTCCCTCTTTTACTCAACAACTGGTTCATTTTCGAAGTTAAACCTCACCACTTTTGTCCTACAATATGCAAAACATGCATGCAACCAATTCATACCAAATATAATATCAAAATCTAGCATATCTAATTCTACTAGATCAACATAAAAAACTCTATTGGGAAACATTATAGGACAACTTCTATACACCCTTTTTGAAAAAACCAACTAACTCACCGGAGTACACACTAAAAAAGGTTCATGAAAAATATTGGGTAAAATTTCAAATTTTTTGGCTACTAGAGGTGTAAAAAATGATAAAGTAGAACTGGAATCAAGTAAGACATATAAATCAAGAGAGAAAACATTGAAAATACCGGTCACCACATCGGGAGAGGTCTCTTGCTCACCCCTAGAGTGGAGAGCATAGAAGATATTCTTCTTTGAAGCATCAGTAGAACCACTTAATTGAGCTTGGCCACTAAACTTGTATTGACTCTTCAAGTTTAGAAAATCATTCATCATGTGACCACTCTTTCCACAACTAAAGCAATTATCCATCCCCTTAAGGAAAACACTGTAGTGCTTTTTACAAACTTTCCACAAGTTGGCTTCTCATTTGGTGACATAGTACTTTTTACCTTCTTGCATTTAGGGTTAGACACCATATCACCACTAGATCTTGGTAATTTGGAAGGGACTTAATTAGAAACCCACATCTTAAATTTCAGCTTGTCTTGAATCTCAATTCTATTCTTTGAAGAACCTCCATCAAATGACCTCTCCCACCTAGCATCTCTACTTTTTTTCTTTTAGCCCTTACCTCTTAAACTGTTCTTGCATAAACCATAAGATGGTAAATGTTCTTGTTTTCATGTAGCATGGCCCATTGACACTCTTCTTGTAAGTCCTCCGACACCCCCATCACAAAATGACTCATTTGGTCTCTAGGATCAGAGACCAAACAAGGAGCATTTTTGGACAACTTCATGAATTCCAAAGAGTACTCATGGACACTCTTACCTCCTTGATTAATATTGTTGAAATCCATCACTTTTTCCTCCCTCATCTCTTAATGAATGAACTGATCTAGAAAAGTTGTCTTATAGATCTCCCAAGTCACCAGACCACCCCTCAAAAGCTATTATCCCTACATTGCATATACCAAGTTTGAACGACATGCTTGAGTTTATATGTGGAAAACTCGTCCTTGTAACTTGAAGAAACCCACATATCATACAATATCTTGTAGACCTTATCAATGAATTCTTGGGGGTCTTCATCAACCTTAGACCGATAGGATGTAGGTTCTCTTACATTGGAAGCCATAGTAGTGACTTGTTGATGAGGAAAGGGATCAATATCATAATTGTATTGGGCTGTCATAGCATGGGCTTGAACGTCGTGGCTTGTGCTTGAGTAGTTATGGCTTGGTCCATATGAGAAAGAATAGCCCTAATCTATGCCTCTGTAATAGATGGAGGGTTAGTCGGGGCTTGATAAACATTAACATTCTCCTTATGTGGAGGAACTTGCTCATCACGGGGAGGAGCTCCTGCATTAGCAACTTCCTCCTCAAGTCTTTGAGTCGCATTCCTTTGAGTGTTCATGCTTCCTATAAGCACAACAATAGAATTAGATGCAAAGGCACACCATGAGTATACTCTATTGGCACAATATAAGATTTCAAAGAAAAGAGAGTGATTCCTAAGTATCATATAGGTTCCTACTCATAAGTGTGGCGCGCTTCACAATTATACATATAAACCTACGTAATCGCGGTAGATAGAGATACATAACTCAACTATATGCAACATTATGCTCTGATACAAAGTTTGTCATATTCGGGTTTACCCCCAGACATAACCGGCATCATCATCCTTTTGAAGGACTAAGACTAGCCACTTTGTTTCAAGTCAGTACATTCATAGGTTTAAAATGTGGAAAAGTATAAAACATTCATTATCACTATTTTTAGGTTTATATAGACCTCTAGATACACAGAATATATATTCATATCAAGTATACATAGACCCTTCATATAGGAAGGTTTTATCGCCTTCTACTTTTATTGCACATACATATATAAGAATATAGAAATAGTCTCAATGATTTGGTTATCTCATTCCATCTAAGCGAATATCACAATATGGGCATAACACTTAAATCAATTCAACAAGACCATGTATATGTCATAGAAAAGTACAATATTCAAATAATAAGGAATGGAATGACAGAGTCAACAAGCTCATGACAAAAAACAAAGCTAGAAGATGGCATTGCCCTCGAGAGTTGAGGACCTACTATACTTGGATTAAAGGAAAAAACCAAGCCTTCAACAATGACGCCTCCTAGAACTCTTCAACGAGTGGAACCTAAAATGTTTGGGAAAAAGGGAAGAAAATGGGGTTAGTATATTCAAAAGGTGGTAAGACTTCATGTTTTCCCAATTTCCATTATTTTAAATAGAAGTGAACCATTTTCTACAAAATTCTTGAAATCTATTCAGAAATGTTTGGGTTCAAAGGTTAACTTAAGTATTACCTTTCATCCTCAAACTGATGGGAAAGCGGAGCAAACTATATAGACCTTGAAGGATATGTTGAGGGTATGCATGATCAATTTCAAAGGGAATTGGGATGATCATCTACCTCTTACTGAATTCCCTTAGAACAATAGTTACAACTCTAGCATCCAAATGGCTCCATATGAATCTCTTTATGGGAGAAAATTCATATCTCATATTAGAATGTTTTAAGTTAGTGAAGTAGGTTTCATTAGAAAAAAACTAGTTCATAAACCTATGGAGAAGGTGAAAGTTATCAAAGAGAGGTTGAAAACAGCGCAGACTCGTCCAAAATCCTACACTGATTATAGAAGAAGGGAGGTAGAGTTTAAAGTATATTATTGGATTTACTTTAAATTTTCACCCGTGAAGGGAGTTATTACGTTTGGTAAGAAGAGGAAGCTTAGTCCACTGTATGTTTGACCCTATCAAATATCAATGAGGATTGAAAATGTAACTTATGAGTTGGACCTACCATAAGAGTAGCAAGGGTTCATCCAGTAATTCACATCTATATGTTGAATAAATCCAAGGGTTATCCTTCATTGATTATGTCAATTGAAAATATTGAGATCAAGGATAACTTTTATTATAAGGAGATTCAAGTCAAGATTCTAGAAAGCTAGGTTCGCAAATCCAGAACAAAAGAGGTGGCATCAGTAAAAGCCCTTTGAAGGAATCAATTTGTTTAGGAAGCTTCTAGCGGAGATGAGGATGATATGAAAAAGAAATATCTAAATCTCTTTAAATGTCATAACTTCTATCTCATGGTGATTTAGGAGCACTTACAAATATGGTTGGAAAGTTATTGGAATTATCTTTCCAATGCCGCAGAGATTGTATGATTCCGTGTTTGTATGAGTCAGTTATTGCCACGACCCAAGAGTACACCCTAGATGATATGGCATTCCGTCGAATAGGAACACGTCTTACTTGACCACTCAAAGGTCTTGTACAAGCCCTTTGACATCATCCATTGCATAACATACATGAAAAGTAGTGCAGAACTAAAACTTTTCACACAAAATAATACTTCAAAATATCTTTCATAGAAAACAAAAGGAATAAATCAAAGTCTAAAAGTCACCATATTAGATATATGAATATATTGGGACACGACCCATAAAGTACAAAATAGAAATACTTATTCTATTACAATACGTTCAATAAGGATATCTAAACATTATGATGTCCTCAAATCTAGTGATGACATAGAAACACTTGCTTGAATGAAATGCTAGGGTCCAAGCTTCACTTCACACACTCCTCTCATATTCCACCTACACCTTTAGAGATTGAAAAAATGTATTGAATTAGTACACTGCATGTACTTAGTATGGCATAATGCATAAAAATATGATAAGAGGACATTTGTATAAAATATGATCTTTTTAAGTAAAACTTCATAAACAGGTATAAGGATCACATTAAGTAAACATAAGCACATAGAGTCACGTTCCACAATATAACATCAAGAACCCATCAAAACACATAAACACGATAGCCTCCTTCCAAAGGTGATTCTAAGGCTCTTTGTGAGTGTGTTATGAAGCGACCGCTTATATGATCCCTTCTCACACACCAAAGAGATCCTAAAGATTATCTAATATAAGATTATTAAAATTTCATATAATTAACTCCCTACCTAGAATTACTCATGTAAGAGAGAGAACGCCCATACACCGTCTCCGAGCCTACTAAGCAATCTTGTAAGCTACTATACATAGATAAATTTCATAAAAATACCTTTAGTTAATTCATAATATTAATTATCCCATTTAAGAGACATTCAACACTTCAGGACTTTCACATAATAGTCTTGGAGTTGACCTAGGAAACTCACACATTAATATCTTCAAAGCCTAATCGTGCAATGTATAGATAGCGTCCCATTCAATTACCTAAAATTAATAGAACATATCAAACACTAGCATGTATCCCATCTGATGAGAATGGGAAATAACCGGCATAGACCATGGTTGCTAATCATTGAATCTGGAGTCAACCCTACTCCAATAGAGGGTGTTATTCTTGTTAATGGTAGAACTAGGACACATCCTATGCAAGTAAAAGGTTAAGAAATATGAAGGGTTTCATTGTTCTCTAATGTGATCTTAGTTAGAGAAACTTCCCAAGCATACTCACATGGTGCTACCCTCTGTTCTATAGATTAATTCAATAAAGGAGCATATGAAGAGGTCCATATCTTGTTCATAACCAAATAAAACTACACCTTACCAAGAAGGGCCCATAGGATTGCCTTACAATATTTAAGAGGATATATCAGTGACTTTCCTAAGGATCATTTCATGTCGTTCCATCCAACCAACTCTAAGTCCAGCATTCACAAAAGAAAGATAACATTAAGGCTTTCAACTTCAAGGATATCATAAACTTGTTTCAAGTTCCTCATAAATGATCTTCTTTACTATATTCAAGATCATATTCGATTCATAAATATACATTCATGACAAAGGTGTTTTATCCTACTAAGTGTGACATTCATATTCATATTCTTCATGTATCAAGTAAGAGACACAAGTCTACAGAAACAAGACACATATACTTTCCATTATCAAGTATAGCATATCAGTCATGATAGTATACTTGCAAGTTACCCTACACACTCATATAGAATCATCAACATAACTCAAACTAATGATCATATAGTCAACTAAAGACATTCACACTTTAATATCAAGTATAGAAACCCAAGGCATTACTATAGCATATCACGATCACCCACAATCACCGACGAGAACACATACTTTGACTTCACATATACACATAAGTCATCAAGAGCTTCACAATACACACATATTCAATTTATCACAAGCTAATACCATAATTCATAAATTAATGCCGCCAAGGCCACATTGTTTAACAATTCATAATGTATTGCCAACGAGGCCACATTATTCAAAAATATAACACATTAGAACCATATACATAAGCGGAACATTCCAATTATCATCATAGTTCAGGATCTATACTACACAATATTGAGAAAGTTAAGTCAACATACAAATATTTCAATCTCATAACTCCAATCCATAGACAATTCAAACAACTAAATATACAAAGACTCTTACCAATAGTAAGATTACCTATCAATACAATAATCACAATATACAGTGAATAAAAGATAATAAAACATGAATTTATCTATCATAATTCGTTCATAATTCAACAGCCCTAATCAAACTACACAAGAAATCAATAACATTGAGGCATCATCAAATAGACCATAAAGTAGTCAAATCTAGGATTGTATGGTTTTCACGGGTTGATAGAGTTTTTAGTCTAAAATCATCAAATTCACATCAATTCAATCATAATACAATGATTCAAAGAGTTTTATGCAAGAATCCCTGGCTACATTACAATTTAGAAGTTCATCATTTAAGAAAGTCTTGGAAACCACTTTGAAGATTGGCTCCTAAAAGAGATTCAATGATGTAAACTATACATTAATTGATGCTAAGTCACAAAATTAACTATATATTTATGGAGAAACCATGCTTCAAGCACCAATTTTACTTCAAACTTCAATGGTGTTTTTTAGAGTTTTTCGTTGGGGTTTGGGAATTTGATTTTTAAAAAATGAATTCATCTAAGTGTTTAAAACTTATAAACACATTTAAAATACCCAAAATAAACTTAAGAAACCTTCCAAATAATTTTACTAAGGCTAGGTGAAAACCCCATAATGCCCTTGAGCTGGTCCTGTCACTGCAGGAAATTGTAGACCCATCAACGGTGAACCATCAACACCTCGTCGACCCACCAACAAACCGTCCTTATGGTCCGTTGTTTAGGTCAGAGGTTTGCCAAATGGTAGCTTAAGATACCTAGCATATTTTCTACCTACTATGTATTTCCATGACCCCTGTATATTTCACCCAATCTATACCAGGAACCACTCCCTTAATTCCCTAAACAACGGGGTGTTGACTGACCTACTGGGCGTCGATTGACCCTCATTGGTTGGGCGGGCTTTGAATGCTTTTTGATAGAAGTTGAATCCTTTTGAAGGGAACTTTGGTTGGTCCTTGGGAAGGTTTTCCCAGACGTTTCCAACCCAAATAAACTCGTACACATGTTAGGAACGCCTCACATCAATTTTAACCAAAACAAACATGTAAAACATTCAAAGGCACACCTAAACGATCAAACACGTCTCAAGAAATATCTTTCGAACATCATAGACATTCCTTGACGTTTGACCTCCAAACATCACCAAACTTCAGACACAGCCTATAAAAATATTTATAAACAGTTTTAGGATTTTATAACATCATCACACAAGCGTAACGATCTAGTGTCACCTAAGTCGTTCTAGAGGTGTTACATTCTCGCCCAATTGAACAACATTTGTCTCGAATGACACTTGCTTCATTTTAGGCACTTTCAAAAGACAAGAAACTCAACTCTAGAAGCACATAACAATACCACACCATAAAAAATACACTATTAGGATGAACACCACTTTCACATAATAAAAAGACTCAAAACGCAATAAGAAGATAAAAACTACTTCTACAACTCATTATGCAATAAGACACACATTATTAATTTCAGTTAGGAGAACTCCTTCTCCACACATTATCATTCTCATATACATCAATTCTATACACATTATAACCATTTTAAATAAAAGAACAATTTAGTCATTTTTGCAGAAACTTCACATTGAACTGTCAAGCATTACTGTGAAACATGCTCAAATTTTAAAAATGCAAATCTTAAGAAATTTATAAGGAAAACATGAAAATATAATTGACAAAACCGTAGAAAATCATTTTAAAACATGATCATAACTTCATAAAATTCAAAGTGCAAGTAATCAATAAAATTAAATTTCAGCAAGACTCCTAAACACAATGTAAAATGCAACATGCTACTTTGACTTTCTAACTCTCAACCTTGAGTTAAATAAAATATAAGAGAAAATAAATCACAACTCCACTACTCACCATACTCCCCTTCATAAAAGGAACCCATCACAATATAACGGAGAAAATATAATTTATTCGCATCATTATCATCATCCGGCTTTGTTCCGTAAACTCGGAGGGCATAGAAGCGATTCCTCTGTGGAGCACCACATCTCTTCCTCTATCTGCAATATTAGGACAATCCCTCACCTTATGACCATCCATACCACAACCAAAGAAATTTCTGGTATGGAATAAAAACTTTCCAAAGTGCTTTACCCACAAGTATAAAAATTAATATTAACACCTTTAGAACTAATACCACTTTCACCCTTTACCTTAGGACATTAGGTCCATCTTGGTTTGGATCCCTTTTTATAAAACTAGGTAGGTTTTGCTCATTGGATCCACCTCTCTTCAAAATTCAATAAATCCTACTCAGCGTGGATTCTTCAATGGATTGAACCTACACCATAGGCCTAGACAAGTTCATTTCATTGCGGAACGTGGTCATAAGACATACTTCTTTCACAAGGTTTGCTACACCGGTCACAAACATACATATCTCATACCTAGGGTTAGAAACAAAGGAAGGAATATACGTAGACATCATAGTAAACTTCAAAGAATACTCTTCCACACTCATGTTCCCTTTCCAAAGGTTAATGAACTCCTCAACCTTCACCTTCCTCCTCTCACGGGGAAAGTAATTCCCTTAGAAAGCCTCTTTAAACGTCACCCACTCTATAGGACCCGACACAACCATCCTATTATATTTCCAGTGAGTGTACAACACTTGTGTAACATGACTCAACTAGTATGAGGCAAACTCCGCTTTATCCCAAGAATTTGCCCCCATAGCACTCAACACTTATATAAACACAATCAAGGAACTCTTGGGGATCCTCTACAAACATAGATCCAATAAAGAAATGAGGATTCATTTTTAAAAAGTCTATCAACCTAGAGGTCATGATAACCTCCAAAGCATCCATCCTAGGTACAATGTCTCTAGTCACATGTGTTGTGATGGCTCGGGCTAAAGAAAGTAGAGCCTCTTTAATCTCCCCATTTGTTATATTTGGGGGAACCACCGAAAGCTCATTAACATCACCTCTAATATGGACTTGATAACCTTGGGGAGGGACTTGAGCATTTTGAGGAACTAGAACTCCTTATGGATCTAGTTCACCTTGGGGATCTTCCTCTTGCACCCCATCCTTTTCCAACCTACTTGCGGTCTTTCTTCTTATAGTCATACTCCTATAAAGACAAGAACAGACACTTATAACCTTAACAAAATAGGCATGACACAAGATTGATGAAGAATATGAAAATCTATCGTCCTATAGCGTCTCGCTCATAGATGAGTCGTGACTCACACCAATGGACAAGACTCTACTAAATGTGGTGTTAATGAGACTTTGGATTACTAAGACTCCATAACCTACGCTCTAGTACAAAGATTGTCATGACCCGAGAGTACAGAGTAGAATATATCACATTCTCTCAAATCACAACACGGCGTACTTGACCTCTCGAAGGTCTTGTACAAGCCCTTTGTCATGATTCATTGCATAATATTGTATGAAAAGTAGTGAGGATTTAAAACATTTCACACAAAATAATAATTCAAAATATCTTTAATAGAAAGCATAAGAAATAAGTCTGTCTTGAAGTCTCCATCTTATACATACAAAAATATTAGGACACGACCCATAAAATACGATATCAAAATACTGAGTCTATTACAATACATTCAATATGGAAATCCAAACATTATGATTTCCTCGAATCTAGTGATGACATACCAAAACTTACTTGAATAAAGGCTAGGATCCAAGCTTCACTTCACATATTCCTCTCAAATGCCACCTACACCTTTAGAGATAGACAAAATATATGGAATTAGTGCATTGCATTTACTAAATATGACATAATGCATAAAAATCATGATAAAAGGAAATTTGTATAAAACATGCTCATTTTAAGTTAAACTTCATAAACAAGTATAAGAGATCACATTAACTCAACACAATCACATATAGTCACATTTAATAAAATAACACCAAGAACCTTTCAAAACACATAAATATTAGACCCTCCTTTAAGGTGATTCTATGGTTCTGGTGAATGCGTTATGAAGTGACCGCTTATACCATCCCTTCACACACACCAAAGAGATCCTAAAGATTACCTAATATAAAATCATCCCTATTTCATACATTTAACTCCCTACATAAAATTACTCTAAGACTCACCTAAGTAAGAAATGAAGAAAACGCTCATACACCCTTTACAAGCTTACCTCAAAAATCCTCAAAGCTACTATAGATAGATACATTTTCAATATTATATCTTTGCTTAAGTCTTTTTATTCATTATACCATTTAAAAGACATTAAAAATTAAGGACTTTCACATAATGGTCTTGGAGATTACCTAAGGAACTCACACACTAATATCTTCAAAGTCTAATATATACAGTCCCATTCTAATACCTAAAATTCATATAACTTATGCAATACATGCATGTACCCCACATGATGAGAATAGGAAATAACCTACATAGACCATGGTAGCTAAGCATAGATCTGCAACCAACCCTACTCCGATAAAGGGTGTTTTACTAGACAATAGTATAATTAGGATGCATCACATGTAGGCACATGCATATGGAACATTAAGGGTTTCTTTGTTTTCTAATGTTATCTTAGTTAGAGAAACTTCCCAAGCATACTCACTCAGTGTTAGCCTTTGTTCTCATAGAGTAATTCAATAAAGGGAAATATGAAGAGTTACCATATCTTCTTCTAACAAAATCATACTACATTTTACCAAGGAGGTCCCCTAGGGTTCCCTTAAAATGGTTATGAGGATAGCTCAGTGAATTTCCTAAGGATAATTTCATGTTTTTCCAGCCAACAAACCCTATGTCAACCATTTACACTAGAAGGATAGCATTACGACTTTCAACTTCAAGGAGGATGTCATAACCTTCTTTCAAATACGTTCCACATAAATGACCTTATTTACTATATTCAAGATCATATTCTATTCATACATATTCAACATGAAAAAGGTTCTTTATCCTAATAAGTGAAGGATTCATATTCATATTCACATTCATATTCTTCATGTATCATGTAAGGGACACAAGTCTACCAAAATAAGACACACATACCTTCCACTATGACATATAGCATAACATTCAAGAAGAACATAAAAACAACTTAGTATACTTTCATGTTACCCTACACACTACTATTCATCAACATAACTCATTCTAATGATCATATAGTCAACTCGGAAGATTCACACTTCAATATCAAGTATAAAAACCAAAGGAATCGCTATATCCTATCATGATCACCTACAATCACTTATGAGAACACATACTTTGACTTCAAATATAAACATAAGTCCTCAATACCTTCACAATACTCACATATTCAAGTTATAAAATGATAATACCATAACTCATAAAGTAATGTCGACAAGGCCACATTGTTTCACAATTCAGAAAGTAATGCCGACGAGGCCACATTATTCACAAGTATAAGACATATGCACATCAACCATAAGTTGACAATACAAATAATAATCATAGTTCAAGACCTATACTGCAAAATAAAGAGATGGTTAGGTCAACATACAACCATTCCAATCCTACAACTCCAACTCATAGGCAATTCAACCAACTCAATATACAAAAGCTCTTACAAATATTCCTGCTCACCAATTCAATCCAATAATCAGACTATATAAAGAATCCAAGATTATATGAAATTAATTTATCTATTAAGGACAAGCTACTTAAAATTCTTGCATCATTCTTTCATAATTTTAGTAGCGGAAATCAAACTATACAAGAAATCAATACAATTAAGACATTATTAAATCACACATAAATTAGTCAAAACTAGGATATTGTTTGCATTGTTTCACATAGTTTTTAGTATAAAATCATCAAATAAACATCAATTCAATAATAATTCAATGATTCAAAACATTTTATGCAAAAACCCATGGCTAGATTACAATTTAGAAGTTCATCTTTTGAGAAAGTCTTGAAAACCATTTTGAAGATTGGATCCTAGAAGAAAAAAGATTCAAGGATGAAAACAACACCTTAATTGATGTGAAGACATGAAATTTAATGCAAATTGATTGAGAAACCAAGATTCAAGATCAAATCTCCCTTCAAGCTTCAATGGTGTTCTAAAGAGTTCTTCGTTTGGGTGTAGGGTTTTAATTTTGAAAATAATGAATTCATCTAAGTGTTTAAGACTTATAAAACCTTTTAAAATACCCAAAATAACGTCAAAAAACCATCCAAATAATTTAAAGAAGGCTAGGTGAATACCTCATAATGCCCTTGTGTTGGCCGTGTCACTGTAGGAAATTGCAGGCCCATCGATGACCAACAATCGACGCCTCATCGACCAACCAACAGAACGCCCTCCTTGTCCGTGGTTAGGGTCAGAGGCTGTTTATATGGGAGCTGAAGCTACCAAGCCTATGTTTCAACCTACACCCTAAACGATGGGACGTCGACTGACCTACTTGACGTCGAATGCCCCTCGTTGGTTGGGCTTGTTTTGACAGCGTTTGGCTAGAAGTTGGGTCCTCCTCAAGGACCCTTTGGTTGGCTCTTGGGGAGTTTCACCCAGACGTTTCCAACCCAAATATACTCGTACAGAAGTTATGAACCCCTCACATTAATTTCAACCACAACGAAGGCATAAAAGATGTAAACACACGCCTAAATGTAGAAGCTCGTTTTAAGGCATATCTTTCAAACGTCATGGACGTTCTTGGACATACGAACTCCAAACATCAAAAACATTAGACACTGTTTATAAACATCATTATAATCCATTTAAGGACTTTTGAACCTCATGAAGGAAATGTTAGTCTATAGTTTCACAAAAGTCATTTTAGAGGTGTTACCGTTATAGTCTTTGGAAGTTGGGTTGTTAAAATAAGAAAAGTCTATATTTTGATTTTAGAGGTGTAATTTTGTATTTTCATTTTTATGAGTTTAATTGGGGTAAACTCAAATTTTAATCTTTTTTAGAAAAGTAAATTTCCACTAGAGCTTGGTGAAAGGAAAAAAATGAAGAAAGGAGAAGGACGTTCAAGATTTGTTCAAGATTCATTCAAGATTCGTCAAGATTAAATTATGAATTTCATTGTAAGTGATACCTACGAATGATGATGAGATCAAATAGTGTTGGGTTTGTTCACCCAAGCGCCAATCATGGTTTATTTCATCGAATTTATATTCTTGAAAGTTTAGAAATTAAGTTCATGATGGGTTTATTCAAGTTACATTAAATCCTTGATTCATTGAAGTTGTTGAGGTGTTGTACATTGAATCGATTCTAAGTGTCTGGGAAAGAACCCAAGGAGGTTAGAGGGTTTAAGAACTGAAAAACAAAGAAGAAATTTCGTCAGACAAAATCCAACACTACCTCTGAATGGAGTGTTCTACCTCAAAATTCATTTCCTAAAATAAATTTTAAATGTTTCTTCACGTCAAGGACCCACCCTCAAATATTGATTTTTCGTTATTTCTCATGTTTATCTATCTAAAATCATTGCTAAACTTCATGAGATCATTCTTATCACAAACCACGATCCTTCAATCAATAATTCAATTCATGTAAAGTGATGAGTCAAGTCAAGAAATAAATATTCATGTCAATAAGTCAAGAGTTAATTCAAGATAAGTACTTAAAGTTTTCGAATGTCTTACCAACGTTTTATGTTTGTTTTATGACTTAAGTTTAAGAGTTAAGAAAAGATTTCATATTTCAATTTCATTGGTTCAATGAACTATATTGGAAATAAGTATTCAAAAGAGGCTCAAAATGTTTTTACAGTTAAATAAGAATGGAAACTGAGATTTCCAAGGAGTCTTTGATCAAGTTTTCACAAACGAGTATATGCTTTCATAATGAAAATACTGGGGTATACTTTGATTGTGAAGGTATATTTAATCTATTTTTTTAGCACTAAAATCAAATCACAGAAGGAAGTATGTTTTTCTAATATAAGAGCTAATGTAATTATATTTTTGCAATAGTATTGAGCACCGATATGAGAAGAGTTCAGAAATCTCACAGTCCTCATAAGCCATGTATCCACCATAGGTATAAAGGTGTCATACTTTTTGGATGATTACCTTAGTTCTTTTTAGTATAGAATAGGGGATTCACTTAATAGTGTAGGTTTTATAGTTATGGCAAAGTATAGGACGACTGTAAGGTCCCTCAAATTGAATTAAGGTACCTACAACCTCACATGTTTCTAAAACGGTTCATAATATTCTAATTAAGTATTTTATAGGTTTGGAGGTCAAACATCTAAGACGTTCGGAAGTTGGTCTTTCGACATTCTTGTGTGTCCTTGTATATTTGCCTTGTTTTTGCGTGTTGTTTGAAGTCCAACAACAGTAGAGGTGACCCTAGAAACTTAATTACATATTTAGGGTCAAAAACATTGGGTACGACTCATTGAGGATCACACTAAGGGCCATCAAGGAGGACTTAAACGTTGGACAAGGAGTCTTCCAAAGGCAACATGCAGCAGCAAGAAATGAATTGTGTCACGCCTCGCGCGCCTGACAGTGAGTGTTCCAGTGCATTATGCACCCTACACGAGGTTCAATAACTAAAATATATCGTGAGTCAAAACTAGGAGTTGCCTCTGTGACGCGCAACCACTTCCGAGATTCGGTTGCGTCATTTTAAAGTCAAGTTTGACACATCGTGACGCACAACCACTTCCCAGATTTGGTTGTGTCATTTTAAAGTCAACTTGGACATGTCTAAAAGTAAGAATAAGTGTGGGTTTTTTTTTGTAACTTTGGGTGTCGATTATAATCTTTTTAATGACTTATTTAACCCTTTTCCCATGTCAAACCTCAATACTTGATGAAAAAATCAAATTCCTATAACCCTCAACTCTTCCAAATCCTGTCAAAAGCTCCATTAGAGATGAAATTCAAGAAAAACTTTTATATTGAATTTACATGGATCCTTCATCAAGATTTCGTGGTTTATTCATGTAATAAGGTATGGTGGTCCTTTATACTTAGTCAACCTTTTCTTTCAAGGAGTCCCTTCTGAGTTTTTTCAAAGAAAATTCTTGATAAAACTCTCTATCTTTCTATATCACTATAGGTTCTCTCTCAAATTGATTTTTAAAGCATGGTTATGATAAATTTATTATTATATACTCATTTGAAAGTGATTTCAATACAATTTTATGATGAACCCATGTTTATCACATAATAAAAATTTAGTCTATAATGTGGGTAATGTGACCTTGTTGAGATATTGATAGAGTATGATTTCGTTTATTTAAATGTATGATTAGCGAATGTCTTCTATTCCTTCTAATTTCGATAAAGTTGGTGTTTAATTGGCTTTGAATAGCATTCTGTGTTATCTTCCACTTATGTTGGCTTTGTTAACCTTATTGTCATTGCATATGTTATATGACTATGACCCTGAAGGAAATTGTATTATGAAAGTGTGGTGATGATGATAACCCAATGTGAAGTATTATGCCTAGGATTCCATTCTAGTTTATGATCTAGGGTGTACTGGTAATGTTATGAGTAGGTGAATGAATATGTTTGGTTGGGTCTGGTCTACATGATTGATGATTCAATACTATTGTATAGTATGACCCTACCTATGTACCCCTATATGAATGTGTGTTCTCAACCTATGTTAGGGGTTGTAGATGCAATATGAAGGTGTCTTGTCTCCTATGATATAATGTGGTGTGTGGTCTATGCTTTGATGTGTATTGTAATCTTAAGAGGGTAGTTGCCTCAATTTTACGTTGATAGACATTATGTGATCATGCTACCCAATGTACACACATACTCCATGCATATTGATTAATAAACTAGATTCATGGGTGTTAATATAAGGGTTTTTCTCATATGAACCTAGGGTCTACTCTTATGCATGATAAGTATATGTTTGAAAGTGTGAAGATGTTTCTTAACTAGGATGACCTTATAGGTGGAATAGTGTAGGTAAGGGTATGAGACTTTACCTATACACTGCACAAGTGTTCCTTGATAGAGTAGTTTCTCTATATTCTTATGTAATGAATGCATGACTAAAGAATAAACATTGAAAATATGAGATGATGATAATGTAAGTCATGACGGATCGAAAGTAATCTTATTATGCACGTTAATACTATGTCATGAAGAAATTACTGAATTGAAGTATGGTCATGAAGTGTCTCAATGCGTTTATGTGAAAGGATTGGTCATGTATGTACACCTATACACTTATACATGAATGAAGTAAAGTATGAATATGTGTTATCCATGAGTCTCCATGTGAAAGGTCTTCACATAAATATGAACACACACAACCATGAAATGTATAAATGAAGCATGCCATGATATTCTAGATAGATAGGCTCTCTTGAAAGGTTTGATCAATTTTACTCTAAACTATGTTATGCTTCAAGTATGGTATGTCCATGTGAAAGATTCTGTCACATGTGTTAGGTTGATGAAAGGACATTCTCATCCATAACCTATGAGCCATAAGCATGAGGACTTAATCTCTTAAAGCCTATTTTTATGAAGTAATGTTAATAAAGGCATTTCAATCTAAAGGGAAATTAGTTTAGTACCGAGAGAACTTGGTGATGAGAGGTATCACTTCCCAAGTTCGAAGGTAGGTTCACAATGACTCTAATAAGATGGAGGCTTCCATGTAAATGGATTTATAAGTCTCTAATATATCTTCTCCAATATCCATAACTATGTGCCCCTATAGGACATAGCAATTGGATCCACCTAGAAGATAGCATGTATATGTTGTACTTTGGCAAGTGGAGAACCTCTTTCGGTGTGGGGTTTCATGACACCAGATTCCATGCTTAACAACCATGGTCTCATGTCGGTTGAGGTGATGTTTTCCTAATGTAAAATAGACAATGGTAGTAAATGATTATGATCCCTAACTAGGATAACTTAAGGGAAGTTGCTTAGTGTAGGTGAGAGGAATGAACTTACCCATGCATTGCATAAGTAACTCTTAAGGGAAGTTCTAGGAAGGTTGTAACGACCTGTTTAGTCGTTTTGAGCAGCAGATTTTATTTCTAGAAAAACTGGCTGAGACGACGGATACCACGACGGACCGTCATGGGCATGACGGACCGGCCCATGACGGACCGTCGAGGGTGTCTCATCCCAGAACACTTAGAATTCTGAAATTTGGGTACAAAAATCGACTCTCTGTAATCTGTGATGGACCTGCAGGACGGGCCGTCACAGGTACGACGAACCGTCGTGAGGCCCCATTTCAAAACACTTCAACTCTTGAGAATTTGGTACAGGGAACGATTCTTTGAATGTCGTGACGGAAGTGCAGGACGGACCATCACAG
>CM064970.1:38833459-38972459 GCA_032847665.1 Solanum chilense
GCTAATGCTTCTAGCTTGGACTGGATCTTCTTCTTCAAGTCTTGATGCCTTGAACTTCCGGCATGGACTAGCTTTTTACTTGTTTTAACTTTTAGAATACTCTTAGTTTAGTATTTTGATTATAGTTGTTCTTGTTGTGATGAATTCCAGATTTTGGGGAAATAATAGATGTTGAATTTTAGTAGTTATTGAATTGGTTTTTATTAATGATGTTAAGTCTTCCGCGTTATTTTCTGTTGTTATACATTGAGATGTTAAGGTTAGATTGGTTGGTTCGCTCACATAGGAGGGTAAATGTGGGTGCCAGTCGCGGCTCCGATTTGGGTCGTGACAGACTTGAATGTAATTGGATTTTTCATATGATTATAATGTGTGTGTCTTGATTGATAGACCTATGTCCCTCTACTTGATACATGAAGAATGTGAGTATGAACATATTGATTCACTAGGCTTAAGCACCTTTTTCATGTATGTGTATGGATGAATGATTAATGAAAGTCTAGGATCGGTAGGCCTAAGATGGTGCCGTTCTAGAATGAATAATAGAGGACCTTGAACATGTAAAGAAGGTCAATAATTTTGAACCTTCAAACTATAAAGAAGGTTATGATATCCTTGAAGTTTAAAGTCGTAATGGTGTCCAATGTGCTTGAATGATTGACTTAGGGATAGGTTGGTTTGAAGGTCATGAACCCAAATCTAAGAAAGTCATTAAGCTAGCCTTATTGACAATTGAGTGGAATCCCTATTGGACCCATCTTTTGTAGGGGTATTATTGTTAGGTAGGACTAAGAGACGGTACCTTTTCATATGCCTTAAGTTAAACAAACTTACTCTATGAGAACATGGCTAGAATCTAGCGAATATGCTTGTGGTAGTTGCTCTACGTGAGAAAGATACTAGAGTACAAAAAATCACTTGATATTGCTTAACTATGTGCCTATATGCGATGTGTCGTAGTTATACCCTTGGCAAGTAGAAGACCCTCAATCGGAGTAGGTTAGATTCCGGATTTTATGCCTAGCTAGTATAATCTATTTAGGTTAATGCATATGCTCATCATATGGGATGAATTCTAGTGTTGGAGAAGTTCTACAAAATTTAGGTAGTGGAATGCGACGCTATCTATTAATTGCACGAGCAGGCTTTAAGGATGCTAGGATTAGGGTTCCCTAGGTTTTCCAAGCCCATTTTATGAAGTCTTCTAAATGTGAATGTCTCTTAAGTGTCGCAATGACTAATGATAGATTTAAGTTGATGCATGTCAATGAAAAGTTACTCATGTATTGTAGATTTGAAGATTTCTTACGTAGGATTGTAGAAGGTGTATGGTCGGTCTATTGATGTCTTACTTAGGTGAGTTTTAGATTAATTCTAGGTAGGGAGTCTAATGATAGAAATGGAATAATCTTTTCTTAGGTTGTCTTAACGAATATTTAGGTGTGCTTGAAGAGAGTGTATATGCGGTCTCTTCGTGTGTTTCTTAAGTTAGTCTTAGGATAACCTTTGCTAAGAGGGTTATATGCTTATATGGTTTGAAGTGATGATTAATACACTTAAATTACACCTTCTTTAAGAACTATAAGCGATCATTATCAAGTAAAGAACCCAACTAGTATGTTGGGCTTGATCCCACTAAGAAAATTGTTTAGACTTAACTTTAACCCACAATGATATATGTTTAGTTAATGTCTTTCCGAAACAAATAAGTTTTGAGGGGGGGGCGGTTTGTGAAACAATATTCTTCAATAGTTTAGTTTACAAGTGAACAAAAGTGAACTTTAGTTGTTATCAAGATAAGAAAGTAACTAGGGTATATGTGTTCCCCACAGGTTAATAACGAAGTATTCCTAGGAATATCAATCCTTTCCTAGTGTACTATATGCATAGTGATAACTTAGGTGTCTCTAAATCGTTGGTCTGACATCTAGAGAATTTCACCTCGTATCTTGGTCCGGCTATGTATCTATTATTTACTAACACTTACAATTAACTCATATTACACATTATAATGAATGTATGACTTAGTTATTACTTCACACCAATCGACACTAGCCGATTAGATAGTATCATAATGAATCTATGTTGATAATTATTTTCTTATTAACTACCTACTTGGTAAGAAAATTAGCAACAAGGCGAGTTCTAACATTGGACACCGCTAAAAAGACTTCTGACCGATATAATTATCTATGCATGTTTAACCACACTAAAAATGGATATGCTAAGTAATGTTTAATGTGTCTAGAATGCTTACAATTTGACTGGGTTCACACATATTAATGCGCGTAGAACCACACTTCTGAACCCTTGCAATAGCCAAGCCAACTAACCTGGGGAGTTAATTAAGCTACGAAAGGTTGGTTCCAGACATGTAAGGCTCCAGAATATGAATATTTATTTGGAAGAGTCTTTACTGGACATAAAAAGGGAAAATCTTAAGTTTGGTGGGTCTAAATGGTCTTTTTCTAGGCTAAGTGTAGTATTGTATTTGACCTAGATATGTAATTAATTATTTAATAATAAGGTGAAGGGGTATTTTGGGTAGAGTGAGCCAAAATTCCTTTTTAGCAAAATCTTGCTCCACCCGTGTTTGAACCTAGGTGGGAGCAATGATTTAATTTGTTTTATTTAAATTGGTAAATTAATTTAATTAATTAATATTTAATAGCTGATTTAATGAAAAGGAAAATCAGATTTTATCTATTAATTATTATTTATTAATTAAGATATTTTATTTGACTAAGTCTAGCCTAAGAGTCCTAGTTGACTAAGTGTAAATTACTTCACCTCTTTAAACTCTCTTTCATGTTTAACTCTCTCTCTCACGTCAATATCTCTCTCTTTCTTTTAACGTTCTTTCTGCCTAACCAAATCAAAAGAACTTGAAAGCATTCAGAAGCTTTTCACACTTGAAGAACTTTCACGTTAAAAACATATACAAAACGTTAACAAAAAAAGTAAGGAAAAAGGAAGGGTTTTGCGTTGAGTTTTGTGTTTAGGTTTCGACACTTGGACGTGAGTTTTGAGAAGGTCTTTGGGAAGCAGGTTTAAGGGTTGAACGATGTGAAATAAGGTATGGGTTTTCTTACTCTTGCTCCATTTCCCAAGAGACCCTTAAGTCTCAGATGAATCTACTAAAAAAACTACGGTTGTTCCCTATTACATGTTCCCCAATGAACTTAGGTTGATATGTCTGCTGGTATATTAGGAGTGTAATGTGATAATTGTGATAAATATGTTTATGAAACTGTGCTCGGAATTGTAGGATTGATAATATATGTCTTACGAAATTATGTGAAAGATTATGTGTGTCCAATATGTAAGCCGTGACATATAGTGTTGGTTTGAAGTTCGACAATGACATGTTTTATGGTTGTATTTGACATGCACAAAGATGTATAAATCATGTTCATATGAGGTGTTATTTGGATGATTGGAGTGGAAAAACACTTAGCTAAATGTAACTAGGAAACTACACCTAAAAACATACTAAATGATCCACGAATTACCCTAAGAACTAATGTATAAATGTTGATGAAAAGGATTTGAAAAACATGACAATTTTCCAGCATCTTATAAGCTTGGTTTCGGCAAAACAAGGATGAACAAATCTGAAATCTTAAATGAGTATGGAATAGGTGAGGTAGCTGGGGATTGAACCCGAGACCTCACACAAAAGAACCATTAAACAAATAAATAAGGAAATGGGGTTAAGGGGAATCGAACATGGGTGGCCTTGACTGAAAATGACAATATTTTATTAAGGCATATTCTAATTAATTAACATATAAAGGAGTAAGGCACATGGGATTCGAACTCGAGTGCCCTTAGTCGACTCTCCTCAGCCTAAAATTGAATAAATAAATGAGAGGAGTGGGATTCGTACCCACAACATCTAGGATAAACAAGATAGGAAAGAGAAAAATAATGGAGCATATAAATGTGGAGAGTGGGCATAGAACCCCCAACCTCTTGAATATATGAGAGGGTTAGGAGAAAAATAAAGGACAAAATAAATGTAGAGAGTGTGGATTGAACCAACAATCTCTTGGATATGTGAGAAAGTTAAGAGATAAAATTAAAAGAATAATAATGAGCTTGTGGGGGATTGAACCCAAGACCTCCTTGACTTAAATGAAAAAGGAGAGGATAAAAATAAAGGAAATATTATTTGGTCGATGGGGATTGAACTAGGGTCCCCCAAATCTTAAAAATGCAATTATCAAGTTTAAAATAAGATTAGGTGTTGTCCAAGGGATTTAAAATCGGGTTTCCTTTTCCCAATTACGTATTGACACATAAGTCATACGTAAGTAATTATTCAATAAATGTTGCCTCTAAAGATTGAAATCAATTTCTTTGCATATCTACAAGATGCATAATTCTTTTCTACATAATCTTGGGTAAACATGAATCACTTAGAGGAATCATGAATGAAGCCTCATGGCTTGTATGTGTGGACTCATAAGTCTAGCATACGTTTAAAAGTATGTGAACCTAAGAGGTATGTGATGAAATGATATAACCCTAGAAGGGTTAATTAAGAGTATGAAATACACTAAATGACCAAGCGCATTGGCGTATGATAAAATGAACATTCACGTAGAAAAGAAGGGTTAGTAATTATAAAGAAAAAATGTGCTAAAGCTAATGAATGTGGTGATAACATGATAAGAGAGTAATGTGAAAAATGATAGCAATCTCAAATGAGCCTAATTAAATGTTCCCAAAACGTGTGTAAAGTTAATGAAGAGACAAGACTCTATGAACACTCTAATTAATGTATTGATATTAATGTATACTTACAACTGATGATGAGATGAGAAATCATCTATTGAGTTGTGATGTCCTCATAATAGAATCCAACTTCCATGACGTGTGAGTTGAATATAATGGAACTTTGTACTAAGCACCGACATGCTAGCTATGAGTGGTGATGCCTTCTTTTGGGAAGTGCGGAGGTTCACGTAACTCTGATGAGATGAGACTTCCCGGCATGAAGGGTATGGATCTCCTTGTATCTCCTAGTCTCTAAACATATACTGCCAATATAAGGATCTAGCGGGGTTCAACCCGGTGTTCCATAGTCGGATGAAGCATATTGCTATTGATTTTCACTATGTTCGTGAATAAATTCAAACCAACCATATCCTTGCTCAACACCTTCACTCGGCTGATCAAGTGGCAGATATACTTACCAAACCACTTCCAAGAACTTCTTTTTCGAAGCATTTCCTCAAGTTTAGTTTTGTTCACACCACCAACTTGAGAGGGCGTAATAACGGAAGAGACTCCTTACTTTTGTAGATTTCTATTATCGTACTTCATAATATTTAAAATCTTTTTAATAATCATTATCTTTTCAAGGTCTTGTATATATTCTTTATGAAAAAAACTACAACTTTCCCGATATGGTCAATGAAAAGACATACAATTATCCCATCTTTTCTCTTATTTCTTTATATACTATTCAAAATTATCACATGCGAATATTTGATATTAAAATTATTTTCTTCTTTTGGATACTAATAAAGGAATTAAATAAAATTGAACTTCTTCCCTTTGAAATTTACATGTTTTTGTGTTTTTGCCCTTTAAAATTTAAATTTATGTCCTGTGGGACATAAGTTCTTCGGACGAACAAAACAAATAAAAGTGATTAGGGAAAAGGAAAGGTAGTTTGTATTTGAATGACAACATTTGAAGTTAACATATTTATTTTCTTTCAAATAAATGAATTTTAGATCACTAGGTTTTTGAGTTTCAGTTAGATGTTTAGCACAAATATTATTCAACAAAATACTTTGAACATGCAATGCACACACCGTGAAACTAGTTATACAAAGACTATCCACTAAAAATTTTCTTTTCGAATAATAAATAGAAAACAATCTCGACTGTAAATATCCATTCCATTTATATGTATCTTCTTCAACACACAAGATTCTAGGCAACCTTATTATCAGATTATAACCTCCCCCATCCACGTACAATCTACTATTGCTATCACAGAGTTCCGCTCATATACCAGTACTATTTTTCCTTTTGCAGGATGAGCTAAATAACATAAATAATCCATTAATCATTTTTCATGAGGCTGTTGTGGCCATTGGACTTGTCTGTCTTTTTCAGGTCTGAAAATCATAATTTTTGTTATCTTGCTTCAATCTTTGATTTTTTTTTCCTTTTTGATTTTGACTTTTTTTAAGGCTGAAAAATATAGTATCACTCTAGTTACACGGTTCGAATCTTTGGCAAATACAAATTAGTCCTCTCGAATTAACAACTATATTTTTAAATTTATTAGACAAAAAATTGTAAACCTCAAAAAGTACAATGAAAAAGGAAACAATTATTTAAATGATATTGAAAGATTCATAAGATTTTTTAACCTTTACTTGCCAAGTTCAAGTAGCAGTTGTTTATGCAACCATGCAAAAAGAATCCTTTCAAATCACGAGAGAGTTCTTCAATGCTCGGCAACAACAATGAAGTTATGGAAGTCATAGTCCTTGATTATAGTGAACACAAATGAGGTGTTTTAGCTATTTATGTTGATGCAACTTCTCTGGGAATTTGACTGGTGGAAAATACCTAAAAAAGTTTACATAAGAATATTTTAAGATTGACACTATTTTTATTCTTTCAAAGGCTAATGAAGTAATTACATATAATGAAACACTTATACATTTGGATTGACAAGTCTCTGATTTTTATCCTTTTAACAATGAAATTTATACTTGGGAAAAGTTATGTTTTTTAGAAGAACATACAACGGAACATATTAGGGAAACTAAAAGGCAGATGGTTTTGGAATAGATGGATAGAAGGACAATATTTTAAGTTGACATATCTATCATAAAGCAATTAAATGGAAGATCATTTAGTTTTTACTGAGCTTTTTAGACAATAATTTGTTAAAATTATCCTATAGAATTACACATTATTTTAATATCCATGAGCAAATGCTCTGGCCAAGAAACTAGTTATACTAAAACTCTTCATATAACACCATTTTAAAAAAACATACTTTCCAACAATAAACTTTCACACCCCATCCTACACTCTAGATGTGGTTGACACTCGAAAACATGGGTAGTCCTTAGCTAACCTGGGCCTAGGTGACTATTGAAAGGAAGAGTCACTCAAGCAGATACAAATTTTAAAACTGAATTAAATCATTAAGTCAAACTACTCATTTATATTGTCTAGAGTACCAAGTTAAATCAATAATAATTTTAACAAAACATATGATAGCAATAATGAATAACTTTTAATATTTTCTATCTATGAAGCCTCTACTATTTTCATAGAGGTGTTGGGAGAAGACCGACGACAACTTTACACAATTATAAGTATACTGAAGACTAGACTCCTCCAAAATCTATGAGCCCTCACCAAAAGCTGATAATTGACCGGGTGGTATAAATTTAACGCCTGTCGATGATCCTGAACACATGCATATGCATCATTAAACAATGAGGTCAATTGACATTATTAAATTGAATATACGAGTATGTAATATGTCTACGTGAAATAATTACTAAATTGAGAGGCTTAAAAATAATACACTGGATTAAATCATATGCATGAGACTTTCTTAGTACATATTATCAAAATTATGACCAATCTTTTAGAAGTATGCGAGTTTCCTGATTTTTCATGTGTTTATTAGGCCTATGGATCAGTGCCTCAGGGCACCTAACAATTTTTTTCTGAAAAAAAAAACATTTTAAAGACCCCCTTTAATAAGTTAGTGATGTTTTAGGTACAATCCTACAATTTTTAGGCACATTTTGACATTTAGGAGATAACTTTTTTTCTTGGTCATTGTATGTATTAACCCATGGATCTGATGCCTCAAAGCATTCAATAAGATTATTTGAAATATGTTTACAAGGAATTCTGTAATGAGTTGGTGAAGTTATACGTTATGTCCCGCCATTTTTTCATGCATTTTTTTTTGGCAATTACAAACAACTTTCATGAATTACGTATCTTTCTTATTTTTTTATGTGCTAACCCATGGATCTAGCGCCTCGGAGGACCCAAAATATTTTTGAAAAATTAGTTTATGAGGACTTTTGTAATGAGTAGGGGAAACACTAAATACAAAACCATCATTTTTCACGCATATTTTCTTATTTACAAGCCCACTTTTGAGAATTGTTCGACTAACTTTGATTTTTTGTGTATAAGCCCATTCATCTGCAGCCGAGGATCATTCAAAAAAAAACATTTTGAAAAATCTTTAGGAGGATATTCGTAATGAGCAGCCGAGACGTTACATATAGATCAACCATTGTTTCCAGACACCTTTCAACATTTACATGAAACTTTAAGGGAACTACGTCACTCTCTTGGTTATTTGTGTGTATTAGCCCATTGATATGTCCTCTCCTATTAAGGACCTCTGGTATCATAAATTTTTAGGCAAAGTATCAGATTTAGAAGCCAGTTTTAAAGAATTACGCAATTTTCTTTTGTTTTTGTGTGTATTAGACCATGAATCTGGCGTCTTCGAGTACCCATAACATTTTTTCAGTACTGAGGACCTCATAATGAGTTGTAGAATTGTTATATATGGTCTTTCTATTTTTTTCAGACATACTTTTGTCTTGACAAGCAACTTTTTCAAATTGCCAGATTTTTGGTTTTACGTGTGTATTAGACCAACAATTTGGCGCTCCGGAGTACTAAATAAAAGATTGAGTAAAAACATTATAAGGACCTTCGTAATGTTTGAGGAAGAGTTACATTTAGTCCCACTATTTTTGTAGAAATTTTTATCTTGTACAAGCAAACATTTATGAATTATGCGACTTTCTTAGTTTTTATGTGTAAAAGCATGTTTCTGGCGCCTCTGAGCACCAAATTTATTTTTTTCAACTTAATTTATGAGGACCTCTATAATTATTTGGAGAAGCGTTGTGTACATCCCCACCAGTTGATTCGGGAATAATTTATCATTTGTAAGACCACTTTTAGGAAGTATATGACTCTCTTTGTATCAGATGTATTAGACCATGGATTTGGCGCCTTAGAACACCCTAAAATATTTATTGAAAAACTTTATGAGAACCTCCGTAATGAGTTGGGGAGGCATTATGTAAAGTCTTAATATTTTTTTAACATCTTTTTACATTTGGAAGCAAACTTTTAGGAATTACTCTTAATTCTTGGTTTTACCGTGTATTTATCCCATGGATCTGGCGCTTAGAAGAACCTAATGCTTTTTTTTTTTTTGAAAAACTTCTATGAGGACCTCTGCAATGATTCAGAGAAGTATTACGTACTATCGCACTATTTTCTCATTCATATTTTCACATTTTTAAGTAAATTTTTAGGAATTGAGATTTTTTCTTAACACGAACTCAACATGACTGAACTCATGTTAATATAAAGAAGTTTTAAAACAAGTGCAATAAAAAAAAAACTTATTTAACAGATTATGTCAAATCTGTATGAATGCAAATATACGATATAACTGTTAGATGTATGTAAATACAAATAAACTTCCTATAGAAAACACAATTAACTTCTGTAAGAGTTTCTCCAACCGACAACCATCACGTAAGAGATATTGTGATGATACAATTTTTGCCTCATACTGTGAAGGTCGTTGTGACGACAGGGGAGCACCCCCCATAAGTAACACGTCGTACTTGATCTCTCAGAGGTATTATAAATACCCATAGTTATCATTCATCGCATTGCCATAAGAAGTTTACTGGAAAATTTAAAACTCTCATCAATATAAAAATATTTGTCATAAATAGTTAGACCTAAGTCTCTTCATGAATCTTAGACTCAACCTAATAAGAGTATAATAGGGACACGACCCGTAACAACATAAAACAATAACCTAACTATTACATGACATATGAATAACTTCACATAGGACATCCTTCAAGCTTTAAGGACTCCTTTCTTGAGCTTGGGAAACACATATACAACCATTCACCGTAGAGAGATCCTTTAAGAATATGTAACCTACACTTTATGAAAAAATGTGAAGAAGAACGATGTTAGTACAAGAATGCACTAAGTATGACAACCATGCAAAAACATGCATTTAAAGAGGTTTTTTTCGTTGAAACTATGCATCATGTCCTTTTTGAAAACTTCATAAAACTTTGTTACAATAAGAATCATAAAATTCACATACTTCATATAGGCATATACAATAGTAACAACATCACATAAAGCCACATATTACGTTTAAGGCATATTTAGAACCACTTTACAGTAACCTCTTTTTTCTCTAATTCCTTAACTTCAATCTTTCCTAATTTATAAACTTCCCAAGTGACCCTCTAGTGATACTCGGTGCAATGTATGAATAATGTCCCATTCCACTATCCACACTCATGTATAACCTTAAGGCCATAAAGTAATCATACATAAAACCTTCATTATACCAACACGTACATTCATAGCACCTATATAAGACATATATTTCACAATTGACCCGACACACTTTATGAACCACATAGAAGAAATCATTACGATGTATCACATAAGTCACGACTATCAATATCATATTAATAAGATAAAAGTATATCATTAACATAACCTCACTTTACTTTACATAGACAATCATAAGACTTTACTCATAATACCAATCTAAGTCAACTAGTGCAATGTACATGTGAAGCCCCATAAAGCCCCATAACACATATACTAAGTAAACCTATCAAGCGACCACAAGCATTATCATTTATTTCATACATCAACATGACACTCTAGTCAACTTCATGCATATCAAATAGAACATTCATCATATAGACACAATAGGAAACATACCATGTATATTATCATATAAGTGGACTAATAGTAGAGCATCACACATAAGAGACGTATAAATAGTAATAAACATATAGAAAACCTTCCTAGAACTTCCCTTAAGAGTTACTTGTGCAATGCATGGGTAAGTTCATTCCTCTCACCTACACTAAGCAACTTCCCTTAAGTTATCCTAGTTAGGGATCATAATCATTTACTACCACTGTCTATTTTACATTAGGAAAACATCACCTCAACCGACATGAGACCATGGTTGTTAAGCATGGAATCTGGTGTCATGAAACCCCACACCGAAAGAGGTTCTCCACTTGCCAAAGTACAACATATACATGCTATCTTCTAGGTGGATCCAGTTGCTAGGTCCTATAGGGGCACATAGTTATGGATATTGGAGAAGATATATTAGAGACTTATAAATCCATTTACATGGAAGCCTCCATCTTTTTAGAGTCATTGTGAACCTACCTTCGAACTTGGGAAGTGATACCTCTCATCACCAAGTTCTCTCGGTACTAAACTAATTTCCCTTTAGATTGAAATGCCTTTATTAACATTACTTCATAAAAATAGTCTTTAAGAGATTAAGTCCTCATGCTTATGGCTCATAGGTTATGGATGAGAATGTCCTTTCATCAACCTAACACATGTGACAGAATCTTTCACATGGACATACCATACTTGAAGCATAACATAGTTTAGAGTAAAATTGATCAAACCTTTCAAGAGAGCCTATCTATCTAGAATATCATGGCATGCTTCATTTATACATTTCATGGTTGTGTTTGTTCATATTTATGTGAAGACCTTTCACATGGAGACTAATGGATAACACATATTCATACTTTACTTCATTCATGTATAAGTGTATAGGTGTACATACATGACCAATCCTTTCATATAAACGCATTGAGACACTTCATGACCATACTTCAATTCAGTAATTTCTTCATGACATAGTATTAACGTGCATAATAAGATTACTTTCGATCCGTCATGACTTACATTATCATCATCTCATATTTTCAATGTTTATTCTTTAGTCATGCATTCATTACATAAGAATATAGAGAAACTACTCTATCAAGGAACACTTGTGCAGTGTATAGGTAAAGTCTCATACCCTTACCTACACTATTCCACCTATAAGGACATCCTAGTTAAGAAACATCTTCACACTTTCAAACATATACTTATCATGCATAAGAGTAGACCCTAGGTTCATATGAGAAAAACCCTTATATTAACACCCATGAATCTAGTTTATTAATCAATATGCATGGAGTATGTGTGTACATTGGGTAGCATGATCACATAATGTCTATCAACGTAAAATTGAGGCAACTACCCTCTTAAGACCACAATACACATCAAAGCATAGACCACACACCACATTATCTCATAAGAGACAAGACACCTTCATATTGCATCTACAACCCCTAACATAGGTTGAGAACACACATTCATATAGGGGTACATAGGTAGGGTCATACTATACAATAGTATTGAATCATCAATCATGTAGACCAGACCCAACCGAACATATTCATTCACCTACTCATAACATTACCAGTACACCCTAGATCATAAACTAGAATGGAATCCTAGGCATAATACTTCACATTGTGTTATCATCATCACCACACATTCATAATACAATTTCCTTCAGGGTCATAGTCATATAACATATGCAATGACAATAAGGTAAACAAAGCCACCATAAGTGGAAGATAACACAGAATGCTATTCAAAGCCAATTAAACACCAACTTTATCGAAAGTAGAAGGAATAGAAGACATTCGCTAATCATACATTTAAATAAACGAAATCATACTCTATCAATATCTCAACAAGGTCACATTACCCACATTATAGACTAAATTGTTATTATGGGATAAACATGGGTTCATCATAAAATTGTATTGAAATCACTTTGAAATGAGTATATAATAATAAATTTATCATAACCATGCTTTAAAAATCAATTTGAGAGAGAACCTATAGTGATATAGAAAGATAGAGAGTTTTATCAAGAATTTTGTTTGAAAAAACTCAGAAGGGACTCCTTGAAAGAAAAGGTTGACTAAGTATAAAGGACCACCATACCTTATTACATGAATAAACCACGAAATCTTGATGAAGGATCCATGTAAATTCAATATAAAAGTTTTTCTTGAATTTCATCTCTAATGGAGCTTTTGACAGGATTTGGAAGAGTTGAGGGTTATAGGAATTTGATTTTTTCATCAAGTATTGAGGTTTGACATGGGAAAAGGGTTAAATAAGTCATTAAAAAGATTATAATCGACTCCCAAAGTTACAAAAAAAAAAACCCACACTTATTCTTACTTTTAGACGTGTCCAAGTTGACTTTAAAATGACACAACCAAATCTGGGAAGTGGTTGTGCGTCACGATGTGTCAAACTTGACTTTAAAATGATGCAACCGAATTTCGGAAGTGGTTGCGCATCACAGAGGCAACTCCTAGTTTTGACTCACGATATATTTTAGTTATTGAACCTCGTGTAGGGTGCATAATGCACCGGAACACTCAGTGTCAGGCGCGCGAGGCGTGACACAATTCATTTCTTGCTGCTGCATGTTGCCTTTGGAAGACTCCTTGTCCAACGTTTAAGTCCTCCTTGATGGCCCTTAGTGTGATCCTCAAAGAGTCGTACCCAAAGTTTTTGACCCTAAATATGTAATTAAGTTTCTAGGATCACCCCTACTGTTGTTGGACTTCAAACAACACGCAAAAACAAGGCAAATATACAAGGACACACAAGAATGTCGAAAGACCAACTTCCGAACGTCTTAGATGTTTGACCTCCAAACCTATAAAATACTTAATTAGAATATTATGAACCGTTTTAGAAACATGTGAGGTTGTAGGTACCTTAATTTAATTTGAGGGACCTTACAGTCGTCCTATACTTTGCCATAACTATAAAACCTACACTATTAAGTGAATCCCCTATTCTATACTAAAAAGAACTAAGGGAATCATCCAAAAAGTATGACCCCTTTATACCTATGGTGGATACATGGCTTATGAGGACTGTGAGATTTCTGAACTCTTCTCATATCGGTGCTCAATACTATTGCAAAAATATAATTACATTAGCTCTTATATTAGAAAAACATACTTCCTTCTGTGATTTGATTTTAGTGCTAAAAAAATAGATTAAATATACCTTCACAATCAAAGTATACCCCACTATTTTCATTATGAAAGCATATAATCCTTTGTGAAAACTAGATCAAAGACTCCTTGGAAATCTCAGTTTCCATTCTTATTTAACTGTAAAAACATTTTGAGCCTCTTTGGAATACTTATTTCCAATATAGTTCATTGAACCAATGAAATTGAAATATGAAATCTTTTCTTAACTCTTAAACTTAAGTCATAAAACAAACATAAAACGTTGGTAAGACATTCGAAAACTTTAAGTACTTATCTTGAATTAACTCTTGACTTATTGACATGAATATTTATTTCTTGACTTGACTCATCACTTTACATGAATTGAATTATTGATTGAAGGATCGTGGTTTGTGATAAGAATGATCTCATGAAGTTTAGCAATGATTTTAGATAGATAAACATGAGAAATAACGAAAAATCAATATTTGAGGGTGGGTCCTTGGCGTGAAGAAACATTTAAAATTTATTTTAGAAAATGAATTTTGAGGTAGAACACTCCATTCAGAGGTAGTGTTGGATTTTGTCTGACGAAATTTCTTCTTTGTTTTTCAGTTCTTAAACCCTCTAACCTCCTTGGGTTCTTTTCCCAGACACTTAGAATCGATTCAATGTACAACACCTCAACAACTTCAATGAATCAAGGATTTAATGTAACTTGAATAAACCCATCATGAACTTAATTTCTAAACTTTCAAGAATATAAATTCGATGAAATAAACCATGATTGGCGCTTGGGTGAACAAACCCAACACTATTTGATCTCATCATCATTCGTAGGTATCACTTACAATGAAATTCATAATTTAATCTTGACGAATCTTGAATGAATCTTGAACAAATCTTGAACGTCCTTCTCCTTTCTTCATTTTTTTCCTTTCACCAAGATCTAGTGGAAATTTACTTTTCTAAAAAAGATTAAAATTTGAGTTTACCCCAATTAAACTCATAAAAATGAACTATAATTATTGGTTAAGGAAAATACAAAATTACACCTCTAAAATCAAAATATAGACTTTTCTTATTTTAACAACCCAACTTCCAAAGACTATAACGGTAACACCTCTAAAATGAGTTTTGTGAAACTATAGACTAACATTTCCTTCATGAGGTTCAAAAGTCCTTAAATGGCTTATAATGATGTTTATAAACAGTGTCTAATGTTTTTGATGTTTGTAGGTCGTATGTCCAAGAACGTCCATGACGTTTGAAAGATATGCCTTAAAACGAGCTTCTACATTTAGGCGTGTGTTTACATCTTTTATGCCTTCGTTGTGGTTGAAATTAATGTGAGGGGATCATAACTTCTGTACGAGTATATTTGGGTTGGAAACGTCTGGGTGAAACTCCCCAAGAGCCAACCAAAGGGTCCTTGAGGAGGACCCAACTTCTAGCCAAACGCTGTCAAAACAAGCCCAACCAACGAGGGGCATTCGACGTCAAGTAGGTCAGTCGACGTCCCATCGTTTAGGGTGTAGGTTGAAACATAGGCTTGGTAGCTTCAGCTCCCATATAAAAGCCTCTGACCCTAACCACGGACAAGGAGGGCGTTCTGTTGGTTGGTCGATGAGGCGTCGATTGTTGGTCATCGATGGGCCTGCAATTTCCTACAGTGACACGGCCAACTCAAGGGCATTATGAGGTATTCACCTAGCCTTCTTTAAATTATTTGGATGGTTTTTTGACGTTATTTTGGGTATTTTAAAAGGTTTTATAAGTCTTAAACACTTAGATGAATTCATTATTTTCAAAATTAAAACCCTACACCCAAACGAAGAACTCTTTAGAACACCATTGAAGCTTGAAGGGAGATTTGATCTTGAAGCTTGGTTTCTCAATCAATTTGCATTAAATTTCATGTCTTCACATCAATTAAGGTGTTGTTTTCATCCTTGAATCTTTTTTCTTCTAGGATCCAATCTTCAAAATGGTTTTCAAGACTTTCTCAAAAGATGAACTTCTAAATTGTAATCTAGCCATGGGTTTTTGCATAAAATGTTTTCAATCATTGAATTATTATTGAATTGATGTTTATTTGATGATTTTAGACTAAAAACTATGTGAAACAATGCAAACAATATCCTAGTTTTGACTAATTTATGTGTGATTTGATAATGTCTTAATTGTATTGATTTCTTGTATAGTTTGATTTGCGCTACTAAAATTATGAAAGAATGATGCGAGAATTTTAAGTAGCTTGTCCTTAATAGATAAATTAATGTCATATAATCTTGGTTTCTTTATATAGTCTGATTATTGGATTGAATTGGTGAGCAGGAATATTTGTAAGAGCTTTTGTATATTGAGTTGGTTGAATTGCCTATGAGTTGGAGTTGTAGGATTGGAATGGTTGTATGTTGACCTAACCATCTCTTTATTTTGTAGTATAGGTCTTGAACTATGATTATTATTTGTATTGTCAACTTATGGTTGATGTGCATATGTCTTATACTTGTGAATAATGTGGCCTCGTCTGCATTACTTTCTGAATTGTGAAACAATGTGGCCTTGTCGACATTACTTTATGAGTTATGGTATTATCATTTTATAACTTGAATATGTGAGTATTGTGAAGGTATTGAGGACTTATGTTTAGATGTGAAGTCAAAGTATGTGTTCTCATACGTGATTGTAGGTGATCATGATAGGATATAGCGATTCCTTTGGTTTGTATACTTGATATTGAAGTGTGAATCTTCCGAGTTGACTATATGATCATTAGAATGAGTTATGTTGATGAATAGTAGTGTGTAGGGTAACATGAAAGTATACTAAGTTGTTTTTATATTCTTCTTGAATGTTATGCTATATGTCATAGTGGAAGGTATGTGTGTCTTATTTTGGTAGACTTGTGTCCCTTACATGATACATGAAGAATATGAATGTGAATATGAATATGAATCCTTCACTTATTAGGACAAAGAACCTTTTTCATGTTGAATATGTATGAATAGAATATGATCTTGAATATAGTAAATAAGGCCATTTATGTGGAACGTATTTGAAAGAAGGTTATGACATCCTCCTTGAAGTTGAAAGTCGTAATGCTATCCTTCTAGTGTAAATGGTTGACATAGGGTTTGTTGGCTGGAAAGACATGAAATTATCCTTAGGAAATTCACTGAGCTATCCTCATAACCATTTTAAGGGAACCCTAGGGGACCTCCATGGTAAAATGTAGTATGATTTTGTTAGAAGAAGATATGGTACCTCTTCATATTTCCCTTTATTGAATTACTCTATGAGAACAAAGGCTAACACTGAGTGAGTATGCTTGGGAAGTTTCTCTAACTAAGATAACATTAGAAAACAAAGAAACCCTTAATGTTCCATATGCATGTGCCTACATGTGATGCATCCTAATTATACTATTGTCTAGTAAAACACCCTTTATCGGAGTAGGGTTGGTTGCAGATCTATGCTTAGCTACCATGGTCTATGTCGGTTATTTCCTATTCTCATCATGTGGGGTACATGCATGTATTGCATAAGTTATATGAATTTTAGGTATTAGAATGGGACTGTATATATTAGACTTTGAAGATATTAGTATGTGAGTTCCTTAGGTAATCTCCAAGACCATTATGTGAAAGTCCTTAATTTTTAATGTCTTTTAAATGGTATAATGAATAAAATGACTTAAGCAAAGGTATAATATTGAAAATTTATCTATATATAGTAGCTTTGAGGATTTTTGAGGTAAGCTTGTAAAGGGTGTATGAGCGTTCTCTTCATTTCTTACTTAGGTGAGTCTTAGAGTAATTTTATGTAGGGAGTTAAATGTATGAAATAGGGATGATTTTATATTAGGTAATCTTTAGGATCTCTTTGGTGTGTGTGAAGGGATGGTATAAGCGGTCACTTCATAACGCATTCACGAGAACCATAGAATCACCTTAAAGGAGGGTCTAATATTTATGTGTTTTGAAAGGTTCTTGCTGTTATTTTATTAAATGTGACTATATGTGATTGTGTTGAGTTAATGTGATCTCTTATACTTGTTTATGAAGTTTAACTTAAAATGAGCATGTTTTATACAAATTTCCTTTTATCATGATTTTTATGCATTATGTCATATTTATTAAATGCAATGCACTAACTCCATATATTTTGTCTATCTCTAAAGGTATAGGTGGCATTTGAGAGGAATATGTGAAGTGAAGCTTGGATCCTAGCCTTTATTCAAGTAAGTGTTGGTATGTCATCACTAGATTCGAGGAAATCATAATGTTTGGATTTCCATATTGAATGTATTGTAATAGACTCAGTATTTTAATATCGTATTTTATGGGTCGTGTCCTAATATTTTTGTATGTATAAGATGGAGACTTCAAGACAGACTTATTTCTTATGCTTTCTATTAAAGATATTTTGAATTATTATTTTGTGTGAAATGTTTTAAATCCTCACTACTTTTCATACAATATTATGCAATGAATCATGACAAAGGGCTTGTACAAGACCTTCGAGAGGTCAAGTACGCCGTGTTGCGATTTGAGAGAATGTGATATATTCTACTCTGTACTCTCGGGTCATGACAATCTTTGTACTAGAGCGTAGGTTATGGAGTCTTAGTAATCCAAAGTCTCATTAACACCACATTTAGTAGAGTCTTGTCCATTGGTGTGAGTCACGACTCATCTATGAGCGAGACGCTATAGGACGATAGATTTTCATATTCTTCATCAATCTTGTGTCGTGCCTATTTTGTTAAGGTTATAAGTGTCTGTTCTTGTCTTTATAGGAGTATGACTATAAGAAGAAAGACCGCAAGTAGGTTGGAAAAGGATGGGGTGCAAGAGGAAGATCCCCAAGGTGAACTAGATCCATAAGGAGTTCTAGTTCCTCAAAATGCTCAAGTCCCTCCCCAAGGTTATCAAGTCCATATTAGAGGTGATGTTAATGAGCTTTCGGTGGTTCCCCCAAATATAACAAATGGGGAGATTAAAGAGGCTCTACTTTCTTTAGCCCGATTCATCACAACACATGTGACTAGAGACATTGTACATAGGATGGATGCTTTGGAGGTTATCATGACCTCTAGGTTGATAGACTTTTTAAAAATGAATCCTCATTTCTTTATTGGATCTATGTTTGGAGAGGATCCCCAAGAGTTCCTTAATTGTGTTTATGTAAGTGTTGAGTGCTATGGGGGCAAATTCTTGGGATAAAGCGGAGTTTGCCTCATACTAGTTGAGTCATGTTACACAAGTGTTGTACACTCAGTGGAAATATAATAGGATGGTTGTGTCGGGTCCTATAGAGTGGGTGACGTTTAAAGAGGCTTTCTAAAGGAATTACTTTCCCCGTGAGAGGAGGAAGGTAAAGGTTGAGGAGTTCATTGACCTTTGGAAAGGGAACATGAGTGTGGAAGAGTATTCTTTGAAGTTTACTATGATGTCTACGTATATTCCTTCCTTTGTTTCTAACCCTAGGTATGAGATATGTATGTTTGTGACCGGTGTAGCCAACCTTGTGAAAGAAGTATGTCTTATGACCACGTTCCGCAATGAAATGAACTTGTCTAGGCCTATGGTGTAGGTTCAATCCATTGAAGAATCCACGCTGAGTAGGATTTATAGAATTTTGAAGAGAGGTGGATCCAATGAGCAAAACCTACCTAGTTTTTTAAAAAGGGATCCAAACCAAGATGGACCTAATGTCCAAAGGTAAAGGGTGAAAGTGGTATTAGTTCTAAAGGTGTTAATATTAATTTTTATACTTGTGGGTAAAGCACTTTGGAAAGTTTTTATTCCGTACCAGAAATTTCTTTGGTTGTGGTAAGGATGGTCATAAGGTGAGGGATTGTCCTAATATTGTAGATAGAGGAAGAGAGGTGGTGCTCCACAGAGGAATCGCTTCTATGCCCTCCGAGTTTAGGGAACAAAGCCGGATGATGATAATGATGCCAATAAATTATATTTTCTCCGTTATATTGTGATGGGTTCCTTTTATGAAGGGGAGTATGGTGAGTAGTGGAGTTGTGATTTATTTTCTCTTATATTTTATTTAACTCAAGGTTGAGAGTTAGAAAGTCAAAGTAGCATGTTGCATTTTACATTGTGTTTAGGAGTCTTGCTGAAATTTAATTTTATTGATTACTTGCACTTTGAATTTTATGAAGTTATGATCATGTTTTAAAATGATTTTCTACGGTTTTGTCAATTATATTTTCATGTTTTCCTTATAAATTTCTTAAGATTTGCATTTTTAAAATTTGAGCATGTTTCACTGTAATGCTTGACAGTTCAATGTGAAGTTTCTGCAAAAATGACTAAATTGTTCTTTTATTTAAAATGGTTATAATGTGTATAGAATTGATGTATATGAGAATGATAATGTGTGGAGAAGGAGTTCTCCTAATTGAAATTAATAATGTGTGTCTTATTGCATAATGAGTTGTAGAAGTAGTTTTTATCTTCTTATTGTGTTTTGAGTCTTTTTATTATGTGAAAGTGGTGTTCATCCTAATAGTGTATTTTTTATGGTGTGGTATTGTTATGTGCTTCTAGAGTTGAGTTTCTTGTCTTTTGAAAGTGCCTAAAATGAAGCAAGTGTCATTCGAGACAAATGTTGTCCAATTGGGCGAGAATGTAACACCTCTAGAACGACTTAGGTGACACTAGATCGTTATGCTTGTGTGATGATGTTATAAAATCCTAAAACTGTTTATAAATATTTTTATAGGCTGTGTCTGAAGTTTGGTGATGTTTGGAGGTCAAACGTCAAGGAATGTCTATGATGTTCGAAAGATATTTCTTGAGACGTGTTTGATCGTTTAGGTGTGCCTTTGAATGTTTTACATGTTTGTTTTGGTTAAAATTGATGTGAGGGGTTCCTATCATGTGTACGAGTATATTTGGGTTGGAAACGTCTGGGAAAACCTCCCCAAGGACCAACCAAAGTTCCCTTCAAAAGGATTCAACTTCTATCAAAAAGCATTCAAAGCCCGCCCAACCAATGAGGGTCAATCGACGCCCAGTAGGTCAGTCAACACCCCGTTGTTTAGGGAATTAAGGGAGTGGTTCCTGGTATAGATTGGGTGAAATATACAGGGGTCATAGAAATACATAGTAGGTAGAAAATATGCTAGGTATGTTAAGCTACCATTTAGCCAACCTCTGACCTAAACCACGGACCATAAGGACGGTTTGTTGGTGGGTTGACTAGGTGTTGATGGTTCACCGTTGATGGGTCTACAATTTCCTGCAGTGACAGGACCAGCTCAAGGGCATTATGGGGTTTTCACCTAGCCTTAGTAAAATTATTTGGAAGGTTCTTAAGTTTATTTTGGGTATTTTAAATGTGTTTATAAGTTTTAAACACTTATATGAATTCATTTTTTAAAAATCAAATTCCCAAACCCCAACGAAAAACTCTAAAAAACACCATTGAAGTTTGAAGTAAAATTGGTGCTTGAAGCATGGTTTCTCCATAAATATATATTTAATTTTGTGGCTTAGCATCAATTAATGTATAGTTTACATCATTGAATCTCTTTTAGGAGCCAATCTTCAAAGTGGTTTCCAAGACTTTCTTAAATGATGAACTTCTAAATTGTAATCTAGCCAGGGATTCTTGCATAAAACTCTTTGAATCATTGTATTATGATTGAATTGATGTGAATTTGATGATTTTAGACTAAAAACTCTATCAACCCGTGAAAACCATGCAATCCTAGATTTGACTACTTTATGGTCTATTTGATGATGCCTCAATGGTATTGATTTCTTGTGTAGTTTGATTAGGGCTGTTGAATTATGAACGAATTATGATAGATAAATTCATGTTTTATTATCTTTTATTCACTGTATATTGTGATTATTGTATTGATAGGTAATCTTACTATTGGTAAGAGTCTTTGTATATTTAGTTGTTTGAATTGTCTATGGATTGGAGTTATGAGATTGAAATATTTGTATGTTGACTTAACTTTGTCAATATTGTGTAGTATATATCCTGAACTATGATGATAATTGGAATGTTCCGCTTATGTATATGGTTCTAATGTGTTATATTTTTGAATAATGTGGCCTCGTTGGCAATACATTATGAATTGTTAAACAATGTGGCCTTGGCGGCATTAATTTATGAATTATGGTATTAGCTTGTGATAAATTGAATATGTGTGTATTGTGAAGCTCTTGATGACTTATGTGTATATGTGAAGTCAAAGTATGTGTTCTCGTCGGTGATTGTGGGTGATCGTGATATGCTATAGTAATGCCTTGGGTTTCTATACTTGATATTAAAGTGTGAATCTCTTTAGTTGACTATATGATCATTAGTTTGAGTTATGTTGATGATTCTATATGAGTGTGTAGGGTAACTTGCAAGTATACTATCATGACTGATATGCTATACTTGATAATGGAAGGTATATGTGTCTTGTTTCTGTAGACTTGTGTCTCTTACTTGATACATGAAGAATATGAATATGAATGTCACACTTAGTAGGATAAAACACCTTTGTCATGAATGTATATTTATGAATAGAATATGATCTTGAATATAGTAAAGAAGATCATTTATGAGGAACTTGAAACAAGTTTATGATATCCTTGAAGTTGAAAGCCTTAATGTTATATTTCTTTTGTGAATGCTGGACTTAGAGTTGGTTGGATGGAACGACATGAAATGATCCTTAGGAAAGTCACTGATATATCCTCTTAAATATTGTAAGGCAATCCTATGGGCCCTTCTTGGTAAGGTGTAGTTTTATTTGGTTATGAACAAGATATGGACCTCTTCATATGCTCCTTTATTGAATTAATCTATAGAACAGAGGGTAGCACCATGTGAGTATGCTTGGGAAGTTTCTCTAACTAAGATCACATTAGAGAACAAAGAAACCCTTCATATTTCTTAACCTTTTACTTGCATAGGATGTGTCCTAGTTCTACCATTAACAAGAATAACACCCTCTATTGGAGTAGGGTTGACTCCAGATTCAATGATTAGCAACCATGGTCTATGCCGGTTATTTCCCATTCTCATCAGATGGGATACATGCTAGTGTTTGATATGTTCTATTAATTTTAGGTAATTGAATGGGACGCTATCTATACATTGCACGATTAGGCTTTGAAGATATTAATGTGTGAGTTTCCTAGGTCAACTCCAAGACTATTATGTGAAAGTCCTGAAGTGTTGAATGTCTCTTAAATGGGATAATTAATATTATGAATTAACTAAAGGTATTTTTATGAAATTTATCTATGTATAGTAGCTTACAAGATTGCTTAGTAGGCTCGGAGACGGTGTATGGGCGTTCTCTCTCTTACATGAGTAATTCTAGGTAGGGAGTTAATTATATGAAATTTTAATAATCTTATATTAGATAATCTTTAGGATCTCTTTGGTGTGTGAGAAGGGATCATATAAGCGGTCGCTTCATAACACACTCACAAAGAGCCTTAGAATCACCTTTGGAAGGAGGCTATCGTGTTTATGTGTTTTGATGGGTTCTTGATGTTATATTGTGGAACGTGACTCTATGTGCTTATGTTTACTTAATGTGATCCTTATACCTGTTTATGAAGTTTTACTTAAAAAGATCATATTTTATACAAATGTCCTCTTATCATATTTTTATGCATTATGCCATACTAAGTACATGCAGTGTACTAATTCAATACATTTTTTCAATCTCTAAAGGTGTAGGTGGAATATGAGAGGAGTGTGTGAAGTGAAGCTTGGACCCTAGCATTTCATTCAAGCAAGTGTTTCTATGTCATCACTAGATTTGAGGACATCATAATGTTTAGATATCCTTATTGAACGTATTGTAATAGAATAAGTATTTCTATTTTGTACTTTATGGGTCGTGTCCCAATATATTCATATATCTAATATGGTGACTTTTAGACTTTGATTTATTCCTTTTGTTTTCTATGAAAGATATTTTGAAGTATTATTTTGTGTGAAAAGTTTTAGTTCTGCACTACTTTTCATGTATGTTATGCAATGGATGATGTCAAAGGGCTTGTACAAGACCTTTGAGTGGTCAAGTAAGACGTGTTCCTATTCGACGGAATGCCATATCATCTAGGGTGTACTCTTGGGTCGTGGCAATAACTGACTCATACAAACACGGAATCATACAATCTCTGCGGCATTGGAAAGATAATTCCAATAACTTTCCAACCATATTTGTAAGTGCTCCTAAATCACCATGAGATAGAAGTTATGACATTTAAAGAGATTTAGATATTTCTTTTTCATATCATCCTCATCTCCGCTAGAAGCTTCCTAAACAAATTGATTCCTTCAAAGGGCTTTTACTGATGCCACCTCTTTTGTTCTGGATTTGCGAACCTAGCTTTCTAGAATCTTGACTTGAATCTCCTTATAATAAAAGTTATCCTTGATCTCAATATTTTCAATTGACATAATCAATGAAGGATAACCCTTGGATTTATTCAACATATAGATGTGAATTACTGGATGAACCCTTGCTACTCTTATGGTAGGTCCAACTCATAAGTTACATTTTCAATCCTCATTGATATTTGATAGGGTCAAACATACAGTGGACTAAGCTTCCTCTTCTTACCAAACGTAATAACTCCCTTCACGGGTGAAAATTTAAAGTAAATCCAATAATATACTTTAAACTCTACCTCCCTTCTTCTATAATCAGTGTAGGATTTTGGACGAGTCTGCGCTGTTTTCAACCTCTCTTTGATAACTTTCACCTTCTCCATAGGTTTATGAACTAGTTTTTTTCTAATGAAACCTACTTCACTAACTTAAAACATTCTAATATGAGATATGAATTTTCTCCCATAAAGAGATTCATATGGAGCCATTTGGATGCTAGAGTTGTAACTATTGTTCTAAGGGAATTCAGTAAGAGGTAGATGATCATCCCAATTCCCTTTGAAATTGATCATGCATACCCTCAACATATCCTTCAAGGTCTATATAGTTTGCTCCGCTTTCCCATCAGTTTGAGGATGAAAGGTAATACTTAAGTTAACCTTTGAACCCAAACATTTCTGAATAGATTTCCAGAATTTTGTAGAAAATGGTTCACTTCTATTTGAAATAATGGAAATTGGGAAAACATGAAGTCTTACCACCTTTTGAATATACTAACCCCATTTTCTTCCCTTTTTCCCAAACATTTTAGGTTCCGCTCGTTGAAGAGTTCTAGGAGGCGTCATTGTTGAAGGCTTGGTTTTTTCCTTTAATCCAAGTATAGTAGGTCCTCAACTCTCGAGGGCAATGCCATCTTCTAGATTTGTTTTTTGTCATGAGCTTGTTGACTCTGTCATTCCATTCCTTATTATTTGAATATTGTACTTTTCTATGACATATACATGGTCTTGTTGAATTGATTTAAGTGTTATGCCCATATTGTGATATTCGCTTAGATGGAATGAGATAACCAAATCATTGAGACTATTTCTATATTCTTATATATGTATGTGCAATAAAAGTAGAAGGCGATATAACCTTCCTATATGAAGGGTCTATGTATACTTGATATGAATATATATTCTGTGTATCTAGAGGTCTGTATAAACCTAAAAATAGTGATAATGAATGTTTTATACTTTTCCACATTTTAAACCTATGAATGTACTGACTTGAAACAAAGAGGCTAGTCTTAGTCCTTCAAAAGGATGATGATGTCGGTTATGTCTGGGGGTAAACCCGAATATGACAAACTTTGTATCAGAACATAATGTTGCATATAGTTGAGTTATGTATCTCTATCTACCGTGATTACATAGGTTTATATGTATAATTGTGAAGCGCGCTACACTTATGAGTAGGAACCTATATGATACTTAGGAATCACTCTCTTTTCTTTGAAATCTTATATTGTGCCAATAGAGTATACTCATGGTGTGCCTTTGCATCTAATTCTATTGTTGTGCTTATAGGAAGCATGAACACTCAAATGAATGCGACTCAAAGACTTGAGGAGGAAGTTGCTAATGCGGGAGCTCCTCCCCGTGATGAGCAAGTTCCTCCACATAAGGAGAATGTTAATGTTTATCAAGCCCCGACTAACCCTCCATCTATTACAGAGGCGTAGATTAGGGCTATTCTTTCTCATATGGACAAAGCCATAACTACTCAAGCACAAGCCACGACGTTCAAGCCCATGCTATGACGGCCCAATACAATTGGGATATTGATCCCTTTCCTCATCAACAAGTCACTACTATGGCTTCCCATTTAAGGGAACCTACATCCTATCGGTCTAAGGTTGATGAAGACCCCCAAGAATTCATTGATAAGGTCTACAATATATTGTATGATATGTGGGTTTCTTCAAGTTACAAGGACGAGTTTTCCACATATAAACTCAAGCATGTCGTTCAAATTTGGTATATGCAATGTAGGGATAATAGCTTTTGAGGGGTGGTCTGGTGACTTGGGAGATCTATAAGACAACTTTTCTAGATCAGTTCATTCATTGAGAGATGAGGGAGGAAAAAGTGATGGATTTCAACAATATTTATCAAGGAGGTAAGAGTGTCCATGAGTACTCTTTGGAATTCATGAAGTTGTCCAAAAATGCTCCTTGTTTGGTCTCTGATCCTAGAGACCAAATGAGTCATTTTGTGATGGGGGTGTCGGAGGACTTACAAGAAGAGTGTCAATGGGCCATGCTACATGAAAACAAGAACATTTACCATCTTATGGTTTATGCAAGAACAGTTTAAGAGGTAAGGGCTAAAAGAAAAAAGTAGAGATGCTAGGTGGGAAAGGTCATTTGATGGAGGTTCTTCAAAGAATAGAATTGAGATTCAAGACAAGCTGAAATTTAAGATGTGGGTTTCTAATCAAGTCCCTTCCAAATTACCAAGATCTAGTGGTGATATGGTGTCTAACCCTAAATGCAAGAAGGTAAAAAGTACTATGTCACCAAATGAGAAGCCAACTTGTGGAAAGTTTGTAAAAAGCACTACAGTGTTTTCCTTAAGGGGATGGATAATTGCTTTAGTTGTGGAAAGAGTGGTCACATGATGAATGATTTTCTAAACTTGAAGAGTCAATACAAGTTTAGTGGCCAAGCTCAATTAAGTGGTTCTACTGATGCTTCAAAGAAGAATATCTTCTATGCTCTCCACTCTAGGGGTGAGCAAGAGACCTCTCCCGATGTGGTGACCGGTATTTTCAATGTTTTCTCTCTTGATTTATATGTCTTACTTGATTCCAGTTCTACTTTATCATTTTTTACACCTCTAGTAGCCAAAAAATTTGAAATTTTACCCAATATTTTTCATGAACCTTTTTTAGTGTGTACTCCGGTGAGTTAGTTGGTTTTTTCAAAAAGGGTGTATAGAAGTTGTCCTATAATGTTTCCCAATAGAGTTTTTTATGTTGATCTAGTAGAATTAGATATGCTAGATTTTGATATTATATTTGGTATGAATTGGTTGCATGCATGTTTTGCATATTGTAGGACAAAAGTGGTGAGGTTTAACTTCGAAAATGAACCAGTTGTTGAGTAAAAGAGGGAAATTCTATTCCTAGAGGTCATATTATTTCTTGTCTAAAAGCATGCAAAATGATCTCAAAAGGTTTTCTTTATCATATAGGAAGAGTTCAAGATCAAGACTCTGAAATACCTTCCATTTAGTTAGTGCCCGTAGTGAGTGAGTTTCTTGAGGTCTTCCCTAATGACTTTCCCGGTATTCCTCCCAAATGGTAAATTGACTTTAGCATTAATATGCTATCGGATACAAATCCCATATAAATAACTCCTTATCATATGGCACCGGATGAGTTGAAAGAGTTGAAGACTCAACTTCAGGATTTGCTAGATAAGTGTTTGATATGTCCTAGTATTTAACCGTTAGGTGCTCCGATTTTTTTTTCTTTGAAGAAAGATAGGTCATTGAGAATGTGTATTGATTACCGCCAACTGAACAAGGTCACCATTTAAGAATAAGTACCCTGTCCCTCGGATTGATGACTTATTTGACCAACTCCTAGGGGCGAGTTACTTTTCAAAGATAGACTTGTGGTCTGGGTATCATCAACTTATGGTTAGAGGGGATTATATACCCAAGATGGCCTTTCGGACTAGGTATAGGAATTATGAGTTCTTGGTCATGTCTTTTGGTATCATTAATGCTCCGGCGGCATTTATGGACCTAATGAATAGAGTAGTTCAAAATTACCTAAATTTGTTTGTCAATGTCTTCATGGACGATATCTTTGTATATTCGAAGAATGAGGATGATCGGATGGGTCATCTGAGGGTAGTATTGCAAACCCTTAAAGAACATCAATTTTATGCCAAATATATTAAGTGTGGGTTTTGGTTAAGGTCGTTGACTTTTCTTGGGCACATCATTTCTAGTGAGGGAGTTTAGGTAGACCCAAGGAAAACGGAAGCAGTCAAAAACTGACCTAGACCATTGACTCCAACTGACATTAGGAGTTTGTTAGGTTTACGGTTACTATCAAAGGTTCGTGGATGGTTTCACGTCCATTGCGTCTCCGTTTACTACTTTGACTCAAAAGAGTAAGAATTTAGAGTGGTCGGAGGCATGTGAGAAGAGCTTCTAATTATCGGAAGATAGGCATGCTTCCACTACGGTGTTGAACTTACCGGAGGGTACAATGGGTTTTGTGATGTATTGTGACACACCCCGAGTGGGTTTGGGGTATGTGCTTGTGTAACTCGGGAAGGAGATAGCTTATGTTGTAGGAAACTAAAGGTACATGAGAGAAATTACCCCACTCATGACCTTAAATTAGCGGTCGTGGTGTTTTGTTTGAAAATTAGGAGGCATTACTTGTATGGGGTTCATGTTGATGTTTTTATCGATCATAAGAGTCTCCAATATGTTATTACCCAAAATGAGTGTCCTTTATAACCCCTACAAGGATAATTTAGTTGCACATTCCCTAAGTTGGATTACCATAGTTAGTGTATAGCATCTTGACGAAGCCAAAAAGGATCTAGCAAGGGAAGTACATAGGTTGGCTAGGTTGGGAATGAGGTTGTAGAGTTCTCCGGATGGGGGTGCCATAGTTCATCATAACTTTGAGTCATCTTTACTAGTTTAGGTGAAGTCCAAACAAATACCTTTATTAACCCTTAATGGAGTTCAAAAAATCGGTTCTCAGCAAGTTGAATGAATCATTCTCTTTAAGGGGGGATGATGTGTTACCGTACCGAGGGAAATTATGTGTTCCCAATGTTGATAGGTTGAGGGATCGGACCTTAAAAGAAGCACATGGTTCCTGATACTCAATTCATCCGGGATAGACAAAAATGTAACATGACCCAACGAAAATATATTGTTAGGAATGTCTAAAAAGAGACATTGCAGAATTTGTCGCTAAGTGTCAAAATTGCCAACAAGTAAAGGCCGAACATCTAAAGTCGGGTGGCTTACTACAAGAGATCCGAATTCTCACTTTGAAGTGGGAAGAAATCAATATGGACTTTGTAATAAGTTTACCTCGGACCAAAAAGTCCTATGATTACACATGGATGGTTGTGGATCGGTTGACTAAATCCTCTTGCTTTATTCCCATCAAGTATTCATATTCGGCGGAGGATTATGCAAGAATCTTCCTAGATGAGATTTGGTGCCGCCATGGCGTTCCATCGGGGCGCACAATTCACATCTAGATTTTGGATGTCGTTCTAAAAAGGGTTAGGTACTACAGTGAAGTTGAGCACCGCTTTTCATCCCCAAATAGATGGTCAAGCGAAGCGTACGATACAAACCCTTGAAGATATGCTTAGAGCATGCATTATTTATTTCAAAGGGATTTGGGATAGGCATTTACCTTTAGTTGAGTTTGCCTACAAGAAATTTTTGCATTCATCCATTTACATGGCTCCCTATGAAGTCGTGTATGGTAGGAAGTGTAGTTCTCCTATTGTATGGTTTCAAGTGGGTGAGCCATCACTTCTTGGTCCCGAGATTATTTATAAGACTTTGGAAAAGGTTCATATCATAGGGAACCGGTTACAAACGTCTTATAGTCAGCAAAAGTCTTATCTCAATTATAGGAGAAAAAAAAATTGTAGTTTGAAGAAGGTGATAAGATGTATTTGAAAATTTCACTAATGAAGGGTTGGTTAGATTTGGAAAGAAAGGTAAATTGAGAACTCGTTTTGTGGTTCCCTATGAAATCTTTCAAAGGGTTGGTAAGGCTGCCTATGAATTGAAACCTCCTAGTGAATTGGCTTCGATTCATTCGGTTTTCCATGTTTTTATGTTGAAAAAGTGTATAGGTGAATCTGAGTCCATTCTTCCTACTGAGTGTCTTAGTGTCAAGGATAACCTCTATTATGAGGAAGTTTTGATTATTTTTTATTGGCAAGTCAAGAAGTTGAGGAATAAAGAAGTGGTTTCCATAATGTTGTTATTGAAAAATAATCTAGTTGAGGGTGAAACATGGGAGGCCGAGGCAGACATGAAGTCCCATTACCCTCATCTTTTTTAGAATTATGTTTAGTCATTCTTTGTAATAATAAAAATATGACTAGAAAATTGAAGTTTCTTGATTTTTGGGTGAAGATTTGCACATATGCCTTTTTGAAAGAACTTAAGTGAAGTTACTGTAGTGTTACTATTCAAAACTTTAAATTTTTCCTTTTGGTTGTTTTGAGTTATGTTGTGCATTTTAATGTGGTGAATCTTCATGAAATGATAGATAGCATATTGTTAAGTTTAACATTGTGCTAATTGACACATGTAATATATGTTGAGCACATAAGTGTTGGTAGAAGGAATCGCCTCATGATGAAGAGTTTTGAGCCTTATGTGTGGTAATATGAGTTTTGATAGTCTCCATGTTGAAATGACATGATTTATGTTGATTTTATATTGTTGATTGGCTGAGTTGCTAGTCTTTAGTCTATTCCTTCCTACAAAAGTATTTTAGTGTCATTCGAGGAAGAATGTTCCTAAGGGGGGAATAATGTAACCCTTTAAAATCCAAGACTCATTGTAAAGCCTTACATAGGTGTCATAAAGTTTAAACATTGTTTGTAAGTCAATTTTTAATGAATATAGGCCATTTAGGAGGTTTAAGAAATAAAACATCCAAAACATTCGGGATGTTGGTTCCAAGGGATGTTAGTGTGCCTAAGCCTTTTGACTAACTTTTAGGAGTCCGAAATGTATAAAAATGGGTGGAAAGGTAGCTAATGGGTGTTTGAGTTTTTCCATGGTTAAAACTTCTAGGTACGACTCCCCAGTGACCAACCAAAGGCCCTTGAGGAGGACTTTTGTAGTGTGACGTAGCATGCCTGGCAGTGTGCATCGACAGGACAGAAGACGGCCCCCGTATATGGATCAATGGGGCATCGATTCCAGCGTGTCCCACATTTAGGCTGTTGGAGAAGGAACCTTCACCTGCACAGTCTCTGGACTCATCGACGGGGTGCCAAGGTTTAGGCTACGGTTCGTGTGCGGATGTACGAGGCGTTGATGCCACCATCGCCCCACACTTCGATAAATAAAGAAAAGCCCTGCGCGCACCGGTCTCTTACCGAACTTATGGATATGCAACACGTACCGTCAATGGGGTCTACAAATTCCTTCACGTTTTAAATTAAAATAATTTAATTAATTAAGTGGTTTAGGGGTAATTGGGTATTAAAGGAATACTAATTAAGTTGATTTAGTCCCACTATAAATACCCTCAACCCTCATTAATCAAAACACAACTCTAAAATAAACTCTCTTTCTTCTCTCTTATTTCTCTCTCTACTTGAACTCACCATTGAAGGCTAGCAAGAACTAGGGTTTGGGGGCTGGAAATGGACATATTCACCATCAAATTGCTGACAAATCATTAAGGTATGGGTTCTATTCACTTTTGAGATTCTTTACTCAAAGAGTTCCTTCAAAATAGATTTAATAAAGTTGAGTTTTCTTATGGGTTTTATCTAATTACGAAATTGAAGTTATGGATTGAGCTGTTAATGAACTCTTAGGGTTATATTGAGTAGATTAACATGTAATTCAACTTGTTTATGCTAATTTTTCAAGGTTTGGTCTAAATTGAATAATATGATCCTCTATCCCTAACCCTAGCTAGTGATCTTGACCTATATTGTATTATGATAATTCAATTGAGTTAGTTGTTGATTTGATTACTGTCCTATGGTGCTATTATGATTAAATTAAGATTAATTATAGTACTATAATGCTAGTTCTACAGATGTGATTTGTGTTATGAATTATTATGTGAAATTAACCTATGTACGTTATCTCAAGTTGTGATCTAAAGATGAATTGTGTTATAGAAATGCATTTGGTCTTCTTAGTCTATTGGTTATCATTGTGTGATGATGTTACTCCCCAAGTTGAGTTGAGTTATGGGTTGATGGTAAGACCTTGATGATAGACTATGAGGAAGAATTGGTAAGTCGTAGAATCTGTATCTTTACTTCCAATTGTGATTAAAATTGTTGTTAAGTCATGATATTACATTTGGATTATTTCATGTATTAGGATTATGGGGTTGTATGATTTTGGATTGAAATGTCTTGACTATGTTGTGAGGTTGATTAAGGTGTATGTCCTATAAGGATGGTGACAACTATCAATTTGCCATAATATGTTATGAAATGTTAAAGTGTTAACCTCACTTATATGAATTGTGATGAAACGACTGATACTCATACAAGTATTATTGAACTATTGATGATGAAAATTATACAAGGGGTAGACCCTATGGCCTAACTTATGGTATGATTGATATTTAAAGGCTTAAAGACATTTCAAAAAGAGACTCTAGCTTAGGACTGAGTGAACTAGATAGAGAAGTGTCCCTTACTACATAGGGAAGGTAGGATCAATACATTACACTTGAGATTGGAGACTATAATGGATGGCACATAAAGAGGATTCCAACTAAATATCCTAGTTCTTGAACTATGTTTCCCCCATTGGAACACTAACTAGTGGATCCATGTAGTTGCTATGTTTCATGTTTTGGTACTACTTTGGCATGTAGTCCGCCTAATTGTAAGTGTATTGCAAGATACTTGCCAACTCTGGCTCAAGTAGAATACTAACTATGACCTTTTGGAATACCTACAAATGCTTAGTAAATTATCAAACGAAGTAATGAAAAAGAGAATAAAAAAAGATATATGTTTTTGATAGCCACAAGATATGGTTAGCCAGATAGGCATAACAATAACCACATCAAACTACTCAATAGAAGGAGAGAAAATTGATAAATTATTAGAGTGTTTTTTTCTACTATAAGCATGGTCATTGCAGGACAGTCCACTGTATAAAGCATCCCGCATTAGCAGAGGCCATAGAAGGGCTATAACCAATATAAGCAAAAGAACATTCTTATCAATGTTATTAAGTTTTCTCTTAAATTTTTTATGCCCTAAAAGGGCCTGCAGTCAGATGATCAATTTTTTCATCCAAAAACATAAACTGGATATCAATTTTTCTATTATTCTCTTTAAATTATAATCTAAAATAATTTACATATTTAGTGCAAACAATTAAAAAAATAATAAATATCTTATACTATTGACAACATATGTCACGATCTGAGCCTACAACCTGAACGTGGTCGGCATTCGAGAACCATTGTTTGTTTCCAAGAGAGCATTAATAATGTCTTACAACAAAACAAAGACTAACTAAAGCATACAAAAACTAAAAAACTAAATATAAATAATATATTCAACTCACCATAAAATTGGCAACTTAAATCTGTAAAACATTTCACAAAATAAATGAACAATCTTCTCAAACTCTACCGTCTATCTATGAAGTCTCGTAATGACAGAGATGGAAGTTGGGACAAGACCCATGACATCCTAATAAAACTAAAAATTAAATGAAATCCTCTTAACGAAAGATGTCTTGGCAAAGCGAACTCGAACTCCATGTGGTATCAACGAAGCTCAAGTTGATGACCCTGAATACTTGTATCGGCATCATGATATGATGCAAACCAAATTGATCAGTATTTGGAATGTACAAGTATGTACGGGCAATTCTAAAGAAAAAATATAATCTCAAACTATTAAAAAGAATATACTCTTACCTCTTCTCTACTCACTAAACTAAACTCAACTCGAAGAAGCATAGTTTAACTCAATGATAAGATAGTAAACTGTGTGAAATAAGGCTCAACTCAATGATAAGTGTTATTCTTACAATAACCTGTATTTATAAGGTTAATAAACAGAAACAGAAATAAGATGAAGCAGAAAAAATATAAAATAGAAGAATTAACCCGAGTCCAGATTAACTACTGTGTGTCCTTAAGAAATTTAATCCCCTCACTCTACCCAAGGTTATGGATTAATTTCTCCCAAGATAAAACGGATTAAACTTATTAAAAGAAATAGCGGTACCTCAAACTTCTTTAACTTCAACGAACTTAAGAANACTGGGATTACGCAACCTGTGACGGCCCGTCGTGCCTGCGACGGTCCGTCACGCAGGTCGTCGCAGCATCTTAGAACTCCATTTTTCACTAAGTAGACTGTGACGGTCCGTCACGCCTGTGACGGTCCGTCCTGCACTTCCGTCATGACGTTCAGAAACTCGTTCCCCGTACCAAATTCTCAAGAGTTGAAGTGTTTTGCAACGGAATCTCACGACGGTTCGTCGTAGCTGTGACGGTCCATCCTGCAGGTCCGTCACAGATTACAGAGAGTCGATTTTAGAACACAAATTTCAGAATTCTGAGTGTTCTGGGATGAGACACCCTCGACGGTCCGTCGTGCCCATGACGGTCCGTCGTGGTGACCGTCGTCTCAGCCAGTTTTTCCAGAAATAAAATCTGCTGCTCAAAACGACTAAACTGGTCGTTACAAAGTAGCATGTAGAAACAACTAAGTCTACCTAGCAAGAAATACTAGCAACATATGTAGACAAAACACCATAGTTTATCCTAGTCACATATACCTAATTAGAGGCAATCATAACTTCACTTCACACGTACACATAACCCATATAATTCTTTACATTGATAACCTATACAAGCTACAACATGATAAAATTACATTTGATAGAATAATGCCAACAAGGCCATGTTCTTCACAATAATAACTCACAAGCACCCCCATCATAAGTGGACCATACCATCAATACAATTTGATAGAAAAATCTACACAATATATAAGAGATTAGGTCAACTTCCCACCTTTTCATCATCAACACCACATCCCTAGCTTTTAAATCAATATACATCACAAAGGCTCTTACCAATAGCTATATACAAAATTCCAAACAAATAATCAAACCATACCAATGATCAAACAATATACAATATGAATATAAACAAATTAAGGTAGCCTAGATACAATTCTATAATGATCTATACATAATTCAATAGCCCAATCGAATCTACACAAGAGTTAATTAAAATCAATTCGTGATCGAATCACCCATATTATAGAGAAAAATAGGAATTCCTTTCATGCATGGGTTTATAGGAATTTTATCTGAAAACATTCAATAATAATTAATTATATGATAAAACATTGTTTCAAATCATTTCATACAAGAACTCATGGATCGAATTCAAAATAAAAGATTTCATGCTTTTGAGCAGCCTTAAAAACCATTTAAATTTGACTCTTCGAGTGGAACAGAATCAAAGGATGAAAAACTATACTTTATGTGCAGAAAAGTCCACGAAATTTAGGGTGAAAAACATGAAAAAATTTTCTTCATCCTTGGAGCTTCAAAGCCTCATCAATGGATGTTTTGGAGAAAAGGAATAGAGAGGTTTTCTTTTGAGTTGAGGGTTTAGATTAATTGCTGAGTTTTTAAGGCTTAAAAAGACTCAATAACCGTCAATAAGGCATCCCCAAATTACCCAAAATGCCCCTGCACTTAATGGACATTTTAACCAATAAAAATTTGACATAGAAACGACTCCACCAAATTTGGAAAGTCACTTTGTATCATTGAGTCACCTCTACATCTTGGTTCTGAAATTTTTTTTATGGCATAAAGGTTCACGTTGGCCCGCGTAGCAGGGAAAAAATTTCCCTTTAAGTGCAGGCTGTGCAACGAGCAAGCACTGCCACTTCTTGGCTACTCGGCAACTTTCTTGCCTCATGTTTAGGTCCTCCTCAAGGACCATTTGGCTGGCCCTTGTGGCGTCGTTCTAGGACGTTTAGAACCATTACATGTTAATCAATGTGTAGGAACAATATATTCTTAATTCCACCCTCATACCATACCCAAAACTCCACTACAAAACACTAAAATGACTAGTTCCACTTAGACTAGTTTCTGGACATCTTGGACGTTTAACTTCCAAACTCTTCAAAACTCCTCAAGCTGACTTATAAAATTTATATTCCTCATTTTATGAACTCTTTAACTCGTGACACACATATTAGTCTCTAGTTTAACCTAGCTCGTTTTTAGGGTGTTACGCCTATAAATTGCTAAAAAGGATTGTAGGTGCTTATTACTTTGCAGTGATTTTTGAGAGGAACTAAACTTGTGCATCTTATTAGAATATAAAGAATTACAAGTGTAAATAGCTTTAGGATCTAAACAGTAAGAGAAAATTGTTCAACATAGTATAACAAATGTGACGATTAGGATAACAAAAACGCTAATGCCACAGATGAATTGGAATAGCCACATTTTATTGAGGAGAATAATGTGTACAAATCAGTCGCCACTCCTACAACCCATCTTTATTCTTCCTGCAAACTTGAGATTCCCTTTTATTCAGATCCTTTACAAGATCATGGGATGGAAAACTTCAATAGAAGAATGATTATCACGACAAGACTCAGAAACCCTGGCGAGGACTAGTTAAGTTTGTCTTTTGTGCAACAGCACCGACGATATTAGTTGATAGCAGCTTCTTTTATCCTCATACTTTAGTAAAAGCTCGTAATCCAAAATACTTTCTTAAATCTCTTAGGAAATTGGTGAATCTCGAGCATTAATGGCAGTAGAAAATTCACGTAATTCAGATCCCAGTCCACTAAGAATCTTAACAATGAGTTCCGAATTAGATATAGGCGCATCAAAAGGTGAAATTTCATCACAAAGTGATCGAATTTGATGGAAATAATATGCGAATAAACAAGGATCTTTAGTGAGGAGAGCCAGTCAATCTCCCAAGATGTAAATTCCTGTTTGTTATTAGTTCGCATACGCAGTTTGTAGAGATTTCTAGGCAGCTTTGGCAAAGATTGCAATAGTAATAGAGGGTCAAGTGTAGCATTAGAGGCTAAGATAACATTTTTGAATTAATTGATTTTGGAGGTACCAAAGAATAAATATGGTTTATCAACATCTTGATTATTTTGCGAGATGGTCTCAGTGGGGGAAGGGATGGAGCTATCAAGAAGCCCACAGAGATTTTGACCACACATAAGCATTGAAACTTGAGCTTTCGACAGGGTGAACTTGTGACTGCCATTTAATTTTATGGACAGTTGGGTCAAAGGACTGAATTGGACAATAGTGATGGTGTAAGTGACTCCATCGCATTGGTCACTGAAGTATTACGGGCCATTTTAACTACTTAGCAAAAAAAGAATCAACTTGTGGGAGTTTAGAAGTGCTCTGATATCATAATGAAATGACAGCAAAGATGGGAAAATTGTATGTCTTGTTATTGATCATATGACTGCTATATAAAGAATTTATACAAGACCTGGAAGAGATAAATACTATTAAACGTATTTTTGAGGATTTGGAAGTACGAAAATAAAAATCTACAAAAGTATGGAGTCTCATCTATAATTAGTACTAGTATTCGTATCAGCGTGTTGCGCAAATAATTTAAACGATAATAAAAATCTAAACTAAAACTAACTACTAACCTTCTCTATGTTCGTGGTATGTGTTTTAAGAAAATAATTTAAGTAAGCCATTAAATTTTTTATTTGAGAAAATTAAATTAATATTAATAGGACACAATTTTATTTGTTATAATATTAAAATATTATTTCACTTAGTATAATCAGCTACATTAGAGAGAAATGACAATACCATCTACAGAAAACATGTGTGGGTGGTGCATTCGATTAGCATAATTATTGATTCTAATGGATTTAAATTTTAGGGACATTTTACATCATTTTTGTTAACAAATATATTCAGAACGAGTCATAATATTAGTCAATTATGTGAGTTCAATACTTGTTTATTTACAATTGTAATGTAATATTAAGCATACCATAAGAAATCAACTTTGTAAATATTTTTATGTTTCTTTAATTATTTTATACTCTACATATAATGGTAACACACTATACAATGTACATCACTCAAGTTTTTATCAACAATAACAGAATGCTTTCGAATTAAACATTTCAGCATCAGTTTGAACATACTAAATCATTGACCTTCTCTTATTTATCTCCACCTTTTCCTCTGCTTTTCTTTTGTTCCACGAGATAAGCTTTACTAAACTAACAAATGCAATGTGACTTATGCGCATTATGAAGTAGTTAATCATCTAGAACGTATTGGGTATACGATACGGCGGAGAATGCTCTATATTTCAAGTTGCAGCTTGTGGATTTATAGTAGGAGATGATCATCGAATACTCACATGGAAAACAATGGATAAATAATATCATATTGCAATCAAGAATGAGGTTTCTAAATAACACATATTGAATATCATATAAGGTTCTACTTGAAAATCCTTATTCAAATTCAATATTATCATTGAAAACGGATAATAATTTTATTGAAAAGAAAGTCATATGTTATAACTCCAAGAAAATAATGTTTACGAACTTGACACTTCTAAACATGTATGTTTGCATTTAACTCTCTTTTGTGGGATCTGTCTTTCACATTTGCTACAAATTGCAAGTATCCTTATCATGTTGATGCTCCTTAGACATAAATAAATCTTAAATTCTATATGCAAAGAGTCTATGATTTATGAGTATTTATGAGTATTTATGAGTGTGGTACACTTCACAATTATGAATAAGACCCTACATAGACGTGGTTTAGAGAGACATCCATCCTAAGATTTCTCAACCTCATGCTTTCATACCAAGTTTGTTACGACCCAAAGTACCCCTTAGGCGTAACCAACGTCGTCTTCCTCTAAGAGGACTAAGACAAGCCCTTAGAATAAATCATAGCACATCATAGGTCAATATTTCGGAAAAATTAAAAAGTTTACATATGTATTTTACATCGACTCCTCATATACGAAATGAACATAGACTTATGTTTTTGCATAAGAAATCATATAGAAGTCTAAAGTCTCATTTCAAATATAAACCATCTACAAGAGTATGAATCACATTAGTTTGGTCGTATCCGTTAGTCAATTATAAAATGCCATATACACTACAATGAAAGTGTAAACATGAGAATGGAATAATCATCTCAAAACATAGATAAAATTAATAAGGCTTGATGAGTGGTTTTCTCCTCGGAACTCATGAGGACTCACCAATGGTCTTAGGAAAGGAGCAAGTCTTATTTATCAATGACCACAAATCTCTTCAATGGTCCGAACCTAAAATGTTTGGGAAAAGGGGAGCAAATATGAATTAGTACAAACCACATGTACTAAGTATGGCTCGTATGCACAAAAATCATCAATGCATTAGAAAAGGACAATTTAGTCAAAAATCATGTTTTCTATCAATTTAACTCAACATGCATATGCATAAGAAGCATAATAACTCAATTCAACATAATAGTTACCCAACACATAGACCACCCAAGCAATACTTTTGCAATACAAAAGATGGAACCCCATAATCCTATCCAAGGCTAAATTTCGCATTAAAAAACCCAATTTATACTTACAACATATTCTCATAATTCTTCATAGCATAATTAATTCATGAATACTATTCAAAACACATCAACATAATCATAATCATAAAAAAAAACACTACTAGAATCATCACTTAGGATCCCACATGTGCAATGAGTGAGAGAAGTCCCATACCCTCCCTCACCCTATGTATTATCCTTCAAGACAACCCTAATAAGAGTTCACATGCTTAACTTGTTGATTTACTTTTACATTAGGGAAAGAAGTGCAATAACCAACATGAGATCATGTCAGCTACATGGAATCATGTGTACTACTCCCACACCGAAAAGAGAGAGTTATACTTGCCTAAGGTGTAATCATTCGTACGTAGCTATCTAGGTGGATCCACTAAGCTAGAGTCTTATGTGGGCACATCGTTAAGGGTAAAGGAGATTGTTTCTAAAAACCATGACTTACTAACGTGGAGGTTTCCATCTCTTGAGACAAAATATAATTTCGGAATCCGGACATATTAAACTGAGGAGACCCATATGGGAGGCCGCACTTACTAACGTGATACCTCAATCTCATTTACATGCCCTTTAGGTGGTAAGCATTTATTCCCTTTAGTAATCATCTTATAGAATCGTACTAGTTCACATTAATCTCTTCTAGACCCTAATGTAAACCTCTCATCATAATGACTTGTAGGTGACCACAAGTAAGAACTATCCTTTCACTTTATTTACAATAGTAAGTGATTAAACATTTCAATTAACCATTTATCATGTTCATGAGAAACTATATTCAATCACATAATGATCATGATTTATCATGCACAGATAATTCATAGCAAATACATGTGTCTAGGGTTAGGGTTGAGGGAATCATGTCATCAAAATCACAGCCACACATTAGTTATAGCATCATTGCCATCTAAGTAATTTCACTTCTCATAACTGAGATCAATGAAGAATCAAGATCATACCTCATTGACCTTCATGGTACTTCACCCTTTAACACCCAAGAATTTACAACCAACATATCAAATAGGGTAATTAATGAAGTATTATAATGACTAAATCAAAGTAAACAAGTGACATGTTCATCACCCTCAACAATTGACCTTAATCAATCAAAGAATTTAGGATTTTGGGGAAACACATGGGTCAAGGGAAAACTCATGGGAATTCATAAATTAACTCACATCATATCTAAACAACATTAATTCATCATAGTTTATTCACAATTGTGTTAGAAAGAAGAAAATGTGAGGAGAAAAACCCTTGTTTTGGGGAAATCTAGAAATCATCTTTTGAGAGACCACTTGGGGAAAGGAATCCCAAGAGTTAATGAAACCATACCTTAAAGATGAATCACCATAAAATTGAGTAGAAACTTAAAGAATTTTGTCTCCTACTTCAACTTTCAAATCTTCTTCAATGGAGGATGAGTAGATAGAAAATGTAGAGAGAAGGAGGAGCTTTTGGGATTTGTTTTGGGGTTTTGATTTGAGTGAGTAATTGTGAGGAAAAACTAATGGGAACTAAATATATACACCACCCATGAAATACCCAAAAGACCCCTCATATAAATTGAACCTTTAATGAGTCAAACTAGAATTCTATTTTCAGATTTTTTATTAGGGAACAAGTCCGCGTCGCTGAGCTGTTCCGCAAGTTTCCAAAAATTAAATTTCATAACAGTGGATTACGTGACCTTCCCACGTTGAGAGCTTCACTTATTACCTTGGGTGAACCAATTCCACGATGCGGACTTGTTCCCTGCAAGAACAAAAGTTGCTGCCTCTTGGCAGCTTGATTTGTCAAATGTGGGGTCCCTTCGTGGACCCCTCTGCCGATCCTTGGGGGGTCGTACCTGAATTTTTTCACCCTATATACTAAGTTTTACCTATATAAAGTTATTTTACAAGTTTTCGACTTAATACGACCCTCCAAAAACTTCCCCAAACCTAGGGACGTCAACTAATTAAATTTTTCTAGTTTCTGGACATTAAGACTTTTCTTTAATGCTATGGCTCCAATACATCTCAACCAAGTTATTTATACTTATTTAGGTCTAAAACCATCATTACTCAACATATAGGCTCTAGTATACGTCATAGAATTTCTTGGTGTGTGAATACTCCCCCTCTTAGGAACATTCGTCCCCAAATGACACTCTAAACCTTTTTATAGGAAGTTAAGACTCAAGACTTGCGCCAACTAACAAACAATATCATAATGAGTCTTTGTTCATAGGAGGAAATATCAACTCCTTTCAACAAATAACATAACATCAACAAATAGGAACTTATTCCACATATACCATAACAAAAGTTCAACTTTTCAGATTACATAGGGAGGTACTACCTTCTCCATTTAAATATGAGCTCAATATGAACATTAAAAGTTTACATGTTTATTCCTTATCAAACAACATCAAACATACTTATTTTAATGTTCAATGAGTACTTATATCACACAACACGCATAAGTGAAAGCCAACATAATAAACATATTTCATGGAAAGAAAAGAACTCAACTTAGGCATGAAATTCTACTATAATATGCACACAAATTTAGTAAAACATGATAGATCAATATTATTCATAATAGTCATATAGGGAACTGCTAACCTCAATCTTGGAAACAATTAAGGGGGAAAAGTGATGATAGCGGGAATTCATGTCGTCATCTCGGCCTTTCATGTTGGGCCTTCAAAAAGTTGTTTCCTCCATAGAACACTTATAGAGGCAACCTCCTTATTCCTCAATTTCTTAACTTGGCGATCCAAAATATCAACCAGGACCTCTTCATAGGAAAGGTCCTCCGTCAACCCTAAACCTTCTAGAGGAAGAATGGAAACCAGATCACCTATACACTTCTTAAGCATAAAAACATGGAACACCAGATAAATCATGGACAACTAATTTGGCAACCTCAACTCATATGCAACACTCCCAACTCACTTCAAAATTTCATACGGGCCTTGATGTACTGTGGTTTCACGGTATAATTAATACTTTTTCCTTAAGTTTAGTGTGTCCGAAAGCCTTTTTGTGCTAATTTTGATATAAGTTTCTCTTTGTTTTGCATGAAATCTGTCCAGAGCTGAATGCAGATATTTTGAGCGAAAAAAATGCAGAAGAGACCACTACGGAGCTTATGACGGTCCGTAGGTGGCAGCGTAGTGCAGCTGCTGAAGGAAGATGGGGAAGTCTGACCAAGTGTGGGATTACGAAGCTTGTGACGGTCCGTCATGGCCATGACGGTCCGTCCTGCAGGTTCGTCGTGAAGATCAGAGAAGTGATCCCAGTACCCAGATTCCAAGAGTTGAAGTATTTTGAAACAAAGACCCTCGACGGACCGTTAAGCCTATGATGGTCTGTCACACTTGCCGTCGAGGGGAATGAAGAAAGCAGCAGAAGAAATTGCACCAAGTATGGGACGACGGAGTCCACGACGGTCCGTTGTGACCACGAAGGTCCGTCGCGAGGTCCGTCGACCCAGCCGCGTTTTGGCAGATTTCCAGCAATTAGAATCCTTGTTTGCTTAGGTTTTTATTTTTTATAAATAGTTCGAAAAACCTCATTTTTGAGGTTAGACTCTGCTAGATTAGACATCATATTATTAGACTTTGTGTATTAGTGTTTGATTTTTGGAGATTCTTACAAGTGATTTTTGGTGATTAATCAAGCAAATTTTTGGACTTTATTCTTTCTCATTGAAGTAAGTACATGAATTATGATTTAACATATTTGAATATTGTGTTTATGGCTATGAGTAACTAAACTCCATAACTAGGGTTGTGGGAACCATAGGCAAATAATGAGATAAACCCTAGCTAAAATAACAATTCTAGAATAGTGTTTTGCGTGTATTAATAATTCTTTCGCTTAGAAGTCTTTTTAACGGATGATCAACGTTAGAACTCGCCTTAATGCTACTTGCCGGACCAAGGAGGTAGATAATAGGAAAAGAATTATTAACATAGATTTAGTGTATACTATCTAATAGGCTAGTATTGAATTGTACGAGGTAATAACTTAGTCAAATATCGAATACGATGCTTAATATGAGGTAAAGATAAGGGTTAGGAAAGCAACACACGTAGCCGGACCAAGGTGCGGAGTGAGATTTTCTAGATGCCAGACCAAGGATTTAGAAATACATAACTTATCACTTTGCATGCAAGATACTAGGAAAGAATTGTTATAGTTAGAATTATCAAGTTATGAACCTGTGGGGAACACGTAAACCCTAGTTACTTTGATTAATTGATTAAAACCCAAAATTAAAAGCTGTTAAGTGTCTCTTTCAATTACATTAGTTCTTTTTACTCATTGGGAAATACAAACCCCCCTTTTTATGTTTTTACTTTCTAAGGAAGTCATCAACCAAACAATAGTAATAACAAGTCAAAGTTAAGTCTAGACTATTTTTCTCGTGAGAACGATCCCAACCTCACTAGTTGGGTTATTTACTTGACGCAACCGCTTTACTTCTCATTTGAGAAGTAAGTTTGAGCGTATCAAATTTTGGCGCCGTTGCCGGGGAATTTAGCTTTTAGATTAACTTGAACTTATTACTATACTTTAGTTGATATTTTCTTGATTTTACTTTGTTTTATTATTTTTGATTTCCTTTCAGAACTATCCTCCTTGTATGCCAAATACACGGAGAGGAAGAGAACCATTGTTTCCCTACGATCGTGAGTTAGAGCGTACACTGCGCAAAATGAATCGAAACTTGGGTATAAATGATGAGGATCCAAACCAGAACATCCCAGATCCAGTGGATGTTCATGGTCAGATGTTACCCGACGCTCCGGGTGAACATCAACAGAGGGGACAAAATCCCGTTCCACGGCCCCAAGCATACTACAGAGGGTATGATAACATCGCAGACTCGGATGGGCCACTTGTCTTGCCCTCTCTACCCACAGGCCACACTTTTGTGGTGACTAGTAGCCTGATGCAAATGCTCACTGCCAGAGGTTTGTTTTCAGGGCTACCTTCTGAGGATCCACATGCCCATATAGCTAAGGTAAGGGCAGTGTGTAAAAGTTGTGTAGGGAGGCTTGATTTGGATCTAGATGTAATAGGTCTCAGAGTGTTTCCTCTCTCACTGACGGGAGAGGCTGCTATGTGGTTCACTGAACTTCCATACAACTCCATCTTCACTTGGAACAAACTACGGGATGTCTTCTTAGCACGCTACTATCCGGTCTCCAAGAAATTAAACCACAAAGATAGGGTGAACAACTTTGTGGCACTACCAGGAGAGTCAGTTAGTAGTTCTTGGGATAGATTCACCTCATTCTTGAGAAGTGTTCCAAATCACCGTATTAATGATGAGTCATTGAATGAATACTTCTATCGGGGACAGGATGATAATAATAAAGCGGTGTTGGACACTATAGCAGGTGGATCTTATGGAGAATGGCCTTATGCTCAGATTGCTGAGAAATTAGAGAAAATCTCCCATAACAACAAAGCTTGGAGTACTAGGAAGTCTGATACAGGGAGAAACACCTTCGCAGTACAGTCCACTCACAACCCAGCCACAGATAATATTCGTGAAAAAATGGCTCAGATGAGAACTGAGCTTGGGTTGGTACTAAAACATGTCACTGGGGGTGCAGAAAAGATTAATGCAGTCAACTACTTGGCTAAACCACCACCTCCGGCGCTTCATAACAATGTTGAAGCAGCTTTATATCAATGTCCCTTTGGTAGAAGATTTAGAACAAATGCCCGGTTACGCCAAGTTTATGAAATATCTGGTCACCAAGAAAAGATCGGTTACTTTTGAGGATGATGATAGATTACAGCATTGTAGTGCTATTGCTACAAGATCCCTAGTGCAAAAGAAAGAAGATCTGGGTGCATTCACTATACTTTGTACAGTTGGGTCATTACATTTTGCGAAAGCATTATGTGATCTGGGGGCAAGCATAAATCTCATGCCCCTCTCAATTTACAAGAAGTTGGGTTTGGGGGATCCAAAACCCACTGCGATGCGGCTACTGATGGCTGATCGGACAGTGAAACGACCTATAGGGATACTCCATGATGTGCTAGTAAAAGTGGAGTCATTCATCTTTCCGGCTGATTTTGTTATTATTGACTGCGAGGTCGATTTTGAAGTGCCTATCATGCTTGGGAGGCCATTCCTTGCTATAGGTAGAGCCTTAGTTGATATGGAGGAGGGACAGATGACATTTGGGTTGAATAATGAAGAAGCGACATTCAACATTTGTAGGACCATGTAGGACCATGAGGCAGAGTGGTGAGCTCCAATCCGTATCTTCCATATCCCACAAGGAAAAGATGAAGAAGGGGAATGAACAAAAAACTGCAAAACAAGAGTTTATGGTTGGAGACTTGGTGCTTGTAGACAGTTCTGGGTCACCTTGTCTTGCGGACAAGTTCAAATCCAAATGGGCTGGCCCTTACTTGATTACCCAAGTATTACCACATGGATTAGTTGAGTTAAAAGCCAAGGAAGGAGTGCGGTTTAAGAGGGATAGAGATAGAATAAAACTCTATTTTGGGCATAAAGCATCGGGGAACGATGCGATAGAGACATACCATCTTGATGAAGTCTGAGTAATCAAGGGTCCCCAGTCGTGCCGCGACATTAAATCAGGCGCTTGTTGGGAGGCAACCCAATAATTATCGTCTTTGTAGTAATGGTAGCATTTTTCTGTTAATGGGTTTTAAATTTGCAGGCACATCACCAGGAAATTCTGCAGAAAACTACTCTGCAGCAGCCACTGACGGATACATCGATGGACCGTTGCGCATGCGACGGATCATCGTATGCATCCGTTGTCCAGGTACGTTTTTCTGCTACGTTGAAATTAGGGAACACACGACGGAACCCACGACGGGTCGTCACAGCTGCGACGGATAGTCGTCGGGGAACCGTCGCGTGATTAATTAATTCTACCCGACCTGACCCGGCTGGACCCTTTTCAAAATCTGACCGTTTATACTCCCCACCCCTCCATATTTCCCCCATTACTTCCTTATTCCTCTCATCTCCCCTGTCTTTTCAACTTCCACACTTCCCCCCACTGATCATTGCCCCCAATATCCTCCTAAGCCTTATAATTATCATCTACTAGTCGGTGCTGCTGCTGTAGGTGTTTACCTTGCCAACTGAATCATTCTCCATTTGCTTTTTCTACATTTCCAAGGTATGTGTCTCTAAATTTATACTCATTTATTTTGTATTTTTGTTTATTAGTTAGTATTAGCTTAGTTCTTAGTCGTATCTTGTTTCCTTTATATGATTATGTCTAAACCTAGGCTCAAAATGTTTGAATTTGCCATGTTAACAACCCTAGACCTAGGTGATTTCGCATTAATAGTTTCCTAGGTAGTTGGGATAGACACATATAGGTCCACAACATTACAAGACCATGTGCGTTCATCGGGGTTGCTTAGGGTACCTACAGTTCTGTCTCTGTCATTCAGAACGAGACCCCGATGACGGTCCTTCGTAGCCACGACGGACCGTCGTAGGGTCCGTTGCACAAGCCCTAGCACCCCTGTCCTACTGGACACATGTGACGGATCGTCGTCCTCGCGACGGTCCGTCCTGCATGACCGTCATACCGGTCAGAGACCCCTCTCCTAAGGGTCTCTATTTTTTTCCAAGTGTCCTCCAACGGACACTTGTGACGGACCGTCGTACCCACGACGGTCCGTCCTGCATGACCGTCGTACCGGTCAGAGACCCCTCTCCTAAGGGTCTCCATTTTTTTCCCAAGTGTCCTTCAACGGACACTTGTGACTGACCGTCTTACCCACGACGGTCCGTCCTGCATGACCGTCATACCGGTCAGAGACCCCTCTCCAAAGGGTCTCCATTTTTTTTTCCATGTGTCCTCCAACGGACACTTGTGACGGACCGTCGTACCCACGACGGTCCGTCCTGCATGACCGCCATACAGGTCAGAGACCCCTCTCCTAAGGGTCTCCATTTTTTTTCCAAGTGTCCTTCAACGGACACTTGTGACGGACCGTCTTACCCACGACGGTCCGTCCTGCATGACCTTCATACCGGTCCGAGACCCCTCTGCTTAGGGTCTCCCAACATTTTCTAAGTGTCCTACCACAGACACTTACGACGGACCGTCGTCCCCTCAACGGTCCGTCCTGAACGACCGTCATGATGGTCAGAGACCCCTCTGCTAAGGGTCTCCCAACATTTTCTACGTGTCCTACGACAGACTCTTACGACGGACCGTCGTACCATTGACGGTCCGTCCTGCTCGACCGTCATGATGGTCAGAGACCCTCTGATAAGGGTCTCTCAACATTTTCTAAGTGTCCTACGACTGACTCTTACGACGGACCATCGTACCAACGACGGTGTGTCCTGCTCGACCGTCATGATGGTCAGAGACCCCTCTTTCAGGGTTCTTTATATATACATAGACTAAGTACAACACGACGGACCTCATGACGGTCCCTCATAGCCACGACGAGCCATCATCTGGCCCGTCGTCTGATACAGTTTCAATATCACTAACACACTATTTTCAATGTTTTATGTCGTATGGGCTTGCCTGTCTTGTTTGCCACTACTCATACTAATATTGATCCATTACAGGTACTATCTACTATGGCACCCAAGCAAGACCGCACCTACGCACGCGGGCGACCTATCTGTTGCTCCGTCTGCACGCTTGATCATCGGCTCTGATGATGAGCGGGACCCTGAATATGTGCCCCCAGGCACTTCTGCACCTTCCCGTGCTGCACGTGCCCCCAGAGCCACACCCAAGACGGTGGCGTCCGGCGTAGTCACTCCCTCCCAGTCTGATAAGGAGCGCACACTGACCGGCACACCCTCTGGGTCAGCCACAAATGAGGAAGGAGCGTCTGGGTCCTTAGGAGTATCATGGTCAGAGGAAGCTTCAGGCTCTGCTGAGGTTCCCGCACCCGCCACTGCTGCAGCGTCGGCCTCATCTGATGAGGCTGACAGTTCAGACTCTACATCCGGCGCACTAGCCCAGGTCCCCACCCCAGCCTCTGACCAGCCAAACCGGTGGTGTGTCGAAGGCCAGTTTCAAGTTTACTCCGACGCCAAATTCCTGACTGATAAAGGAGTAATGACTCGGACACTCACCTTGGAGCGGCGGGTACTTACAGGGAGTCTCCCATCGATGCCGGAGATCCACAACCTATTCACCAAGCATCGCTTATAGTGGACAGCCCGTCCGTTGGGACGATACAGTGAGGAAGTGGTCCGAGAGTTCTACACATCCTACGTAGCGACTCTCAGATCACAGATCGATAGGCGGGCTGCTCCCGCTAAACAGGCCCCACTGGAGCAGGTTCGAGTCCGGGGCGTGCAGGTTGACATTTCCCTGCCAGCTATCTGTCGGTTCCTATACGGCGAGAGTGCAGATGCTACGCGGACCCCCATCACAGCCGAGTTTGACTACCGCTGGCAGATAGTAAAGGATGGACCACCAAGAGGTGGATGGCCCTGCACCTATCAGTCGACGGAGAGGGTGTCGATTGGGTCACTGAGCCGAAGGGGGCCATCAAGAAGGTCAACCTCACGTTCGTCGCAAAGTTCTTGTGGCTGCTAGTCCGTCACTGCCTTTCCCCCACAGCTGCTGATAACATAGTCACCTGGGATCGAGTAGTGTTGATGGTGGCGATGATAGCCGGCTTGGAGGTGGACTTCGCATGGCTTCTCAAGGCAGTCATGCACGAGAGGGAATTCAAGGTCACTACTACCTACCCCTTCCCGTGTATGATCTTTGCCCTTTGCAGGTCTGCAGGTGTGCCCATATGGCACATAGATCAGTTGAAGACCCCGCAGGGAACCGTTGACGTCGGCCTCATCAGAGACGAGGCTAATGAGTTGGAGCCACGCAGAGGGACCCGTCCTGAGCTGCCCCCTCTTGCTGATGATCTTGTGGATACGGTTGCCCAGGCCCGCCCATCTACACAGGCATCCACTGACACTACCCCGGTCGAGTCTATCTCGGGTAGTAGCACAGCCCCGAGCTCCTCTCACACAGCCCCTCTACCATTACTGGCCCCGCTTGCTAGGGTCCAAAAACTTGAGGCAAAAATGGCCACTCTTCTGCATCATATCCAGCCGTGGATGCAGAAGTCTATTACTGAGTCTGAAGCGCGTATGGAGAGGAAGATGCAACGGAAGATTGCTGAGGTTAACCAGCGCATAGATGCGTTTGAGTTGAGAGTGTTAGCTTGACCAGCCCCTCCGGTAGATGTGTCGACTCTTTAGACTGTAGTCGACAGTCTTCGTGAAGACATCGCCACGATACTAACGGCGAGGGTGCCATATTCTGAGGACCCTTCTGTCGAGCCTGCTGAGGACACAGTATTGGCGGCCCTGTTTACTACTTCTGAAATTCCACCACCTCCCCCTCCAGAGAGTACCAAGAGGCGTAGGGGTCGAGCAGAGGATGAGGCGCGAGCAAGGAAGAAGGAGCGCCGAGAGATGGAGGCTGCGAGGAGAGCCTCACTTGCTGAGGTGGAGGCACACCAAATCCGAGCATCGCAGATAGCGGCTGGTGCGTCTAGCTCCCGCACTATAGAGACAGCAGGAGGCACTACTGATGGTGCGGTTGCTGCTGAGGACACCACTGTGGGTGTCAAGATTTCAAAGGACGTGGGTTCCAGGAAACCGGACCCACCAGCTTGCTGATCGACGGCGCTATGCGCCACAGGTTTGCTTTACCTACCACTCTAATATTTAGATTTTTATGCATTGGGGACAATTGCATGCTTTTTTGTTGGGGGTGGGGTAAATGGAAAGTGAATGTTAGGGTGAAGTCTGAGTAGCCCAACTCACTATCCTCTTTTGGGGTTTTCTTGCCTGTGTTCTTTTTCTCCAAAAGACTGATTACTTTTTCTGTTGAACCGGCACGTTAGATTTTTGTACATAGTTTAACTCTGAAGCATGATGGCTAAAATGATATCCTGATAAAACTAGAAAATGTTGCATGACTAGGCGTAGTAACTGATAATTGTGTGGCTCTAAACATGAAATAGAGTTACACCATTGCATCACCCTAAATCTTCAAGTCGAACTAGGTGTCTGATAATCTGGTATAGTGATGAGATGTCAAGTGAGTGTGAGGAAATTTGAATAGTTCACTATTTGTACTGAGCTAGAACTTGCCTGGTTAGTCCTGCTAAAAGTAAGCTGTAACAGACAATTAGGAATGGATCATAGTCCCTTATTCAAAATAGCCCATTTCTAGCCTAAATAAAAGAACCCAAATGAAAGTTATCATTCTTTGATCCAAATAATTTGAGCTTAAAATTAGACCTTTCTTTTTCACCCCAACTGATCTTTTCTGGGAACAATATGTTGGTCGTGGTCCCTCCTTGGACATGTGCACCTCAGCTTATGGTAAAAGCATAAGTTGAGGGTGGCTAATGCATAGACAACCTTCGTTATGGCCCTGACCCAACTTTGGGTATTGTGTACCTTGACTCATGGCAAAGCCATGAGTTGAGGGTGGCTGTTTTGAGGAATGCTCTGGAAAGTGGGGTTGAAAGAACAAAGGGAGAGAAAGAACAAAAGTAATGTGACTCAAGAACTCGTTGAAAGAGAATTAAAAAAAAAACAAAAAAAGGGGGAAAAGAGTCACTTACACAAATGAAGAAAGAAGGGAAAATAGTAAGATGAAAGAATGGGAGAAACTGGGCGAGATAAAGTGATAGAAAGTGGAAGGTTTAGTCGATATGTCAAGGAGGGCAAAAATTCACTAAAGTATACCTAAATATACCCTACCTGACTCTGAGCCTATGTTACAAGCTAAGAAAGTCCTATCGTGATCCTAAGGGTTGTATAGAGAACTTAAGGCAGTGAAAATAAGGGCAAGCTTATGGCAATAGGTATGAATGAGTGTGACTTTGTTCTGAGAGCGAGTGTTGAAAAGTAATCCTTTTACTCAAACTGAAATCATTGTGTGAAAAATGAGGATTTTGTTTTGAAGTGAGGACACAAGTTGCAATACCGGAATTGTTAGCACCTCGGTGAGAAATTGAAGAGGATAGGTGTTAGTGCATGGTGAGTCTGTGTCATGTTCGAATCCCACAAAATTCAAGCTTAATAGTGATAGCATGCATAGATTTGATGAGATTAATCGGGATTGATAGCCAAATGATTGCAAAGGATAAAACATGAATACTATTGTACAAAGATTGTGTAGTGAGTCATAGTGCGTCGCTTGAGGACAAACAACGAATTTAAGTTGAGGGTGTTGATGTTCCGTGGTTTCACGGTATAATTAATACTTTTTCCTTAAGTTTAGTGTGTCCAAAAGCCTTTTTGTGCTAATTTTGATATAAGTTTCTCTTTGTTTTGCAGGAAATCTGTCTAGAGCTTAATGGGGATATTTTGAGTGAAAAAAATGCAGAAGAGACCACCTACAGAGCTTATGACGGTCTGTCGTGCCTGTGACGGTCCGTAGGTGGCAGCGTAGTGCAGCTGCTGAAGGAAGATGGGGAAGTCTGACCAAGTGTGGGATTACGAAGCTTGTGACGGTCCGTCATGGCCATGACGGTCCGTCCTGCAGGTTCGTCGTGAATATCAGATAAGTGATCCCAGTACCCAGATTCCAAGAGTTGAAGTATTTTGAAACGAAGACCCTCGACGGACCGTTGAGCCTATGATGGTCCGTCACACTTGCCGTCGAGGGGAATGAAGAAAGCAGCAGAAGAAATTTCACCAAGTATGGGACGACGGAGTCCACGACGGTCCGTTGTGACCACGACGGTCCGTCGCAAGGTCCGTCGACCCAGCCGCGTTTTGGCAGATTTCCAGCAATTAGAATCCTTGTTTACTTAGGTTTTTATTTTTTATAAATAGTTCGAAAAACCTCGTTTTTGAGGTTAGACTCTACTAGATTAGACATCATTTTATTAGACTTTGTGTAATAGTGTTTGATTTTTGGAGATTCTTACAAGTGATTTTTGGTGATTAATCAAGCATATTTTCGGACTTTATTCTTTCTCATTGAAGTAAGTACATGAATTCTGATTTAACATATTTGAATATTGTGTTTATGGCTATGAGTAACTAAACTCCATAACTAGTTTTGTGGGATCCATAGGCAAATAATGAGATAAACCCTAGCTCAAAAAACAATTCTAGAATAGTGTCTTGCATGTATTAATAATTCTTTTGCTTAGAAGTCTTTTTAACGGATGATCAACGTTAGAACTCGCCTTAATGCTACTTGCCGGACCAAGGAGGTAGATAATAGGAAAAGAATTATTAACATAGATTTAGTGTATACTATCTAATAGGCTAGTATTGATTGGTACGAGGTAATAACTTAGTCAAATATCGAATACGATGCTTAATATGAGGTGAAGATAAGGGTTAGGAAAGCAACACATGTAGCCGGACCAAGGTGCGGAGTGAGATTTTCTAGATGCCGGACCAAGGATTTAGAAATACATGACTTATCACTTTGCATGCAAGATACTAGGAAAGAATTGTTATAGTTAGAATTATCAAGTTATGAACCTGTGGGGAACACGTAAACCCTAGTTACTTTGATTAATTGATTAAAACCCAAAATTAAAAGCTGTTAAGTGTCTCTTTCAATTACATTAGTTCTTTTTACTCATTAGGAAATACAAACCCCACTTTTTATGTTTTTACTTTCTAAGGAAGTCATCAACCAAACAATAGTAATAACAAGTTAAAGTTAAGTCTAGACTATTTTCCTCGTGGGAACGATCCCAACCTCACTAGTTGGGTTATTTACTTGACGCGACCGCTTTACTTCTCATTTGAGAAGTATGTTTGAGCGTATCAGGCCTCCATGACGATGACTAAGCTTCCCCTTCTTTATAAACCTCATCAACCCTTTCATGAATAAAATATTCAAATAGACCCAATCTCCTACTTTGAATTCTAGGTCCCCTTTTCTATTGTCAGCAGAAGATTTTTGCGACTTTGAGCTGCTTTTAGTCCATCTCTTATAACGCGAACCTTCTTTAGATCTTCATAAACCAAATTGGTACAAAGTAGAGAAAACTCACCTACCTCATACCATTCAATCGGGGATCGATACATCTTCCCATAAAGTGACTTGAAGGGAGCCATAGAGATAGTTGAGTGCTAGCTATTGTTGTAAGATAATTCTATCAAAGGTAGGTGGTCATCCCAATTACCCTTGAAGTCGATCACACATACCCTCAACACATCATCAAAGGTTTGAATAGTGCGTTACGCTTTACCATCCGTCTTGGGATGAATAGCGATACTAAGCTTCACCTTCGTATGAACTCCACCTTGGAAAATTTTCCAAAAATAATAGGTAAATTGTGTAACTTTATCCAAAATGATGGACAAAGGGGATCCATGTATATTCACTATCTCTTTGATGTACAATTTGGCATTTTCTTCCGCCGAATATATGACGTTGATGGGAAGAAAATGTGTGGACTTTGTTAGCCTATCCACGATAACCCATATTGAGTCATGTTGTCTTCTAGTACGAGGGAACTTACTATAAATTCCATATTAAATCCTCCGATTTCCATGTAGGAATATCAACACTTTGAGTCAATCCACTCGGACGTTGATGCTCCGCTTTGACTTGTTGGCAGTTTGGACACTTGGCAACAAAATCCGCTATGCCCTTTTCATACCATTCCACCAATAAAATTCTCGTAAGTCGCAGTACATTTTTGTGGTACCTGAATAGATGGACTAGAGGGAGCCATGAGCCTCTTCCATGATCAATTCCCTTAAGCCATCCACATACGATACACATAACATTACTTGATTCCTAAGAACCCCATCTTATCCTTGAGAAAAATACTCATTAGACTTACTAAGGACCGTTTCCTTCAACTACATTAATAAGGGATCAAGGTGTGGTTTGGATTTCTCCCTAACTACTAAAGATGACTCGAAGTTGTAGTGAACCACAAAACTATCATTTAGAAAGTCTTCTAGTAAGACACCCAAACAACCCAACCTATGAACCTCTTTTACTAACTATTTCTTATCATCAACCACATGAGTCACACTTCCTATGGACACTCTACTCAATACATCCTCTACTACATTAGTTTTTCTGAGTTGGTAAAGGACACTCATGTCATAGTCCTTTAAAAGCTCTAACAATCTTCTTTGACGTTGGTTCAAATATTTTTGGGTAAACAAATTGTAAACTCTTCTAATCGGTGAATACATCAACATGTATCCCATAGATATAATGTCTCCAAATTTTCCGTGCAAATACAACGAAAGAAATCTCAAGGTCATGAGTTTGATAATTCTTCTCATGTGGTTTGATTTGTCTAGAGGCATGTGTTATGACTTTCCCATGTTGCATGAGCACACATCCTAGACCCACTTGGGAGGCATCACGATAAACCACAAACCATTCAGTACCCTACGGTAAAGTCAGTACCTGAGCAGAGGTGAGTCTATCTTTAAATAATTGTAAACTCTTTTCACTTGATTCTGATTATTCGAATTTGGACTTCTTTTTTGTTAAGGTAGTTAATGGAGATGTGATAGAGAAGAATCCCTCTACAAACCTCCTATAATAACGGTCAAACCCTAGAAAACTTTGGATGTCGGTAGGACTCAATGGTCTCGGCCATGTTTTGACCAATTCCGCCTCTCATGGATCAACCTCTACTCCTTCACTAAATATAATGTGACCAAGAAAGGAAACCGACCTCAAAAAAAACTCACACTTTTAAAACTTAGCAAAAAATTTGTTATCCGTGAGAGCTTGCAAAACTGTTCTTAAATGTCTATTGTGATCAGTTTAACTCCTAGAGTATATCAAAATGTCATCAATAAAGACAATCACAAACAAATCTAGATACATTTAAAAACTCGATTCATGAGGTTCATGAATGCCATCGGGGTATTTGTTAGACCAAATGATATCACTAGGAATTCAAAGTGACCATATCTTGTTCGGAAGATTGTTTTTGCAATATAAATATGCCTCACTCTAAGTTGATGATTACCCAACCTCAAGTCAATCTTTGAAAAATAGCTCTCTCCTTGGAGTTGATCAAACAAGTCATCAGTCCTAGGGAGCGGGTACTTATTCTTTATAGTAACTTTGTTTAATTGATGATAGTCGATGCACATTCTCAATGACCCATCCTTCTTCTTTTCAAACAATACCGGAGAACCCCACGGCGATATGCTCGGTTGAATAAATCCCTTATCTAACAAATCTTTTAGTTGAGCCTTTAGCTCATTCAACTGTACCGGGTCAATCCTATAAGGTGGGATTAAAATAGGTCGCGTATCCGATACAAAGTCTATGCCGAAGTCAATCTCCCATTCAGAAGGAATTTTGGGAAGGTCAGCGGGAAAAACCTTCAGAAGTTTTTTCACAATAGGTACCGACTCTATGGGAGGGCCCTCGGATTCAAGATCCCTAACTCTTACATGTTGTAGAGACAACCCTTTGCAACCAATTTGCAAGCTTTTAGGCATGAGATGATAATACACCTAGGATTTGAGTTTTCTCCCTTCCACTCAAAAATGGATTCATTTGGGAATTAAAATTTCACTATCCTTGTCTTACAATCAATAAAGGCAAAACAAGCATGCAACCAATCCATACCCAAAATAAAATCAAAATCTAGCATACCAGGTTCTATCAAGTCAACTAATGTAATTCGATAGGTCAAGGAAATATGACAACCTTTATAGACTATATTAACCAGCAACGAATCACCCACCGGGGTAGAAACTGAAAAAGGTTTGTCTAATATGTCGGGTAGTATTTCAAATTTCATGGCTACAAGAGGGGTCACAAATGACAATGTAGCTCCTGGATCTAACAAAGCATATGCATCAAAGGAAAATAATTTTAACATACCGGTGACCATGTCCATTGAGCTCTCTTGATCACTTTGGGATTGGAGAGTATAAAAGTTATTCTTCATAGGAGCATCCGGATTTGGGTCACTTGCTTGAGCTTAAGTATCCTTCCTTTAGTCTTCATCATAGGTCAATCTCTCTGCATGTGACAACTCTTGCCACAACCAAAGCAATTACTCGGGCCATCTAGGCACTTAGCATCATGTTTTGTACCATATTTTGAACAAAAAGGCTTATCAGCATAAGAACCACCACCTTTCTCCTCCTGGGGTTTAGGTGTAGATACCTTACTCTTGATGACCTTTGGAGAATTAAGGGGGCCTTGGTTTGAAAATATCCTTCTGAACCTTGGTTTGTTTTGCATCACAAATTTACTATTGGAAGAATTCCTATCTTCGGTTTTTACCTTCTTCAACTCTCTACCAACTTTGTTAAGCTTTTGCTTCTCAATTTGTTCCGCATGGACCATGAGACGAGAGATATACAGTCTAGGAATCAACATAGAAAACCTACATTTAAAAACTACATGATTGGATATACCCATGACAAATTTGTTCATCTTGGCCCTAAAATCCGCTACCATAGTAGGAGCATACTTTGATAGTTGATTGAAGTTGTGTGTATACTCCTTCACGCTCATACCCCGTTGACGAAGATTGATAAACTCCTGAATTTTTCTCTCCCTTAATTCCAAGATAAAGAACCTATGAAGGAAAGCCATCTTGAAAACCCCCAAGTAATTCGGCCTTCTATAATCGTCCTCTCATCCTTCCATTGATCATACCACACTTGAGCTACAACTTTAAGTTAGTATGCGGATAGTTCCACCTTTCGTTGAGAAGAAACACCCATAGCATCAAGAACTTTGAACACTTTATCAATGAACCTTCTTGGGTCCTCATCTACCTTAGAACCATCGAAAGTAGGGGTATTCATCCTTGTGAAATCCCTTATCGTTGAGGTGGTTGTATTTGAATTGGGGTTCACTTTAACGCTTGTATCCATACAAACTTGACTAGCCAACACTTGAGTCAAGCAATGAATGGCCGACCTTATCTCAATATTTGACATAGCCCCTTCTTCAAAAGGAACTTGAGGGTTTTGAGGAGCTTGAGGGTGAACCGTCTCATTAAAATTCTCCTCTTCGGACCTTGGTGAATTGTTTCTCCTTGTATTCATTTCCTATAAGCACAATAAAAAGATTATAATAAAAGGACTAGTAGAGTTATGACTCTAAGGAACGAATAAGGAAGAACAAGAGAGTGAAAGTTTCTAAGTATCACATCGTCTCTCATTCATAAGTGTGGTGCGCTTCACAATTATAAATAAGACCGTACATAGAATTGCTTTAGTGAGACATAAATTTTATGATTTCTCAACCTCATGCTCTGATACCAATTTTGCTATGACACAAAGTACCCCTTAGGTGTACCCGACATCGTCGTCCTCTAAGAAGACTATGAAAAACCCTTAGCATACATCATAGCACATAATAGGTCAAAATTTCAGAAAAATTAAAAAGTTTACATATGGATTTTACATAGACTCCTCACATATGAAGTGTACATAGACTTCTCTTTTAACATAAGAAATCATATAGAAGTCTAAAGTTTCCTCTCACATATAAACCATCTATAAGAGTATGAATCACAATAGTTTGGGCATAGACCTTAGTCAATTACAATATGCCATATAGGCTACATTGAAAGTATGAACATGAGAATGGAATAATTGTCTCAAAACATAGACAAACATTAATAAGGCTTGATGAGTGGCTTTATCCTCAGTACTCATGAGGACTCACCACTAGGACATAGTAAAGATCCAAGTCTTCTTCTTCAATGACCACGATTCTCCTCAATGGACCGAACCTAAAATGGTTGGGAAAATGGGAGAAAATATGGGTTAGTACAAACCACATTTATTAAGTATAGCTCCAATGCAAACAAATCATCAATGCATCAGAAAAGGACAATTTAGTTTTAAAAATATGCTTTCTATCAATTTTACTCAATATGCATATATATATAAGAAGCATAATAAGTTAATTCAACATAATAGTAACCTAACAAATAGAACACCCAAGCAATTCTTGTGCAATGCCAAAGATAGAACCTCATAATCCTATAAACTCTAAATATCACATAAACCAACCCAATTCATTCTTAAAACATTTTCTCATAATTGTTCAAGAATTATTAATAGCTCATGAACATAATTATAATCATAGTCATAATAAAAAAAAAGACTACTAGAATTTTCTCTTAGGATCCCACATGTGCAATGAGTGAGAGAAGTCTCATACCCTCCCTCAACCCATGTAGTATCCGTCAAGAAAATCCTAATAAGAGATCACATGCTTAACTTGTTCATTTACTTTTACATTTGGCAAAAAGTGCAATAACTGACATGAGACCATGTGCGCTACATGGAATCCGGTGTTCTACTCCCACACTGAAAAGGTAGTCTTAACACTTGCCTAAGATGTAACCATTTGTACGTAGCTATATAGGTGGATCCACTAATATAGAGTCCTATGTGGGTACATAGTTAAGGGTCAAGGAGATTGTTCCTTGAAACCATTACTTACTAATGTAGTGGTTTCCATCTCATTAGACAACACATAATTTGGGAATCAAGACTTAGTAACGTAAGGAAACCCATGTGAGGGGCCGGACTTACTAATGTGATACCTCCGTCTCATTTATATACCCTTTCGGTGCTAATCATTTATTCCCTTTAGTAATCATCTTATTACATCGTACAAGTACACATTTGTTTTTCTAGACCCTTATCTAAACCACTCATCATAATGGATCGTAGGTGACCAGAAGTGAGGACTATCTTTTCACTTTAGTAACAATAATAAGTGATTAAACCTTTCACTCAACTCGTAATCATGTTCATGAGAAACTACATTCAATTGCATAATGATCATACTATATCATGCACACATAATTCAAATCCAATACATGTGTATAGCGTTAGGTTGAGTGAATCATGTCATCAAAATCACAACACATTACATATAATATCATTGTCATCTAAGTAATTTCACCTTTCATAATTGAGATCAAAGATAAATCAAGATCATATCTCATTGACCTTCATGGGACTTCACCCTTTAACACCAAATAATTCACAACCAACATATGAAATAGGTCAATTCATGAAGTATTATCATAACTAAACCAAATTAAACAAGTGACATGTTCATCACCCTAAGAAATTCACCTTAATCAATCCAAGAATTTAGGGGATATGGGTAAAAGACATGGGTCAAGGGAAAACTCATGGAAATTCATCAATTAACCATCAATTCATATATAAACAACATTAATTCATCAAAATTCATCACAATTAATTCATAATTTCATTTTAGAAAGAAGACTCATGGGTGGTGAAAAACACTTGCTTTTGGAAAATCTAGAAATACAATTTTGAATGACCACTTGGGAAAAGGAATCCCAGGAGTGAATGAAATCAAACCTTAAATTTGAATCACAAAAACTTGATTAGAAACTTAAAGAATTTTGTCTCTTTCTTCAACCATCAAATCTTCTTCAATGAAGGATGAGTAGATAGAAAATATAGAGAGAAGGAGGATCTTTTGGAAATTATTTTGGGGTTTTGATTTGAGTGAGTAACTGTGAGGAAAAAATGATTGAAACTCAATATATGGTCCACCCATGAAATACCCAAAAGATCCCTTAATTAAATTGACCCTTTAATGATGTCAAACTTGAATTCTATTTTCATATTTTCACATTTTCATATGTTCCGGCAAGTTTTCCAAAAAATATTTTTTGTTAAAGTAAAGTCTGCGACGCAAGCTTCACTTTTTAGCTCTGGTGAACCAATTCCGCAACGCGGACTTGTTCCTTCCAAGAACAAAAGTTGCTGCCTCTTGGCATCTTGCTTGGTCCAATATGGGTTACCTTTGTGGACCTCTCAGGAAATCCTTGGGAGGTCAGATGTCACGAAAAGGGTCTGGACCCCAGACGAGACCAGTGTCTTTGACATGTCAGAGGTCGCAGACAATCCTACATACGTCGTCGTAACTTCATCTAGGTTAATTTTAGCAGAAAATTTGAACTTTTATTTATTTAAACTTTATATTGGAAAATATTGATCTCTCATAATCTTGTCTACGTAAACTCATAAGTGTTCACAACAACAATCTAAATCAAGATAATCAAATGAAAGATATAGTCATAAATATTGAGTTGCCAAAATGGCAACAACACAATGTTTGAAAGTAAATACGAAAGAAATGCTAGTGGAACATACTCCACTAGCTCATGCCTAAGTCGACGCTAGAATAAATAAGTAATCATCCTATAATGCATGAGGGCCTAAAATTTTTTGATGAAATCTCCACGTACGGATACCTTCTTCGTCACACTTAAGCTCCAGCGTCTAGCTGCACTTGCACCTAAAAGTAGATAAATATATGGAATTAGTACACAATTGTAATAAGTATGGGCATATGCAAGAACACACCACAGACATGCATGATTTATAATAGATATCTCCTTACGATATGAGTTATGGAAAGTCAAGTAAGTGGACTTGCGAAAATAAGATTATGAAAGTCATGCCATGAGTAACATGCATCATCATACGTATGATATTGCACACAGCACATAACATATTGCATATAGCTCATAATATATTGCATATAGTACACATCATATTTCATTTCATTCCTTCATATGCCATGAGACCCTGGAACCATGGACTTAACATCAGGACTTCCCAAAATGAGGGCTCAACATATGGCACATCAACTAGGGAGCCTTCTTTAGTAAACACCTTGTCTGCTTCATTCATTCATACGTACTGCATTTCATTTCATTCATAGGCTAGTGTAAACAGCAGCTATAGCTAGGATGTAGTTTAAGACTCTCATTGGGTTCACTGTGCAATGACTAAGAATTACCTAGTGTCATTACATAAGTCTAGTTCACCTCTTAATTATCCTACCCTGACACCTTACGTATCGTTCATTTCATTTTGTGCATTACATTAGGTTGGCCTCATTCTTTCTTTGGGAACATTAACTTTAATCGACATAGATCATGGGAGCATCATAAAATCTAGTGTCTACCCCACACCGAAAATAGAAGGAATCAACGGCCAAAGTGGAACCAAAACGTGCTAGCGTATATAGGGAATTTAACCCTGCTTGATCTCCATGTTCGCTTCATATGTTCAAAGACTATGAGATATAACGCCAACATACCAATCTTGATGGACAGTCTCATCTCATGAGATATACACGAACCACTGCCTTCCCGAAAGAAGGAATCACCATTTATAGCTAGTCTATCGGTGCTCAGTATAAAATTCCCTTACATTCATCTCATACATCATAGAAGCTGGCTTCTAGCATCAAGACATCATAGCTCATTAGATGATTTCTCATCTCATCATTAGTATTCAATATATATTAACTTCAATACTTTCATTAGAGTGTTCATAGAGACTGGTCTCTTCATTAACTTTACACTGTCATAGGTGACTACGTTTTGGTAACATTTAATTAGACTCATTTGAGATTGCTCTCACATTTCACATTAGCCTCTTAACATTTTGTCACCATATTCATTAGCCTTAGCATATTTTCCCTTCATTATTACTCACCCCTTTTGACGTGAATGTTCATTTCATCATATGCCAATGCACTTGGCCTTTTAGTGTGTTTCACACTATTACTTAACCCTTTTGGGGTCACATCATTCATTACATAATATCTTATATTCACTTACTTTTAAACGTATGTTGGACTTATGGATCCATACATATAAGTCATGTGGCTTCCTTCGTAATTTGCCCAATTTATTCATACATACCCAAGGTTATGTGGTGCAAGATTTATGCATCTTGTAAGTATACCAAGGTCTCAGTTCCGATCCTTAAAGGCAACATTCATTTAATCATTTATTCACATACGACTTATGTGTCAATATGAAATTGGTCAAAGGAACCCGATTTTGAATCCCTTGAGCAACACTTAATCTTATATTGAATTTGGTAATTGTATTTTAAGATTTGGGGGACCCTAGGTCGATCCCCATAACCCCCATATATTTTTATTTCTTTTGCCTACTCTCTTTTTCATTTAAGGCCAAAAGGTTGTGGGATCGATTCCCCTTAACTTGATTTTATTTCTCTTAGTTTTTCTCTTAACTTTCTCACCTATCCAAGAGGTTGCGGGTTCAATACCCACTCACCTCATCTTATTTTTCTCTTTCATTTTTCTTTTACCATCTATTCAAGAGGTTTTGGGTTCAATCCCCACTCACCTCATTTATTTTTCGTTCATTTTTCTCCCAATTCTCTCACCTATTCAAGAGCTTGTGGGTTCAATCCCCACTAACCTAATTTATTTTTCCTTTCATTTTTCTTATGAATTTTTTATGTAATTTGCATTTGGTGAGGTATTGGGTTCAATATCTAATGACCTCACATTTTATAAAAAAAAAATTAAAATATAGCTCCATCTCCAATATACCACCCGAGATCAATATTTCCAGCAAGATAGAAATTGTGTCATTTTCCAATTTATCTTTCTCTCATTTTTTTATTTTTTATTCTTGGAGTATTTCGTGTGACATTTATTCATCAACATTATACTTATTTGAACATCACACTTTTAACATATTCATACACGTAAAATAAAACATTTTAACATATAAAATTCAGGATTCAAACCAAGACTAACTCACGGGACACACATGCACAACCAAGTTAACGTAATTCACTTTTTTGGAACACATCTTTCATTTTGAACATAATTTCCGAATACACATTCAAATGCGTAATCACAATCAGCCATAAAATCATCTACCAGAAGTCATATCAGCGCATACTTTGAATCTTTCAGAAGATCTAATGACAAGGGCATGCATTGGGGAAAACCTTAGTTTTTGATTGTCAATACACTGAACCTTAGGGGTCTCTTGGGAAAGGGACCTATAGGGATGAAAAACCATACATGAAGGTTTTCAATGAGGTTCTAATGTGTTGCCAAAACTCCGACTAAACCAACGTCTCACCACCCAAATTACAAGCTCAATCCATCGAGAACTTGATTTATACTTTTCGCGATTAAACTATTTTTGTTTTTGAGTTTGAGTGATCAATTTTTTGAATGTGGATGAACTTTGTTTTATTTATGTTCTATTCTTTTGCTTTACAGAAAGTTGAGCGTGAAACAGAGTGAGGAGTAGAGAGAAACGTGTGATAGTGTTATCTTAGGATATGGAGATTAGGTGGAGACTTAGTCAAATTAGGATTTATCATTAATTAATAAACATAATGTGAGTTTTTTCCTTTTTTCTAAATAATAAAATTAAGTATTAATTAATTTAATTAACTCGCTAAGTATAATTTAATCAATTAAATCATTGCTTCCACCAAGGCTCGAACCCTGGTGGAGGTAGATTTCGCATAAAGGATCAAATTTAGACACCTCTACCCGAATTTCGCTTTAACCATATTTATTAATTAATTAATTAATTAAAATACTACCCTTATCCTGGAAAATACCATTTTACCACTACACCCTTCAATCTTAAGAATACCCCTTTCAAGTCTGGTTAAGACTCATCAGGGTGAATCTTCATATTCAGGTGCCCTTCATGGATGGACCCAACCTTGCCTAGCTCAAATAAATCACATAGTTTGTTCTCTTGGCTGTTGCATAGGTTCGTAGGTCTTGTTCTACGCGCATCAATCCGTTTGAAGCCGTCCTAATCCAGACATTCTAGGCACGTTTAAGCATTACTTAGTATAGTCATTTTAAGGATGTTACATCGGACCAGGACTTTTCACACTATATACTAGGTTTTATCTTTTAAAAGGTAATTTAAAAGTTTTGTACTTTATATGACCCTTCGAAACCTCCACCAAACCTAGAGGCGTCAACTAGTTAAATTTCGCTAGTTTCTGAACGTTGAGTATGTTCTTTAATTCTATGACTCCAATACTTCTCAAACAAGTTACTTATACTTATTTAGGTCTGAAACCATAATTACTAAAAATATAAGTCTCTATTATAAGTCATATAATTTCCGGTTGTTTCAGCATCACGATATAGACACGGACTCATTTATCTAAAAATTTATTTCGCAACCAAAGATTTTAATGCAACTCCGTGTCACTGACTTGTTCCAGGATGGTCATTCTCTGACTTATTATCATGTTTAGATATCTAAAAATACACCTAAAGATCATGATATCTTTACTACCACAAATAACAACTTTGAATTCAAAAATTTTATTCAACGTAGAGTTAAGAGTTAAGTAGTGAGAATTTATATGAACATTCTAAGAAAGTTTCTTTGAGTACTTTTGAGGAGTTTTCTACAAAATCTAGTAATTTTTTTCAAGGCTCGAGTAAGTGAGTAAGAGGGTGAGGAAATTTTTTTCATGATTCTACTTTGTCACGAGATCATTCATATAATGAACCATCACTCTTGAATTCATAATTTACATTAAAGAGAGATTAAAAGTAGGTTCAAGAAAGTCTTTGAGTTAAATGGTGAATCCGTTCAGATCAAATATTGGTTTGAGCTATGATTTTAGGAAGTAAGTAATATAATGAGAAGACTTGTATGCATGAGTTCCATGTAGTTATGTAGTCCTTCGAGTCGAGTCGTTCCTCCCATCAATTCTGCATGTGCTCTATAAATTTGAGTATTATGGAATGAGAAGTATCTTCAAGTTCTAAGTCTTGAGTATTGAGTGCCTCACCCTTTTAAAATTACATTCTTAATCATGGGACAATGATAAGTTTTTTGAAGTCCTTGAGTTGAGTAGTTCATGTCCTTAATTCCGCATGAACTCTCTAGGCCAAGTAGTCTTGAGATATGAAGTGTCTTTGAGTCCTTGAGCAGAGTAGTTCATGCTCATAGTTCAACATGAACCCTCCGAGTCTAGCATTCTAGTGATGAGTAGTATTCCTTTTGTTTTGGAGTTTTTGTGTTGCAAGTATCGAGTTCTATACATGGTTATTGAAAACCTTGAATTGAGTCGTTCATGTCCATTATTCGGCCTGAACCCTATAAGATATATTTTTTATTGTTTTAAACTTGTTTTAAAGATTTGAGCACCGAGTTGAGAATAAGTAGAGATGATGCTATGTTCTTCAAACATGTTCATGCAGACTATGTATTCCCAAAGAGATTTGAAATTTTTTCACATTTAAATATGACAAAAACTGAGATTTGCAAAGAGATTCATACTAGTTTCAAAAAAGTCTAATCACTTTCTAAATAAAGAAATAGGGGAAAGTGAGATTACCAAGATAGCCTTTGATTTATGTTTTGAGCGCTAATCTCAAATCGCAGAAGAAGTATGCTTTTAATACATAAGATCTAGTTTATTTAGGAATAGTATTAACCAGAGACATAGGATAGAGTTCAGAAAACACACAACCCCCATAAAACCATGTAGACATCATGGGTAGAAAAGGGTCATACTTTTTAGTTGAACCATTTTCATAGACTAGTGGATCCATAAATAGTTCAGGTTCTATACTTTTGGCCAGGTATATGATGTACCAGTAGCGTGAGGTAGATTGCTATATCATCACTATAACTCTTATATGAGGGTTGTCTATTAGAGAAGCTCCGACATAAGTTGATGTATTTTTATATATATAAGTTAATTTTATTTTCATAAAATTTTGATTTCTGTTATAAACACAGAGTTAACATCATGTTTTAAAAAAATTTCTTTATATTGCACTTGTTTTATACTACACTATATTGAGAGTTCAGTTAAGTATCAAGAGTTGAGAATATTGAGTTGATTTATGTTTCATTGAGTTTGAGTATCATATCTTTGAAGTAGAGTATCGAATCTTTAAGTTGAGTATCTAATGTCTCAGTTGTGTATATTATCCTAAAATATTTTTGAGTTTAGTAAGTTGAATATGTTTTAGTATACTTGAGTACACATTCATATGAGAATGTATGTTTCCATTTTTGTCAAGTTCAAGCTTATGTTATTCTTTAAAATTCACCTTACATTCTCGTACATTCCACATACCGAGCCATTTGGCCTTCATATTTTGATGATGCAGACACATGTATTCAGGATCATCAACAGGAGCTTTGTTGATACATCCGAGAGTTCGAGTTATCTATGGTGAGCCTCCTTCTTCCGGAGGATTTTATTTACTCTTCAGTTTAGTCAGGATGTCGTTGGTCTTTCTGGACTTCCATCTTTGTCATATACAGACTTCATCGATAGACATTAGTGTTTTAGAAGTCTTCATTCATACAATTAATCATTTTAAAGAATAACATTGTCTTTTATAACGAGATTTATAAATTTTATTACACAGAGTTTTCTTTGGACTTAAAGATTGTATTTAAGTTTTATGCACTTTTATTTTAGTTTTAAGCTTTGGCATGCTTAAGTTAGTCTTCCACTTGTAGTCTGCAAGGATGAGGGTTTGCTTGCGGACCAACAATAGTTCTTGAGTGTCGGCCACATCCAAGGTGTAGAATCGGGTCGTGACATCATTAAGGGTAAATTAGACATTTTATAATTTAATAGTTACTAATACAGAAATATGGCATTCTTTTGGACTGACTAAAAAAGGATAAGTTACATAAATGGAGATATGGAATACATTTTACTTTTAAAAAACAAGGCTAGACAAGCTATAAGTTTTTCATCTTCTTAGCTCCGTCACTATGTTACATTAGACATGCAAGATTATTTTCTCTTTATAAAAATGTGATTCTGTTTTGTTCAAAAGAACAAGGAAGTAACAAAATTTATATTAAAAAAAACCCCTAAACTCTCCATTGATAAGAATGGGAGGAGATTTTTATCGACTAAGATCCTTCAAAATAAAAAAGAAAAAGAATTTCAAAAAAAGGATTAAAAAAAGACAATAATAATATTGATGAATGATAAGGTATATGATGACCTTGGAAGCGTGACGTACATGATGACCTTGGAAGCGTGAGGTAAGACGTTGTACCATCACATAGCTTATAGTGATGAATGTTGGTTAGAGAAACTCCCACAAACACTTAAAAACACCTGATTTGCCAACATATTATACTAACAACTCAAATCAGTTAGTATATTAGCAACAAATGACAAACAAATTTGTAACCAAACTATTTTTTATAATTTAACAACGAATTTCTATCAAATTTTCAACTAAAATGTTTCTTCAAAAATAATTTACTTGGTAAATTTAGCGGTAAAAATACCGCCTAATTTAGCAACTTTTTACCAGCGGATTACCAACTAAGTTGTTATCCCTCTAACAATTGCTAACAAAATTCCAACTACTTTTTATTTTGTTGCTATGTTTGACAACATATTCATAACGAAATTTAAAAATGATAAATCAAACTTTCTAACTTTGTTTCGCTTTGTTAATGAATATACCAACGACATACAAACCAAAATTTTTTTTAGTTATTTACCAACGGAAATTTTGGGGTCATGTTTCAAATATTACCAACATAATCATGTGTGTTTGCTAACCGATTTTAGTTGGTAATTTTACTAACTAATAGATTTGGAAATTTCATCTACCAACCAATTGAATCAATTTATTAATGTATAATTTTGTTGGAAATTAAGGGTTTTTTTGTAGTGAAAGATATTTTGGCTTCTTATATACATATAGTTTAATTTTGATTTTCATACACAAGCAGAGTTTATGTGGTATATTTCCATACCAACTGAGTTGCTCTCAACTATTTTAAAAGAATTAACATATATTGCGTATGTTTTATTTCTTTATATTGAATGGAGTACCCAGAGTTTAGTATCCAGAGTTGAGTAACTAAAGTCAATCCTCTTATTTTTGAGCTGAGCCTTATGTCACTAAGTCGAATATCTTATCATTGAGTTGAGGGTTATTTCATTGTGTTGAATATCTTATAATTGAATTAAACTTTGTTTCTTCAGATTGATCTTACAAGTTCTCACTGAGTATATAAGAGGTAAGAATGATTCGTTTTTACCATTTTAATCGTATGTTTATGCTTTAGGATTTCCCTTACATGCTCATACATTCTATATTCTAATCCATTTGTTCTCCGTCGTTTCATGATGCAGATAATGTATTGAGGGTCATCAAAAGGAGCCTCGTTTAGACCACACGGAGTTTGACTTAATTATGGTCAAGCTCGCCGAACCTTCGGCGGTTCGTCTAATTTCCCCATCTCACCTATAATTTAATGCTAAATGTGTTGTTCGATTATATAACTTTTGGCTAGAAGCCTGAAGTCTCTTAATGCACTCTGTCACTAGCCAAAATACTTCTCGCTCACCTTTTTGTCTGAAACCCTTGTATCACTATTCGACTATAACTTATATGTACTAACCATTGCTCATCGCCTAATGTCGGTGAATCGCAAAACAAGTTGACAAGCATACCTGCAACAAATTTTTGGTTCTTTTGGTGAATGTTTTCTGGACATGGATAGACCTAAAGTTGATGGAAGAGATAAAAGGGAAACAAACATTTACAATATGGCATGTGACGGAAAGAAGCCCAGTTCTTGCAAGAGGACCATTCCCCGAGACCCCATTGTATCTTCATAAGCTCAAGGACTCTACACAAATATACATTCCTTTTTGGCAGCTATTTATTCGGACAATCTTAGTAAGTGTGGTAATGTTGTCACTTCTAAGGCGACACCGGGCACTGATAACCAAGACAAGAATGAAATATTAGACACTCTTATGTAGACACAAATGGAGAGACCGAGTAGACATATTTTTTTACCTCAATCTATGTATTTTTGTTCATTTGTACTGTTGGATGAATGTTACTTGATTTTGAGGACAAATTTTTTTCATTTGTGGTAGGGTGAGAGCCACCCTTTGTGTGACTATTAATCTTTTATGTTTTGCTGATACATATGGGACGTTATTCATATAATTTTGTTTTACAGTGCTTTTGTGGATATTTGTGATTTTTGTCTCCCTTTGATTTAAATTATATCTCGTTTTGATTATCTCAATATGAAATTGAGTTTCTTGAAATGAACATTGCACACTAGCAAAAGTGTGAAGTCTAGTTTTACTCTGGTGCCAATTCCTTCTGTGATGACCTTGCCGTGAACCATGTGTGATGATACCTATAATTTTTTCCTTTTGTCTATTTTACTAGGTAATGTGATCTCATGATATGATCTTAGGCACCTTTGAACAGTGTGAAACAATTTGACATAAACATGTTTTGTTGTACCTTGTCAATGTGCAAACCTCTTTTAAAGAACCCTTGACACTTTCCTTTCTTTGGAAGAAACTTGATGAAAACATGACATTAATCAACCCACTACCAATAATCCTCTTGAGTTGTGGTTAATTGAATAGAGAAGCCAAAAGCCTAAGTTGGGGTATGGTGGAAAGAGAAGGAAAGTCAAGAAGTTCAAGAAAACTCTCCTTTAACCCATGTTGTTTAGAAAAATGGAATCCTTGCATACAAAAAAATGAGAAAAAGAAAAGAGAATAAAACTATGAAATAGAGAAAGTCATGGAATAAAGTCATTAAAATACAAAAACAAATACGGTTTTCCGAACAAACCATGGAAAGTGAATAATGGGATGACTTCTGATCACAAAAGAAAATGTTGAAAGAAGAGGAAAGGAAGTGTAGTGAGAACCACATTTCATGAGAATTAAGTCAGTGAGACAAAACGACCATACCTCTGCACTCAACCCCGTTATTAGTCTTGAAAACACCTTTTTTGATCTTGAGTGAGCTGAAACGAAGGATGATTGGAAAATACAGCCAAACCTATGTGTTAATTCAACCATTGTGTTCATATTTTTGTGTGTTATCTTTGAAATTGATTCAATGACTTTAAATCGGACCATTGTGTTTGAATATGAAAACATTCTTTATTTGAGGGCATTTGATCACTTCCGCTGAACTTCAACTTGAATTTGAAGCATGTATCGTGAGCTTGAAATTCTTTTATTATGGTGTATCACAACTTGAATCTTTAAGTTCACAGTTGATCTTTGCATGAGTAAGTTGACTTTTGTTGTGTACATTAATGATTAAGTCTGATACATTCTTTTAAAAATGCTTAACTTGAGATTTACTGGAAGACAAGCAAAATTTTATGTTTGGGCATTGATGAGTCCTCGATTTGGACTCATCCAGGCTATATTTTGATAGAATCAGTGTGATCTAATGAATATTTTGTCTCAAAAACTGATGTAAAACTTTGTGTTCCAGGTATTCAGACTTGGATACAAAGCATGAACACAACTAGGACAAAGGAACAAGGAAGCGGAAAGAAATAAGAAAGGAAGGCCTGAAGATTGTCTATTCCATTAGGCGAGTCGCCAAAAAGACTTAATCTCACCTAATTTTCGAGAGTGCTGAACCTTGATGGAGAGGATAAAATTGACAGTCAAAGGAAGAGTTGATGTGTCACCGAAAAGTTGCACGAAGCAGTACGATATCGCCCACTGTATAGAACACGAAGATACTGAAGGCAAAAGCAAGACGACAATGAAATATATACCAAAGGGAGAATCGCCGAGTTGATGGGCGATCCCAACTAATAGTGTCGAGTTATCCTTCGCAGCAAAAATTTTTGAAAACCATAAATACTCATTGAGAGTGAAGCTTAGTGTCGAATGTTTTAGCTTTCAACATCATTTTTTTCAGCTTTTAGACTATGTTTTCTAATTTTAGTTCTTAGAGGTTTTGCTGAACATTGTTCTTGAGCCTTGAAGATTTGAAGATTCCAACTTGAAGAATCCTCATCCTTAATGTGTATATAGACATTCTCTATCACACCCAGATCCAAGGGCTATTACTTATTAATATGTTATAACTTATAAGTTATATTTTGACCTTGTAATTTAAACAAATTACAGTTGTAATTAATTAATGAAATAAAAATAAGGATATTTTCAAATATTAACATTTGGTAAAAAATATGATTGTTGGGGCATGGGGCGTCGGAAAGCCGGTAGATTTTTTTAACTAAGGAATTTGCCTTTTAAATACAGCCCCTGCCAATGGCATGCGGCGGAAGGTACAAATACACACAACACACTGCCCTATATATTAATAATAGTGTATATATAATAAATTTTTAAAAATACCTGAATTGACCGGAACTGGGAGTAGAACCATAATGAACAGGAATACTGGTATCAAATCGTTATACCGTTCAATTTCAAATACTGGTGCACGGCATCCCATCCCGTCACGAAGATGAGTGTACCGTAACAGACCGTGTAACACCCTAAATGAACTAAGATGAACAAGATCTTCATGAATGTTTCTTGAGTTAATTTTCTTTTAAAGTGAGTTACATTGATTTCCTTAGGCAGTGTTTGATTTTTGGTTAAATTTGGAGTTCAAACGTCCAAAAACATCCATGACGTTCGGAAGATATGCCTTATAGTGCTTGTGTGTTTTCATCTGTTTTAGCGAGTTTTACGTGTTTGTTTTGCTTTAAATTGATGTGAAATATCCGTAAGACCTAGACGACAATGTTAGGGATTTAACATCCAGGTACGACTCCACCTAGGACCCACAAGAGGCCCTAAAGAAGGGTCCAAGAGAAGGACCCAAAACTGCCTTAGAAATATCTACCAACAAGGGCAAACTGCGGCCAGTGGTCCAACCAATGGCCCGTCGATTGGACCTGCAAGGTACGCTATCCAGTAACCAAATGGAGCTAAGTGTACACCCATGAAATCCCACCAACGGACCATTCATGGACAGACGGTCCGTTGGTTGCAATACGTAGATTGAAGGTTTTCCAAACAGCTGCTTTTCACGTAATGGCTTGGTCTGTTTGATAAATTCACCCCACGTCATTTATTAACCTAGGAAGTCATTTTTAGGGTTATTTAGGTATATTAAAGTGTTTCAAACCCCAAGGCCTCATTTTAGACTCCATTTCATAAAACCCAAAACCCCTCCCTCTTAAAAGACTCTCTCAGTCTCCATGGAAGCTAGAAGTCAAGAAGAACTTTGAGGGCTGTTGGTGGATGTTTCTTCATCAAAAATCGTGGTGTATTCTTATACTTAAGGTATGTAGTCATCCTTTAACTCTCTTCCATTTGTGGAGCATTCTCTAATGAATTTTCAAAAAAGTATTTCAACCCTAACTTCTCGTATCTTTAACTCTAAATATGGGTCTTCCATGAAATTTTTTTGAATGATTTAAAAATGATGTTTCTAATGTAAGTTGATGACTTTAATTCTAAAACATAAAAGTTTTTTTTATCAAACTTTGGCTTAGGGAATGAGTTAAATGAGCATGAATTGGTAGTCTTTTAGCTTTGGTTTCTTATGGTTGATATTGTTGTTTAGGTACTGCCATAAGGGATATATTATGATTAAATGTTTAGAAAAATGTTATAGGTGATGGAATCTTGGATTAAAGGGTAAGTTGGTTATGTTGTTTTGCTTTAATTATTAAATGCTCTTGAGTGGTATGGTCCACCTTATTGGTGGCGGTGTTTACTTGAATTGTATGATTGCGTAGTTACTTGTGCATTGTGAATGAGGCCATGAAGTAATATTATGTGAATAAATATGGAAATAAAAATACTCTTGTTAATGTGTTTTATGAAGCTTGTTATGAAGAGTATACCAAGACTTATGTCTAGATGACTTATATGATTATGTGAAGTATGTTAAAGTGTGTGATTTGATTAATGAAGGTTTAAGCATGTATAGAATGTAATGTAAGTCAAATGTTGCTTATGTTCAAGGTGTGCTCACATTACACACACATACAAACACTTTGAATTAATGAACGAATGAAGTTAAAGAAACTGAATTAAAAGGGGAGTTTTTGGGGTTAACACTCATTGTGATTTGAGATGAAGTGTGTAGTAGGAACATCACTACCTTCCAAGAGCTTTGAAATGTACGTTTGAATATAGATACCCTTCATGATTTTAGATGTGGTGTCCAAAAGGTATCCTTGACCTTTAGTAACGAATGTTGAGAATCCGTGGGGAGTTATGCCTAGCACCGAGAGGATATGAAGAAGGGTTGGTTACACTTCGTGAGTTGAGAAGTTGTACTCAAATGTACCTTTTGAGATGAGTACTCCTCGTTAGTAATGAATGACTTACTTAGTATTAATCTCCTTATACCTTAACTAAGCGCCTGCATAGGTATAGCTCTTTGCAAAGCCATGTAAAAGCTAAAAGAAACAAAAGTAAGACCTCACCCTAGGCAAGTGAGGGGACCCTTATCCGATAATGGAAGTATTGGGATTACATGTCTAGCTCTCATGGTCTATGTCTGTTAGGCTATGTCTTCTAAAAGAGTGTAGTACTTAGGGTAGGTAGTGTAATGGGACGCTATTTACCCATTGCACTAGGTAGGCATTCCGAAAAGGGGGTCTTGGTGAGCCCTATATGAATTCAATGAACTATGTCTCATAAAAGAATGTACTACTTAGGGTAGGTAGTGGAATGGGATGCTATATATCCATTTCACTAAGTAGACCTTCAAAAGGGGGAGTCTTGGTGCCAATACTCTTAAAGGAGTGTACTCCTTAGGGTAGGTAGTGGCATGGGATGCCATTTACTCGTTACACTAAATAGGCATTCTAAAAGGCAAGTATTTGTTTGTTGCTTGAGTGTTCTTATAATGTCTTCTCATTGAGTGAGGGCTTGTTCTCCCGAGGTAAGTAAGCCTAAAAGGGGTAGTCTTGAGGTATTTGGTGTGTATTGAAGGAGGTGTATGTGCACTTCCTTCATGTCTTACCTTGGTCAGTCTTAGGATAACCTTAGCTAGGGAAACTCCTATAAAAATGAGTTCACTTACTCTTTGCTTTGCCTTTGAAGTTCACTATTTTTGAATAGGGATTGACTTGAATTCACTGTAACATTTGGAAGTTTACTGTAAAATACTCTTAATTTAGAAAATTATGTAAATTCTTCTATTAAGTGTTAAATGATGATTCTTATGTTGTTTGACTTCTTTATTTTTGGATGTTTTATTTAATTGGCATGAAAATGTATTTTTACTAAAATATCCATTTTTCCATGTTTTTGAATATGTCATACTTACTACATTGTTTTGTACTAACCCCATTCTTTTCTATAATCTATAAGTATAGGTTTTGGAATAAATGTTGAAGTCTAGAAGTCAAATCTTGGGAAAATTCCTCTCAAGACAAAGTATGTCCTCATATATCCAAGGGCATAATTCGTATCTTCTTAGTTTCTTTATGTCAAGACTTATTATGTATTTCTTCCAAATGTAAAAGCTTCTGTCCCTAAGATTAGTTAAGTCGTGTCTTTATGTTTAGCTTGTGACGATGAGTTTTTCTTAGTATTTATGGAAGACTTCCTTTTTATATTAAATGTCATGAAAAGTTTTAATTCTGCACTATTTTTAATGTCTTATGTAATGAACGATAATTAAAGGCTTGTATAAGACCCCAAAGGGTCGAGTACGCCCTATCATTACCTAAGGGTTCTCCCTTACTTCTAGGGGGTACTTTCGGGTTGTGACAGACTTTGTATCAGAGCATGAGGTTATGGGAAATAGTTTAGGCTCTAAAAGTCTAACAAGTCACTTCTAGTAGAGTCTTAGTCATTGGTTTGATTCGCGACACATCCATGGACAAATGGCTATAGGACGATACAATTTTACTTTCTTCATTACTCTTGTATTGTCCAAAGAAGTTAAATTATTAAGGTCTCTCTCTTCTTCTCCTTTGTCCGGTGGTTTTCTAGGTATGATTTCTTGGAAAGGGAGATGTTTCTATGTTTGAGGGAGAGAAAAAGGTGAATTTTGATGCTTATGATGGTTTTGTGGATACAAGAGTAAATATGAAGGTTAGTTTTGAGAATTGTGTTGTCATTCCATTTATTGTTATGTTTGACTTATAAGGTTGGAAGTATTTTGATAAGAAATTTCTTGGTGATGAAGCTCTAAGCATGGTAAGAATTATAATGATTGAATAAACTGCCTTGAGAGAAAATGAGTAATCTTGTGATTATGTTCAGTTATGGTAGAAATACTCTAAGGTGTAAATTTGAGGAATATTGAGAAAATATGTAGATTTTGTAGGATTTGAGGGCAACCTTCTTGTGTGGTTAATGTTTTAATAGTTGTTCTTGTGATTTTGTTGACGTTCATGTGTAGATTTACTCTAACGAGGAAATGTGGTATGTTTACCTAGTGAGGAAGTTGAGGAGCTATGCTAGCAAAACGGTAGATTTTATATAGTAAGATTTTTTATTTCAAAATGAATCTACCCTTAATTGATGGAAATGGAAAAGAGTAGTTTTGTTCCATGAGATTGAGTTAGGTGGTGCCTAAGACTTGAATAAGATGATGCTTAAGAAAGTTTATCTAGGCTTGAATCTTAAAAAGGAAGTGTTATGCTTAACTTGTAAGGTTGATGTTTAGTCTTGATGTGCATTAGTTCAGGCTAGTGTGAGTTCCTACCTTGTGAGAGGCATAATGGTACTTTTAAGTATGAGACCTTGAATATGGCTTTGCCTTGAGTGGGGGAGATAGTTGATACCCTTATCTTTTCTTCTACCCTTATTCAAGCATGAGAGATAAATCCATAGTAGTTTGGTAATGATTAAGAGTCTTTCATAATTGTATGAGTTATCATGTGTTGTATATGAAGCTATATGACTTAAGGTCTAATGTTAAAGAAGCAAGTTAAAGCTAAGTTTTGCATAATAAATGTTAAGTAGCATTCATTTAGTGTACTTAGTCGAAGATACTCCTCAAGGGTCACTAAGTGGGAGTAGTAGTATGGGATGCTACTCTAACATTGCACTTAGTGTAACTTACCAAGTCTCTTTGGAGTAAGTATGGTCTTGTCTCTCATATTTTAATCCATCTTGTTAAATTTGCTTGAAAGGTGCATTACGGAATTTCATAGCATGTGACACAGTGAATTTTGCGTTCACTATAAAGAAGTTCAAATTTTGAGAAAATTGCATTTTGATTAACAATGGTTTCAATGTATTTATAAATAATGTTTATGAGCATGTTTAATGTTGGAGAAGGTAGCTACTCCATTTGTGAAGAAATGAAAACTAGATTGAAATTGTGAAGTTCTGCAAAGTTGCTCGTGCAGAGTGATCCTCATTGTGAAAATCTTAATTTTTAAAAAAAATTCTTTGTCTTGAATTGTAGTACCAATATGTGTAAAAATTTTGTATATGACCATGTTTAATGTTGGAGAAGGTAGTTCCGTCATAAGTGAAGGGTAAGGGTGAATTTTGAAAAGTGAAAGTTCTCGTAAAGTGCTCGTGTTGCAAAGTGTTTCAAAGTGTGAAATTTTGCTCCTTGTTAGTTGGTGACTTTACTATGATGGTTTTATCATTATTGTATTGTGGATTCCTTGATGGTCTTAAAGTTTTTAGTGTCATTCGAGGACGAATGTTATTCTAAGTGGAGAAGAATGTAACACCCTAAAATGAAATAAGGTGAACTAGAGCTTCGTGGATGTTTATTGAGTTAAATTTGTGTTAAAGTTAGTTATATTGATGACCTTAGGAAGTCTGCAAAGTTTGATTAAGTTTGGAGGTCAAACGTCCATGGCGTTGGGAAGATATGTCTTAAATAGTGCTTGTATGTTCTCATGTGTTTTAGCGAGTTTTACGTGTTAATTATTCTTTAAATTGGTGTGAGATGTTCCTAAGACCTTTAAGACTATGTTAACAGGTTTAACGTTCAGGTACGACCCAACCTAGGACTCACAAGGGGCCGCAGAAAAGGTCCTAAGAGAAGGACCCTAAACTGCCTTAGCAGTGTCAACCAACGAGGGCAAATGATGTACAGTGGTCCAACAAACAGCCCGTCGACTTTTCCCATCAATTGGACCTAAAAGTTAGGATATACAGGCCCAAATTGAGTTAAGTTTCCAACAACTGAACCCCACTAACGGTCCGATGATTGAAAGACGGTCCATCGGTTGCACTTCATCGATTGAAGGTTGTCCAAGAAGTTCTTTTTCCTGTAATGAGTTGTGGTGTTTGCTAAATTCACCCAATATCTTTTATGAACCTAGGAAGTCATTTTTATGTTTATTTAGGTATACTAAAGTGAATCAAACCCTAAGGCCTCATTTTAGACTCCATCTCCTAAAACCCAAAACCCCTCCCTCTTAAAAGACTCTCTCAAGTCTCCATGGAAGCTAGAAGTCAAGAAGAACTAGGAGGGCTTTTAGTGTACCTTCATTCATCAAAAACCATTGGGGGTTCTTCTACTTGAGTTATGGTAGTAATCATTGAACACTCTTCCATTCAAGGAGCCCTTTCTAATGAATTTTCAAAAAGGGGTTTTAACCCTAACTTCTCCTATCTTTAACTCTAAATATGGGTCTTGCATGAAAAAGTTTTAAATGATTTAGAAATGATGATTATAATGTCAGTTTATGATTTTAATGCTAAAACTTTAATTAAAACATGGTAAATCTTTTTATCAAATTTTGGCTTAAGGAATGAGTTAAATGAGCATGAATTGGTAGTCTTTGAGCTTCTGTTTGTTAGTGATACGCTCAAACTTATTTCTCAAATAAGATGTAAAGTGGTTGTGTCAAGTAAATAACCCAACTAGTGAGGTTGGGATCGTTCCCACGAGGAAAATAGTCTAGACTTAACTTCAACCTGTTATTACTATTGTTTGATCAATGTCTTCCTTGGAAAGTAAAAACATAAAAAGGGGGTTTTTATTTCTAAATGAGTGAAAATAAATAAGGAACTTGAAAGAGACACTTAACATCTTTGACAGTTGGATTTTAATCAATTAATCAAAGTAACTAGGGTTTACGTGTCCCCCACAGGTTCATAACTTGATAATTCTAACTATTACAATTCTTTCCTAGTATTTTGCATGCAAAGTGATAAGTTATGTATTTCTAAATCTTTGGTCTGGCATCTAGAAAGTCTCACTCCGCACCTTGGTCCGGCTATCCTAACCCTTATCCTTACCTCATATTAAGCATCGTATTTGATATTTGACTAAGTTCTTACCTCGTACAAATCAATACTAGCCTATTAGATAGTATACACTAAATGTATGTTAATAATTATTTTCCTATTCTACCTCCTTGGTCCGGCAAGTAGCATTAAGGCGAGTTCTAACGTTGGCCATCCGTTAAAAAGACTTCTAAGCGAAAGAATTATTAATACATGCAAGACACTACTCTAGAATTGTTACTTTAGTTAGGGTTTATCTCATAATTTGCCTATGGTTCCCACAACCCTAGTTATGGAGTTTAGTTACTCATGGCCATAAACACAATGTTAAAATATATTAAAAAAGAGTTCATGTACTTACTTCAATCAGAAAGAGTAAAATCCAAAAGTTTGCTTGATTAATCACCAAAAATCACTTGCAAAAATCTCAAAATCTAACACTAATACACAAAGTCTAATAATATGATGTCTAACAATACGAAGTCTAACAATCTAAGAGTCTAATCTAACAGAGTCTAACAATCTAAGAGTCTAACCTCAAAAACGAGGTTTTTCGAACTATTTATAAAAAATAAAAAACCTAATTAAACAAGGACTCTGTTTGCTGGAAATCTGCCAAAATGCGGATGGGTCGACTGACCTCACGACGGATCATCGTGGTCACGACGGACCATCATGGACTCCGTCGTCCCATACTTGTGCAATTTCTTCTACTGCTCTCTTCACCACTCTCGACGGCAAGTATGACGGACCGTCATAGGCACAACGGTCTGTCGAGGGTCTTCCTTTCAAAACACTTCAACTCTTGGAATCTGGGTACTGGGATTACTTCTCTGAACTTCATGACGAACCTGTAGGACGGACCGTCCTAGCCACGACGGACTGTCCGGAGCTTCGTAACCCCACACTTGGTCAGACTTCCCCATCTTCCTTCAGCAGCTTCACTACGCTGCCACCTACGGACCGTCACAAGCACGACGGACCGTCATAAGCTCCGTAGGTGGTCTCTTCTGCATTTCTTCGCTCAAAATCTCCGCATTCAGCTTTGGACAGATTTCCTGCAAAACAAAGAGAAACTTATATAAAAATTAGCACAAAAAAGTCTTTTGGACATACTAAACTTAAGGAAAAAGTATTAATTATACCGTGAAACCACTGTATATCAACACCCTCAACTTAAATTCGTTGTTTGTCCTCAAGCGACGCACTATGACTCACTACACAATCATTGTACAATAGTATCCATGTTTTCTCCTTTGCAATCATTTGGCTATCAATCCCAATTAATCTTATCAAATCTATGCATGCTATCACTATTAGGCTTGAATTTTGTGGGATCAGAACATGACACAGACTCACCATGCACTAACACCTATCCTCTTCAATTTCTCACCGAGGTGCTAACAATTCCGGTATTGCAACTAGTGTCCTCACTTTAAAACAAAATTCTCATTTTTCACACAATGATTTTAGTTTGAGTATAAGGATTACTTTTTCAACACTCACTCTCAGAACAAAGTCACACTTATTCATACCTATTGCCATAAGCTTGCCCTTAGGATCACGATAGGACTTTCTTAGCTAGTAACATAGGCTCAGGGTCCGGTAGGGTATATTTAGGTATACTTTAGTGACTTTTTGCCCTCCTTGACATATCAGCTAAACCTTCCACTTTCTATCATTTTATCTCGCCTAGTTTCTCATATTCTTTCACCGTGCTATTTTCTCTTCTTTCTTCATTTGTGTAAGTGACTCTCTCCTTTTCTTGCTTGTATTTCTTGTATATTTTTCTTTTTCTTTACTTTTCTTTCAACTAATTCTTGAGTCACTTTACTTTTGTTCTTTCTCTCTCTTTGTTCTTTCAACCCCACTTTTCAGAGCATTCCTCATAATAGCCACCCTCGACTCATGGCTTTGCCATGAGTCAAGTTACAGAATACCCAAAATTGGGTCAGGGCTATAATGAAGGTTGTTTACTGCATTAGCCACCCTCAACTTATGCTTTTGGCATAAGCTGAGGTGCACATGTCCAAGGAGGGACCAGGGCGAACACATTTTTCCCAGAAAAGATCAGTTGGGGTGAAAAAGAAAGGTCTAATTTAAGCTCAGATTATTTGGATCAAAGAAAGATAAATTTCATTTGGTTTCTTTTATTTAGGCTAGAAATGGGTTATATTGAACAAGGGCCTATGATCCTTTCATAGTTGTCAATTATAGCTTACTTTTAGCAGGACTAACCAGGCAAGTTCTAGCTCAGTACCAATAGTGGACTTATTCGAATTTTCCTCACACTCACTTGACATCTCATCACTATACCAGATTATCAGACACCTAGTTCAAATTTAAGACTTAGGGTAATGCAATGGTGTAACTCCATGTCATGCTTAGAGCCACACAATTATTAGTTACTATGCCTAGTCATGCATTATTTTCCAGTTTATCAGGCTATCATTTTGGCCATTATGCTTCAGAATTAAACTATGTACAAAAGATATAAACATGTCGGTTCAACAGAAAAAGTAATCAGTCTTTTGGGGAAAAAGAACACAGGCAAGAAAACCCTCAAAGAGGATAGTGAGTTGGGCTAATCAGACTTCACCCTAACACTCACTTTCCATTAACCCCTCCCCCAACAAAAAAACATGCAATTGTCCCCAATGCATAAAAATCTAAATACTAGAGGGATAGGTGAAGAAAACCTGTGGCGCAAAGCGCTGTCGATCAGCAAGCTAATGGGTCCGGTTCCCTGGAACCCACATCCTCTGCAATCTGGACACCCTCAGTGGTGTCCTCAGAAACAACTGCACATTCAGTAGTGCCTCCTGCTATCTCCACAGTGCGGGAGCTAGACGCCCCAGCCGCTAACTCTGATGCTCTCATTTGGTGCGCCTCTTCTTTAGCAAGTGAGGCTCTCCTCGCAGCCTCTATCTCTCGACGCTCCTTCTTCCGTGCTCGCGCCTCGTCCTCTGCTCAACCTCTACGCCTCTTGGCACTCTCTCGAGGGGGAGGTGGTGGAATTTCTGAAGTAGCAAAAAGGGTCGCCAACACTGTGTCCTCAGCAGGCTCGAAAGAAGGGGCCTCAAACTCCGGCACCCTAGCCTCTAAGATTGTGTCGATGTCTGCACGAAGATTGTCAACTGCAGCCTGAAGAGTCGACACATCCACCGGAGGGGCTGGTCGGGCAAGCCCTCAACTCAAAGGCATCCTAGCGTTGGTTAACCTCTGCGATCTTCCTCTCACTAAACTGGACAATTTTCCTCTCTAGGCGCTCTTCTGACTCAGTAATAGAATTCTGCATCCACGGCTGGATATGATGCAGAAGTGTGGCCATTTGCGCCTCTAGTTTTTGGACCCTAGCAAGAGAGACCAGTGCCGGTAGAGGGGCTGTGCGAGAGGAGCTCAGGGCAGTGCTACTATCCGGGATAGACTCGACCGGGGAAGTGTCATTGGGCGCCGCCTGTGTAGCCGTGCAGGCCTGGGCTACCGTATCAGCAAGATCATGAGCAAGTGGAGGCAGCTCTGGACGGGGCCCTCTGCGTGAAGCCAACTCATTGGCCTCGTCTCTGATGAGGCCGACGTCAACAGTGCCCTGCGGGGTCTTAATCTGATCTACGTGCCATATGGGCACACCTGCGGACCTGCAGAGAGCAAAGATCATGCACGGGAAAGGGTAGGTAGTAGTGACCTTGAATGCCCTCTCGTGCATGACTGCTTGTAGAAGCCATGCGAAGTCCACCTCGAACCCGGCTATCATTACCTCCATCAACACTACTCGATCCCAGGTAATGATATTATCTTCGGCTCAGTCACCCAATCGGCACCCTCTCTATCTACTGAGAGGTGCATGGCCATCCACCGCTTGGTGGTCTCTCTCAGTGATGGCTCGCGCAAGAACTGGCAATTTTTAACTATCTGCCAGCGGTAGTCAAACTCTGCAGTGAGAGGGGTCCGAGTAGCATCAACACCCTCGCCGTATAGAAACCGGCGGATGGCAGGCAGTGAAATGTCAACTTGTACGCCCCGTACTCGGACCTGCTCGAGTGGGGCATGTTTAGAGGGGGCAGCCCGCCTATCTATCTGTGATCGGAGAGTTTCTACGTAGGATGCGTAGAACTCTCGGACCATTTTTTTCACTGTAACGTCCCAACGGACGTGTTGTCCACTCCAAGCGATGCCTGGTGAAGAGATTGTGGATCTCAGGCATCGTCGAGAGACACCCTGTAAGGACCCGTCGCTCGAAGGTAAGTGTTCGAGTCATCACTCCTTTATCAGTCAGGAACTTCACGTCGGAGTAGACTTGAAATTGCCCGTCGACACACCACCGATTGGGCTGGTCAGTGGCTGGGGTGGGTACCGGAACTGGTGAGCCTGATATAGATTCTGAACTGTCAGCCTCATCAGATGAGGACGAAGCTGCAGCGGCGGCATGTGCGGGAACCTCAGCAGAGCCGGAGGCTTCCTCGGACCATGATACTCCTAAGGAGACAGACGCTCCTTCTTCATTTGTGGCTGACCCAGAGGGTGTGCCGGTCAGTGTGCGCTCCTCATCAGACTGGGAGGCAGTGACTACGCCTGATGCCACCTTTTTGGGTGTGGCTCGGGGAGCACGTGTAGCACGGGAAGGTGTGGAAGTGCCTGGGGGAACATACTCAGGGTCACGCTCATCATCAGAGCCGATGACCATGCGGGCAGACGCGGCGACAGACTTTGATCGCCCGCATGCGTAGATTCTGTCTTGCTTGGGTGCACTAGCAGATAGTACCTGTAAATGATCAATATTAGTACGAGTAGTGGCAAATAATACAAGCAAAACCATACGAAATAAGACATTCAAAATAGTATGTCATTGCTATAGAAACAGTGACACACGACGAGCCTGGTGACGGCTCGTCGTGATTATGACGGACCGTCATGAGGTCCGTCGTGTTTTACATAGACTATGTATATATAGAGAACCCTGAAGGAGAGTCTCTGACTAGCATGAAGGTATGTGCAGGACGGACCATCACGGGTACGACAGTCCGTCGTAGGTGTTCGTCGTAGGACACTTAAAAAAATATGGAGACCCTTAGCAGAGGGGTCTCTAACCGTCATGACGGTCGTGCAGGGCGGACGTCGTGGGTATGACGGTCCGTCACATGTGTCCATTGAAGGACACTTGGGATAAAATGAAAGACCTTTAGAAACAGGGTCTCTGACAACCAGAACGGTTGTGCAGGACGGACCGTCATGAAGACGACGCTCCGTCACATGTGTCCGTTGGGGAACACTTAGGAAAAAATGAGAGACCCTTAGAAACAGGGTGTCTGACAACCGGAACGGTTGTGCAGGACGGACCAACGTGAAGACGACGGTCCATCACATGTGTCCGTTGGGAGAGGGTGCTAGGGCTTTTGAACGAACCCTACGACGGTCCGTCATCGGGGTCTCGTTCTGAATAACAGTGACAGAACTGGGGTACCCTATGCATCCCCGATGAACCCACATCAAACTTGTAGTGTTTTGGACCTACATTTGTCTATCCCAACTACCTAGGAAACTAGCAATGCAAAAGCACCTATGTCTAGGTTTGTTAACATGGCAATTTCGAACATTTTGAACCTAGGTAAGACAGAATCATATAAAGGAAACAACATACAATGAAGAACTAAGCTAACACTAACTAATAATAAAAAATGCAAGATAAATGAGTAGAAATTAGGGACACATACCTTAGAAATGGAGAAAAACAAATAGACAAGTACTCGTTGGCCAGGCAGACACCCACAGCAGCAGCTCCGACTAGTAGATTAACACTTTTAGGGCTTTGGAGAATTGTGGGGGGCAATGATCGGTGGTTGATAGAAGAATAGATTATGGAAGTTGAGAAAGAAAGATTAATGGGAGAAATAATGAAGTAATGGGGGTGAAATGAGGGGTTGGGGAGTTTAAATGGTGAAAGTTTATATTAAACTCCAATCGGGTGGGGTCGGGTATGCCTCATTAATCACGCGATGATTCCCAGATGACGGTCCATCGCAGTGGTGATGACCCATCGTTGGTTCCGTCGTGTGTGCCCTAGTTTGAAAAAAACAGAAAAAACGTACCTGGCACGATGGATGCACACGACGGTCCGTCGCGGGCGCAACGGTCTGTCGATGTATCCGTTAGTGACTGCTGGAGAGTAATTTTCTGCAGAATTTCCTAGTAATGTGCCTGCAAATTTAAAAACCTATTATTAGAAAAATGCTACCATTACTAAAAAAATGACAAGTATTGGGTTGCCTCCCAACAAGTGCCTGATTTAATGTCTGGGCACGACTGGGGACACTTGATTACTCAGACTTCATCAAGATTGTATGCCTCGATCACTTCATTCGCCGATTCAGCATGCCCGAATTAGATTTTTATGCGCTGTCCATTCACCTTGAACCGCACACCCTCCTTAGTTCCCAACTCAACTGCTCCATGAGGGAATAGTTGGGTAACCAATTAAGGACCAGTCCATTTGGACTTGAGCTTGCCCGGAAACAAGCGCAACCTGGAATTGAATAAAACCACCAAATCCCCGACCATAAACTCTCGTTTTTCAATTTAGTTGTCATGGTACTTCTTCATCTTTTCTTTGTATAGGAATGAGCTTTCATAGGCTTTCAGGCGAAATTCATCGAGTTCATTCAACCCATTTAACCGTTGCTCTACAGCTTCGCTGCAATCCATTTTTAACTTCTTCATAGCCCACATGGCTTTATGCTCTAACTCAACCGGAAGATGACAAGCTTTCCCATATACAAGTTGGTATGGAGACATACCTATGGCAGTCTTATATGTTGTCCGGTAGGCCCAAAGAGCATCATCAAGCCTCCTTGCCCAATCTGTTCTACTAGCGTTCACTGTTTTGGACAATATCTATTTGATCTCCTGATTCAACACTTCAACTTGCCTACTAGTTTGAGGGTGGTAAGGAGTGGCCACATTATGGCGAACCCTGTATTTCTCCAATAACCCCTTGAACAATCTGTTGCAGAAGTGGGATCCTCCATCACTAATAATGGCCCTTGGGGTGCCAAAACGAGAGAATATATTCTTTTTCAAGAATGCAGTGACACTCTTCCCTTCATTGTTTGCGAGGGCTATGGCTTCGACCCATTTAGATACATAATCAATTGCTACTAGAATGTACTTCATTCCATGAGAACTCACGAAAGGGCCCATAAAGTCAATACCCCAAACATCAAATAACTCAATCACAAGAATAGGGTTTAGAGGGAGCTCTTGCTTTCTTGAAATATCGCCATCTCGTTAGCATCTGTCACATGCTTTAGCTAACCCATGAGCATCTTGATGAAGAATTGTCCAATAGTAACCACATTGTAATATCTTATGAGCGTTCGGATACCATTGTGATGTCCACCAACGGGTGAGGAATGGCATGCCTCCAACACACTCAACATCTCACATTCTGGCACACAACACCGAATAAGCCCGTCGGCAGAACTCCTATACAAGTATGGTTCATCCCAAAAAAACTTCTTCACATCGTACATGAACTTTTTTTTTGATGAAAGGACAAGTCTAGTGGAACAATATCACTAGCCAGATAGTTCGCAAAATCTGCGAACCATGGGATCAAGTCTTCTGAAGCAGCCAATACATGTTCATCGGGGAAAGTATCATCAATGTAAGTCTTATCCCCTAACTCTCTCATATTTTCATCCTCTAGACGAGACAAGTGATCAGCAACTTGATTTTCAGTTCCTTTTCTATCCATCACTTCAAAGTCAAATTCTTGTAGCAGTAATACCCAACGAATCGGCCTAGGTTTCGCATCCTTCTTCGCCATCAAATATCTCAATGATGAGTGGTGAGTATGCACTATAACTCTAGTACCTAGCAAATAGGAGCGAAATTTCTCAATAGCAAAAACTACTGCCAGGATTTCTTACTCAGTCATTGTGTAGTTCTTCTGAGCTTCATTTAGGGATTTACTAGCATAGTAAATGCGGTGAAGGATTTTGTTTTTTTTCTGTCCCAATACTACACCAAGAGCCACCCCACTAGCATCGCACATCACCTCAAATGGGATGTTCCAATCCGGAGAAATAATGATAGGCGCATACACCAATTTTTCTTTTAGCTCACCGAATGCTTTAAGACAGGAATCATCAAAACAAAATTTACAATCTTTCTCCAGCAGTTTGCACAATGGGTGTGCAATCTTTGAAAAGTCTTTGATGAATCTCCGGTAAAAACCTGCATGCCCAAGAAAGCTTCTCACACCTTTCATAAAGATCGGTGGGGGAAGTCTCTCTATTACCTCTATTATAGCTCGATCAACCACTATGCCCTTTTCTGAAATGCGATGACCCAACACAATACCCTCATTCACCATGAAATGACACTTTTCCCAGTTTAGTACTAAATTGCAGTCTTCACATCTCTTAAGGACCTCAGATAAATTGGTCAAGCACCGCTCGAATGAATCACCAACCACAAAAAAATCATCCATAAAACTTCTATAGTATCCTCCACCATGTCGGAAAATATCGACATCATACATCTCTGAAATGTTGCGGGTGCATTGCACAACCCAAACGGCATTAATCTGAACGCAAAGGTCCCATATGGACAAGTGAAAGTGGTTTTCTCTTGATCATCTGGTGCAATAGAAATCTGATTATACCCCGAATATCCATCAAGAAAACAGTACCACCCTTTTCCGGCAAGTCTATCCAACATCTGATCCATGAAGGGCAAAGGAAAATGGTCTTTTTCAGTCCATGAGTTTAGTTTACGGTAATCCATACACACCTTGCATCCAGTAACCGGTCTCATTAGAGCAAGTTCATTTTTTTCGTTGGGGACCACAGTCATTCCCCCTTTCTTAGGTACACACTGAACTGGGCATACCCAACTACTATCGGCGATTGGGTAGATTACTCCGGCATCCATCCACTTAATGATTTCCTTCTTCACGACCTCTTGCATAGGAGGATTTAAGCGTCTCTGGTGCTCAATACTCGCCTTATGATCAGGCATGAGTTGGATTTTATGAGAGCAAATACTAGGAGGGATCTCAATAATGTCCACAATAGTCAACCCAATAGATCTTTTGAACCTTTTTAGTACCTACACCAAACTCTGAACTTGTTGTTCATCCAGGTCTGATGCAATGATAACCGGCAAAGTGTCACCATTTCCTAAGAATTCATACCTGAGATGAGGTGGGAGAGCTTTTAGTTCTAATTTTGGAGCCTCTTCTATAGATATTCTTCATATCAAGCTCAAATTTCTTTGGTTTAAACCGAACATTACCTCGGTCAAGAGCCGCGACTAATGACTCATACTCTTCAATGCAATTGCTATCAAAGTTCATTATAACTACAGCTAATGCTTCTACACCTAGATGTTCTTCTATTTGTGTCTCAGATGTCTCACCCATGTTGTAGGATATAGCAAATGCCGATTGGAGCTCACCACTATTCCTCATGGACCTACAAATATTAAATGTCACTTCCTCATTGTTCAACCGAAATTCATCTGCCCCTTTTCCATGTCTACTAAGGCTCTTCCCGTAGCAAGGAATGGCCTCACAAGAATAATGGTCACTTCAAAATCCACTTCGCAATCAAGAATAACAAAATCTGCTGGAAATATGAATGACTCCACTTTTACTAGCACATCGTGGAGTATCCCTATAGGCTGTTTTGTTGTTCAATCGTCCATCAGTAGCCGCATCGCAGTGGGTTTGGGTCACCCAAACACAACTTCTTGTAAATCGAGAGAGGCATGAGATTTATGCTTGCCCCCAGATCACATAATGCTTTCGTAAAATGTAATAGGACGATTGTACAAGGAATAGTGAACACAGCCGGATCTTCTTTCTTTTATACGGGGGATCTTGTAGCAATAGCACTACAATGTTGAAGTCTATCATCATTCTGAAAAGTGACCGATCTTTTCTTTGTGACCAGATCTTTCATAAAATTGGCATAACCGGGCATTTGTTCTAGAGCTTCTACCTAAAGGACATTGATAGAGAGTTGCTTCAACATTGTTATGAAACGCCGTTATTTAACATCCTCGGTCTTTTTCACTAATCTCTGAGGGAAGGATGGTGGTGGCCTAGGCATGGGAATTACCTTCATAGGTACTTCTGCATCTTTTCCATTACTTTCCTCTTCTTCACCACTACCCTTTACCACATTATAAATACCCTTTCTCACATTTTCCTCAGTAGAAGGCATCGGTGGGTCAATGGTTTGCTTACCACCCCGAGTAGTGATTGCCATATAGTGCGCATCATTCTTTAGATTTTGGACAGTGTTGCTAGGAAGAGTGTCGGGTTGCCGTGTGTTCACTGTCGCAGATAATTGGGCAATTTTTAATTCGATATGTTTGATCGAAATTACATGTGTATCAACTTTTTGCCCAGTACTAGCTAAGTCACCCCTTAACTCTTTAATGTGCTCATCACTAGCATCGAATCTCCTCATCATTTTGTGCAACATATCCTCAACTCGCGCCATACTATCTCCACTATCCCTAGTAGTAACTTCACGATTTTGGGGAGGGACATAGGGCCCATTCCTATCATTTCTGTAATCGTAGTTACCCCTGTTGAAGTTGTTGTCGCGGTTGTAGTTACCATCTCGGACATAATGACCCTCACGATTGTAATTAGCGTAGTTCCGACGTTGGTTCCCTTGACCTTGGTGCAAATTATCCTTATTTGCGCCTTGGGCGCTTGGTCGGAAACCCCCCATCTTCTCATTTACTACATAAGTGTCCTCTGCATAATAACATTCATCATTAGGAGGTGGTGGTTTAGCCAAGTAGTTGACTGCTTTTATCTTTTCTGCACCCCCAATGACATGTTTTAGTACCAACCCAAGCTCAGTTATTATCTGAGCCATTTCTTCACGAATCTCATCTGTGGCTGGGTTGTGAGTGGACTGCACTGCGAAGGTGTTTCTCCCTGTATCGGACTTCCTAGTACTCCAAGCTTTGTTATTTCGGGAGATTTTCTCTAATTTATCAGCAATCTCAGCATAAGGGCATTCTCCATAAGATCCACCTACTATAGTGTCCAACACCGCTTTGTTGTTATCATCCTGTCCCCGATAGAAGTATTCCTTCAGTGACTCATCATCGATACGGTGATTTGGAACACTTCTCAAGAATAAGGTGAATCTATCCCAAGAACCACTAACTGACTCTCCTGGTAGTGCCACAAAGTTGTTTACTATGTCTTTGTTGTTTAGTTTCTTGGAGACCGGATAGTAGCGTGCTGAGAAAACATCCCTTAATTGGTTCCAAGTGAAGATTGAGTTATATGGGAGCTCAGTGAACCATATAGCAGCCTCTCCCGTAAGTGAGAGAGGAAACACTCTGAGCTCTATTACATCTAGATCCAAATCAGGCCTCCCTACACAACTTTTACACACTGCCCTTACCTTAGCTATATGGGCATGTGGATCCTCAGAAGGTAGCCCTGAAAACAAACCTCGGGCAGTAAGCATTTGCATCAGGCTACTAGTTACCACAAAGGTGTGGCCTGTGGGTAGAGGGGGCAAGACCAGTGGCCCATCCGAGTCTGCTATGTTATTATACCCTCTGTAGTATGCTTTGGGCAGTGGAACGGGATTTTGTCCCCTCTGTTGATGTTCACCCAGAGCATTGGGTAACATCTGACCATGAACATCAATCGGAACTGGGATGTTCTGGTTCGGATCATCATCATTTATTCCCAAGTTTCGATTTGTATTGCGTAGTGTACGCTCTAACTCGTGATCGTAGGGAAACAAGGGTTCTCCTCCTCTCCGTGTATTTGGCATACAAGGAGGATAGCTCTAAAAAAATCAAAAACAATAAAATAAAGTAAAATCATGAAAATATCAACTAAACTATAGTAATAAGTTCAAGTTAATCTAAAAGCTATAATCCCCGCCAACGGCGCCAAAATTTGATACGCTCAAACTTACTTCTCAAATAAGAAGTAAAGCGGTCGTGTCAAGTAAATAACCAAACTAGTGAGGTTGGGATCGTTCCCACGAGGAAAAAATAGTATAGACTTAAATTCAACCTGTTATTACTATTGTTTGGTCAATGACTTTCTTGGAAAGTAAAAACATAAAAAGGGGGGTTTCTATTTCTAAATGAGTGAAAATAAATAACGAACTTGAAAGAGACACTTAACAGCTTTGACAGTTGGATTTTAATCAATTAATCAATGTAACTAGGGTTTACGTGTTCCCCACAGGTTCATAACTTGATAATTCTAACTATAACAATTCTTTCCTAGTATTTTGCATGCAAAGTGATAAGTTATGTATTTCTAAATCCTTGGTCCGACATCTAGAAAATCTCACTCCGTACCTTGGTCCGCTACGTGTGTTGCTATCCTAACCCTTATCCTTACCTCATATTAAGCATCGTGTTCGATATTTGACTAAGTTATTACCTCGTACCAATCAATACTAGCCTATTAGATAGTATACACTAAATCTATGTTAATAATTCTTTTTCTATTATTTACCTCCTTGGTCCGACAAGTAGAATTAAGGCGATTTCTAACGTTGGCCATCCGTTTAAAAACACTTCTAAGCGAAAGAATTATTAATACATGCAAGACACTATTCTAGAATTGTTATTTTAGTTAGGGTTTATCTTATTATTTGCCTATGGTTCCCACAACCCTAGTTATTGAGTTTAATTACTCATGGCCATAAACACAATATTCAAATATATTAAATAAGATTTCATGTACTTAATTCAATGAGAAAGAGTAAAATCCAAAAGTTTGCTTGATTAATCACAAAAAATCACTTGCAAGAATCCCAAAATCTAACACTAATACACAAAGTCTAATAATATGATGTCTAACAATACGGAGTCTAACAATCTAAGAGTCTAACCTAACAGAGTCTAACAATCTAAGAGTCTAACCTCAAAAACGAGGTTTTTCAAACTATTAATGAAAAATAAAAAACCTAATTAAACAAGGACTCTGTTTGGTGGAAATCTGCCAAAATGCGGCTGGATCGACGGACCTCACGACGGACCGTCATGGACTCCGTCGTCCTATACTTGTGTAGTTTCTTCTACTGCTCTCTTCACCACCCTCGACGGCAAGTATGACGGACCGTCATAGGCACAACGGTCCGTCAAGGGTCTTCATTTCAAAACACTTCAACTCTTGGAATCTGGGTACTGGGATTACTTCTCTGAACTTCATGACGAACCTGCAGGACGGACCGTCATAGCCACGACGGACCGTCACAAGCTTCGTAACCCCACACATGGTCAGACTTCCCTATCTTCCTTCAGCAGCTTCACTAAGTTGCAACCTACGGACCGTCACAAGCACGACAGACCGTCATAAGCTCCGTAGGTTGTCTCTTCTGCATTTCTTCGCTGAAAATCTCCGCATTCAGCTTTGGACAGATTTCCTGCAAAACAAAGAGAAACTTATATAAAAATTAGCACAAAAAAGGATTTTGGACACACTAAACTTAAGGAAAAAGTATTAATTATACCATGAAACCACGGTATATCAGTTAGGGGTGATATTGTTATTTAGATACTCCCCTAAGGTCTATATAATGAATGAATGTTATAGGCGATGGAAGCTTGGATTAAAGGGTAAGTTGGTTATGTTGTTTAACTTTAATTATGAAATGCTCTTGAGTGGTATGATCCACCTTCTTTGTGGCAATGCATACTTGAATTGTATGAATGCATAGTTATTTGTGCAATGTGAATAAGGACATGAAGTCATATTATGTGAATAAATATGGAAATGAAAATACCCTTGTTAATGTGATTTATGAAGATTTTTATGAATAGTATGCTAAGAATTATGTCTAAATGAATTATATGATTATCTGAAGTATGTTAAAGTGTGTGATGTCATGAATGAAGGTTTAACCTTGTGTAGAGTGTAGTGTAAGTTAAATGATGCGTATGTGCAAGGTTTTCCCACATGTACCGACACATACACAAACTTTGAATGAATGAAGTTAAAGAATGTGAACGAAAAGGGGAGTTTTGGGGTGAACACTCATTGTGAGTTGATATGAAGTGTTTAGTAGCAACCTCACTGTCACCCAAGAGCTTTCTAATGTCGGTTGGAGGATTGATACCCTTTGTGAGTTGAGATGTGGTGTCCAATTATCCTTAATTTTTATATTTTGAGAATTCGTGGGGAGTTATGCCTAGCACTGAGAGGATATTAAGAAGGGGTGGTTACACTTCATCAGTTGAGAAGCTGTATTCCAATGTACCTCTAGAGATAAATACTCCTCGTTAATAGAGAATGAGTTACTTACTATCAATCTCCTTATCCCTTAAATATGGGCCCGCATAGGTGTAGCTATTGGGAAATTCATGTAAAACTAAAAAAAAAAGTAAGACCTCACCCTAGGAAATTAAGGGGACCCTTCTCCGATAATGGTATTATTGGGGTTCCATGTATAGCTCTCATAATCTATGTCGGTTAAGCTACAAAAGTAATGAAAGTATTAAGTCTTCTAAGAGAGTGTACTACTTAGGGTAGGTAGTGCAATGGACTCTATTTATCCATTGCACTAGGTAGGCATTCCGAAAGGGGAGTCTTGGTGAACCTTATATGAATTGAATGAACTCAGTCTCGTAAAAGAACATACTACTTAGGGTAGGTAGTGGAATGGGACGCTATCTATACATTGCACTAAGTAGACCTTCCGAAAGGGGAGTCCTTGTGGCCAGACTTCGAAAAGAGTGTACTACTTAGGGTAGGTGCTGGTATGGGACGCCATCTACTCATTTCACTAAGTAGGCATTCCATAAGGGAAGTCTTTGTGTGTTGCTTGAATGTTCTTCTAATGTCTTGTCATTGAGTGGGTGCTTGTTCTCCCGAGGTGAGTACGCCTAAAAGGGGCGGACTTGAAGATCACATTGGTGTGTATTGAAGGAGGTGTATGTGCACTTCCTTCATCTCTTACCTTGGTGAGTCTTAGGATAACCTTAGTTGGGGAATCTCCTACGGAAATGAGTTCACTTCCTCTTTGCTTGGCCTTTAAGTTCACTATTTTTGTTAGGGATAGTTCACTGTAAAGTCAAATGAATTCACTGTAATGTTTGGAAGTTCCCTGTAAAATGCACTTACTTGAGAAAATTATGGAAATTCTTCTTTTAACTATTAAATGATGATTTTTATGTTGTTTTACATCTATATTTTGAATGTTTTACATAATTGACTTGAAAATGTATGTTTACTAAAATGTCCCTTTTTGCATGTTTTGCATATGACATACTTAGTACATTGATGCCATAATTTTCTATACTCTATAAGTATGGGTTTTGGAAGCAAGGTTGAAGTCTAGAAGGCAATGCTTGGGAAAGTTCCTCTCAAGACAAAGTATGTCCTCATATATCCTAGGGCATAATTCATATCTTCTTAGTTTTTTTATGTTAAGACTTATTATGTATTTCTTCCAAATGTAAAGTTTCGTGTCCCTAAGAATATTTATGTCGTGTCTTTAAGGTTGGCTTGTGAAGATGATTTTTTCTTATTATTTATAAAAGACTTCCTTTTTGTATTAAATGTTGTGAAAAGTTTTAATTCTGCACTACTTTTCATGCCTTATGTAATAAACGATAGTCAAAAGGCTTGTAGAAGACCCCAAAAGGTCAAGTACGTCCTGTCATGACCTAATTACACTACTAAAAAAAGGCCAAAAAGAGACCTAGAAAAGAGACCTCTTCGGGAAAAAAAAGACCGAAAAAGAGACCTCAACGGTAGGTCTGTGAAATGCAGTTACTTTTTTAAAGACACCTCATGAGGTCGCCAAACGGAGACCTCACGAGGTCACCAACAAATTGTCATATTTTTTTTAAAAAAAAAAAGACCTCATGATATCACTATTGTATTATTTAATTTAATTTTATATTTTTTATATAGAGACCTCATGAGGTCACTATTTTATTATATTATTTAATTTTATATTTTAATAAAGAGACCTCATTAGGTCTCTAAGATATTATTTAATTTAATTTTATATTATTTTAAAGGAGAGACCTCATAAGGTCTCTTTTCTGCATTTAATATTTAGTGACCTCGTGAGGTCTCTATAATGAAATTTACGGAAAATATAATTCAAAAAAGAGACCTCATGAGGTCTCTTTTCTGCTTTGATAAAATATAAAATGTTAAATAGAGACCTTATGAGGTCTCTATAATGAAATATCTTGAAAAATTAATGCAAAAAAGAGACCTCATGAGGTCTCTTTTTCAGGAAAAAAACTAGCAGCTAATTATTATTTTTGCGGCTTCTCATCACCTGTCATTTTAATTCAGTACCCAAATCAAGCTCAAAGAACTTCCAAAAATCAATTGAAGCAATACATTTACTAAATATTCTCGTATCAACTCAATTGCAACTCACTTCAACATAATTATATATTAAACAAAAACCATGATATCCATAAATTATATAATACATTGCAATGTTATCATAGATTAAATTTGTCAAGCACTACATTATGTAATATTTTACTGAAAACAAATTGTAACAATACTAGTAGGGATTGGTTAACGAGCCTTGTGCAAAACAACTTATCAACTTAAGTCTAATTAGTTTAGTTTTGACTTAATTTCAACACTATAGTAACCAATGTACCTTATTAACCAACTTAACAACTTTCTAAGTCTAACTAGTTTATTTTTAACTAAATTTCTTATACTATAGTAACAAGTTTAACTTACCAAACAACTTAACAAATTTCTAAGTTTAATTAGTTTAGTTTTACCTTAATTCTAACACGATAGTCACAAATTTAACTTATTAACCAACTTAACAAATTTCTAAGTCTAATTAGTCTAGTTTTAACTAAATTCTAATACTATAGTAAAAAGTTTAACTTATTAACCAACTTAACAAATTTCAAAATCTAATTAGTTTAGTTTTAACTTAATTCAAACACTATAGTCACAAATTTAACTTATTAACAAACATAACGAATTCCTAAGTCTAATTAGTCTACTTTTAACTAAATTCTTATACTATAGTAACAAGTTTAACTTATTAACCAACTTAACAAATTTCTAAATCTAATTAGTTTAGTTTTATCTTAATACAAACACTATAGTCACATATTTAACTTATTAACCAACTTAACAAATTATTAAGTCTAATTAGTTTAGTTTTGACTTAATTCCAACATTATAGTAACCAATGTAATTTATTAACCAACTTAACAACTTTCTAAGTCTAACTAGTTTATTTTTAACTTAATTTCTTATACTATAGTAACAAGTTTAACTTATCAAACAACTTAACAAATTTCTAAGTTTAATTAGTTTAGTTTTACCTTAATACTAACACGATAGTCACAAATTTAACTTATTAACCAGCTTAACAAATTTCTAAGTCTAATAAGTCTAGTTTTAACTAAATTCTAATACTATAGTAACAAGTTTAACTTATTAACCAACTTAAAAAATTTCTAAATCTAATTAGTTTAGTTTTAACTTAATTCAAACACTATAGTCACAAATTTAACTTATTAACCAACATAACAAATTATTAAGTCTAATTAGTTTAGTTTTGACTTAATTCCAACACTATAGTAACCAATGTAACTTATTAACCAACTTAACAACTTTCTAAGTCTAACAAGTTTATTTTTAACTTAATTTCTTATACTATAGTAACAAGTTTAACTTACCAAACAACTTAACAAATTTCTAAGTTTAATTAGTTTAGTTTTGACTTAATTCCAACACTATAGTAACCAATGTAACATATTAACCAAATTAACAACTTTCTAAGTCTAACTAGTTTATTTTTAACTTAATTTCTTATACTATAGTAACAAGTTGAACTTACCAAACAACTTAACAAATTTCTAAGTTTAATTAGTTTAGTTTTACCTTAATACTAACACGATAGTCACAAATTTGACTTATTAACCAACATAAATATTTTTTAGTCTAATTAGTCTACTTTTAATTAAATTCTAATACTATAGTAACAAGTTTAACTTATTAACCAACTTAACAAATTTCTAAATCTAATTAGTTTAGTTTTAACTTAATTCAAACACTATAGTAACAAATTTAACTTATTAAACTACTTAATAAATTTCTAAATCTAATTAGTTTAGTTTTAACTTAATTCAAACACTGTAGTCACAAATTTAACTTAATAACCAACTTAACAAATTTTTAAGTCTAATTCGTTTAGTCTTGACTTAATTCCAACACTATAGTAACCAATTTAACTTATTAACCGACTTAACAAATTATTAAGTCTAATTAGTTTAGTTTTGACTTAGTTCCAACACTATTGTAACCTATGTAACTTATTAACCACTTTACAACTTTCTAAGTCTAACTAGTTTATTTTTAACTTAATTTCTTATACTATAGTAACAAGTTTAACTTACCAAACAACTTAACAAATTTCTAAGTTTAATTAGTTTAGTTTTGACTTAATTCCAACACTATAGTAACCAATGTAACTTATTAACCAACTTAACAACTTTCTAAGTCTAACTATTTTATTTTTAACTTAATTTCTTATACTATAGTAACAAGTTTAACTTACCAAACAACTTAAAAAATTTCTAAGTTTAATTAGTTTAGTTTTACCTTAATACTAATATGATAGTCACAAATTTAACTTATTAACCAACTTAACAAATTTTTAAGTCTAATTAGTCTACTTTTAACTAAATTCTAATAATATATTAACAAGTTTAACTTATTAACCAACTTAACAAATTTCTAAATCTAATTAGTTTAGTTTTAAATTAATTCAAACACTATCGTCACAAATTTAACTTATTAACCTACTCAATAAATTTCTAAATCTAATTAGTTTAGTTTAAATTAATTCAAACACTATAGTCACAAATTTAACTTATTAACCAACGTAACAAATTTTTAAGTCTAATTAGTTTAGTTTTGACTTAATTCCAACACTATTGTAACCAATTGTCACGACCCAAAACCGAGCCGCGAGTGGCACCCACACTTATCCTGCTATGTGAGCGAACTAACCAATCTAACCCCAACATTTCAAACATAATGAACAAAATACAATGCGGAAGACTTAAACTCATTAATGAAAATCAATTCAATAACTTCTAAAAACTCAACATCTATTATTATTCCCAAAATCTGGAAGTCATCATCACAAGAACATCTATCCTCAAATTACTAAGTCTAAGAGTATATAAGAAAGATAAAATAAGTAAAAGCTAGTCCATGCCAGAATTTCGAGGCATCAAGACATGAAGAAGAAGATCCAGTCCAAGCTAGAAGCATTAGCTCACCCTGAAATCCGGTGTAATGAAGACTGGCTAGAGTTGCGGTTGAGTTGAAGATGACGGTACGTTTTCTGCACTCCACAAATAACAAAGAAAGAAACATACAAGTAGGGGTCAGTACAAAACACAAGTACTGAGTAGGTATCATCGGCCAACTCAAAATAGAAAACAATATATATCAGATAACATCATAAAATCAACTACAATACTCAATCTGTAGCAACATCAAGTACTATAATCATTAATAAATAACGCCAAGTACACCCATGAGGACTCAAGCCTCAATACCATACTCATTTGGGAAAAAGGTTCATTAAATTGAGTATATTAACATCTTTCAAGATTCATTATCTTTATTCCTCTCGTGTCGGTACGTGACACTCCGCTCCATATACTATCCTGCTGTCGAAACGTGACACTCCGATCCTCATATACTATCCTGGTGTCGGAACGTGATACCCGATCCATATTCTATCCTGCTGCCGAAACGTGGCACTCCGATCCTCATTCTATCCTGGTGTCGGAACGTGACACCCGATCCATATTCTATCCTGGTGCCGGAACGTGGCACTCCAATCCTCATTCTATCCTGGTACCGGAATGTGGTACCCGATCCATATACTATCCTGGTGTCTGAACGTGACACCCGATCCATATACTATCCTGGTGTCGGAACGTGACACTCCGATCCTCATATACTATCCTGGTGTCGGAACGTGACACCCGATCCCCTAATCTCACTACTTTCGTTCATCAAGCCTTCTTATACCAAGGCATCATCATTAACAAAGTAGATTAGGGTTTTTTCAAGATTTGGGATTCAATAGCCTCATCATGCTTATTTTAACACAATTATATAATCACATTCATGCAAACATACAATTAAGCATATAGAAGGGTTTACAATACTACTCAAGACATATCATTCGCTATTATGAGTTTACTACGAATAGCATAAACCATAACCTACCTCCACCAAAGAATTCGTGATCAAGAAATCTACTTTTCCAAAGCTTTGCTTTCCTCTTCGTTTCTCCTCTCTCTCTCTATCGTTCTTCTCCCTCTCTCTGTTCTTTCTATTTTTCTTATTCAAACCCTCTTTGTTTTACCCTAATTAGAATGTAATTAAGTATAAAAGATGATAGAATAACCCACTAATTAATTCAAGGTTATCTCCTTTAACCCCCAAGTAGTTAAATTATTAACATTAACCCATAAAATTTATAATTATAGCAGGAATAGTCCAAAACGCCCCTTAAAACAATTAACAGAAATCCGACCCAGCCTGGTATTACGCAGCCTGCGATGGCCCGTCGTGCCTGCGACGGCCCGTCGTGCCTGCGACGGTCCGTCCTGCTGCTTCCATCACAGAGTTCAGAGACTAAATTTTTACTAAGGGTTTGTGATGGCCCGTCACGCCTGTGACTGTCCGTCCTGCCATTTCGTCGCGAAGTTCAGAGAGTCGATTTCAGTACCCAAATTTCAGAATTCTAAGTGTTTTGGAACGAGACCCCCTTGACGGACCGTCGTGACCATGACGGTCCGTCGTAGGATCCGTCGTCTCAGCCAGTTTTTCCAGAAATAAAATCTGCTGCTCAAAACGACTAAACAGGTCGTTACAATAGATACCAATTTACCCATCGTTCATCCTCGAACGATCACAAGAAAAGAAACAAGAGCGAAAAGGAGTACCTGAATCTGTAAACAGATGTGGGTATCTTTCTTGCATATCAGCCTCCTTCTCCCAAGTGGACTCTTCAACCGGCCGATTCTTCCATTGAACCATGATGGATGCAATCTCCCTCGACCTCAACTTTCGGATATCTCTTTCTAAAATAGCAACAGGTTCCTCCTCATAAGACAAATTCTCATCAAGCAGAACCGAATCCCAACGAATGATGTAGTTTCCATCCCCATGGTATCTTTTCAACATAGACACGTGAAATACCGGTTGCACTCCTGACAGCCCTGGAGGCAAGGCTAATTCATAAGCAACCTCCCCAACTCGCTTAAGTACTTCAAAGGGACCAATATACCTTGGGCTAAGCTTACCTCGCTTACCAAACCGCATCACCCCCTTCATGGGCGAAACCTTCAACAAGACTTGTTCACCCTCCATGAACTCCGAGTCTCTAACCTTTCGGTCTGCATATTTTTTTTGCCTACTTTGAGCCGCTAGAAGCTTTTCTTGAATGCATTTCACTTTGTCTAACGACTCCCTCAAAAGGTCAGTACCCCAAGGTCTAACCTCAAATGCATCAAACCAACCAATGGGAGACCTACATGTCCTCCCATACAGTGCCTCAAATGGAGCCATACCAATGCTTGAGTGATAGCTATTATTGTATGAGAATTCTGCTAAGGGTAAGAAGTTATCCCAATGACCACCAAATTCTATCACACATGCACGAAGCATATCCTCCAACACTTGAATCGTTCGCTCAGACTGACCATCGGTCTGAGGGTGAAATGCGGTACTAAGATCCAACCTAGTACCTAATTCAGCATGAAATGTTTTCCAAAACTTAGAAGTAAACTGCGTACCTCTATCTGATATAATGGAGAGTGGAACCCCATGAAATCGAACAACATTCGAGATGTAAAGTTTGGCTAACTTCTCTGCATTGTAAGTCACCTTGACCGGAATAAAATGAGCACACTTAGTTAACCTATCAACAATCACCCATAATAGAGTCATACTTACCCATTGTCTTTGGAAGACCAACCACGAAGTCCATTGCGATTCTCTCCCACTTCCATTCCGGAATGGGCATTCTCTGAAGTGTTCCTCCAGGCCTCTAGTGTTCATACTTTACTTGCTGACAATTTGGACATTTGGCGACAAACTCCACAATGTCACGCTTCATTCTACTCCACCAAAAATGTTGCTTTAGGTCACGATACATCTTGGTTGCACCAGGATGTATAGAATACCTTGAACTATGAGCCTCTGTAAGAATAGTGTGGATCAAATCATCGACGCGGGGTACACATACCCTTCCCTTAATTCTCAAAACACCTTCCTCATCGATTTTTGCTTCTTTAGCCTCTCCTCGCAACACTTTATCTCGGATCCAAATCAGTTTCTCATCAATAAACTGCTTTCCCTTAATCTTGTCAAGGAAGGAAGATCTTGCCTCCACACAAGCCAAAAATCCTACCTTCTCATTTACTTCCAACCTCATAAGGTCATTAGCCTGAATCTGAACTTCTCTAGCCAATGGGCGTCTAGAAACTTGCAAGTGAGCTAGACTTCCCATGCTTCCTGCCTTTCTACTTAAAGCATCTGCCACAACATTAGCTTTTCCCGGATGATACAGAATAGTGATATCGTAGTCCTTCAGTAGTTCCATACATCTCCTCTGTCTCAAATTCAAATCTTTCTGAGTAAAGACATACTGTAGGCTATGATGATCCGTATAGACTTCACACTTAACCCCATATAAATAGTGCCTCCATTGCTTTAATGCAAATACTACCGCGGCGAACTCCAAATCATGGGTCGGGTAATTGCGTTCGTGCACCTTTAATTGCCTTGAAGCATAAGCAATTACATTCTTCTCTTGCATTAGCACTGCACCCAAACCCAAATAGGATGCATCACAATAGACAATGAAATTCTTACCTTCCACTGGCAGGGTAAGGATTGGTGCAGTAGTCAACAAGGTCTTGAGCTTCTGAAAGCTTTCCTCACATTCATCCGACCATACAAATGGAACATTCTGCTTAGTCAAGCTTGTCAATTGGGAAGCAATAGAGGAAAACCCCTTGACAAATCGGCGGTAGTAGCTAGCTAAACCAACGAAGCTCCTCACCTCTGTAACATTAGTGGGTCTTGTCCAACTTTTCACTGCTTCAATCTTGTAAGGATCCACCATCACCCCATCCTTAGAAACCACATGCCCCAACAAGGACACTGCATCTAGCAAAATCTCACACTTGGAGAATTTGGCATAAAGTTTTTTCTCCCTCAACATTTCCAATACAATTCTCAAGTGCTCCTTATGTTCCTTCTTGCTCTTTGAGTATACCAATATATCATCAATGAATACAATGACAAAGAGATCCAGATATGGCTTAAAAATCCCATTCATCAAGCTCATGAAAGCAGCAGGGGCATTCGTAAGCCAAAAAGACATTACTAAGAACTCATAATGTCCATATCTGGTCCGAAAGGAAGTCTTGGGCACATCCGTTGCCCGTATTTTCAATTGATGGTAACCGGATCTCAAATCGATCTTAGAGAAGACACAAGCACCTTGTAACTGATCGAAGAAGTCATCAATGCGAGGAATGGGATACTTGTTCTTAATAGTTACCTTGTTCAACTGCCGGTAGTCTATGCACATCCGAAAACTACCATCCTTCTTCTTCACAAACAAAACAGGAGCACCCCAAGGGGATGCACTTGGTCTAATGAAACCTTTACCTAACAACTCTTGAAGTTGGGCCTTTAATTCCCTTAATTCCGCGGGAGACATTCTATAGGGGGGTATAGAAATGGGGCGAGTACCTTCTAGATCGATGCAGAAGTCAATATCTCTATCCGGTGGCATCCAAGGAAGATCTACAGGGAACACATCCAGAAACTCACGGACTATCGAAACCGACTCAATTGAAGGTACTTGGGTAGTGTCATCCCTGAGATGTGCCAAGAAAGCTAAACACCCTTTACTAACCATTATCTTAGCGCGAAGAAAGGAGAAGATACGAACCGGAGTGGAAGTGTAGTCGCCCTCCCACACTAACGGATCTGTCCCAGGCTTGGCCAACGTTACAGTTTTTGCATTACAGTCTAAGATCGCAAAATTCGGAGAAAGACAAGTCATACCCAGAATTACATCGAAATCAACCATTTCTAAGATAACTAAGTCTACATGAGTATTGCTCCCTACAAACGTCACCAGACAAGACCTATATACCCTTTCAACTATCACAGACTCACCTACCGGAGTAGACACACGAATAGGCATGTCAAGTAATTCACAAGGTAAATTAAGACCAGTAGCAAATGAAGAAGATACATAAGAAAATGTGGATCCAAGATCAAATAATACAGAAGCCATGCAATCACAAACCAAAAGATTACCTGTGATGACAGCATCAGATGTCTCCGCTTCAGATCTCCCAGGGAAAGCGTAACAATGGGCCCTATCGCCTGTCTGCTCGTTACCCCTACCATGTTGTGCTGTAGTGGCTCCAGTTTGCCCGTCACCCCGGCCGTTTTGGTGACCACCATTACCTCGACCACCACGTCCTCCAGAATGACAACCTCTTCCATGACCACCTCTACCTCTGACTATTGGAGGAGGTCTGTAACTCTGTTTTGGACAATACCTCTTAATGTGTCCAGTCTCCCCACATCCATAAAACTCTCTGGATTCAAGCATCGGTCTCTGTGATAATGACAAGGTCTGGGAATAACCTCCAACCTCAGAGAAATGTTGACCGGTCTGAGGTGGACCCCCAACTACAGTCTGTAGTGAGGACTGAATTGGTCGGACTGAGTAACCTCCTGAACCCTGTCCTCTAGAGTAAGAGCCATTAAACTCACCTCCCTTACGAAACCGTTTTGATGTCGATGCCAGGGTGAAGTCATCTGGCTTCACTCCCTCCACCTCTATCACGAAGTCTACCACTTCCTTAAAGGATTTTCCTGTAGCCGCTACCTGTAAGGCTGAAATCCGCAAATCTGACCTCAACCCCTTCACAAAACGGCGGATCCGTTCTTGTAGACTGAAACAAAGCTGGGTAGCATACCTGGATAATGCACGAAACTTAGCCTCATACGCAGTCACCGACATCTTGCGTCGCTCTAGGCTCAAGAACTCATCTCTCCTCCTATCCCTCAAAGTCCGGGGGATATACTTCTCCATAAACAATCTAGAGAATGACGCCCAAGTCATAGGTGGTGCCTGTGCGGGTTGACACTCAACATGTGACCGCCACCACATTTTGGCATTTCCCTGAAATTGATAGGTTACAAACTCAACGCCAAACCGTTCCACTATGCCAATTTTATGAAGTAACTCATGGCAATCAACCAGAAAATCGTAGGCATCCTCAGATTCAGCACCCTTGAAGACTGGAGGTTTCAATTTCAAGAACTTACTGGAAAGTTCATGCTGATCGTTTGTCATTATAGGCCCTGTAGTCAAATGAGGAAACATGCCTATTTCCCATTATAGGCCCTGTAGTCAAACGAGCAGCGGCCTGTCGTACTTTCGGAATCTGAGGTGCTGGTGCAGAAAATACTGGAGGTGTCTGGCCTTGATCAGATAACCCGCTAAGATAAGCAAGAACCTGATTAATCATCTCTGGGGTAGGTTGGGGTGGTAATTCGTCATTTTGCACTTGTTCATTCTCCCCTTCTTCACCCTCTCCTACCACTTCCTCAGTCGGTGGAGGAGTCACCGCCCTAGTACTAGTTGGGCTAGGTGCTTGTCCTCTTCCTCTAGAGGACGTCCTCCCGCGACCTCTACCACGGCCTCTTGCCACTGCTCCTCTCCGAGCTACAGCCCCAGTGGCTGGCTCAGACGCATCCTGTCTTGCCGGTGTTGGTGTTGGCGCAGTCGTTGCTCTAGTTCTAACCATCTGCGAAATAGAGTGAAGATGGTCAGATACCAGTTTGTATCACCTAGATACCAATTGGATCCAAGTAATAGCACGAAAGAAAGAAAGAAAGCATGGAATTTTCCTAAAGTCTTATAGCCTCTCAAAGAAAAGTAAAGGCGTCCCCCTACCGTTCCATAAGACTCTACTAGACTCGTTCTTGTGTGATGAGACCAACGAACCTAATGCTCTGATACCAAGTTTGTCACGACCCAAAACCGAGCCGCGAGTGGCACCCACACTTATCCTACTATGTGAGCGAACCAACCAATCTAACCCCAACATTTCAAACATAATGAACAAAATACAATGCGGAAGACTTAAACTCATTAATGAAAATCAATTCAATAACTTCTAAAAACTCAACATCTATTATTATTCCCAAAATCTGGAAGTCATCATCACAAGAACATCTATCCTCAAATTACTAAATCTAAGAGTATCTAAGAAAGCTAAAATAAGTAAAAGCTAGTCCATGCCGGAATTTCGAGGCATCAAGACATGAAGAAGAAGATCCAGTCCAAGCTAGAAGCATTAGCTCACCCTGAAATCCGGTGTAATGAAGACTGGCTAGAGTTGCGGTTGAGTTGAAGACGACGGTACGTTTGCTGCACTCCACAAATAACAAAGAAAGAAACATACAATTAGGGGTCAGTACAAAACACAAGTACTGAGTAGGTATCATCGGCCAACTCAAAATAGAAAACAGTATATATCAGATAACATCATAAAATCAACTACAATACTCAATCTGTAGGAACATCAAGTACTATAATCATTAATAAATAACGCCAAGTACACCCATGAGGACTCAAGCCTCAATACCATACTCATTTGGGAAATAGGTTCATTAAATTGAGTATACTAACATCTTTCAAGATTCATTATCTTTATTCCTCTCGTGTCGGTACATGACACTCTGCTCCATATACTATCCTCGTTTCGGAACGTGACACTCTGATCCTCATATACTATCCTGGTGTCGGAACATGACACCCGATCCATATTCTATCCTGGTGCCGAAACGTGGCACTCCGATCCTCATTCTATCCTGGTGTCGGAACGTGACACCCGATCCATATTCTATCCTGGTGCCAGAACGTGGCACTCTGATCCTCATTCTATCATGGTACCGGAACGTGGCACCTGATCCATATACTATCCTGGTGTCGGAACGTGACACCCGATCCATATACTATCCTGGTGTCGGAACGTGACACTCCGATCCTCATATACTATCCTGGTGTCGGAACGTGACACCCGATCCCCTAATCTCACTACTTTCGTTCATCAAGCCTTCTTTTATACCAAGGCATCATCATTAACAAAGTAGATTAGGGTTTTTTCGAGATTTAGGATTCAATAGCCTCATCATGCTTATTTTATCACAACTATATAATCACATTCATGCAAGCATACAATTAAGCATATAGAAGGGCTTACAATACTACTCAATACATATCATTCGCTATTATGAGTTTACTACGAATAGCATAAACCATAACCTACCTCCACCGAAGAATTCGTGATCAAGAAATCTACTTTTCCAAAGCTTTGCTTTCCTCTTCGTTTCTCCTCTCTCTCTCGATCGTTCTTCTCCCTCTCTCTGTTCTTTCTATTTTTTTTATTCAAACCCTCTTTATTTTACCCTAATTAGCATGTAAATAAGTATAAAAGATGATAGAATAACCCACTAATTAATTCAAGGTTATCTCCTTTAACCCCCAAGTAGTTAAATTATTAACATTAACCCACCAAATTTATAATTATAGCAGGAATAGTCCAAAATGCCCCTTAAAACAATTAACAGAAATCCGACCCAGCCTGGGATTACGCAGCCTGTGACGGCCCGTCGTGCCTGCGACGGTCCATCCTGCTGCTTTCGTCACAAAGTTCACAGACTAAATTTTTACTAAGGATCTGTGACGGCCCATCACGCCTGTGACAGTCCGTCCTGCAATTTCGTCGCGAAGTTCAGAGAGTCGATTTCAGTACCCAAATTTCAGAATTCTAAGTGTTTTGGAACGAGACCCCCTTGACGGTCCGTCGTGACCATGACTGTCCATCGTGGGATCCGTCGTCTCAGCCAGTTTTTCCAGAAATAAAATCTGCTGCTCAAAACGACTAAACAGGTCGTTACACCAATGTAACTTATTAACCAACTTAACAAATTATTAAGTCTAATTAGTTTAGTTTTGACTTAATTCCAATACTATAGTAACCAATGTAACTTATTAACCAACTTTACAACTTTCTAAGTCTAACTAGTTTATTTTTAACTTAATTTCTTATACTATAGTAACAAGTTCAACTTACCAAACAACTTAACAAATTTCTAAGTTTAATTAGTTTAGTTTTGATTTAATTCCAACACTAGAGTAACCAATGTAACTTATTAACCAACTTGGCTAGGGTTTTCTTTTGTTTAAGAGACCTCATGAGGTCTCTCATTTTTTAAGTCTTTAATTAAATTAAATTATTATTTTTAATTTAACAAGTACAGACCTCGTGAGGTCTATAATTTTATGAGAATTAGAAAAAAATGAAAATTTCAAATAAGTTAGGTATAGGAAAAGATAAATTTATTAATTTGACCTCACGAGGTCTCTCCAACATTTAAAAAAAATTAAAAAATATTAATTCAAATAGCGACCTCATGAGGTCTTTTATTATAGACCTATTTTTGAGGTCTTCTTTTCTAGGTCTCTTTTTGGCCTTTTTTAGTAGTGTAAGGGTTCTCCCTAACTTATAGGGAGTACTTTCGAGTCGTTACAGACCAGAACAGATCGGACGATACAGGTACAACTTTTTCTGATGCCCAGCCTTAGTTGCTTATAAATAAGAAATAGTGCCTAGAACATATGGTTGGTATGTACGTAGCACTTCCCCCACACATTAAAGATCTCCACCTAAATTCTTTTTCAGAATGCCTTTTGCTTGCTCCATAATTCCAAAAAGTGGGCTTGTAAATGGAAAAATATGATTGAAAAAATGATGAACCATGTGCAATGTTTCCCATACTCATTACGGAGGTCCTCATTAATTTTTATCAGAAAAATATTTTTGAGTTCTCTGAAGTGCCTGGTTCATGGGCTAATACACATAAAAAATCAAGAACATCTCGTAACTCTAAAATTGGTCTTTCAAATGTGAAAATATGTTTGAAAAGATGATGTGACTTTACATAACGCTTCATCAACTCATTACAGAGTTACTTATAGATTGTTTTTAGAATTATTTTTGCTTGCTCCGAGGTACAAGATCGATCAACTAATACACTCAAAAAAAATAAGAAAGTCATGTAATTCCTAAAAGTTAGATTGTTTTTACGAAAATACGACTGAAAAATGGTTGGACTATAGGTAAGACTTTATCAATTCATTACAAAGGTCCTTATAATAATTTTGCAAAAAAAAAATTGTGGGCACCTCGATGCGCCAGAGTCATGGGCTAATTAACATGAAAAATGTGTAATTCATTAAATATTTCTTAAAATGTGAAATTATGCATGAGAAATTGGTGGGACGGTATGTAATGCTTCTCCAAATCATTACAGAGGTCCTCATAGAGGTTTTTCAGAAAAAGCATTAGGTTCTTTGAGGCACCGATCCATGGGCTAATATACACAACAATCAAGAAAGAAGTGTAATTCCTAAAAGTTTGCTTGCAAATGTTAAAAGATGCCTAGAAAAATTATGAGATTATACCTAATGCTTCCGCAAGTTATTACGGATGTTCTCATAAAGTTTTTTGCAGGCACCAGATCCATGGTCTTACAAATTTGATACAAATAAAGTCACATTCATCTCAAAATTTGCCTTGTAACTACAAAAATTTTCTTAATGAAATAGTGGGACTGTAGGTAACGCTTTCCTAACTCATTATATTGGTACTCATAAATTAAGTTAAGAAAATAATTTTATTTCTATGAGGTGCCACATCCACGGTCTAATACACACAAAAAACAAAAGAGTGTCGCGTAATTCCTAAAATTTGCTTGTAAATGCGAGAAATTGCTTTAAAATGGTGGGACTGAATGTAATGCTTCCTCAAATCATTACAGAGATCCTTATAAAGTGTATGGGGAAAAATTTCTTCTGTGCCCCAAAGCACCACATCGTTGGGCTAATACACACAGAAAACAAAAAAGTAACACAATTTTAAAAAGTTTCTTCTCAAGACAAAAGTATGTTTGAATCAATAGAAAGACTACACGTGACGATTCTCCAATTTATTACGAAGGTCCTCATAACAGAAAAATAATTTGGGTGCTTGAATGTGAGGGATCCATGGTCTAATACACACCAAAAAGTAAGAAAACCACGTAATTCTTCTACGCTGGCTTCTAAATGTGAAACTTTGCATAAAACAAATTGCGAGACAAAACATAACGCTTTTCCAACTAATTCAGCAGGTCATCATTGAGTGTTTCTTTCAAAAATAATTTTGAGTTTTAGGAGACTACATATCAATTGGCTAATGTACACGAAAAGCCATGAAAGTATTCGTTCCCTTCATGTTGCTTGTTAATGTAAAAAGGTGTCCAGAAAACATGGTGGATCTGCAGGTAACACCTCTCCAACTCATTACAAAAATCCCCCTACATATATTTTTAAAATAATTTTTGGGTTATTCTAGGTTGCGAGTTAATGTGCATATGCACATGAAAAATCAATTTGGTTGAATAATTCTCAAAAGTGGGCATGTAAATGTTAAAATATAGGTGAAAAATGGTGGTACTTTATGTAATTATTTCCCTACTCAGTACGAAAGTTCTCATAAGAATTTTTTAGAAAAATAATTTGGGTGCTTCGAGGGGCAAGATCCATGGGCTAATACACAAAAAAAACTAAGTCATATAATTCCTGAAAGTGTTTTGTAATTGCCAAAAATATGGATGAAAAATGGCGGGAATGTACGTATAACTTGTCCAACTCATTACAAAATACCTTGTAAAATATTTCAAAATGTCTTATTGCATGCCTTGAGGAGGTAGATCCTTCGTTTAATACACCAAAATGTCAAGAAAGTCACGTAATTCATAAAATTTTTCTTGTAAATGTGAAAGTGTGCTTGAAAATATGGTGGGAGTGTACCTCACGCTTCACTAACTCATTACGGAGGACTTTTTAATTTTTTTCCAGAAATATTTATCAGGTGCTTCGAGGCGCCATAATCATAGGCTTATGCACGTGATAAACTTAAAAAATCGCATACTTCCAAAGAATTGCTTATGAATATGAAAATATGTACTAAGAAAATCCCATGTTAATGATTTACTCAGATGTGTTATATTTCAGTGAAACACCCTAAAAATAAAATAAGATGAGCTAGAGCCTCATATGGGTTTTATGAGTCAATAACATAATAATATCTTTATAAATAATTTATAAAGAATTGGAAGTCAAACGTCGAGGGACGACCAAGACGTTCGGAAACTAGGCTTTTGGGTGCTAGTGTGTCCTTGTTTGTTGTCTATGTTTTTATGTGTAGTTTGGAGTCTAATGCAAGTGGGGATGACCCTAACACCTATAGGGACATTTTTAGGGTCACAGCATCTGGGTACGACTCCCCAACTACCAACCTAAGTGTCCTATAGGAGGAACCAAACTTTGGGAGAGAAGCTGCCAAGGCATCTTGTCGCGGCACCTTGGAGGATTGGCTCTGCGCGGACCGACTCCACCAAGTACCAAAAAGTTGCTCTTCTTAGAGGACACTTCTATCTAAAAGTTAATTTCAAGAAACTTGTGGGAACACCTCCGCGGCGCAGACTTGTTCCCTGATGATAATTCTGTAATGAAAGTAAAGTATGACTTAATTAAAAAGCTCCAACTAATGTAGAGGTGTTCTGGGTATTTTGGGGGTGTATTATATACTGAATTTAAGTCATTTTACACCAATTAAAACACCAAAATAAATTCCCGAATCAAAATCCCAATTGCTCTCACTTCTCTCTAAAATTCTCTCCCTACACAAATCCTCCATTGAAGAACCTTGATGCCCAAGGAAAAAGATCAATTCTCCAAGTTTTCAATCCAAATTTCGTCGATAGGACTTAAATATGGTATGGTGATTTCATCCTTGATTCTTCTCTCATTCAAGGATCCAATCTGAAAGACATTCCAAAATATCTCAAGAACCCTAAAACCCCTATTTCGGATTCTAAGCATGTGTTCCTACATTAGAAGGTTGAAATTGATCATTTATGAAGTATTAAATGTTAATTGATGGTTTTATGATAAAAAATTACATGAACCATCTATTCCTTTAATTTAATATTTTGGCTCTAAAGTGGGTATGGTTATTATGACCTAAGTATGTTAGATTCATGTTTAGATCGAACCTTTAGATTTTTATGGGATATTGAATTATATGTTGCATATCGATTGACTTTTTCATCATTTGACTTATACTATTGATATTGATCTTGGGTTATATTAAATTATTGATATGGATGAGTTACGGGTGTTAGTCTTATGGTCATTGTAATTTGTAAGTTCTCTTGTTGTGTAGAATTGTTGGAGATGTTAAGGAATGGTAATTGTGGTTATTTGAAGGCATTAACTTGACCTAATTTCCTTATTAATGTATATTTGATATTGAATTGCTATTGATTTGTATGGTCCACTTATGGTGGCGATGCTTAATTATTATAATTGTTACGAACATGATCTTGTTGGCATAATTATATGAATTGTAGTTTTATCAACCAAGGAAAAGCAACGAGTGGATATTACAAACAAGGCAAAGCGCCGAGTGGATATGCTTAATTTAGTAGCTCTACTTGAAGTATGAGACTAGAGTACAAAGAAGCCTTTTTATATCCCCTAAACCATGAGACGAAATGGGATGTGTCCTCATTCTACCCTTGGCAAGCAGAACAACCTCCACGGGGTAGGGTACACTACGAATTCCATACAAAGCTATTATGGCCTATGTCGGTTAATATCTTTTCTAATCATGTGAGATTTACACTTTAGCTATTGGATAGGTTCTACAACGTGTAGGTAGTGGAATGGGATGCTCCTTACACATGCCATGAGTAGGATTTAGAGATACTAGAGTGGGTTCCCAAGGTATTCAAAGACCATTATGTCAAGTCCCGTAAATGTATAAATATCTCCTTCAGGATTTTTAGTAATGAATATTGACTTGGTGTGGTTGTGTTGGGAAGGAAATATCCTTATATTTCGTAGTCTTGAGGAACACTTATATGTGTATTGAAGAGGTTGTATGGGTGGTCTCTTCATGGCTTACGTAGGTGGATCTAGGATAACCTTAGATAGATGGTCTAAATTGTTAAATGGGTTACTTAATGATTGTGGTCTTACCTTATATTTTAATATTGACTTAAAGATATTTTTTATACTTGTATTATGAGATTTTTACCAAAACGAGCATAAGAAGCATATTTCAACTAGAGTGTCCCTTATTGCATGGTTTTCTTTCATGTTCAACATACTTAGTGCTTAATTGTACTAATTCCATATTCTTTTTATGTCTCCATGTGTAGGTGGTGGCAAGTGAGGATTTCTAGAGTTGAAGCTTGGGAAGTATTCTCTCATTGGTATCTCCTCATATGTTCGAGGACATGGATTTTATTTCTACTTCGCTTTTATTAAAGACTTTGTATTAGACTATGAGTTTCTTTTCAATTTTAAGAGACATGACCCTATAATAATGAAATGTGTCTAAGATTGCTCGTGTTGAGACATAGTTCTGCTAATGTTTTATTTAAGAGTTTCCTTATTGACTTTATTGTGAAAAGTTCTAAATTCCACACTACTTTTCATACTTTTGTGATTAATGAATGCTAAGGGCTTGTAAAAGAGCTCTAAGTGGTCTGGTACGCCGTATCACAACTTGCGGGTGCTCACGGTTCGTGACATTCAACCTTTAAATTTAGTTGTTATTTCACTTACCCATGTAACATAGTCTTATATTCAGTGTACTAATGTTAATCTACATGCATTGTTTTATGATGCATATGTATGTGTTCAGGATCACAAACAGATGTTTGGTTTAGATCACCCGTTCACTTGTTAGCTTTTTGTTAGTCCTTCTAAATTTTTGAGGACTCTAGTCTAAATTTTATGTAGTAATATTTTAAAGTTTTCGTGGGTCTTGACATAGTGCTTCTCTTAAAACAGTAGAGGCTTCATGGATAGATAATATTGAGAGTTTTTCATTATTGCTATTGAGATGTTCTGTTAAAACAATTATTTCTTTCATTCGGTGTTTTATATAGTTTAATTTTGTATTTTGACTTAATGATTTAATTCCTTTTTGAAAACTACATCTTCTTGAGTGAGTCTTCTCTAAGTAGTTAGCCAATCCCAGGTTCTCTCAAGCACTACCAAGGTTTTCAAGTGTCGACCACCTCCAGGGGTAGGCTGGGGCATGATAGTTATTATTGGAAAGTCTCTTTTTTTCCTTAAATGGTATTATGTGAAGAGTTTTAGTTCATGTAGTTTCTCTACATAAGCATTGCACGTGTATGTTGAGTCAAATGATGTATTAATTAATAAATGTCTAATGGAACCTAGTAAAAAATAAGTGATTATTCAATTTAATTGGATGATGATATATACATCCACTTCAAATATTGTCCCTCCAACCGTCTATTCCAAAACCAAATGCCTTGTATTTTCCGTAATATCTTTCGTTGTATGCTCTTTTAAAGAGCCCAATTTCTCACGAAGTATGAATATGATTGTTAAACGGCCAAACAAATCATAGACTTGTGAATCCAAATGGATAAGTTTGCCATTATATGTAATTGCTTCATTATTACATGAAAAAAATAAAAATAGTATCAATCTCAAAATATTCTTATGTAAAAAAATTTATAGGTATTTTCCACCGGTCAAATTCCAAAAGTCGTGTCATCATCAAAAGAGACAAAACACCTCATTTGTGTTCACTAAAATCAAAGGATTATGGACTGTCATAAAGTCATTGTTGTTACCGAACATTGATGAACTTTCTCTTGTGATTTGAAAGGATTATTTTTGAAGGGTCTCTTAAATAACTACTTGTTGAACTTGGCAAGTAAAACTGAAAAAATCTTATGAATCTTTCAATATCATTTAATTAAGTGTTGCCTAGATATCATCAAAGTAATTCTTGTCTATTTCATTGTTCTTTTTGAGGTTAACATTTTTTTTGTTTTATAAATTTGAAAATATAGTTTTCAATATTAGAGGAGTAAGTTATACTTGGCAAAGATTCTATAACAACCCATTTAGTCGGTTTGAGCAGTAGAATTATTTTTGATAAATACTTACTGGGTCGACGAACCACGCGATGGATCGTCATGGTCATGATGGACCGTCATGGGCTCCGTCGTCCCATACTTGTGCAATTCTTCTGCTACTCTCTTCACTACCCTCGATGACAAGTATGACGAATCGTCATAGGCACAACGGTCCGTCGAGCGCCTTCGTTCTAAAACACTTAATCTCTTGGAATCTGGGTACGGGGATCAATTCTCTGAACTTTGTGATGGACCTGCAGGACGGACCGTCATAGATGCGACAGACCGTCACAAGTTGCGTAACCTCACCACTGAATTAGGTACTAGGTTGGATCTTAGTACTGCATTTCACCCTCAGACCGATGGTCAGTCTGAGCGAACGATTCAGGTGTTGGAGGATATGCTTCGTGCATGTGTGATAGAATTTGGTGGCCATTGGGATAAATTCTTACCCTTAGCAAAGGTTTCATACAATAATAGCTATCACTCAAGTATTGATATGGCCCCATTTGAGGCACTGTATGGGAGGAGATGTAGGTCTCCCATAGGTTGGTTTGACGAATTTGAGGTGAGACCTTGGGGTACCGATCTTTTGAGGGAATCGTTGGATAAGGTAAAGTTCATTCAGGAGAAGATTCTAGCAGCTCAGAGTAGGCAGAAAAGATATGCAGATCGAAAGGTTAGGGATTTGGATTTAATGGAAGGTGAACAAGTTTCGCTGAAGGTTTCACCCATGAAAGGTGTAACGACCTGTTCAGTCGTTTTGAGCAGCAGATTTTATTTCTGGAAAAACTGGCTGAGACGACGGACACCACGATGGACCGTCATGGGCACGATGGACCGTCGAGGGTGTCTTGTTCCAAAACACTTAGGAATTCTGAAATTTGAGTGCTGAAATTGACTCTCTGAACTCTGTGACGGACCTGCAGGACGGACCGTCCCAGTTACGATGAACCGTCGTGAGCCCCCGTTTCAAAACACTTCAACTCTTGAAAAGTTGGTACTGGGAACAATTCTCTGAACGTCGTGACGAAGGTGCAGGACGGACCGTCGTGGGTACGACGGACCGTCACAGACTCTTCGAGAAAAGTGAGTCTCTGATCGTTGCGACGGACCTGCAGGACGGACCGTCGCAGGCACGACGGGCCGTCACAAGTTGCGTAATCCCAGGCTGGGTCGGATTTCTGTTTAAGTTTTAAAGGGGCGTTTTGGACTATTCCTGCTATAATTATAAAATTCGTGGGTTAATATTAATAACTCAAATTCTTGGGGGATAAAAGAGGTAACCTTGAGTTAATTAGTGGGTTACTATTGTCATCTTTTATACTTAATTATATGCTAATTAGGGTAAAAGAAAGAGGGTTTGAATAAGAAAAATAGAAAGAACAAAGAGAGAGAGAGAGAGAGAGAGGATCGAATGAGAAGAGGGGAAACGAAGAGGAAAACACAAAGCTTTGGGAAATTTCTTGCTTGATCACGAATCTTCGGTGGAGGTAGGTTATGGTTCTTTTATGCTATTCGTAGTAAACTTTTAATAGCGAATGATATGTATTGGTAGTATTGTAAACCCTTGTATATGCTTAATTGTATGCTTGCATGAATATGATTATATAATTGTGATAAACGAAGCATGATGAAGTTATTGAATCCAAAATCTTGAAAGAAACCCTAATTCACTTTGTTAATGATGATGCCTTGGTATAAAAGAAGGCTTGATAAATTATATAATGAGAATGATGATGCCTTGGTATAAAAGAAGGCTTGATAAATTATATAATGAGATTGATGATGCATTGGTATAAAAGAAGGCTTGATGAATTAGGGGATCGGGTGCCAAGTTCCAGTACCAGGATAGAAATAGAGGATCGGGTGCCACGTTCCGGTACCAGGATAGAATGAGGATCGGAGTGTCACGTTCCGACACCAGGATAGTATATGAATCGGGTGCCACGTTCCGGTACCAGGATAGAATGAGGATCGGAGTGTCACGTTCCGACCCAGGAGATTATATTTATACTGGTGCCCTTTTCCGTACCGTATTATAGAATGAGGATCGGAGTGCCACGTTCTGGCACCAGGATAGAATATGGATCGGAGTGTCACGTACCGACACAAGAGGAAGAAAGATAATGAATCTTGAAAGATGTTAATATACTCAATGTAATGAACCTAATTCCCAAATGAGTATGGTATTGAGGCTTGCGTCCTCATGGATGAACTTGGTGGTACTTATTAATTATTTAGTACTTGTTGTTGCTACATGTTGAGTATTGTAGTTTATTTATGATATTATCTGATATATACTGTTTTCTATTTTGAGTTGGCCGATGATATCTACTCAGTACTCGTGTTTTGTACTGACCCCTACTTGTATGTTTCTTTCTTTGTTATTTGTGGAGTGCAGCAAACGTACCGTCGTCTTCAACTCAACCGCAACTCTAGCCAGTCTTCATCAAGCCAGATTTCAGGGTGAGCTAATGCTTTAGCTTGGACTAGATCTTCTTCTTCATATCTTGATGCCTTGAACTTCCGGCATGGACTATCTTTGATTTATTTTAGCTTCTTAGAATACTCTTAGTTTAGTAATTTGATCATAGATGTTCTTGTGATGATGACTTCCTGATTTTGGGGATAATAATAGTTATTGAGTTTTTAGAAGTTATTTAATTGATTTTCCTTAATGAGTTTAAGTCTTCCGCATTATATTCTGTTATTACATCGCAAATGTTGGGTTTTGTATTGGTTGGTTCGCTCACATAGGAGGGTAAGTGTGGCTGCCAGTCGCGGCTCGGATTTGGGTCGTGACAAAAGGTGTGATGCGATTTGGTAGGCGAGGTAAGCTTAGTCCAAGGTATATTGGTCCATTTGAAGTTCTAAAGCGCGTGGGGGATGTGGCCTATGAATTGGCATTGCCTCCAGGGTTGTCAGGAGTGCACCCGGTATTTCATGTGTCTATGCTGAAAAAATACGATGGTGATGGAAATTATATTATTCGTTGGGATTCAATTCTTCTTCATGAGAATCTGTCTTATGAAGAACAGCCTATTGCTATTCTAGATAGGGATGTCCGCAAGTTGAGATCGAAGGAGATTGCATCTATCAACGTTTAGTGGAAGGATAGGCAAGTTGAAGAGTCCACATGGGAGAGTTAGGTCAATATGAAAGAAAGATATCCATATCTTTTTACAAATTCAGGTACTCTTTCTCTCCCTCCCCTTTTCTTCCTTTCATCGTTCGAGGACGAACGATTGGTAAATTGGTATCTATTGTAACAACCCATTTAGTCGGTTTGAGCAGTAGAATTATTTTTGATAAATACTTACTGGGTCGACGGACCACGTGACGGATCGTCATGGTCATGACGGACCGTCATGGGCTCTGTCTTCCCATACTTGTACAATTCTTCTACTGCTCTCTTCACTACCCTCGACCGCAAGTATAACGAATCGTCCTAGGCACAACGGTCCGTCAAGCGCCTTCGTTCTAAAACACTTAAACTCTTGGAATCTGGGTACGGGGATCAATTCTCTGAACATTGTGACGGACCTGCAGGACGGACCGTCATAAATGCGACGGACCGTCACAAGTTGCATAACCTCACTACTGAATTTAACTCTCTGAACTTTGTGATGGACCTGCAGGATGGACCGTCATAGATACGATGGAACGTCACAAGCTGCGTAACCCAACCCTGGGTCGGACTTACGCTAATTTTTAAAAGGGGTGTTTTTGACTATTCATGATTATAATTATGAAATTAGTGGGGTAAGTTTAATAATTTATTTAGTTGGGGGTTAAAAACGATAATAGGGAAATTTATAGTGGGTTAGTTTTATCATAATGGATTATATGATAATTAGGGTAAAAAGAATCTGTAAAAAGAAAAAAAACACAAAAAGGAGGAGAAGAAGAGAACGAAAGAGGAGCGTGAAAGAAAGAAGAGAGCAAGCGACCTAGACTTCAAGTTGAAACAGTTCAAAGGTATTGGAGAGGTAGCTTGCTTGGTTTCGGTTCTTCGGTGGAGGTAGGTTATGGTTTATTTCTATATGATAGATAAACTCTAAATAGCGATAGATATGTATTGGGTGGTATTGTAAAATCTCCTATGTACTTGATTGTGTGTTTGTATGTTTTGATTGTGGGGTTTGTGGTTGGTTAGAATGATGAGACTGTTAAATGTTCAAGCTTAAATCCTCTCTATTAAAAAGAAGCCTTGAATAAAGAAGGCTGGATTAAATAAAGTAATGAGATAATTGGATCGGAGTGTCACGTTCCGACACAATATTAGGGGATCGGAGTGTCACGTTCTGACACGATATTAGAGGAACGGAGTGTCACGTTCCGACACGGTATATGGGATCGGAGTGTCACGTTCCAACATGATAATAATAAAGAAAAGGAATCTTGAATTATATTAATATACTCAAATTAAAAGAGCCTATTTCCCAAATGAGTACGGTATGGAGGCATGAGTCCTCATAGGTGTGCTTGGTGTTGTTGTCAATGGTTCATGTACTTGTTGCTTGTCACCTGTTAAGTATTGTGGTTGATTTTATATTACTATTCGGTATATATTGTTTTCTATTTTGAGTTGGCCGATGATTCCTACTCAGTACGTGTTCCTTGTACTGACCCCTACTTATATTTTCTTCTTTGTCATTTGTGGTGTACAGCAAGAGTGCCATCGACTTCGACTCGCCCTCAGCTCTAGCCAGTCTTCAGCACATCAGAGTTCAGGGTGAGCTATTATTCCTAGCTCGTGCTGGATCCTCTTCTTCACGTCCTGATGTCTTTGAATTTCAGACATGGACTATCTTGTTACTTACTTTGGTTTTTCTTAAATACTCTTAGAGTTAGTAATTTGAGGATAGATGTTCTTGATGTGATGACTTCCAGATTTTGGGGATAATAAGTGTTAAATTTTAGAAGTTTATTTACTTGGTTATATTAATAAGTTTTGGAGCATCCACATTATTTTGCTAATTATAGTCGAACTATTGGTAAATGTTGGGATATAGATTGGTTGGTTCGCTCACCTAGTAGGCTAAGGGTGGGTGCCACTCACGACTCGTTTTGGGTCATGACAAACTTGGTATAAGAGCGTTAGGTTCGTTGGTCTCATCACACAAGAACAGGTCTAGTAGAGTTTTGAGGAACGGTATGGGGACGCCTTTACTTTTCTTCGAGAGGCTATAGGACTTTAGGAAAACTCCATTTTCTTTCTTTCTCTCGTGCTATTACTTGGATCCAATTAGTATCTAGGTGATACAAATTGGTATCTGACATCCTCACTCTATTTCGCAGATGGTTAGAACTAGAGCAACAACTGTGCCAACACCAACACCGGTAAGACAGGGTACGTCTGAGCCAACCATTGAGACAGTAACTCGAGGATGAGCAGTGGTAAGAGGCCGTGGTAGAGGTCGCGGGAGGACATCCTCTAGAGGAAGAGGACAAACACCTGGTCCAGCCAGTAATAGGGCGGTGACTCCCCCACCGACTGATGAGGTAGTAAGAGAGGGTGGGGAGGGGGAAAATGAGCAAGTGCAAGATGAGGAATTACCACCCCAACCTACCCCAGAGATGATTAACTAGGTTCTTACCCATCTTAGCGGGTTATCTGATCAGGGCCAGACACCTCCAGTGTTTTTTGCACCAGCACCTCAGGTTCCGGGAGTACAACATGCAGCTGCTGTGGCTCCCCGCATGGATGCATCATCGGAAGTTGGCACATTTCCTTGATTGACTATAGGGTCTATAATGACAGGTGATCAACATGAACTTTTCGTTAAGTTCTTAAAGCTGAAACCTCCAGTCTTCAAGGGTACTGAATCTGAAGATGCCTATGATATTCTGGTTGATTGTCATGAGCTGTTACATAAGATGGACATAATAGAACAATTCGGTGTTGATTTTGTAACCTATCAGTTTCAGGGGGATGCCAAAATGTGGTGGCGGTCGTATGTTGAGTGTCAACCAGCACAGGCACCACCCATAACTTGGGCATCATTTTCTATCTTATTTATGGAGAAGTATATACCCCGGACTTTGAGGGATAGGAGGAGGGATGAGTTCCTGAGCCTAGAGCAAGGAAGGATGTCTGTTGCTGCTTATGAGGCTAAATTTCGTGCACTATCCAGGTATTCCACTCAGCTTTGCTTCAGTCCACAAGAGCGGATTCATCACTTTGTGAAAGGATTGAGGTCAGATTTGCAGATTTCAGCCTTACAGGTAGCTGCTGCAGCAAAATCTTTTCAGGAAGTGGTTGATTTTGTGATAGAGGTAGAGGGGGTGAAGCCAAACGACTTCACCACAACATCGACATTTAAGAAGTTCTGTAAGGGAGGTGAGTTTAGTGGTTTTTACTCCAGAGGGCAGAGTTTAGGAGGTTACCCAACCCGTCCTATTCAGTCTTCACTGCAGGCCGTAGCTGGGGGTCCATCGAAGACCAGTCAACAATTTTCTGAGTTTGGAGGTTATCCCCAGACCTCGTCATTCTCACAGAGACCTATGCCTGACTCCAGGAATTGTTATGGTTGTGGAGAAGCTGGACATATTAGGAAATATTTTCTAAAAAAGAGTTACAGACGCCCGATAGCTACAGGTAGAGGTGGTCATGGTAGAGGACGCCATTCTGGAGGACGTGGTGGCCAAGGAAATGGTGATCACTAAATCAGTCGGGGTGGCGGACAAGTTGGAACTACTGCAGCGCAACCTGGTAGGGACAATGGACAGATAGGTGATAGGGCCCATTGTTTTGCTTTCCCTGGGAGGTCTGAAGCAGAGACATCTGATGCTGTTATCACAGGTACTCTTTTAGTCTGTGATTGCATGGCTTCTATATTATTTGATCCTGGATCCACATTTTCATATGTATCTTCCTCATTTGCTACTGGTCGTGACTTACATTGTGATTTGCTTGACATGCCTATTCGTGTCTCTACTCCTGTGGGTGAGTCTGTGATAGTTGAGAAAGTGTATAGGTCTTGCCTTGTGACTTTTGTGGGGAGCAATACTTATGTAGATTTGACTATTTTAGAAATGGTTGATTTTGATGTAATTCTGGGTATGACTTGGCTTTCTCCAAATTTTGCAATCTTAGATTGTAATGCTAAAACTGTGACATTGGCCAAGCCTGGGACAGACCCGTTAGTGTGGGAGGGTTACTATATTTCCACTCCAGTTCATATTATCTCTTTTCTTCATTCTAAGAGGATGGTTAGTAAGGGTTTTTTAGCTTTGTTGGCCCATCTCGTGGATGATACTTCCAAGGTACCTTCGATTGAGTCTGTTTCGATAGTCCGTGAGTTTCTGGATGTGTTTCCTGCAGACCTTCCTTGTATGCCACCAGATAGGGATATTGATATTTGTATTGATCTGGAGCCGGGTACTCGCCCCATTTCTATTCCCCCTTATAGAGTGGCTCCAGCTGAGTTAAGGGAGTTAAAGTCCCAACTTCAGGAGTTCTGAGGTAAAGGTTTTATTAGGCCAAGTGCATCCCCTTGGGGTGCTCCTGTTTTATTTGTGAAGAAGAAAGATGGAAGTTTTCGAATGTCCATAGACTACAGGCAGCTGAATAAGGTGACTATTAAGAACAAGTAATCCATTCCTCGCATTGATGATTTGTTCGACCAGTTACAAGGTGCTTGTGTCTTTTCTGAAATTGATTTGAGGTCCGGTTATCACCAATTGAAAATATGGGCAGCAGATGTGCCAAAGACTGCTTTTCGAACCAGGTATGGGCATTATGAATTCTTAGTTATGTCTTTCGGGCTTACGAATGCCCCTGCTGCTTTCATGAGCTTGATGAAAGGGATTTTTAAGCCATACCTGGATCTCTTTGTTATTGTATTTATTGATGATATACTGATATACTCAAAGGGCAGGAAAGAACATGAAGAGCATTTAAGAATTGTATTGGAGTTGTTGAGAGAGAAAAGGCTTTATGTCAAATTCTCCAAGTGTGAGTTTTGGCTAGATTCAGTGTCCTTCTTGGGGCACGTGGTTTCTAAGGATGGAGTGATGGTGGATCCTTCCAATATTGAAGCAGTGAAGAGTTGGGCAAGACCTACTAATGTTTCAGAGGTAAGGAGCTTTGTTGGTTTAGCTAGCTACTACCGTCGATTTGTCAAGGGATTTTCTTCTGTTGCTTCCCAGCTGGCAAATTTGACTAAGAAGAATGTTCCATTTATATGGTCGGACGAATGTGAAGAAAGCTTCCAGAACCTCAAGACCTTGTTGACTACTGCACCAATTCTTACCTTACCAGTAGAAGGTAAGAATTTTATTGTTTATTGTGATGCATCTTATTCTGATTTGGGTGAAGTGCTAATGTAGGAGAGGAATGTAATTGCTTATGCTTCGAGGTAATTAAAAGTGCATGAACGTAACTATCCGACCCATGATTTGGAGTTGGCTGCAGTTATATTTGCACTAAAGCAATGGAGACATTATCTGTATGGGGTCAAGTGTGAAGTTTGTACAGATCATCGTAGTTTACAGTATGTCTTTACTCAGAAAGATTTGAATTTGAGGCAGAGGAGGTGGATGGAACTATTGAAGGACTATGATATTACTATTTTGTATCACCGAGGAAGAGCTAATGTTGTGGCAGATGCTTTAAGTAGAAAAGCAGGAAGCATGGGTAGTTTAGCCCACTTACAGGTTTCTAGACGCCCATTGGCTAGAGAGGTTCAGACTTTAGCCAAAGACTTCATGAGGCTGGAAGTACTAGAGAAAAGAGGATTTTCGGCATGTGTGTAGGCAAGATCTTCTTTTCATGATAAGATTAAGGGAAAGCAGTTTGCTGATGAGAAGCTGAGTCGAATTCGAGATATGGTATTGCGAGGAGAGGCTAAAAAGGCAATAATTGATGAGAAAGGTGTTTTGAGAATTAATGGAAGGGTATGTGTGCCCCGTGTTGATGATTTGATTCACGCTATTCTTACAGAGGCTTATAGTTCAAAGTATTCTATACATCCTGGTGCGACCAAGATGTATCGTGACCTAAAGCAACATTTTTGGTGGAGTAGAATGAAGCGTGACATTGTTGATTTTGTTGCCCAATGCCCAAATTGTCAGCAGGTAAAGTATGAACACCAGAGGCCCGGAGGGACACTTCAGAGAATGCCCATTCCTGAATGGAAGTGGGAAAGAATTGCAATGGACTTCGTGGTTGGCCTTCCAAAGACATTGGGTAAGTTTGATTCTATTTGGGTAATTGTTGACAGGTTAACTAAGTCAGCTCACTTCATTCCGGTCAAGACGACTTACAATGCAGAGAAGTTAGCCAAACTTTATATATCAGAAATTTTTTGATTGCATGGAGTTCCACTTTCCATCATATCAGATAGGGGTACACAATTTACTTTTAAGTTTTGGAGAACATTACATGCTGAATTAGGTACTACGTTGGATCGTAGTACTTCCATTCACCCTCAGACCGATGTTCTGTATGAGCGAATGATTCAGGTGTTGGAGGATATGCTTCGTGCATGTGTGACAGAATTTGGTGACCATTGGTATAAATTCTTACCCTTAGCAGAGTTTTCATACAATAATAGCTCTCACTCAAGTACTGATATGGCCCCATTTGAGGCACTGTATGGGAGGAGATGTAGGTCTCCCTTAGGTTGGTTTGACGAATTTGAGGTGAGACCTTGGGGTACCGATCTTTTGAGGGAATCGTTGGATAAGGTAAAGTTCATTCAGGAGAAGCGTCTACCAGCTCATGGTAGGCAGAAAGAATATGCAGATCGAAAGGTTAGGGATTTGGATTTTATGGAAGGTGAACAAGTTTTGCTGAAGGTTTCACCCATGAAAGGTGTCATGCGATTTGGTAAGCGAGGTAAGCTTAGTCCAAGGTATATTGGTCCATTTGAAGTTCTAAAGCGCGTGGGGGATGTCGCCTATAAATTGGCATTGCCTCCAGGGTTGTCAGGAGTGCACCCGGTATTTTATGTGTCTATGCTGAAAAAATACCATGGTGATGGAAATTATATTATTCGTTGGGATCAATTCTCCGAACATTGTGACGGACCTGCAGGACGGACCGTCATAGATGCGACGGACCGTCACAAGTTGCGTAACCTCACTACTGAATTTAACTCTATGAACTTCGTGAAGGACCTGCAGGACGGACCGTCATAGATACAACGGAACGTCACAAGCTGCGTAACCCAACCCTGGGTCGGACTTACGCTAATTTTTAAAAGGGGTGTTTTTGACTATTCATGATTATAATTATGAAATTAGTGGGGTAAGTTTAATAATTTATTTAGTTTGGGGTTAAAAAATATAATAGGGAAATAAATAGTGGGTTACTTTTATCATAATGGATTATATGATAATTAGGGTAAAAAGAATCTTTAAAAAGAAAAAAAAAAACAAAAGGAGGAGAAGAAGAGAACGAAAGAGGAGCGTGAAGAAATAAGAGAGCAAGCGACCTAGACTTCAAGTTGAAACGGTTCAAAGGCATTGGAGAGGTAGCTTGCTTGGTTTCGGTTCTTCGGTAGAGGTAGGTTATGGTTTATTTCTATATGATAGATAAACTCTAAAAAGCGATCGATATGTTTTGGGTGGTATTGTAAAATCTCGTATCTACTTGATTGTGTGTTTGTATGTTTTGATTGTGGGGTTTGTGGTTGGTTAGATTGATGAGACTGTTAAATGTTCAATCTTAAATCCTCTCTATTAAAAAGAAGCCTTGAATAAAGAAGGCTGGATTAAATAAAGTAATGAGATAATTGGATCGGAGTGTCATGTTCCGACACGATATTAGGGGATCGGAGTGTCACGTTATGACACGATATTAGAGGAACGGAGTGTCACGTTCCGACACGGTATATGGGATCGGAGTGTTATGTTCCAAAACGATAATAATAAAGAAAAGGAATCTTGAATTATATTAATATACTCAAATTCAAAGAACCTATTTCCCAAATGAGTACGGTGTGGAGGCATGAGTCCTCATAAGTGTGCTTTGTGTTGTTGTCAATGGTTCATGTACTTGTTGCTTGTCACCTGTTAACTATTGTGGTTGATTTTATATTACTATTCGGTATGTATTGTTTTCTATTTTGAGTTGGCCGATGATACCTACTCAGTACGTGTTCCTTGTACTGACCCCTACTTGTATTTTCTTCTTTGTCATTTGTGGAGTGCAGCAAGAGTGCCATCGACTTCGACTCGCCCTCAGCTCTAGCCAGTCTTCAGTACATCAGAGTTCAGGGTGAGATATTATTCCTAGCTCGTGCTGGATCCTCTTCTTCACGTCCTGATGTCTTTGAATTTCAGACATGGACTATCTTGTTACTTACTTTGGTTTTTCTTAAATACTCTTAGAGTTAGAATTTGAGGAGAGATGTTCTTGGTGTGATGACTTCCAGATTTTGGGGATAATAAGTGTTAAATTTTAGAAGTTTATTTACTTGGTTATATTAATAAGTTTTGGAGCTTCTGCATTATTTCGCTAATTATAGTCGAACTATTGGTAAATGTTGGGATATAGATTGGTTGGTTCGCTCACCTAGTAGGCTAAGGGTGGGTGCCACTCACGACTCGTTTTGGGTCGTGACAGATTCTAACCCTTTTACTAGGGAGACGCTATCTATTTTCAGCCTTAGAAAAAGAAAATTGTTAAAATAAAAATGGAAAAAAAAAATCAAAGAGGATTAATACAAGATTAAAAAAATTAGGATTTACGGACCTTGAGAAGATAGAGAAGATCAAAGGTAACAACATTGGAGCCTCACGAAGAATGGTTAACGGAGTTGTTTGGAATCTTGTGTATTGAAGAAGATATAGATAAAATGAGTGGAAAGATGGTAAAATAATCTCGTGATATTTTTTAAATCTAAAACAATGCTATAAAAATAATGATAAAATAGTTTCTAAAATTGATGGATATTTAGAGTCAAGATAGTTGTATATTTATTATTGGAAAAGAAGATTTTGATAGACTACGTGAAAGTAGTTTCTCGGTATGTGCCATGCACGTGTATTGCATGATTTTGTTCAATAATATTAGTGGTAAATATCAAACCGAAATTTAGAAAATATAAGTGATGTAATAGTTCATTTTTTTAAAAGAGAATAAATATGTCAACTTCAAATGTTGTCATTCAAAAACCAACTACCTTTTATTTTCTTTAATTTCTTTTATTTGTTTTGTTATTTCGACGAACTTGTGTCCCCAAGCCATAAATTCAATTGTTAAAGGGAAAAACTCAAAGATCAGTCAATTCAAAGGGAAGAAGTTCAATTTTATTTTATTCCTCTATTAGTATCCAAAAGAAGAAAAATAATGTCAATATAAAAATATTCTTATGTGATAATTTCTATTGATCTTTAATGAAACGAGGGCAAAGATAGGAAACTTGTATGTCTTATTATTGACTATAAGGCTGCTGTATAGAGAATCTATATAATACATAAAAAAGATAAAGACTATTAAATAGATTCTGAGGATTAGGAAGTACGACAATAGAATTCTACAAAAGTAAGGAGTCTCACCTATTATTACGCCCTCGTAAGTTGGTGATGTAAACAACACCCAACTTGTAGAAATGCTTTACAAAAGGACCTCTTGAAAGTGGTTTTATAAGTATATGTGCCAGTTGGTCAGCGGAGTGAAGGTGTTGAACTGCGATATGCTTGTTTTAAACTTGTTCACGAACAAAATGAAAATCAATAGCAATATTCTTCATCCGACTATGAAACACCAGGTTGGCACAAATATTTGTAGTTCTTACATTGTCATAAAATATGTGAGGAGTGGTGGAAATACGAAAACGATGTTCATGGAGTAAACATGTTAGCTAATTTTTTTCAGAATCAGTACAACAACAACCTGATATTCTGCTTCTGTGGAGGAGCGGGACGCAGAATTTTGCTTTTTGGAGGATCGAATACAGGAGAACTGCCAAGAAAAACAACATAACGTGTTGTGAAGGTTCAATCAAGAGACCCCCAATCCAATCAGAATCCTAGTAGGGTAGAAGATTCTGGTCATATTCTTTGGCAATTCGAAGGCCAAACGAAGATGTCTTGAGAAAATACCGAAGGAGACACTTTATTACTATCGAATGTGATAATAAGGGCTCGTGCATGGACTGTGAGAGTCTTCTTACTGGAAATTCTATGTTTGGATGTGTAAGATAAAGGTAATGTACTTTACTAATTATCCAAATATAAAGATAGCCATCAACTAGAGAATCTTCAACAGACTCTGGGAAAGCATCAGTAGAAGCGATTGGTATTGGAACACCCTTGCAATTGTGCATATTAAATTCCTGCAACATATCTGTAATGTGTCTGTGTTTAAACAATAAAATACAACCACGATAAGGTAAGACTTCAACACCAAGAAAATAATGAAGTGGACAAAAATCCTTCAATGAGAATTGGGTTGCATGATTATCAATGATGTTGTGAACAATACAAATATGACTACTCGTGGAAATTATTTCATGGAATAATGCACAAGTACCCACTCAACCTATGCCCGAAATCTCAGTGACACACTTATACTATACTAAGGTCCTATTTCCCCCCTGAACTTATTTTATTAATAATTTTCTAGCCCTTTTCGGCCTACGTGGCACTATCGTGTGGACCCAATGCTGATTGATTGTTTTCAAGTTAGTGTCACGTTGGATGAAAAGCTGTAGAAAATTACTTATAATATAAGTTTAGGGGCGTAATAGAACCTTCGTATAGTATAAGTGTGTCTCTGGAATTTCGGACATAGGTTAAGGGGGTACTTGTGCATTTTCCCTTATTTCATTAATGTATACCAGATTACAAATAGTAAAGTAAGAATAATGCAAGATGAACAATGAAAAATTATATTGGAATTTAAAAAATCCCAAAGTGACCAAGTAATTTCTAAGTTCAGCGTAGCAATCACTCGTAGCCTATTTGAGGCCATATATATCCTTATGCATCTTGCAAGCATGCGTCGGATGCGCAGAAACTTCAAAGTAGGTCGTTGGTGCATATAGACTTCTTCATCACGACGGCCTTCCAGGAAGGCATTATTGATATCAAGTTGGTTAATTGGACAGCTTTTATGTGTTGTCATCGCAAGAACGAGTCAAATAGTTGCAGGTTTTATCGCAGGACTAAAAGTACATTTAAAATCAAGTCTAGGTCTTTCTATGAACACTTTAACAAGCAAATAAGCGTTGTACATGTCATAGAACCATTAGGATAACACAGTAACTGGAAAAGCCACTTTCAATCTACCACATTTCATGAAGGATAACATAGTACCAACTCCCATGTTTGGTTCTGACTAATATATCAAATTTATTTCTCATAGCTTCACGCCAGTGTGGGACATGTTGACCTTGATAATGTTTCTAGGTTGGTGGGAAGTGATTTGAACAATTGTGTGTAATTATTTAGGCTTAAGGCTATTGGTCTTAGACCGAGTAATCATTTGATGAGTGGGCATGACTATAGAGGTAGAGGCTACAAGGAAAGGTTGTGTGGCCATGGGAGGTTGGACAAGCGATGAGGAAGAGGGTTGTACTAGGGGGTTTTTTATCAGACGACCAGTGGACTTATTTTGGCGTTAGTAAGTGATCATTGTGGAATGCAGCTGAGAATTTAACTTGGGAGAAGTATGAACTAGTAAGGTTTAAACAGTTGGTTGTGGTGAATTGTGGCATGAAATGTGATTTTAGTTGCTTTTGGTATGGGTCAAGGGAGGAACTGGAGAAGGAGAAGAAGTATCATATGAGGGAGAAAAAGAAGTACCTAAGACGGTGGCACCTGTTGAGGCAGAGGAGATGGGTGAATGTGTGTCCACGAGCTGCTGCACAATCTCTGATGTAATCTGACAAAAATCGTATGATTATCGAGTATTATCATGTGATTGTTGGGTAGACAAACAGATTTTCCAAGAGACCATTTTTTATGATGTTTTCTTTTCGAATGATGAAAAATATTGTCAAATCAGAACTGATTTTCCAAAAATAAGATGTCATGTGATAGATATATTTTGGAAGTTAAAGGATCAAAACATTGATGACTATAATGTTTATTCGAAAAGACTAAATAAAGACATGGTATAGAACAGGGCTCTAATTTATTTTTGGCATATAGTTTGAGCCATGGATAACAGAGGCAGCTAAATATTTTAATGGAATCATACTTTGGCGTCTTTTGAAATAAAATTGTAAATGGACTCTTATGCAAAAATTGGATGTAGTTAGCCTGCTTATAAGATAGACAGCTTGTTGACAAGCAAAACTCCAAAATTGTGATGGTAAAGACGCTTGATGCAAAAAGGTTCTAGTTGTTTCAATAACATGACGGTGTAGTCTTTCAACTAGAGAAACTCATTGTGGAGTATATAGGTGTGACACTTAGTGTTCTATGCAATGTGTTTTAAGATAGGACTGTAAACTTTTAAATTCGCCACTACCATCCATAATATAAGATTGAATTTTTGTGCTAAACCTACATTCAAGCAATGCATGCAATTTTTGAAAAACATCCAAGAGTTGCATATGTTGATTCCAAAGTAAACAACCATATGTATTTTGAATACTTATCACTGGATAGCATATAATATAATTTTTAATCAATTGACAAAACATGAGATGGACCGCATAAATAGCCAAAAAGGATTTGTAAGGGCTTGTTACTTTGCAACAAAGATTCTGTGAAAGTCAACCTGCGCATCTTATTAGAATAACAAGAATTACAAGTGGTACTACCTTTAGGATCTAAAACACTAACGGAAAAATTATTCAAGATACTATCCAAAACATGACGATTAGGTTTAGCTAAGCCCCGATGCCACAGGTGAATTTGAAAAGCCACATTCATGAGGAGAATGATATGTACAGATCGTTGGAAACTCATACAACTCATCTTTATTCTGACCATGAACTAGATACGTGCCCATATTCAGATCCTTCACAACATAATAGGAATGATCATCACAACAAAATTGAGAAACTGAAATAATATTAGTATTTATTAGAGGGGAGCATACAGTATTGAGAAATTTGAAATGGTGATTTGATGAACTGATGTTAGCGTTACCTGTTCGGGATATTGGAATGGTGTGACCATTTCCCATAGTGATCTCTTCATTTTCGTTGTATACAGTGTGTAGGCTTTGAGCATCAAATGCAATATGATGAGCGGATCCCCTTTCCATGATCCAAGGATTCTGTTGAGGAGGAAAACAACCAACAATGCTTTCCCAATATTGTACATGGTTATGGGATTGAGATCTGCAGACGCTAGTAGAAAGACATACGTGATAACATAGTTGACAACGAAAAGACTTTTCAAAGGGCTAGTTCTTGTTGTTTCTTTGTGGTCGACATGGTTGTTCCTGCTATTGTTGAGTGTTGGGAGGAGTTTTGCACCTAGACGGTAGATGAGGGAGTAATTATTTTTAGCCTAGTGAGGAGGAGTTGAGTCGGTCTATTATGCTACAACAGCGATGATATAAGTTGATAGCGGCTTCTTGTCATCCTCATACTTTAGAAAAAGCTCGTGATCCAGAAGCTTTCGTAAATTCTTCATAGAAAATTGTTTAATCTTTAGCAAGAATGGAAGAAGAGATTTCACAAAATTCATATCCGAGTCCACTGAAAATTTTAACAATGTGTTACAGATTCGATACACGCACACAAGCAGTTGCAAGTTCATCACAACGTTGTCGAATCTGATGGACATAATCTGCAACTAGATAAGTGTCATTAGTGAGGCGAGCCAGCCAGTCTCGCATGCTGAAAATTCTTGTTTGAGATTTGTTTGCAAACGCAACATGTAGAGAATTCCAAGCAACTTTGGCGGAGATTACAACAACAACAGTGGGGGCAAGTGTAGCATAAAAGGAGTCCAAGATAGCATTTTTGAATTAATTGATCCTGCATGTCACAACAAGAGCCTATACCCTGGGTGTGGCCGGCAGTCAATGACCATTGCTGGCCTCGAACAGACCCAAATCAATAGCTTAATGATAAAAGAACTGAACTAAAATGAACAACGAGATAAATGGGAATGTTTTCATGATTTAAATGGAAACCCAAGTCTTCAACATAAGAATGATAATGCAAAGATCACTAAACAGAGATGAATGTTATGAACAAACCCTACAACTTCCTTGTGAACTTACTACAAAACAATAAAAGATGTCCTTCGGAATACAATTACACTCATCAACTTACTCCGGATTGCTCAACTAGATCAACGGTGAGCTGGATGTTGATCCTTATTACCTGTGTCTGCATAATTATACGATGAAGGACAACTGACATCAGTACATTTAATATATGAGTATGAAAGTTTAAATGCTAAAACAACTTAAGCTTGAAAAGAGTAAGAAGGAACACTTGACATGTGTCTGCTCAACCCTTTAATTGCTCTGTTTCGATATATTTTCTGAAATTCAGTTAGATTTTAGGTACCCATATCATATATACAAGGATCTAACCCAGTGAATTCAAGAAGAAAAACTTAGATCATCAAAGAACTCCTAAATCTCAACTCACGTTCAAGAACGAAATCAATTCAACAACCACATTCAAGAACATTCAAATTCCAAAACTTTTAGAATGAAAACACGCTAAATCAAACATGCTTGGCATGTGGGTGGATGAAACCAACGTTGAGTTAGACCCACATACATTTTTAGGGATCACCACGACGAAATCTACAAGTTAATTCGACGATCATGATGAATCTTGAACGCCTTTCTCCTTCTCCTTTTTCTCCTCTATCAAAACCCTTAACAATTTTGGTAGAAGTGTAAACTGATCTAAATAAACTTAGACACCTAAACTTATTAACAAAAACGAAATAAATTCATATGATAAGAAAAAGACCAAACTACCCCCTAAAAATCAAGATTTGGGAATTTCCTTATTCCAACAGCCCAACTTGCAAAGCGCGTAACTCACACATACGAAGTTCAAATCTCGCAAACTTTGAGGAATTGGTAAGATCGTTCCTGAGATATCCGACCATATGTGGAACTACACCTAGTTCATCCTGATCTAGATGTTATGGTCATTTGAAATGGACAAAAAACTCACTTTTCAACTTAAATTTTCAGATTTTTCTAATTCTTTCCAAAAAAAAGTATTTCCAGATTCTAAAATCTTGTCTATTTCTTTATAGTTCCGAGATGTTACAATATCTCCCCCTTGAAAACATTCATCCTAGAATGAATTTATCTTTACTATGCTAAGGGTAGTAACTTCAAGTTCAAACACCAAACAAGCAATTGCAACAATAGCATGCTCACTCACAACTTAAAGAGTACTAAGAATTAAATTACTGCCTTGGTCTTCATTTTCTTTGGATTCAAAGAAATGTGGATATCTCTTCTTCATGTCCTCTTCAACTTCTCAAGTAGATTCTTCAAGAAATCAGTTCCTTTAAAGGACCTTGACTGATGATACCCCTTTTGTTCTCAACTTGCGAACTTGGGGATCTATGATCTCAACTGGAATCTCTTCATGAGATTGAGTATCCATGATCCCAATATTTATAGTTGGAATGATCAATTAAGGATCGCCCATTCACTTCTTCAACATAGAGATGTGAAACAACGAATGAACTGCTTCTAACTCTTTGGGTAACACTGACTCAAAAGCTACATACCTAATCCTCTTGTCTATGCGATAACGTCCAATATACTGGCAACTAAGCATCCCTGTCTTACCAAACCTCATAGCACTTTTCATGGGTGAATCTTTTAGATATACCCAATCAGTTACTTCAAACTCTAGCAGCCTCCTCCTAAAATCAGTGAAGGATTTTTTATGACATTGTGTCATTTTCAATCTCTCTGTAGTCACATTCATCTTCTCCATAGCTTGGTCAAATAAATCTAGTCCTATCAACCCTGCTTCATTAACTTCAAACTAACCCATAGGAGATCTGTATCAATAAAAAGTTTCATGAGTAGCCATTTGGATGCTAGAGTGATGACTGATAATGTAATAAAACTCAATGAGAGGTAGGTGATCATCCCAATTACCTTTAAAATCGATCACACATGGCCTTAACATATCCTCTAACGTGTGAATTGTACGCTCTGATTGCCCTTCAAGGATGACAAGCAGTACTTAAGCTCACCTTTGAACCCAAACCTTTCTAAAAGGACTTTTAGAACAATGAAGTAAATTTGGCAACTCTATCTTAAATAATTGAGATAAGAACTCCATGAAGTCTTACAACCTCTTGAATGTACAACTTAGCATAATCCACTACTGAATGAGTAGTCTTTACCAGCAAAAAGTGGAATCATTTTGTCATTCTATCGACAATCACACAAATAAATCATGTTTTATACGAGATCTTGTTAAATATAAGATGAAATATATATTAGTCATATCTGTCACGACCCTCAAGTACAACCTAGAAGAACGGATCACTCTTGAGTTGTAACAAGGCGTACTTGACCTTTTGGGGTATTGTACTAGACTCTTAACTATCGTTCATTACATAAGACATGAAAAAGTAGTACGAAATTAAGACTTTTCACGATATTATTAATAGTAAGGAAACATCTTTTATAAATACTAGGGATAAGTCTCGTCGTCACAAGCTAACTTAAAGACACAACTTAAATATCTTAAGGACACGACCAGTTACATTGAATGAAAATACATACTAAATCTTATACAAGCCTTAATGTAAAACTAAATAAACATAGACTATTTCCTCGAATATATGAGGACATACCAAGTCTTGAGAGAGTCGATTCCCAAGCTTCGCCTTCTAGACATTCACTTGCTTCCAACCTATACTTCTAGAGTATAGAAATGTATGGGGTTAGTACAAATAGTGTACTAAGTATAACATATTTAAAAACATGTAAAAGCGGACATTTAAGTTAAAACAAGCTTTCATGATATATAAGTTAAACATTCATCAATATAGAAGTAAAAAAAACCTCATTTAGCACATAGATCTAGAGTAGAACTTCCATAATTTTAGAACAAAACTATACTTTACAGTGAACTTAAGAAACCTTACCCTGAACTCTTTTTTCTTGAACTTACAGTGTACCCATTTCATAGAAACTCTAAGTGAACTTATTCCATTTTTGAAGTATCGCTAACAAAGGTTATCCTAAGACTCACCAATGTAAGACATGAAGGAACCGACACAATCCCTTAAATATACACCTAAGTGATCCTCAAGACTACCCATTATAGGCTTAGTTTTTTGGGGTAACAAGTCCAAATTCTATTTTAGACCCTAGAAAAAGATTCTTGCATTGAAGGAATTCATGTAAATGCCCTTCTCCATGGTAACCCCCGAGTTACATATAGTGCTATGTGAGAGTAGCATCCCATACTACTACTCCAACCAAGTACTCCTTGAGGATTCTCTTAGATTAGACATACCACATTAATCATATTTAAACTTCATCAAACAAGACATAACTTTAACATGATTTCATAACATTAGACATTGAGTCACATGACTTCATTTACATCACATAATGACATATTCACACATTACATATAAAGACAAAGAAGATTTCCCTTTCAAGTGTCTACTCGTACAATGGATAGATAGCGTCCTATGCCACCACTTACCCTAAGTAGTACACTATTGAGGAGACTTATTTCAATTCATTCTTTTGTGTGGGATAGATTTAATTCAACATAGACTCTGAGAGCTAGACATGCAGTCTTGGCATTATCTCTTACCGGATAAGGGATCCCAACTTGCCTGAGGTAGGGTCATTCTTGAGCCTTTCCATGAATTTTCCATTAGCTAGTCCTATGAGGGCACATAGTAAAAGGATAAGGAGATTGCTTCTAAGTAACTAATTCTCTACTAACGAGGAGTACTCATCTTAAGAGATACGTCGGGTACAAAATCACAACTCATGAAGTGTAACTACCCCTTCTTCAAATCCTCTCTTTGCTAAGAATAAGTCCCCACGGATTTTTAACATTCATTACTAAAGGTTAAGGGATAACTATTGGAAACCACATCTCAACTCATGAAGGGTATCCATCCTCCAACCTAACTTAGAAAGCTCTTGGGAATAGTAAGGTTGCTACTTAACACTTCATCTGAAGTCACGAAGAGTATCCACCCCAAAACTCCCCTTCTTCTTACTATAGGAATAATAGGTATGGTGTGGACACTTCATTTGTACTCACGAAGAGTTTCCACCCTAAAACTCCCCATACACATTCATTACTTTAATTCATTCATTCAAAGTGTGTGTGTGATTACATGTGAACACATCTTTCACTTAATCACCATTTCCTTATGATTTACTTGTAAACATGTTTACACCTTGATTCTTCACATATCACACACTAGCATGCTTAACATATGAATATTCTTAACTTAGACATAATCTAAACAAAACATACAATTCGAGCTTCATAAAGCATCTCAATCATGAACATCATCGCTATCAACTTATTTCACATATTAAGCCTTCAAGACCGTACGCACATTACACATATAATTACACAATCATATACTTCATATAAACACCTCCACAAAAGGTGGACCATACCACTCTAGAGTCATTTCAATGAAAACTACACAAGATAGAACAACTTACTCTTCATCCAAGATCTCACCACCTTTTATCAATATTTCACCAAAATATCATACACATACAAAGATAGGCAATAGCTAATCCATAATACAACATCAGACACTCAACCTTAACAATATCTAGCTAAAAGTAACAAACCCACTTCATAAGCCAAAAGTTTATAATAATCATAATCATGGTTTCATTGATGTTTTGACATTAAAATTATCAACTAACACTTATAACTACATATTTGAATCCTTAAAACATTTTCATGAAAAGACCCATGCTTATAGTCAAGAATAGAAGAAGTTAGAGTTCTAAAACCCTTTTTCAAATAACTTTTAAGTGACTTCTTGAATGAAACAAAGTTCAAAGATGAACTACCATACCTCAATCATAACAAACCCATGAAATCTTTTTGAAGAAAACGTCCAAAACCTTCATGCCAAGCCCTTCCTTGAGTTCTAGCATGAATGGAGTCTTGAGAGTGTTTTTCTTGAGGGAGGGGTTTTGAATATTTGAAAATGAAGTCTTGTCTGGGTATATAGTTTTAAACCTAATTAAAATAACGTAAAGACACTAAAATAATCAGCCATTGTTCATAAAACTCTTGGGATGAATTTACTAAACACCCCAAGCCTTGGCCGTTTCAGAAGATTGTTTCACAGGTGACCATCGACAAGCCCTAGCAACGAGGCGTCATCTGATTGACAGCTTATGATGCTAGGATTTTGTTTGGTTTAGAGACTTGTATTGTGGGTAAAATATCCCCACCAAAAAGTATGGACCTACGACCAGGACAACGGGGCGTTGTTCCATGTACGGTCCATAGGATAGGGGGAGTCGATTGCCCAGTTTTGGTAACATGGTTGCAAAGTCTTGGGTCCTCGTCTAGAACCCCTTGTGGGTACTAGGGGTAGTCGTACCCGGATGATAAACCCTTATACTTTGTCATCTAGGTCTTAGGAACTTGTACCATTAATTTCAACAAAAACGAACACGTATAACTAGCAAAAGCATACTAAGACACACAAGCACTTACAAGGCACATCTTTCGAACGTCATAGACATTCCGGTCGTCCGACCTCCAAACGTAAATAAATTATAGACTGCCTCAAGACATCATTACTAATCAGTTTAACGCATAATTAACTCATTTGAAATCTTTCTGGACAGGTTTTTCTCAAGAGAATCGAGGGAGGCAAAGGCTCAGAAATATATGTACCTTCCCCAAGGAACTATGAATGTCTAAGACTATGGGCTCATGTTTATCCTACTCTCCAATTATTCTTATCATATGATTTGATTCCATAGCTCAGATGAATAAGTTTATGTATGTAGTGTTAGACTTGGTGAAGATTGTATGTAGGAATTCTATGTTGCTTGAAAAATATGAGAATCTATAGGCTCATGACTCACGCTCAGCAGGTTGATGTTGATAATCTTAGGGAACATGCTAAGGAGAACAAGAAGGCTAGATCAAGGAACTATGAATATTCTCATAAAAATCGGGTGGTAGAAATTGCTCATAAAATCAACAGAATTTTTCATCCATATCCCCTTCATCATCTAGTGTATAATCCTCCAAGAACACCTATGATCAGAAAGGTAGGGCATCAGGCTCTAAGTCTCAGGGATATGTGTTTAGGTACCAAAACATACCCCACTGGACCTATGTATGGTAAGAACCATCCAAGCGAGTGCCTTGCACAAAAAGAAAGATGATTTTGATGAGGTCAGTCTGGTAACATGTTGAGGGATTTCCATACGAGACAGGGTCATGGAAGTAGTAATGGTAAAGCTTAGTCTACAAAATCAGCAACACCATTACGTCACTTGGCTTAACATGATAACTCATCTTTTACAGGTGGCAGATAGTGCCAGAATATCTTGTATGCTCTTTAGGATTCCTAGGATTATTAAGGTTCTCCTACTCTCTCTAACTCATTTTATAATAGTGAAGTTCTATGTCAATCTACAAACCTCTCAAAACCTTTCTCGGTTTCTACTCTACACTACAAGAAAATGCACATACGACAACAATAATTTGGTGACATTTCAAACAAATGTCGGAAAATTAAGAATTTTTCGATATTTAAGAACAAAATGTCATAAAACAATGACATTTGATGTCAAATATAGTAAAAATAATGACATTAGTTATCAAATATCCTAAAAAATAACGAAATATGGTCCAAAATGTCACTATGATAATGACATTTATTGCAAAATGTCATTGTTTTAGCGACATTTAGTAAAAATGTCATATAAATGATGAAATTTGTTACAAATTTCAAATATAATAATAACATTTTGTTGCAATATGTAATTGTTTTAGCGCCATTTTGCGAAAAAAATCATATCAATAATGACATTTGATACAAATGTCGGATATAATATGACATTTATTACAAAACATAAATGCTTTTTGTAACGACCTGTTTAGTCGTTTTGAGCAGCAGATTTTATTTTTGGAAAAACTGGCTGAGACGACGGTCACCACGACGGACCGTCATGGGCACGACGGACCGTCGAGGGTGTCTCGTCCCAGAACACTTAGAATTTTGAAATTGGGGTACTAAAATCGACTCTCTGTAAATTGTGACGGACCTGCAGGACGGAACGTCACAACCACGATGAACCGTCGTGAGGCACCGTTTCAAAAAACTTTAACTCTTGAGAATTTGGTACGGGGAACGATTTTCTGAACGCCATGACGGAAGTGCAGGACGGACCGTCACAGGCGTGACGGACCGTCACAGAATCCTTAGAGAAAAATGGAATGTTAAGAGGTTGCGACGACCTGCGTGACGGACCGTCGCAGGTACAACGGGCCGTCACAGGTTGCATAAGCCCAGTCAGAATCGGATTTGTTTACACGTTTTAAGGGACGTTTTGGACTATTTTTTCCTTAATTATAAAGTTAAAGGGTTAATATTAATAAGTCCAATTACTTGGGGGTTAAAAGAGGTAACCTTAAGTTAATTAGTGGGCTATTATTGTCACCTTTTTACACTTAATTATATGTTAATTGGGGTAAAAGAAAGAGGGTTTTGAATAAGAAAAAGAGAAAGAACAGAAAGAGAGAGAGAGAGAGATCGAGAGGGAGGAATATCAAAGCTTGGGAATTTGCTTGTGGATTCCAATTCTTCGGTGGAGGTAGGTTATGGTTTTTACGTTATTCGTAGTAGACTCTTAATAGCGAATAATATGTATTGATTGTATTGTAAACCATTATATATGCTTAATTGTATGCTTGCATGAATATGATTATGTGATTTTGATAAAGCAAGCATGATGAAAGTTATTGAATCCCAAAATCTTGAAAGAAACCCTAATTCACTTTGTTAATGATGATGCCTTGGTATAAAAGAAGGCTTGATAAATTATATAATGAGAATGATGATGCCTTAGTATAAAAGAAGGCTTGATAAATTATATGATGAGATTGATGATGCCTTGGTATAAAAGAAGGCTTGATGAATTAGGGGATCGGGTGCCACGTTTCGGTACCAGGATAGAATGAGGATCGGAGTGTCACGTTCCGACACCAGGATAGAAATAGAGGATCGGGTGCCACGTTCCGGTACCAGTATAGAATGAGGATCGAAGTGTCACGTTCCGACACCAGGATAGAAATAGAGGATCGGGTGACACGTTCCGGTACCAGGATAGAATGAGGATCGGAGTGTCACGTTCCAACACCAGGATAGAATGAGGATCGGAGTGTCAC